>CANUEZ040000047.1:2400000-3087500 GCA_948099385.1 Fasciola hepatica
AAAGACCATTAAAAAATCTCATGGAGGTGACACATTAGATAGGATTCCATTATTAAAGCCATAAAAAGTATACGAACATCAAAAATTATTCATTAGAAAAAAATACTCATATGAGTTTGGACCGTTGCACCAAAATCGTGAATTCATCGCTGAAGTGTGAGGCATTGACTGGCCAAGGGAAAAATGTGGCATCACATTCTAAAACGGTGTGCGCTTATGAAGTTCCTAGCATATGTACTGATAAAAGATGTGTCCTGAAAAAGGCAATTTACCGTGTTTCACTTACGAAAACGAAATGATCATTCTCTGATGTGGGCTGGTGCGGTTTAGGCCCGACCTAGCCAAGGTAGGTTTCGCTTGATCAAATAACAAAGTGCGTAATTTCTTACTGCAGAAGCAGTTTCGTATCTTTTATCATTCTATGGCTTGGACATATATTCTCTAGTTTATGTTATTATTTCGATAGGTTATTTTGGAAGTAAACAGTTCGTTCTCTAGACATTGGATATTCTGACCAAAAAGCTGGTGAAATGTAGTCTCTGCTGTTGAGTAGTACATAGTATATATATATATATATATATATATATATATATATATATATATATATATATATAATCACCACAAAATATGGTGAGTGTTCAGGAAGCATCGTTCTGTTGACAACCAGAAGCTGTTGAGTAACCTGAGTGGGTAGTAGTCAGGTTTCACGACAGTGGAGTAAAACAACAGTTCCTCACAGGGAGTTGGACACTGCGTCGGAGTCACCATTTTCATAGGCTAATGATAACCAACGTAGTTTTTACCATCATTGTTGCGATCTGTTTCCACATATCTCAAACAGATTGCATCTGGGAATGCTAGAGCAACAGAATGGCACGAATATCAAATCGATCGGCCCAACCAACCGAGAGCAACCAACAAGATACCCCATGTAAGGGGCTACCTATCAAGCGGTCAACCAAAATAATCGGACCAACTGAACAGAAATAATGCACAAGAGAACGAAGCTAGTCACAACAGTTAACTAACCAGAACGCAGTCGAAGTACTCAGGCAGCCGGTGGACCAATATCGCTCCAGCGCGATCATGAAAAAGGACTGTATAAACAGTAGTACATGTTTCACGGACTTGACTTGTTTTCGACAGCCCAAATGAAGGTATCGTCCCCCGTCTTTCCCTCCTAGTTACAGGACGTGATGTAGCTCAGTATGTAATTGAATCAGTCGACTATTTCTGAGCCGTCTTCACAAAGGGCTTTGGCAAGTTGAAGTTCCTACCCTCTTAATGACTCTTCGACGAACTCAGTTTCGCATTCGAACTGTTTCTTTTTATTTGTAAAAAACGAAGAATGTATAAGTGGTCACACCATGTGCCTACTCGTTGACCACAGAGCATTGGTCCGACGCTAGCAGGATTCTTCGATCGTTTATCGATTCACGCCATATATCGACCGTCTTGTCGTTCGTGAAAATGTGGGCTCTGTAGAAACCGGTGCTGACGCACTGTCTGCCAGTGAGACCAAGCCGTCTATCGAATGATGTGTCGGACCATACCCTCACACGTGAAAATCCTTAACACTTGAGGATTGAAACATGCTTCTCATGTGCTTCATCTGGTAAACGCTGGTTAGCATGAAAGGGAAATCCTGCTCTAGGCAGTTTAATTACCAGCTAGTTCACTATGGCGGCTGCTATGCGCTACTTTAATTTGGGTGGGTAAACAGTGCGATGCCCGCATGGTAGGACACACGCTGTACTAAAACTTTGGTTGAAACCGTCTGAGGGTTTAAGTCCCGCCGGGGTCAAAGACTTTCATCACTTGGATCACTTCAAAAACTAAAAATCACGGACAACAACTTGGAGTGCGAGAATGTGGTCTGTCATAGCCGTTGTCTCTTGTCTCGTACTCAACTTTCCTGAGTGCTGTAAGATTCACTAGGATACGTTGGGCATCCTCGACTGGCGGACCGCCACCCAAAATACGTATGAAAGGCTCGTTTCGTCACCGGCTCCCGGTACAGAATCTTCTTACTTCCCGACAAGTATCACTTGGTTGTGTACGGGCTAAAGTTGCTGCCTCGAACCAAGGGCTGAGTGACGCCGGGGACGCCACTTTGTAACTGATTCCCGAGACTCTACACGCATTATTCATGATACGGCGTCCCTAGGAGGCGACTCACCTCGCGTTTTCCTGACGGCTGATGTGACAAGTATGCTAGCCGGGAGTCTTGAAACATTAAATCACATCCGAGCCGTTTGCTGGGACGTGGGTATAAAGGCTCCTAGAGCAAATGACAGTTAACACATCCACCCCTATGGATGGCTCCGGTCTCCACGGTGTCGCGATAGCTGTCAACAACAGAGCCCCGCTAGCACAGTACCTTATATCTCCTCGGTTCGCCTTAGCTCGTTTTTGTCTCTCAACAGAGCGGTTATCGCTGTCTACGCCCCGACGGTGGCAGCCAACTATGCAGTAAAAGACTAGTTCTAAGGAAAATTACGGGTAGGGATGAACAGCACCCAGAAAGGTGACATTTTCATTGTTGCATTGACTGGAACGCCTACACTGGTGCCTCCACCCAAGCAACCGGCAACATTTAGGGAACACATGGTTCCGGACTGCAATAGCGAACGTCTCGTAAGCTTTCTAGACTGTGGTAGCCTAACCGTCACGAACACTTACTTCCAACTTCCGAAGTAGCACTCTCTGCTGCGATACTCTAACGACCTTTATATAGTGCATGAGATTACCTACATCCTGATACGATCACTCTTGCCACCTTAGATTGAGGATCTCTAGCCCTACCGGGGCGTATAGGCTCGCAACAAGAACGGCACCGACCAAACCCTCGCTAGTTCACTCTTCAAGATTCACCTAGCTGGCGGCCGCATAATCGGTGTCCAGAAACGGATTACCGTAGCAACTTTGGAATCACTGAGAAAGAGCCAAGCGGTCTCGTATACTATTGCCTCAGATCTAACCGGCACGAAATAAAGTAGAGAAGTACCAGCGAAAGATCAATGGACTTCGCTGAAGGCACCAATCCAATTTAGACAAACTGGGGTCTACGCGACAACGACAGTAAGATTGGATCTCGGGGGCTACTCCCCAGTGATCTGCAAAAGCTAGAGAAGCCCAGACTTCTTAGATATTTGGTGACAATCCACCTGCACGGCTAGAAGCAGGCCGAAATCACGGAAGCTATGGAGACCATGGTAGTTGTGACGACTTCTAGGAACTCTCTCACTTGATGTGTACTGCATCCAGTAAGCAACAGTCAGAAGAATTCCTCCTTCGTGATGCTTGCTCCTGAGCAAGCTGAAAATTTGTAACGATAGACTTAGCACTCTGATTGTTTACTGACTCGTCCCGCGACAAGTTCTGTGGACCAAATTCCAGTAACCCAGAGTAAATGCCACGACGTTGGTAACAACCTACCATGCCGAGAACAGAAAGTCTTCCGACTGAGATGGCATAAAACCGCAGATATATAAATCATATCTTTCGATAGTGCTTCAGTGACTCCACACCCTGTTTAGCTCAATCTGGGTGAAAAGATCAGTTCCCGACAGACTGAAGAATTTCGATATTACTTCCTCTGCAAATGAAAGACGACAAGACTGTACGCACGAACTACTGCAGCATCATTCTGAACGATGTATCCGTCAAAATATTCTTTGTGATTCTGTTGAGCCGCTTCTGAGAGGTGCAGGACGAGCACATAAGCCCCCAGTGGGGAGGCTTCCTCTGTGATAATGGATGCATTGATCAAATTTTCACCCTTCGAAGGGTATTAGAACATTGGTATAGGTTTCAGCAACCGACTATAGCTTGTGTTGCTGACTTTCGGGTGGCCTTTTACTTAGTCGACAGAGAATCTTCGGACCAAACTACCAGCGGATGGAATGGTTCAGAAGATTGCCAGTTTTATGAGGTCGTACTACGCAAATATGCGTACGAGAATATGTATTTATGGAGAAGAACCCAATAAATGGGTCTTCGAATCCGGTGTTAAGCGTGGATATCTCTTGTTGCCAGTGTTGTTCGACTACATAACCGATTGGATAATGCGTCCCGGGGGTTCACCGATTACTCTAGTATTCAACTGGGTACCGATGCTTTCATCGACGACTTAGAATTCGCAGAATAACATCGTCACCCTTGAAGAGAGTTTGACCGCCTTGTGACCGGTTGCCTATCGCGTAGAATGCTTCACTGACACCATGACATTAGAGATCAATATGTTGGTGATTAAAATCTTCTCGACCTGCGTTTCACAATCCGTGCAACCGATATTCGTCAACGGCGAGATTATGAAACCTGTTCTGGCGTTCCAATATCTGAGCTGCTTAATTCCCCATAAAGGTCAAGCCAAAAACGAAGAGAAGTTTTGCATTGAAAACGTGCGGATTGAGTTTCTTCCGCTTGGCAATGCACTGTGGTCACGCGACGAGATTAGTCTCCGGGCCAAAGTTGGCGTCTTCTGGAAGGCTGTTCGCCCATTATTGGTTTACGCCTCTGAAAAGTGGTCACTACGCGTCGAGGGTATTAGGAAGCTGAAAGTGTTTGACACAGGTGTCTCCGATGGATTATCATGGTGGCTTAGCACGACATGATTTCAAACGACACAAAAATATGACGCTAATTCGATATCGAAAAGTAGCCAGTGTTCCTTCAAAGCCGATGATTGTGGTAGCTTGAAAGTATCTTACGACGTTCAGACGCAGAGATCTTAAAACAATGTTTCTGTCGTATTCCATGATCAGAATGACTCTTCTGCTCTAAACGACGGTTGAAAACATGGATCGGTACTGTCAAATCGGATGCTGAGTGATTAGGATTCAAGTTTGTCTAAGGCGTTCGCAACTGGAAGCAGAACTGGATTAGCCTGTGCTCAAATCTCTCCCTGGACGGTAGCTGACGAGAAGTTACCGACCGGCATATTCATGGAAACGGCTTACCCTCTTTTAAGAGATAGTCTCATAAAAGTAAAGGTAAGTTCGGCTATTCAGGTGGTCAGCATTCTTTTGATTCTACATAGATGGCCCCTTAGCGACAGCAAGATAACGCGCTGTTGGAATGAGAGGTAGGGTCAGCAATGGCGTAGTGAGTAGAGCCTTGGGATTTAAGAAACGACTGGCTGTAGCCGTAGGTCCACCTCGTCTATCGCTGGCCTATCTATCAATAGTGGCTGCAAATGTAAAAAAAGAATGATGTGGTATGTGAACCCATCGAGCCAGGCACCTCACTCCTAGAGTCGTATGCAATCAAACAGTCTAGAGCTGCACGTTGATGTGAACTATTTTCTTTTTCGGGTGTATATATCACTCCCTGAACTACGGCCAACAGGTCAAACAGCCATTTTCAAGGATGAACTATTTTTCTGATGTCGCAAGTAATCGGTCAGTGACGTCAATCAAAGCAAGGTTTTTAAAATTCGGTTGTCATGTGCATGCCCCTGATCATCTATAGACGTTGTGAATACAAACGACCTCGAAGTGGCAAAAGAATTCCACACATTGGGTATGAATGTTCTCAGTTTCCCGACCGCGTTCTCCGAATTAAATTACCACAACTCTTAGGAAACTGAAGCAATTAGGTCTGACGCTTATAGCCTAGGTGGATTTTACGAGAATTTGCCTGCTGATAGGCGTAAAAGTAGCCCGGGGCAGAAAGTAGCTTAAATGGGCCTCAACAAGTCTCCAAAATGTTTTAACGACTTAAAATCACCGCACTGTACACTGGCTGTAAGCCAGAAATGTGACACAAATTTGGAGTAACTATCCAGTAGATTCTTAGACTTCGATTTCAGGATATTCTAAACGGTTTGTCAACTCTTTGATATACACCATTCCTGACCACAATGCCAGTACGAATGATTCAGTCCTGTTCGACCTGGTTCTCCTTGAAATTCAATAATAAATGAACATATCGAACTGCTTTCTGGAGAATGTCGAACGTGATACACAGCTACCACCAAAGCATCCAGAGTGCCGTCCTGTGTGCTGATAAGCACGTTAGTTTCAAATTTACATTTATTCGGCTTTCTCACCAAGTGCGTAGTCTGTGTTAATCCTGTCACTTGATGCAAACTTTGACACTTTTCACTGCACGTTGATCGAGACAAAGAGATACTGCCACTTCTCACCGAAAAGTTTAAACGCGCTCCCAAGAATGCGCTGAGTGCCTCGCACAACAAGCACAACCAACCCAATGCACATTCCCTTCTGAACCGATGCTTTTAAGAGATGGCTTTCCGTTCTAGTCACGCAGGAGTGT
Source organism: Fasciola hepatica (assembly GCA_948099385.1). Lineage (NCBI taxonomy): Eukaryota > Metazoa > Platyhelminthes > Trematoda > Plagiorchiida > Fasciolidae > Fasciola > Fasciola hepatica. The sequence continues at coordinate 2,406,280 of CANUEZ040000047.1, forward strand.
TCAGTCGGCAGTGCGTCATCGAGTTTGAGCATCGGTCCGAGTTACAGTCTAATACCGGGATTAACGAACAGGGTCTATTCAAGAATGACACGTGATTCTATAAATAGAGTTTCGTTTGATTTCCATCAACTTCTAACCACTGAGCTTAGTAGTTAAGCCGCCAAATTGCCGTCAAAAATGTAGGTGAGCATAGGAGAATTACTGATACAAAGATCTATCAGGTGCTCTAAGAAAACTGTAGATAACACTGTCAATTAAACAGAAAAATGAAAAGTGGTCTCCAGTAAACGGAAAGCAATGGTATTTTGGTCGATGTCGGACTTCCTGATTGCAAATCGACAGTGATTACCAAATGAACGATTTCGTCGAAGAAGTGAGTAATTGAAGGCCCGAGTTCCGTGAGCTGAATTGCACGCAACCAATGGCCCTTCCGGATAAGTTTTCATTACTGTCACTGACCGGTCAGTGTGCGTTTTCGTAAATTTGTCGCATTCCATTTGCGGTAGTTTCTCAGCTCCTTCCGGCTTAGTGCAAACTTTTTCTACTGTTCTGTTCGTTGACGCCGGTGTATTCGGGAACTGGGTCAGTCGGACTAGGCTGTTCATCATGGTACACGAATCGGAACATCAGAGAGGATAACTGCAAAAATACGCACCAATTAAATCATTCGAAAGATCGTACGCGCACTCCTGACGTTCTACTTTTCGGACTCTTTGATAGGAACTGGCATTAGGACAAATTTGTCACCTTTTTTCGAACTGGATTGCGGCACGAATATCACAAATTATCAAGTAACAAAACAGAAATCATACGAAGGGTGTTAGCGTAACGATCATCGCCCATCTGGTCAGTATGCAATGCTAACCAAGTCAAACCACGGATTATTCTGGGCAGATAGTTGTTGTTCATAATTTGCATTTCCTTCTGTATGAGTGATCTAATCAATGAGTGCAACGGAAAGTATAAAGGCCTCCGGGTATGAATTTACATTACTCTAGCTCATAGTTTTGTTGAAAAGTGTGAACAGCTGATCTAAATTGCGGTTGCTATACAGATAAATTTGCACAGTTTCGAAGTCAAGAAAGTATGGACGAAATAGAAATCTAGCAGGACCAAGTATTTCTATTCGACTGTTACAAGCTCAGTGTTTTATGGAACAGCCTGCAATGCAATCATGACGCTCCATCTTTCAGTGCACAACAGCCCGTGAGGGTACTTCAAAGGAGCCCCATTTTTCGTGTATTACTATTATTATTAATAATACTGGTATCATTATTTGTCGATTCTTTTTGTTTCACAATAATGGTGTAAGATTTCAGGAAGGGGGTTAAGACCAGTTGGAGGCTGCTAATACGAGAAGGTGATCCGCGGTGGCCGGACTCAAACCCGGCACAGAAAGATGTAAGCCTCGCCATGGTGACCGTCTAACTACGGCTAATCGATTTCCTGCTACTTATACTCACGTAGGGAACAAACTCTGCGGATTGGTTACAACGGAATGCCATCGTTGCACTTACACCAAGACAGGAAATTCATCTATCAGGGCAGTCGGCTCTTGTGTGGGTAGTGGGCTGTGGCCTTTTAAAGCCAGTGTCGAAAGAGAGCTACATAATGCACTATGTATATGTTTACCGAGCCGTCGAGAGCCAACCGGCTAGTTAGATGATAGAGTGAAAATCGTTCTTTTAGGGTGAGTGCTTGGCAGATGTGCACCGCCGATGATTCTCAACAAGAATTACACAAGTGTACCGTTACACGATGAACCATATTAAGCAATGCATAGTAACGGAGCTCCCGTTAGGAATCAAAACCCATACGCGATATTGTCTGCATCGTCGTCATCACGTCGGCTCTTAGGGCTTCCTCTTATCGGTTTGTCTCAAGCCGATACTAAACGATGTACTGCTCATTTATTCTCGAAGATTTTTAAAGATGATGTGTTTGTTCGTGGACCAGGTTAAAGGTTTTTATAAGCTTCTGATCGCTTTGACTTGAAAGCCAGTTTCTAGACAAAAAATACCTTTACGGCCACAGAAGGACTCATTTATGAAATATTTTCTGTTCATTTTCAGTAAATGCCTAACAGAAATTTGACTACACGCAATTCTCCAAACTCTGGTAAAGCACCTGCGTAAAACTGGCTATTTTCACCTCAAGCGCACCATTACATTTGACTGAAGTATAGTTTAAAGTATACAGCATAGCCAACCGTGAAGTTGGATCAAAGGAGTTGACATTTTTGGTTGAGGTTTCAAGTTTCGAACCATGAACACTACCAGTGGACACGAACATACAACACAGTCACTGCAAGGTTATTCTGATGTGTAGTCGCCTTTCTCCAAACGAAGCCGATCGTCCTGTGAGGTTGTACTGAGGGATAACTTGTATCATGAAGACCTTTAGCTATGCTGCAGCCGACAGCGCTATTTTTACAACACTGAGGGTCAGTCATTTTGCAATCGCAGTCCAATGAAATTCTCCGGTTTGTGTTCTAATGAATTAATTCACTAGGATTCTTCCTTGTTGTGGTACAGTTAGTAACGGGAAGCTTTTCAGTGATAGCGGCTTTGTGAGTTTGCTTTACTGGTGAAAATAAGTCTGATATCAGAACCGCAATACCTAATAAGTATAACTAAAATTCACCCGAAAACCTGTCGTTTACATTAAATCTCTAAAAATGAACTACACTTGATGACAAAACGATTATCTGCGGTTAGTAAATCGGGAAAATTTCCAGACCAAAATTTGATGTTGTCTTTTGTAATTGTTTGGATCCACGGAAATGCTATTTTTAAGACAAATCAAAGGGAGCGGTAAAGAACAGTACTCAGAGGTAATTTTTAGTGTGGAGTACAGGTTGTGCCTTGAATAAGAAAAAGTCTTTTGACCGGAGGCGAATATCTGCATTTTTGTACGCGTTAGCTGGTTTACTTACGTGGAGTGTCGTTAAATTATGTAGCTTTCAAGTGAGTCCGAGCAGAACGGAATTCGGAATATACCAAAAGTTGATACGCCATGTGGTTTGCCGAAAGAGAAAAATGTGATGTTCGAAATTTTTAATCAGTTGACCTCTCGGTTATCGAGTGTCAACTTTCCAGGGGGAATTACGCTGTCAAGTAACTTGGTTACGTTACAGATTACCGGATCTCCGATAGCTTGTGTGTGTGTGTGTGTGTGTGTGTGTGTGTGTGTTTGTATATGCACGTAAAATCCCTCGTTGATTGGATCGATCGCTTTTCAGCCACATTTGCTCCCACTATCAGAGTCAGTGGTGACGAGGTCAGCTGGCACAGCGTGACCTTTGGATTGTTTATGCCTTGGTAATGTCAGCGCGGCCAAATTCGGGAAATCTCTGCCTTGCCATTTCGGTGACTGCAACGGACTCTGTAGTAAATGAAGTTAAGTATTCATTATGCGAAGACTGTCTGGTGGTAACCGTCTTGGACTTTTGACATTTTTGTTTCCCTCTCTGTTTTTTCCGGATTTGAGAGTGTCAAAAATTACCGATGCATACATTGAAAATAAACATAAGAGCCAGTACAAAAATGATAATTTTATTAAAATGGAATGTAATGAAGAAGCTCTTATTAAACATATTTACTAAGAATATGCAAGAAACCAAGTTAACACTGATTACCGGATTTACAAATTGACAAGTGGGCTAAATTTGTACAGCGTTGCATTCTTTGAGAATAAAATGAAATCCTCCAGAAATGAAGTCTCGTTTCTGGACAAAACCCATTTTTATTTACATAAATACTAAACGTGGCACGGATGAGGCGTGACTACGTGTGGAGAAAGTCAGATTTTAGTTTTAAAAATGTACTTTCTGGATATAATGTAATTTATTTGAAGTTTTAAACTGAAAATTAGCATTCTCGAGGGTTGAAGTTTAATGGCTTCCTACAAACTGCAAGCGTACAGAGTGACAAGAAAGTAGTTTTCATTTCGGGGTAAATTTTAACCGACCCGGATCATACAGCGAGAAGAATGGGAAACTTGTGTTATGTTTGTGAAAATAACATTTTTAGAAGAGTGCTGTCGAGATACACGTGACCAAGTTTCATAGATTGTTACCTAATACTTTCATTCGGACTGAAGCTGGTACTAGAAGCACCTTGATTTGCTGAGTCCATCATTGAGCGTAGGTGAGGAAGTGGTAAAGTTCCAAGTTGCTGAGAGGTGGGCAGTGTTGAAGCAAAGCATCCTTTTGAGAGTCATCATGGATTGGCTACCGAATAAGTTGTCAGATTTGTAATGCTGATCACGGCGGGTTTGAGCTCAGGCTGGAACTCAGTGAACATGAATTACTGCAGATGACTGTTAGCAAACCAGATAAACCAGTTGCGTATTAAATACCTTCATGGATTTTCAGTCATGAGTTGAGTGCTGAAGTTTCCTGATGATGAGTTTGGTACTCTTGAGAATTATCCAGGCGACTTTGGGCCGGGGCCGGAATTTACCACAGGTCATACTATCTGATTTCGGAGGGTTCAATTTCGTAGGGGTTCCAAATGAGGCAATATAATTGCATAACAGCCGAATGTGGCTGCTGTTAACCAGATAACTTTCTACAGGTAAGAGAATGCTTGTAGACGTTTTATAACTGGTAACACAGAACTGTCAGAAATGTTTGCTATTAGTCGGTTTTTCGATTATAATGGGTCAGATTTATTAATCTCAGTTAATGAAAGCAGTATCACAGAATAGCAAACACTTTCCTATAAAAGATCGTACGGCGCATCTTTTATTTCCATGCACATCGTACCAAATTCCGTTCCAAATACTCCCTTCAGTGGCTTCGTAGGTCACTTGCTGAGGAGCACGGCTGAATTGTGCTCATCTCATGGAGAGGAAGAAGCTTTCAAACAATTCAGTTGTTGTTTTATTGAGTTTATTGATTCGCATATTGAGCTCTTCTAACACCTCTGAAGAGTCATTTTTGTTCTACACCATGCACACATACTCAGCCAATAATAACTACCGGTTTTCATGGTCCACCGTCCTTCGGTAGTTGGGAACAATTTTATATTAAACAGTTGACGAAAATTCAATGGGAAAAAGTATGAAACCTTAAGTGTATGACTATCATTCACGCAAATTCGTCTTTAAATTGCCAAACAATGAGGCTGGTTTGCTTTGACTTAGGTGGTTGGGTTATGCATAATCCGTTGACCACATCTTATGCCGATTATTCTCATTTAAGAATACAGTTATCTGCACGTACGTACCTGCACATCAAATAGGTTCACGAGGCTGGGGTTAATGCCCTGTGCGTCGTGTGCTATTAACCAATGATATTTAGCAATAAAACAGCACGATAACAGTTCACCACTGCAAATGCACACAAAAATGCCCGAGCTTTTCAGTTCTCGAGTTTTATCGCTGTCGAAGTTCACCGTCCACAACGGGATCACGAATGACGAGGGAATAAAACCTGTAATCTAGCTCTGCACACTGTTCATCGGTTTAAAGGTGTACAAACCAAGTTTCTTGCAAGCGGACGTCTTCAGATATGCGCAGCACTTGTGTCACAAGTCCGTTGACAAGACTGCTTCTCTAAATAGTTCAATTCAGGAAGTTTTGCTTGTAAGTTCCGGTTTTCTATGCTCTTTTATGCCTGGTAGTCAATCAGTAATTCATTGATTAGCACAATCAACACTGTAACCATAACCATTGTTAATCTCCTAATTTTCCCCACGAAATTTCAGTTTCTCCAAGAGATACTGTGAAAACTGTTGGCACTCAATGGGGAGGTTCATGGTAGGACAACGAGAACAATGTAGGCTTCATAGTGAAATCAATACTGATGCGCTTCTCCGTTTTTCAATGTTATTCCAATTGAAAATAATTATCTTCGTGGAAAATATCATCTCGCAAATATGACATTCTTATTCCGCCTACGATCGGAAAATTGAAAATAGGAGACAAATAATGGTTCGGCTTGTTTTGCAGTTTTGGAAGCTTTCCACCATTCGTCGGAATAAAATGATGTCAAATATTTCGATTTGCTGCTCAGAATAATTGTTTCTATAAAAATCGCAAGCATAAATGAGAGAAAAATGGTAATCCCACGATTTGAGTCTGTCAGTTTCCAGCCGAGGAAATTAGAAACCGTCTCGTTCACGTGGTACTTTTGTTCTAGGTCTTTGTGCTCTCCGAAATCGCGAAATCTGGCATCAGGACAAAAAAGCAAAGTCTGCTAACTTCGCCTTGTCCGAAATTTGGCAGTGCTTGATCGAGAGGATCGAGTATTAGTCGCTGAACAGCGGTTAGTGGGAAAACTAAAATTGTTTGTACTTGTCTAACCCTCACAGTGATCATTGACCAATGGTCAAAATTAACCATGAAAAGTTGTGAAATACTGGACGACGGAATCAATAATAATAGTAATGCACAATCGAAATGGAAAGTGAACACAGCCGAATTCGAGGCATGAGTTGAGAATATTTATTTTACAGTTCAAGGCCAGTTGTATCGGATTCAATCAGTTTTGCAAACACAGAAACAACACGTGTCCAATCATCACAAACATTCACAATTTTTCGACTTAGCTGAGCGTCGTTGCGCAATTAATACCGGGAATAATTTCGTCGTATCTCATCAGGGCATAATACATTCAGTACATAATGAAAAATTATAACCACAATTTTTGAGCTTCTGATATAAAGGATGCTCATATTTGTAAGCAGATTAAGCAAGGATAATCAATAGGTTATGAACTGCCACCGGATGTCCATGCTCTAGCGAGTGGTGAGAGAACGACGATCCAGATCTGGGACGTTAGGAAAACGTTAGACTTTCGGTGTTCGATTGCGGTTCCTTTTAATTTTGTTGATCGGGAAAAGAAAATAATGAACCGGATAAAGAAGGCAATGGGATAATACGACCATTAGAGGAGATTTATTGGTTATACCATGTATTTCAAAGACTCCATAAAAAACGTCCGCTGAAGTTCACCGTTCTTTCTGAATCTATCAAAAGGATCCGCAGTCTTCTGTGACAGCTAGCGAATAACGATGGGTGTATGGATTTCATTTGGTAGAAAAATGGCCAAATGCTGTTATTTCTATTCAGCCAAAAAGTCAAAACAAAGAGGAGGTAATATTCGGATTTGATTAAAACTGGCAGAAAAATATAAAGGAAACATGGTAAAAAGCCACAAAATATTCAGTTAAATCCACTAAATGTTTCAAACGACTAACACTGAGATGCTACTTGGCTAGAAAATGCTTGACGGAAGTTTTCTGAAGCACATACAGTAAACATACACATGATTACAACAGCCATTGCAACGTACAGGTGAGTCGTGGGTAAAGGGTTTTCAGTACTCAGCTCGCTCCCTTCGAAATGAATGAGAAGTTAGATGATGCAACTTAGATCGACTCAGTTGAAAACCATACGTACTGAACAACTAGGTATTCCCTCATCGAATGTCCAGATTCATATTTGAGAATGTGCGAGTGATCAGATAATTCAGTTCGTACAATCCGCTCTAACTATCCTAAAACTCTACACGATAGAGAATTGGGCATTATTTTTATGGGAGAGCAGGCGTTGCATAACCACACAAAACGAGTTGGACAACAGATCTGAGGCATTTGGTTGGGCATCAGATGATCAATGACCTGAGAACAAATTTGGCTCAATTCACGTCGTGGATGAAAAATAAATCATCATCCACAAATGTCAGCACATGGAACATTGATTCCACGTAAAGCATGTCCACAGGGGTACCCGTGAAAATTTGCATGGTAAATAGTTATTGTTTATTCTTTCCCATAGAACGCACGATTGAAGTTGACCGTTCCGTTTCACCGTAAGAATTGCTAGTCACGTGCATGACAATCGCGATTGAGAGACGTGAACGCTGACACGTGTGAGGTCTTTCTAATGCAGACTGAAATGCTTCTATTTTTAAACTACCTAAAGTAGTTTTTCAAACTGATTGTACGGATATAATTTGTAGAAGTGTGGCCCGCCCGAGCACTAGAGGGGTGACTGCTGATTTGTCCTAAGCACAGAACAGTCCCCAAAGAAAAATCTTTGTAAAATGCGAATTGAGATACCTCGTCAACGTTTACCTCATTGGCTGTGAAGGTCTATCAGAAACGGCAAACCATTTTCAGCCGGTCACTGATATGTAAACTTGGGACTTCGGTGAATGACACGAGCACTTTAAACATTTCACCGAGACTACTGACCTCGGTTGGCAATGGGGAATGTGTTTTACTTTGTCATGATTTGACTCAAGGTCATTTCTATACTGCATCTGGGTGAAATCAATAGTCACAGATGGCACAAACCGAATTCTTAATTGAAACAATAAATCTACGAAATGCCCCAATATGTAGCACACCAGCTCACTTGCACCGATCCATCCTATGGACGAGAATTCTCTTTACAGAAATCAATCATTCTGATGGTTCACAGTTTACCACTATCAAATGCCAATCAATAGATTACCGAATGATCCTTCCGTTTTACAAACAATGAGACAAAACATTTCACTGAAGATCCGGCTGATAGGAGCTAACGTGAATATGCATCACGTCAGTGGTTTAGCTGACGACAACACTTTTTTGTTAAGCAATAAAAATAGTGTATGCTTTAGTTTTGGTTAGATCGAAGGATATTTTAATTGCCTTGAAGAAAGCAGTTGACTAGGCGCGTCGGAAGTCATGTGAGTGACCGATAACTGCGAAAATCCTTCCATGCTATATCCAAGACAATCCTCAAAGTGCATTCGATTACATCCTATTCAAACACCACGTGGTAATTTGAAATAAATACGATTGACTGATTTTTTTAGACGGTGACTGAGATCTCCGGTTTCACGTATCGGCTCACTATTATTTTTTCTCTTTTTCTCATAGAATACCAGTTTAAATGTGACCATGGTTGACACCAATTATTCTCATCCTAATAAAATGAACTCGTTTCATGTCGCTTCTATTCTTCTGCAATATTACTGTCGGTAGTCCTAAGTCTTCGGCTTTTGCGCGGAATCATTTTCATATTAGTAATGGCATGAAGTGTTGCACGTTGACTGCACTTCATGATTTTACTGGAATGCTCGTTTTATTAGGATGAGAATAATTGGTGTCAACCATGGTCACATTTAAACTGGTATTCTATGAGAAAAAGAGAAAAAATAATAGTGAGCCGATACGTGAAACCGGAGATCTCAGTCACCGTCTAAAAAAATCAGTCAATCGTATTTATTTCAAATTACCACGTGGTGTTTGAATAGGATGTAATCGAATGCACTTTGAGGATTGTCTTGGATATAGCATGGAAGGATTTTCGCAGTTATCGGTCACTCACATGACTTCCGACGCGCCTAGTCAACTGCTTTCTTCAAGGCAATTAAAATATCCTTCGATCTAACCAAAACTAAAGCATACACTATCTTTTGCATGGAGGACTGTGTCTGGTGTCGTGTGACCGAGTAAACCGCCACGGAGGCTGTGATTTACGTCGGCTGATTTTTCTTTGTTCAGTTTGATTATCGAAGATCAACTTTTGAACGAATAATACAACCATGCTTCTTTGTAGGTGGCTTCATCAGTATCATTTAGGCACCCCAAGGAGTTTTTTTTTGCAAAAACACTTATTAACTGTTTTCGGTTGTTTCCTTGCTTCTGGATTTCACATTCTCGTGACTGTCACGGAATGCTTTGAAAGTTTCGGAAGCAACTTGCCGTTTAGACTTGCATTCTTAAAGAGTTGAGATAGTGCTGCAAGATTTTGACCGTTAATAGACAGTAAGCATTTCTAAAAACAGTCTTTCGTTCATCAGTGATTTGGATACTGCTCTTTGTGAATAGAATGCTCATGTTATAGCAAACGAATACCTGGGGGACTGTTTGCGGCAGCATGTGTATACGGATGCACGTGTGCATGTGCTTGGTATAAGTGCTTCTACATTAGATGAAGCATCGGCTTTGTGGCGCGACTGAATATCTAAGTGTTTCTAAACTGCGACAGGTTTCATGCTTACTTACTCATTTGATTGCTTATGCTCAACAAGCGATATGTCGACCATCACAAAGGACCAAAGAGCACACAGAAGCTCGGCTGACGACTGGAAACAGAAAAGCCATCACTAGTGCGATTGTGGCGCATCTTAAGGACTCTAGACGTTAGGTGAACGGAGAAGCTTTCAAAACAGCCCACAGAATCCCTAGGAACGCGTTGAAAGTCGCTCGAAAACGAAACCTAGCAACTACAGAGACTGTAGCGATCGTATTACTCAATCCATCGTTTTCTTCTCAAAAGATTTCCGTTAAAGAATTTCAACAGCCCCGACCGCTATCCAAGACAGACCTTCGAACTCAACATGATCTTAAAGCTGACCCTTTGATCGAAACCGGAAATGGGTAATTCCCGAAACCCATGTTCCTTGTTTCGCAGATCTTTTTCCCAACCATGCAACAATAGCATTTCCCCTCCTATCCTTCATTGCTACGCAACACCAAAGTCAACGACCTCCCAACCACATTTTTACATGCAGACCTTGTCCGAAATTTATGCTTTTCTAACCTATAAACGTGATTATATAATCGCAATGAAGATGACGTCTCCGAAAAAGAGCTTGTTCCCTATTCCTGTCTTTCGTATACGACGAAATGGAATTATCCAGTGAATAAGAGAATCCATTCAGTTAAAGTGGTTCCAGCTTTTAAATGGGAGAAATCAGATTTTAAAAAATTAAGCGTTCTCATCCATCTGCCTTTTGTGCGAAGGACATTATTATAACAGCTGCTATTGATTTTCTTCGTGGTGTCTTGTCGCATAGCGCAAGTTTGCTTTCATAAGACCATATTTTGCCAGTGATATAGTGAACGGTTTTTATACACGTTTCATTCAGAAAGGAACTACCAACAGAAAGGGCGATTTACCTCATGTTCAAAAGGTAATCGTTAAAACCTATTGATATTAGACCTGAAAATTCAGCTCACCACTTGAAGAAACTCCTGTATACTGTGTTAGTCCAGATCCCATAGTTTCTATTTTCCTTTTACCAATCTGTTCCTGCGTTTCCATATGCTTAGATCACTAAATCGAGCCGACCACCGACCACCCCCACCCCTCACCTCCATCACGCCAGCGTGGTATCTGTATGTCCACTACCTTTGCGTCACAAAATTTTTGGCCCAGTTTCCATGAGAAGTATTGATTGGTCTACACTAGTATCCGTCTTGGGTTCCTTCGTTGGCCCTATCTGTTCGTATCGTTCATCGATGAAACTTACACCGTAACAGATTTTACCACTCACGTAAACTTTCTTCCTCGTTGTATCCCTGTGTGCACTGACCCACTGATTTCCACGACTCCCTTGGCGCTGTTGTTTCCGCGAGCTCCTCCCCACTCACGTGTTGGTTCTTTCCCAACTCATTCTGTTATTGCCTCCTGATTGGCTGGATTAATTGACCAGGCCCCGCCTCTTCAGCTTAATTACCCCTGTCTCCGCTCCTCTCTCCCTCTCTTTGTTTCGTCTTTGTGAATGAACTTTGGCCTTCCCGTTTTGATCGTGGCATTTTCTCACAGTCGTACCGTTCAGTTTGCCCTTCACCACGCTTGTATTCCCCCAGTCAGTCACTTCTGTTTTGACCGTTGATTGGTCAAAAAGCTTTCCATGAACAACAACTTACTTTGTGAACCAATTAGCTCGCTCCTGTTTCGCCTTTTCACGCCTTTCCTGTCCAGTGATGCCTGAGGATTTCAAAGTCTATTTGACTGTCTTGATTCTGTGGTCGGTTTGCCCACAATCTGAGGTGCGTCACTGTTGCCTGATAATTTGTCCCACAGTGCATGTAGCAAAATAGGCTTGTGCTCCCTTCCTTGGCACTCGCGGTTCGTTTATCTGCAAATCACTCAATAACGGAGCAACAATCATGTAGAGTAATCGGCATTCGGAAGACCACATTTGCGGGTGATATTTTAATGCACAGTATTGGTTTTTCCTCGTGGATATGCCTGTTGCAAATTGCAAGGTACCAAGCAGAGCTATTTTTCGCGCTAACTGGATTTGCTTTCCTTTGCCTCCTTTTGGTGGGTTCATCTCAGGATGTCCGAATAGCTTTTATTTTTAAATATCACAATGAATTGAAGGGATGATGGTAAACCATATTGTTTTTAGTCAGCCCAGATAGCCTGGTATTCAGGTGTTTGACTCACAATCGTTCATCCCAGGTTCGAGTCCCAGTAGGGGCTTGGTGGATGTAACCTAATGATGATATCTCAGCAGCTGAACAAAACAAGTTTACGGTATTTCCATGATTTTCAGTGGTGAGCTGGGTATCAATGGTGCATTATGAATCGTTTGATACTGGGTTAAATAAATAACTTCAAACGAATAAGTACTCTCAATGTCTTCTGTGTTTTTCTGATAATTTGATCTTCGTAATTAGTCTTGAACTTTTACTGTACACTGAACTGACCAGAACTGGTGTGGAAAGCGAGGAACTGAGCAGTAAGCGAAAAACAGTTGTAATTATTGTTATTCTTATAATTATATATCATATTGGTGATAGTGGTTCAGTTGATTAGCCACTGGCCGGTTAGAAGGTCATTAGTACGGTGTTATGAAGGGGACTCGCACGATTTTGGATGGGGGAATTTTAATTATCTTCAAATTCCAAGTTGCGGAATAAGCCCGTCATAGAGACCATAACACGAACTGTAGGCAAACATATGTTTTCCGTGATTTCATTCTCAAGCCATTATAATCGTATCCACTTTTCCGTCCTCCCTTAACCCTTATTTCTGCACACCGACTTAGTGTAATTTCTCCCAGCCCTCCTTATTACATAAGTCCTTCACTGCTTTACTCCGGCCATTCGCTAACACATTCTAAGGTCACCTCACCCATATGAATTGTAAGAGCACATATAGGAGTCATTGAAAACAATTGTTCCCTCTCCAGTGTCTTGTTCCTGATGTGACCATGACTGGGGGTCTATTCGGACTATTCTTATTAATTCATTTTCATATAAATAAGACTGTAATATTTTGAGAATGAAATCATCGGAAACACGTTAACAAACAAATCGTGTCCTGATCTTTTAATTTACTCATCTTTTATATAAAAATATGTCATATTTCTTAATAGGAACTGCGGTCACTGAAAGACTGTCTAATGGCACCGACCGACCTGGGGCTCCAGGATACGAACCCGGGACCTTGAGATCTGAGGTTTTTCATGATGATCATCACCGGTCAGTCTGAGTCAGTTGGGGCTTGGGGACTCGTGAGACCTGAATGATACTTGATTTTGTTAACCTAAACTCTTGTTTGTCCACGGAAATTCACACATTGAGGCTTCTTCAAGATACCAGAAAAATTAGACGAGCAGAAGGAGCAGCAGTAACAGTGTTACCAAAGGGATGATAGCATGTAGTGAAGGATTTCACTATGATTTTTGGGTGTGTGATTCTAATCAGATAAGAAATAAACGACGAGTTCTAAAGTCACAAAATATTCCTATAAAGAGGAAGCGAGAAAAACGTTTGGTGGAGAACAAAGCACACAGGTTCATGACCGTTGATAAAACCGGTATTTTCGTCCCGTTCTCTCAGTAGTGAGAACATCTGATGAAGTACGAAGGGGCATATCGGTGACCAGGCAAGAAGTAAAACAGTGGTATTTCAACACTACCCCAGTATGAAGGTGAGATTCGGACTGATGAAAGACCCGGTTGCGTTTGATCATTACGGTTCGAGGAAGAGGTTTTGCTATTACTACATTTATCTAAGAAAATGGAAGAATCTGACTACGAATAAGTGGATCGCGAAAATCCCCACACATTCTTAGATTACTGATGGCAAAAAGGCTTTGGATCCTAAGAGAGCACATATCTTTTTTCCAAAGTGCTTTATATGCAACATTAGGAGTTAAAGGACAATCGCTTTTATGCCTTTAATTTGGAATTCGAGTCAAAAATGCATTCGGAAAGTACCAGTGAATATTATCTGACGTGAATGCGGTCTACTAGCAGTAAGATTCAAGACCGTATGTACTATGTAAAGGCTAGTCCCATTCACGATTTGATAAATATGAGTAACTCACAGAATGAGAATTGTGGCCGAGCATCCTATTTGTTCTCGACTAAAAGTTGACACCACGCGTACGTTGCTAAAATACCGCATAAGTCTGTGCGTATATTTAGTTTGCCGCACGGAAATATCATTTTATTACTATTTGGTAGGGTGCTTCCTTTGGTGTGTACAACGGACAGTGAGCATTGTGATATTTCCTAGTAAGGCGTTACTGAAATCCGCCATACCCCGTTTCGTCGGTTCTTGAGTTCTGAGCTCGGCATTTTGGTCGCAGTCTCCCCGAAATAAGCGTCTAACTCAGCGAGATCAGCAACCCGTGGAAACTCGAGCTACAAACCATTGAGCATGTTACCCGTTTCGAGACTTGAACTCTTGCCATCAGTGGTTCACAAGGTGGGACAGACGAATATACTCCAAAGAACGAGAAGCGCTCATTTGTTAGTGGGAAAGAAAAAAGGTCTTTGGGATTCTTCTTACACTTAACCAGTGTAATGCAAGGATCCCAAATTAGGCAGTCTAAGATTTCAGTGACATATTGTACTACGAAGAAGTTTCATGGTTATGCATTTTAAAACTGAGAAGAGTTGAGTTTATTTGACCGGCTTTCACGGTGGAACTGACAAATGTTCAACTAACTGGGATTAATTACACAATGGGATGAGCGGCCTAATGAAGCAAATTTCAGAGTTGATTACGGAACCCCAGACATTCTACAGTATTGTAAACGGTTTCTGCACTTACAAATCTTGTGTACCGAACCACGCACCTAGCGCATAACCTTTAGTCTAATCCCTAAACCGGCCCGAGAAAATTAGGCACTGAGAGTGGAAAATTCACCAAAAATGTCAAGACAATTCAGCAGTTGTTATCTCGATCGCGAACTATTTGAGAAAACACAGAAAACAGCAGTCTTAAACTAAGCTACCCTCGAAACCCTGTTCTTTCGTGGATAGGCTGTCCTCAGTCTTACGATAGTATTGGCTCCGGCAGCACTGCGTACAGCTTTCCTGAGCAAACGGGAACAAAAAGTAGGATCAACACAGTTTCGAAAATTTTGTCTAAACCGGAACGGTTACCTTGTTCCGGGATGAAGACAGTGAGACGTTTTCAAAAGGACTGTGGACTATCTATCCATTCCCTCTGAATTCACGTTAATTTACTTTACCATGTCTAGAATACTTCTCATGGATACTGCTAGCAGCTCACTGAGGTGAACCTGTGGAATAATTCACACCGAATTTGAGATTATATCACTACAACTGCGTTTATTTCGTGAGGCAGTCAACAATACATCTGTACAACGTGATTCATGTTGAGATTTCCAACAGCTCGGAAAAATTAATTAATTTTTTCCTTTACTCCTAAAACTGAGAAGTTGAGAAGCAACCATAGGCTGAACGAAATCTTGACGAGGCAACATTCTCCTTTTCACGAGACAGTGCAGTAGAAATAAATGGTCAGTGACGTTTGCTGTGAAAAAATCACCTTGAAATTAAACTAACAAAAATTCGTTTGCTAAAGCCAAGCGAAACAGAATGCTTCTTCCGATGGAATGAACGCGAAAAGTTGATGTGAATCGCCACCTTTGAGGCATTTACGAAGCTCGGGTATAAGCGGGCTGACATGTTACTGTGGAAACACCCCATGATTCGAGTAGGAATCAAACTCCAAAAAGTCGTTCTTTTATTACGTCAGTATTCTTTCTTCTTTCGTTTGTTTCCAAAAAACTGACAACCGAACAACATTTCTCACTTTGATTTGTATGTTACTTCACTGCTTGGCTTGTACTCATTATCAATGAGTTTTGCTATGGTCAGCTTTTTTGTCACCCTTGGCCATAAGTAAAATTCCAGCTAATCAGTCTCAGTTATTTCTGTGCTCTTCAAAACTATATACGTTTATAGTACCTTTCTGTTAGCAGAAGAAGCACAAAACACCAAGCAAAATTACAGTTTACAAGAGGAACAAAACGGGAGCCTGTGCAGTTGGTTTTCAGGTTGTAAATGATTGGTTTGAAGAACTCCCACAATTCGGATGTTGTCAGAAGCACAGCCGTTTAAAGGCATGAATGACGTATAGGTATGTTTAATAGTTCCTATCCACTACCGAGAAGATTACCGAACACGGTTCCCGGTTTCAGCCACGGGGATCAGCGAACACCGTGTCCGGTTTGCAGATTGAACATCCACAATCGAATTTGAATATAGTAACGGGCCAGGTAAAACTGATGCCCAACGGTACTGATAGTCGCGAGATTCAAGCATTTCGTTTACTCTTGTCAACTACGGACGTAAAATGTGTCGGTATATATACATGGTACAGTAGGCGGGTAAGTGCAACAGTAAAGTAGGCACGATCGAAAGCTCTTACAGTACGTACGTTGAGGAGAGTGAAGTCTGTTGTGTTAACGCCAGGGTAAACAAACATTTTGGGTCAATCGTTTTTGTGCACAGAGTGCTGGCTGATGCATTGTGATTAGAATAGCTTCACTGAACGCTAATAGCTTCGATGTTGGATTGCGCAACAATGCTTTGAAACACTGGGTCAGGTCAACTTTGTGACCTGATGCAATCAAGTGCCTTGCAATCGAGGAGGCTGGCGGTTTCGCGTCATTGTGTATTGCCCCAGCACGTTGCGTCATCAAGTTTGACAGCCATTTGCGTATGTGTTCTGACACTCGTTGAGTCAAGCAACGATCCGTCCTGCCAATGTATACGTCACCGCAACTGCAAGTGAACTGATAAACAATATGTGAGATATTGGGATCAGCAAGACTGTTGGAGTGATTTTGAATACATAATCTTTTGGTCTTCTGCAGCAAACGCAACTGCTCCGCTGTGTATATGTGCCTTAGAGCTGACTTAAGATTATAATTTATTTGATTAAATAAATGATCTCCTTTAAAAGGCAAAGTGATAAAAACTTGCTTCTTCTCTACTTTCATTGTTTTCTCGCGCATAAGTCTCGGCTTCTGATGTTGTCTGATAAAGTTTTCCAGATAACCGTTGGCCAGCAGCGTTCTTTTTATGAACTCTTCTTCGTTTTGTATTTGATCTTCTGTACAGATTCTCTGGGCTTTGTTGAAGAGAGTTCTGACCAATCCACGTTTGTAAGCCACTGGAGTGAAGCTGGAGAATTGTAAATAAAGTCCGCCCCACGTTGATTTTCGGTGGATTCTGCGCTGTAGAGTCCCATCCTGACGCGTGGTTAATAAAATATCTAGAAAGGACAAACTATTATCGCGTTCTTTTTCGTGAGATACATTGAGGTTTGAGTGAATAGAGTTAAGAACGTTAACGAAAAGGATAAAATGTTCTTCAGTCGTAAAAATTGAAATATCATCGATGTATCGTCTGTAAAATAGAAATTGGGAAATATTATCACAGAGCTGTTTTTGGATCATACCTAAAAATACATCTCCCAAAGTTGGGCCCGGAGGGCTTCCCATGGCCACACCATCAGTTTGTTTGTAAGCTTTACCTTCAAAATTGTACCGAATGTTTTATGTGCATAAAAGAATGAGTTATTTCAGGTATTCAACAGGAATAGGCAAATGAAAGTTGTGCGAGGAAATAAAATCACATAGATAATATACTGTTTCACGAAGAGGTACTTTTGCAAAAAGTGACTCAACATCGACGGAATACATTTTATCCGAACTCACTGTAATACTGCTTAGCAAATTCGCGAGTTCGAATGAGTCTTGTAGACGAAATGGTGTTATGTGTTTCTGAACGGGGGTAAGGATTTCGACGAGCCACCGGGCAAATTTGTGATAAGCCGAGTTTTGCATGCATAATATCAGTCCCAAAGGGACTCCAAGCTTGTGTACTTTGGGTGATCCTCTCAAGTAGGGCGCCTGTGTTCCACGTGGTTTTAGCTTCTTGTATGTAGTTTCAGAAATGAAGCCGTGTAGAAGCAAAATTTGGCGTCGTCTCGAAATTCATTTCTCTATCAGCATATTGTTCTCTGGAGTAGTGTCCAGTTTGAAGCGATGCGCATCGGAACGTATCTGTTCCATCTTTTCCATGTATCCTTTCCTTTCCATAATTACGAATCCTGATCCTTTGTCCGGTCGTAGAAACAAGAAATCATTCATTTGTCTGAGTTGTTTAACCGTTAAATCGTTAAACACGCACGCACGTTCAAAGGATGGTTGACACAGATGCCATGCGAAGTCCCGAAAGTTAATTTTTTCTGACTAGTCAAGGGTCTGGGAACACAAAATTTCAACATCCAGGCGAGTCTTGTGAGGAAAGAAGGGAAGCCCACCGAGGACAATGAGTTTGGTGATGAAGTTTCTTCAGGAGTTTGAAAAGAGTTGACTACACTATTCTTGTACGCCAACCTGCATGGCCGTTGTGGGTGTTGCTTTGCAGTCCCATTTCTAATGCAAAAATGACTAACAGCAACCAATGTTTCGCACGCGACCCTTGCAAGGTTGTGTTCTTACAAATAAGTAGTGAGAACTCTCAAGCTGAAGGTGATGGCACCATTACTGGCTGCCTGATGAGGCATTGGTTACTTCCGACTGACTACTGAAAGGCGCATGAGCATAAATCATGAGTATGCTGACATTTTGCTTAAAATTGCACAAAGCGGGGATGCGCATAAATAGTCTTAGAAGTCTGTTCCGAATGGATAATACGGCAGAATCAAGAAGAGGTTTGAAATAATTCACTACACGTGATCTGACATCCTGGACCTCCTGGACAACTAGGAGCATGATAGTCAAAAGACAGCAATTTTATTGTTATGAGAATTATACTGCTATCAAGTTGAATCAGTTTGGGTTAATAAAAGCCCCGTAGCCTTTTAATTTGTGATAACTGCCATCCAGAATGATATCTATCCTCCACTTTTGACTTATACCCTTAGACGGTGATATCGTCAGATGAAAAACCCCAGAGAAACATTGATGGAAGTTAGTTTCGATCTTCAGATGGACATGAAATAAATGACTCAAAGATGATATCTTTTAATTTCATCTTGGCAGGTGCTGTATCCTTGGTTATGATTTTACGGGGTCAGGGAACAAAACATTTTCATCGAAAACCGGGAAAATATGTGGTTGGCATATTCCTAGACAGCACTAAGAAATGTGACTTAACTCCCTGGCCGGAAGTTGTGCTTTCATTTAACCTGACCTTCGAAACAAACCACAGCATTTTATTGGAGTAACCTACGAACAGGAACGATGGAACTGAGCGTGAGCAATCACCAAAAAAGGAAATTGACTTAGGAGCGAATTCTGAATAGCTCAGTCACCACATGGGGTGCACGAGGCGCGATCACAGAATGGTTGACGATAAGAGACGTGGTCCAAAGTTTGAATGGTTGAGGCACTTAATGTCGAAGTCTTTCCCCATACTATAAGAGGTATGTTTTAGTTCTTGTGTTTCAAAGTGATCAATGTTTAGTTGAGCGATAGATTGAGGTGGTAACTAAAAGTTTGGCACCAAATAGGTGCAAAATTCATTGAATAAAACATGGAGACCTAGAAATTCGTGAGGCTCATGCGGTTTGTCCGATGGATTGCTACGTCGATGGCTCAGAACGGAGATCATAAGCCAGAAAAGATTATTCGAAAGATGGCCTCAACTGACTGCAGTGACTGAATGCCACGACATTCATGGAAAATCAAATCTTCTTTGAAACCTACTCCACCGTTGAAGAACGGTGGGAGGTTTGCAACTTCTTTCTATTGAACATAAGAGAAGTGCTCACTAATAAATAGCCATTTCACCTGTGAGGCTAATTCATATACGTTTTAGCTGGAGCCAAATGGTGGCACAAGACTTATCTCAGTGGAACAAGAAGCTGCTTCCAACAGCCTTGTAGAAGAACAAAGGTTTGCGACACCCAAACAAATCTTTTAAAAGGCTTCAAAGAGGTTCACCAACGGAATCCAGTCGATAGAATGAACTGAGAGGACTCGAGATGGCGAAAAGTTAGAAAAGTGTATTCCGTACAGTGGTAATGAAAAGGCGTGAAACATATCGAGCTTTTAGAGTTCGTTGAAAAGCACACAACCGAGTAAATATATCATAGCCAAAATTGAGCGTCAGAGCAGGTCGTATAGAAGAGAAATTTAAGATTTTATCGAAAAAATTTTTTCCAAACAAGTGATAATCATACAGCTCCTTTTCACCGAACCTCGATTGACATACACATTTGTAAACGTAGAGGATAGTAACACGTGCGGAATGCAGTCTGATAATGAACACACAAGTGAGGAGAACGAAGCATCTCACTTCTGAACGCTGACTCAGGGTACAAACAACCCGCTTACAATAAAAATAGTAACGGAGTTAATCTCTTCACTTCCTTTACCGTCACTGAACAACGGTTCATTTTTGCCTGAAGGGCATTGCCAGTTAGACAACACCTACAGGGGAAGTTGACCCATGTGGACAATAGTCGAATTCAGAACCCCTCGATCGGCAGTTCGCTGCCAGTCCCGCTGGAATAACATTATTACGCCTACATTCCTGCATCCTTCACATCATCGCTGTCATCACTAGAACTCGTCTAATCGTGACCGAATGAGCGAGTGATGGTTGAGGGGGAGGGAATCATGAATGAGAGCCTACAGAATGATAGAGGTCCTTCATTGTCCCGTTGTTTGTTCCGTCAATCTCTTGAGCTTCCAAGGAAAGGCAGAAAGCTGTCAGAAAGTGACCCGCTTAGTTATTCTTAAAATTAATTTAGAACACGTTTCTGCTTGGATAGATGGGATGATCTTGGTATACGTTACAGACGCTCTAAACGGTAATGGACCACCTCATTTTGGGGTTGCACTTGCGATCGATTAAAAGTTTGTTAACAGAGTAGAGTCGAAAAAGCTTTGCATAAGGGTCGTCTGACTATCCGTGCCATGTGGTCTAAAAGTTGTTATTTCTTTGCGTAAAAACTTTGTTGTTACTTTGGGGAATATCATTTGATAGGTTTCTGGTAAGAATGAGAGAAGCTGATGAACAAAGGAGCATGAGGTGGCTATCTACGTATGGTCCTCATAGAAATACTGAATCTTTTTCGTTGCATAATATATTCCATAACAATATTTGACATTTCTTCCAGAACCGCTTTCGTTATTATCACAACCGCAAAGAATAAGGAATATGATCAACTTGTGCATGTATTCCGAAAGATAAGTGGAGTCTTTCTCCAATTGCGCTCTCCTTCAAATTATGACTCCATATTTCAGGGAACGAATATAACTAAAATATCTAACTAAGCTGCCCTTGGGACTCTTGACTGCGTGTGAACAATCTCTCTTTCTGAGCCCTACCCCGTATGGATGATTATTGCACTGCAAAACCATCTGAAAGGGTACAGGGTGCAAATACAAATGAACAGCTTTTATGAAAAATGGTGTTATACGATCAAAATGTTATCTATGAATCTCTGGTTCCCGCAAAAGTACAGATCCCGAAAATAGACCGACAAACGTGAACCGAACGTAGTACAAATTTCCACTCCAGAGGTATAACATGGTCACATGCTTTTAAAAGTGGGAAAATATTGCTTTTGGTAGGAATCTTCCACGACAGAATTTGGTTACGGGAACCTCCAGTTTCGCGTGGGCAATAAATGGCCATTGAGATAAACAAACATCCAAACGAAAAGCACTGTTTGAATCACATGCACACAACGTTACTCTAGAAGCCCATTTACGAACGATACTTGTTTGCAAGGTCTATTGACAGTCTTGTTTACAACGATCAGCCGGTAGGGTGTCTCAAGAGCATTCCTTTTAAGTCAATAAAAGCAGAACACGTAAGCCACTTCCGATTACAATTCTGCTACACTGTATTGTTACGAAGCTTAGTTTCACATCGGAATTCCCGAACAGTCAACGGAACTCACAAAGGTCAGTTCGCTGAAAATTTGGAGAAATTTTCATTCTTCAGTCTGCTCTCAGAAGTCAACATAACGAAGTATTGTTTTTTCTTCCTCTTTTTATCTAGCAATGTCGAATAATCCAGCAAGGGACCCGCGGCCAATGAAAGGCTGACAAATTGGAAAGTGAACGGCAGTGGTGGGAATCAAACCCAGGTGATTGTTTTCCCAAATCCATGATGATAACCATTTGACCAATGACGGGTTTGAACAACCAGAAAACCTCTATTTTCTTCTTTTTCGGATCAATCAGTTCCGAATACCATTCAAACTAGTTTGAATCATCTGGTCTGCACAATTTCCCATCTGAAAGCCCCACTACTAGACAATCCACTTTTAACCCACTGATTTGTTTCTCACTTTCCCCTCCCCTTCACCGGCTACCAAGCCGGTAATTATGATCTGTCCATAAAATCGTTTTGTGCTTTATTGACATCCGTTGCTTTCATGTGCATTGGCAAAACGTAAGCAATCTTTCTTAGTCACTTTGAAAAGAGTTAAATTGGCCGTAACTGTGGCATTATGTGTGTATGATTATTCCATTTTATTTTTCTACAAAAAATCACGAAACAAGATGCAGCTGATAGTACGTTTCGAAAAGGAAGTTAAATTGACTTCCGTGACATCGATGGTTTTTACGCACTCTACTCTGTACAGATAATAGTCATTGTTCTTACTTGCTGCAGAACAAAATGCATACTGTTTGCAACATCACAAGCTCTGATGAGGCATCACCGATAGACTGTGAAGTTATTTCATCAATGTGTTCCTTTAGAAGGTAAAACCGTGCCTGAACTGATCAAACAGATAACAATAAGTAACCGGTTCTGGTTAGATAATAATCACGTTGCATTTTAGAACCTATGGTCCCGAATTACACTCCCGTGATAGCTCGTCGCTCTGGACATTTCGGAAATATTGCACCCTTGTTGTGTAAACAAATAGAGGAATTAAAATAAGTATTCGAAGTATTTTCATTGAATTTTGTGTTGTTGTGATATGCGTAAACTCATCATATTTAGGCAAGAAGTTTCAGAAAATGTTTTAATGGAAAGTTGGAAACGAGATCTATCAACCGTGGTGTTGGTATGAACATTCATTTTCCCCCAATTATATCCTTTGCTACTAAGACAGTTAGGTAGGATGAATCATTATACTTGGTCCCTGAATGGTCAACCAAAAGTCACATGTTAGAAATTGCTTTATCATGAAAAATAGAAATTCAAGTTAAGAACTATTGAACTTGATGGGTGACCAGCAGAAATCTGGAAATGCAGTCTGTTAGTGGTAGTCAATCAGTCCGAGTCATCGATCTGGGGTACGAAGTTCAAATCCCATCTAGTGACCTGTGGACCACGACAGTCACCCGGCTTGTCACTGAGCCCAAACTATTGATCCAGCGTGTGCTTTGTCATTCTTCCTTTTCCTGATATTGCGGTAGTTACTGTTAATGCCTGTTCGTCCTCAGCCATGTGTAAACAGAAGGTAAATAATATGGAGTCAACAAGATGTCAAGTTAGTTTTCTCCCCCACAAACGTAGTGACCCTGCAGCCGATTGCATTTTATCAGTTTTATAACACTTGAAATAGTTTATACAATCACTTATCCTGTCTTTTGATTCCTATTCTGTAGACCAAGCCCGAAAACAAATGAAAATCCAACGTGAGTGCACGTAATTAGCTTGTCGATGCTGCGTTGCGTATGTGCGTGTGCGTGTGTGTATTTGTGTGATTCTTCATCTACTAGTCTATGTGCATTCGGGTTCGTCACGTGCTCCACGCAAATGGGCACATATACTTTCATCCAGCATTCATCCTGACAACCTCTCGGGATTTTCCATCTACATATACTGTTCCGATTGTGGGCGGTATGGTCTACAGCCCACAATCGGGTATCTTGTACCCAGATACTGGTCGCAAAACAGGGATGGTTGTTCTGTGAGGCACAATGCATCTGATTTGCAGCTTGCGGGTGGGAAAACAGTTAGAGGTGACAACTTTCAATCGATACGAATTCCATTCATAATTCCAATTTATACGGAGTATGAAGTTGCCAGGGCTGTAGGGAAGTTCACTTAACCTGTCAAAATGTAGAATAAGTCGTGCTTTGGAGTTTTAGACTAAAGTGTTTTCGTGACTTTTGTCCACCAACGATAGTGCACTATTTTGAAAGCAAATTTAGCAACCTCCCACGTTACAATCTTGTCGATATCGTGTGCAAATGCACGAACTTGTGGTGCACATACCAGCGGATAAATGAATGGAAGATGGTGAGGCTACACTTTACTTCATGAATGAAACAGTCTAAGAGGAATTTTTGTTTGAAACGGGTGTTGGAAATTAAGTTCACTTGTCCGTGGAACAAGTAAGTTCAAGCTTTCTATTGATACTCCGATGTGTTCCATTTTCCTCACTGGATGTTCACCATTAAGCCGTTTCAACACAGCACCTGATAGTTCATTGTTGAAATATCTTTCAACTTTTAAGTGAAACTAATAAGAAGATGAACAACAGTAGCTTAGAGGATTTTATCCCACTTCATTTTGTTAACGTACAAAGCTGTCCTTCACAGAGCGTTCGGTCAGGAAGATTGAGGTCTTTTGGGTTTATGCCAAGGTAAGCAAGTATTTTGTGTCAACCTTTTTTGCACAGAGTGCTGACTGATGCTTCATGTAGGAACCGCTTCCCTTAACTGTATACACTTTAACCTCTCTGGCTCTGTTTTTTATTGACCAGACGTCCGGAAGGAGCTTTACAGCGTAGAGTCCACAGAAAAGCAACTTGTAGAGGACGTTACTTGCAATTCTCTAGCTTCATACCAGTGGCTTGAAAACGTGGACTGGTCAGAACTTTCTTCAACAGAGCACAGAAAACCTGCACAGATCAGCTGTAGAATGAAGGAGAGTTCATAAAATAATGTTGCTGTCCGACGGTTATCTTGGGAATTTCATCAGACAACACCAAAAACCGAGGCCAATAAACGAAAATATAAGGACGGCCGAAAATAAACGAGATTTTACCAGTTCACTTTTTGAAAGTGACCATCTATTTAACCAAATAAATCGGAAGCTTAAGTTAGCCTCCAAGACACGCATACACAGCGGAACAGTTGTGTTTACAACAAAAGACTAAAGGTTTGGGTTTTCAAAATCACTCGAACAGTCCTGCTGATCCCAGTGTCTCACGTGTTATCCGTCAGTTCAGCTGCAGCCACAAAGGCATAATCGTTGGTAGAAAGGATCGACGTTCGTCTAAGAAAGTTTCGGAATAAATAACCAAATGGCTGTCAAAATGGGTGGTGCAACTCGCTGGGACTACACACACTGGCATAAAACTGCCTGCTTCTTCGGTTGCAAGGCTCCCAAATGCATCAGATCACAAATTCGACCAGACTTACTCTTTCCGATTTTTACCACCCAATCCAGTATCGAGACTACTGGCGAAGTGATGTCCGTCAGGATTCATCAGCCAAAGCTCTGGGCATAAAAATGTTCCACAGAAAATTGGTTATTGATGATTAAATTTTTATCTTTACTGATGGGGATGAAATCTTTTTTTGAATTTCTTCTCGAAAACGGAACTATTTCTTGAAGTTTCGCTGAGAAACAAACAAGTTTAAGATAAAGAGGAGGTGAAAATGATAATGTTTAAAATCCATTTAATGTTAATTAGTCAATTTTGTTCTCATAGAAAGCTCGACCGAAACGATCCAATGCCACACAGTCCGTCTTTGCGAGATTAGAGTACCCCAACGATGGACTGCATTCGTTATTTGAACAAAAAACAATCGGGTTATCCTTTGCTTTCTGCATACTGACACTAAAGATGAGCATAACTGTTTCTCCTCACCATTCCCTGGGATGCATTAAGCTCTGCAAGCGATCAGTCAATAAAACCATGAAAGAAACTGATTCGCAGCCCTGGATTTTGCTCATAAGTTCAACCAACCCAAAATTGTTCACTTTTTTGTGCCAGAAATGCAACTTGATAACCTTGTTGTACTTATTTCTCACGAAGTGAATCCTTCTTCCTACTAGACGAACGAAAGTGCCCGAGAAAGACATGAAGCCAAAAAGCAACCAAATTTCCTATACAATGGAAGTGAATGGAGTGCCACGGAATGGAAGTAATCTGGGTCAAATTTTCCAGGAAATATTGCGTTGGACTATTCTTATCTAGTACTAACGGTTTACGGACCACTCTATTTACGTGCCACAACGGTGTATTGGATGGAGATCACCGGCGAAGACCTTCCTTTTGCACTTTCTCCTCGATTTTTCAAAAGCTGTTCATTCATTGTCCTTCAATATGAAGTAGAAGATGTCTTTGTGGCTGCGTACATTTGATGAATTGCCTATCCAAAACAGTACCAACTCGGGAAAGGGTGGCAAATTTATGGACTCTTTACTAATATGGTTAAACGGATATAACAACTTCGTCGTATTCCGTGATGGAAAGGAGTTCTCTAAACATTTTGCACGTGAACGGCGAACATTTGCACTTTTGCTTGGACAATGCGAATACCTTTCGTAGAGTTCCATGAACAGCACAATCATTACATTTTAATCACTTGTGCTATTTAGATTTGACCCTTTTTATCCACGCCACTTATTCACCAGAAAGGTGAAAACCCTGATCTTTTGCTTTCAGAAGTGATACTCATTCTAGTTAAGTTGCAATGAAGACCGAAGACTATTGCTCCGGGGAGAGTCAGTCACACGAAATTATGATATTTTCTTTCCATTGGTTTGAATTACCTCTTTAGGGCCATATTTTGATACAGGGAGGCAAAGAATGGGTTATCGGACGGGAAGCGTGAAACAAAATGTTGAAAACTTTTCTGTGAGTATTCAAGAATATATGGCTCATTTGTCCCGGTAGTGGTCCAGTACACTCAAGTAAATGAAAAAAAATCCAATTTTCTCTTTTCAATATAAATGAAGACATTTATGGAGCATCTGTTATTGCAAAGAACATTAGTAACAACTACAAATGCGTTGAAATGTTGAAACAGTGTTTCAAAATTATGGTATACCTTTAGGTTCACAAGTTTAGGTCGAATAGCTTAGACTCGTTACCGTGCCATGTTGCTGCTCAGTAACAGCCCAGTAGCTCCAGTGAAAAGCTTCTGATTTCAAACCATCTCGAAGTGTTAGTACCAGAACGACCGTTTATATCAGATGCTTGGTGGTTGCAGCCAGATCCCCTGACTCGCAAGCTTATTGTTTCACCTGGTAATCACAACCGACGCTTCTGAGTGATTAGTGTGGTTATAAACCAACTGGCTGATTTGGTTCTGATAATAATTGGCACCTGATTGATCCCTAAATCCTTTTCGTCGGGCCTAATCTTGTCACTGAATCTGAATGGGCGAAGATGTCCTGGCTGGTCGCCAAATGGTCGTTCTCTCGGCTAAAATAACCTGTCATCTATCTATTGTTGATAAGCTCATACCGTTACGGTTACAATATTTTGGTGGTGGGTTTTGTTGGGTTGCGGGCCTCTGTGACCTGAAGAGATAAAAGGAGCGGATTCCTAAATCTGGAGGTGCAATCATGCCTGACATGTCGATGGGTAGAGGCCATACAAGGTCCAGTCTCAGAACCAGTTGATGGGCAACATCTGGTTCTAACCACTATGCCTCTGGAGAGGATGCTCCAGCGAATAAAAACGGAGAGAAACAGTATACCGGCCTTAAAACCTCCACTAGGAGGACGTAGTAATGAAGTACCTGGGGTTTTTCTCGACAGTGGGAGAAGTCATCGCACTTCATTGGGCAGCTATCACCCACCTAGGCTGAGCAGACCCCAGCCCAAAGGATGCTACCCCGTCCACGTTCCGTTCGCTTCATGGGGTGTATCGGGCTAAGGACTGAATCCGAAAAGCGGATCAATAACAAATCATCAGCGAAGACAAAACAACGTGCTTATACCAACCAGGTCTCAGGTGACAGAACAGAAGTTCTTTCACGGGTTCCCAGGTCACGTACCCGTGCTGAGTTAACGCTCCAATGCCTTGGGGGTCAAACTCGTGAGTCAGGCTCCGGTAAGGGTTCCCAAAAAAAGCCTCTCCTGTGGTGTAAATAGTCGGGATTTGTGATTCGTCCAGAAGCTTCCACTATCTTTCCTGTAAAGGGTCTCTCTACCTTTTCCTCTCTCTCTTTCAATACCAATACATCACGCGAAAGGTTATTCCGGGTGTGACAAAAGCGGTTGCTCAAGTGTGGAACATAAATAAACCACACAGCTTAAGCCTACATGGTCACTTCATTTGAGTGCCTTCAACGTCCGCAAGCTATGTCAGATACGGTAACGGGTTGCTCCCGCTATAAATCTTGATACTTTGAAAATATATACAGAAAACACGAATGGCGAACAAGCTCGTTTTCGGTAACGTCATGTTCGTGGTTAATACAGTTACATTCATAGGTTAGCAATGCATAACCTATGAACAATATCTCTGTGCTAAAGTGTGATTGGATAGTCATCAAAGTAGGTGTTTCGTAGTTAAGAAAGATAGGAAGGGAAATTTTGTTGTTTCGTGGTTGGGAAAGGGACCAGTGAAACAATGAACATGGGTTTCGGGGGTTATCCATTTCCGCTTTGAACCAAAGGGTCAACCTATGGGTCACACTGAGCTCCAGGGTCGGTCTCGGATGGCTGCCAAGGTAGTTTGAGTACCTTAACGAAAAGTTCCTAAGAGTAAAGCGATGGATTAAATAATCTGATCGCCACAGCTTCTGTCGTTGCTAGATGTTGTTTTCGAGCGGCTTTTGGCGCGTTCGTAGGGGCTACGTAGACTATTTTGAACGCGTCGTCGTTTACGCGATGTCCAATGTCCGCAAGGTGCGCCACAATTGCACTGGTGATGGATTTTCTGTTTCCCGAAGATGGCCAAATTGGTTTGTGCTCCTTGATCCTTTGTGATGGTCGCCATGTCGTTCTACCTATTTAGACGCTTGCTGTCTCCGAAACGCGCAAACAAGTCCGCAATTGGGTTACCTCAGACACAACCTCATTCTTTCACTTTACTGATGGCGTGTTTGGTGATTTTGTTTCTAGCTCTCGTGGTCGGGCTGGTTCGGCGGTCGGTTTAAGCAAAAGATTTGAGAGTCAGTCGCTAGACTGGATTCCTTTCAGCAGTCGTCAGCAAATAGATCCGATCTTTTATGCGACTCTGAAACATGGTCATTAACGGTGGAAGATATACGTGCAATATCGGTACAATGAACCCTTATCTTTGCAGAATTACCTGAACCCACTGGGAGCACATTATCAACAATGCTATGGTTGAGCGTAAGGTGTTGGGAAATAGAGAGTAATCAGCAGATCGAGTACTGAATCTAAACAGCTTAAGGTGGCTGGGGCAAGTGTTACGCATACCCACCGATAGACTTCCTCGACGTGAGCTGTTCTCTGGAACAGGCAGAGGTTGAAAAGCTAGGTCAAAGTGGTCGGTTTATCAAATGGCAAAGAGGTGTGAAGACACTGACCAATGAACTTAACCATGTAGGGCTTGTTAGGCTTACTGGTCGGAATCCAAACGACCCGTCTACCGGATGGTTGGAGACAGTTCCCTCCCTCCCTCCCCCCCCCCTTTGGCGTCGTAGCATTTGAACTCTTTACTTTTCCTCGGTGAATTGGGCCTGCTACTTTTTGTTTTCGTCTCTTTTGCAATTCATATTTCTATTTCTTTTGCCTTTGACACAATATAGCTGCGAAGTAGCAACGGAAACCGGTGCACAGAAGTGTGAGGCCAATGGCTGAATCAGTTGTACTGAACTCTGATGTTAGCGGTGATACAAAGCGAAACTTCGATTGTCAATTCAGTTTGTTAAGTTATTTGTGGGGCTTTCAGGATTTTATATCCTATTGTCCGAATACCGGAGATCTTTATCTATCCATGTTGAACATTTTTGATGGTTCCCTGCTAGTAGGGATAAATAATTGCACTGTACCTTTTTGAGATTTTTACTGATGAAATACCTCAGAAGAGTATGTAGTGAATTATTTTGCTGCATTCTTGACTAGTGGTAATCAGTTATTATACGGTGACAACAAGGTAGTTCGTGGCCGAAAGCCCTATTGGCCAACCCGAACAACTGATAATAACATGAGTTTATGCGATGGCTTAAACAGTTCACGTGTGCTCTCGAGCTGCAATTTTTAGCCTTGTGTTTGAATTGATGAATATCCGTGAGGGCTGTTGCGTCACTGTGACGGTTACGGGCGGGTTTCAGGTGGGTTCACTGAGTGCGAACTAATCCGGTGGAACCAAGTCGCTTATGGGACTCAAGTTCTTATACGTCCGGTTCCATCCCTTGTTTGACACGTGAAAACGATACATGAGTGTACGCGGACATCCCGCCTCGTCCGGGGATTGCGAGATGCATTTCTAGCTAAAGATGTGCTATATGAAGCAGAAACTTGTTACGAATTCAGTTCGAACTGAACAATCTGTTGGATAACCGTATTAAACAGGAACAAAAACTCAATAAAAATAGGACGCTACATGTTCCCAACAGCATCACTCTCGCAGTGTGGGACTATTAGCCAAACTGATAGTCATGATCAAGACCACTAAATTGGGGCTTTCGGTCCATGTAACTTTTTTACTTTGTGATGTACTCTTTTAACGAAGGACACAAACTTATTCAGAGATGACTCCATCTTAAAGTGCTGTGGAATGGAATGAGGGTACAATTCTGCTAATTTGGTTCACCAAACAAACGGTACCTTTTAGATTCTTCCCAAAACATTTGAGTTTCATTCTTACTTTCGGAAAGCAGCGGCGACCAAGTTCCGTGATTCGGAACCGTATGGGACGTTATAGACTGTCATCTAGGAAATGATTGGATTACTAAAGCAAAATACATCATAAATCTACCGAAAGAAACGAGATATTTGTACTGTGAAGTACTAAGTACCAGGAAGTGTTGCCTTGATGTCTAAATCTATAAGCACCTGGTCATAACTGGTCCGAAAATTGTTATTCGCAATGACAGAATTTTTTCCCGCAGATCACTGTTTCTTCGATATAACCCATATTTACAAAGTAGAGCCTACCAGTCGTTGTCTCCTGACGAAGTTTTTCTATGGTTGATCATATTAATTTTCAAATGATATTTGTTTCGTAAGCCTTTTCTCATGACTGGCCTCATTGATTCATTGCTAGCTTCGACCTCGAAACCCAATTAGAAAATGCTCCGGTCCCCGTCGATAGCAAACAGTGTCCAGGGACATCACATGCGGATCACATAAAATACACCTACCGACTTTATCAACTAATCTGAAAGTTCGCACAATTGTGAACCGAAGGTTTTTCCAATTACACCCTCATGTAACTTACTGATGCCCCAGTATTCTAGAAACTGGGACAACAGAGGTTGACATCACATTATATTTTATGGACCGGATCAAAAGTGGGGTACTCTTTTGGGAAGCGTAGTGTCCCGGTGATTCGGAACTCGAATAGCTTTTGGAACAATAAGGGCCTTGGCGATTTTCGGGAGTCAATGGTAAAGGAAAGCTGGAATGATTGAAAAAAAGGAGTTCATTGTGTCCTTCTATTCTAAACTTTTGAAGTTTAAAACTGTATCCTTCCGTTTCTCCGCAACTTAACAAACGCGTACCAAGAGAATTCAATGCTCCTTCCTCAATCGGAGAAACATTTACAACCAGTTGATCATTCTCCCCAATTATGTGACAGACATCATAGGCAGACGTGTCGGCATTCTACCGTAATTATTTTTAATCTTTCGTGTACTGATTACATTGGAAAATATACCTGTTACAGTGATTGTGAAGCAGGCAGAAACGTATCGATGGCCTACTTCTAACTGTAGAGCAAAGTCTATAGAGCTTTTCCGTTTCTCATAGAACTTCGCCCTCATCTGAGAGATGGGTTGGTAGTTAAATGAGTACTGTCTGAAATGCAATCTACTTAATTCTTGAGACTACAAAAGTTCTGTTATTTTTTCTCAGATCAAGGCACCAAGTGATTAACACTGCCCACAACGAGAGTTTTACGGTGCATCATCACTGTGCTCTAGGCTGAACCAGACAGCTTGTAAGCCAACATGTGTGAACGTTTTTGGTGCTGACTGTTTACAACCGTCGTTTTCGCTCGGTGCCGAATCGCGGTCGCACGAGGTATCCATTCAACAGTTGTCTGACCACGATTCCAACAACGAGGGCACACACACGCGTACACACACACCGTTCTCCGCGAGTTCATATCACACCTGCCCCTGTATGTCCAAAGAAAACGGACCGCCCCGAGTGACACCCGGTCCCGATCTACTGGACACCAAAATCACACAGAACCATGGATGATTAGCTGACCGATAACGAAGAGTACCAATTCGTCGACTAATGTCTGTTATGAACAACAGACATGGCACCCATCCACAACTATCTTGGCAGTTGTCTTTGTGCATAGATTACAGTTGGTTGACATCTCACGATGTTCGGCTCAAAAATCTGAAGGTGATCGCATGTACCCGAGCTCCATTTAGAGTGAAGGAGGGTTTCCGAACCGACGTGACTCGAATTCGATGACTGGCTTCACGGACCAAATGATGAATCGGGGACAAGGAGTTGGTTTGCGCGCGTTTTTCACCATGTGCTTTGATGTTTACATTTGCTAGGCCGAGATAGTTCTCACTCCGAAACAGTACAGTGTCACTAAGCGGCATCAAGGACATCTTCATCCAAGGTTTTCAGTCACCATTGTTGAGAGTTCGAAAGCACAAGTAGATCAAGCTCGTCGGTGAACAGCTTGTCCTTAGTATTATCGGCCCTCAATGATAAACAAAATTGTTTTGTAAAGTAACATCATAAAGTTGATTCACTTCAATGTGATGTTCACCGGCATTAGACTGTTCAAGGGACAAACTCGGTAATATATATATATATATATATATATATATATATATATATATATATATATATATATATATATATATATATATATATATATATATATATATATATATATATATAAGTATCCATTTTATGCTTACGGATCCAGTAATTTTGATCAGATTGTTGTTTGTCGGCTTCCGTTGTATAATTTCTTTAGGCGAGAGGTAATCTCAGTATAAGGTATTACGAAAAGCAAAAAGTGAAGGCTAATGTTTTGCTACATATTCTATTTTCTGTAATAATTCGTGCAGTGTAGTATTAACGAACACGCATTTTCTTAATTGGGAATAAAAAGCGAAGTGCTTGCAACGCTCTTTTGAATCTTTTCGTAAAGTGGATAAACGGTGCGAAGTACGTCAGTCATCTGTTTGCCCGTATGGTGCTTTCGAGTAGTATCCAAGTAGTGTAAAAAGTACTGAGTTTTTGATTGTTCCTTAGAAATTTGAGAAAATGCATGCGGGCCTTTATCTGCAAGTGGGATTTTGACATCTCAAAGTATCTTATTTAATGACAATTTTGTTGGAATTGAAATCAGAATGCACTGAAACTGCCAATGAGGTACAGTATTTTCTTACTGAATAAAACACAATATTTTGAAATTTGCACAGGAGAATATGCAAGCAGCAGTTGAGCTACCATGAATGTAGTTGGTTGAAAGTATTTTGTCACGTGCCGGTCTAGTGAGCACTATATCCCGTTTATCGACTGTCAAATAAAAGTAGAATGTTGTTTGCCACCTGAACAACTTGACATTTCCAAAAAAGGAGAGTTTTGGCCCGAAATATAAATGATCATTTTGTTTTATTTGTGTATTATGGGCTAATGTACCATATTCCCGGAAGAGGACCACGACCAATTGTAGACTGGTGAATGAGGAAGTGCCTAACGGGGACAGGAATCACACCCGGATTTTCGAGGTCTTAAGTCTACAATGGTGGCGTTATGACCAACACGAGAAAGAAAACGCAAGTTCACGTTGATGGTACAAAGAAATTCTGTTCGTAAATGTCGATTCCGTAGTTAGTCTGCAGAAAGATTTTCCCGTCCCAAAAGTTTCGTCCGTCTCCCGTGTTGCCACACTTCAATACGAAACAGTTGTTCAGATGTATATTGTTGAAAAGACTGGAGGCTTTTCTTAAATTTCCTACTGCAACATTCTCTTGCAGCTTCATAAATTTCTATCATGAATTCATAAAATTTTGTCAACTTGAATGACAGGTGGCATCTGCAGAAGTACACAGATTAGTCTCCGAGTTTTTTGGTCCTCTGACTTTTAGGACATACAAGACCATCTTGGGTAAAGTTTTGTCAGTTGGCCCACTGACTGAGATATTTCGGATGTTATGGACGGAATAATACGGGCCACTCGCAAGCAGATATTTAAAAAATGACCTTTAATTGTTGTACGGTTGAGGACAGCTCACTAGGGAATGGCGGCTGCACTTTCTTGACAGTAATGTTGTCGTTAACTGTGTCATCATGTCCGAAATAATCTAGGACTGCTGAGTCAGCACACTCCGTGTACATTTATTGTCTGTGTTGACAATCGCCAGTGGGAAAACCTCTTCAACGCTTCTTTCTAGAACCGGTGTTCTACAAAAAGTTATTCTATCACTCTTCTTTTTTCCAATTAGGTCTTTTTTATGCCCACGCACGACGAAAGTCTGTTTATAAAGTAAGCGGATGACGTAATCCTCGGTGTGTCTCTCTTCATTGGCTCTCTTCAAACACTCTGGCAACAAAGAGTCACCGAACTCATCAACTGATCCTCCGGTCCTAATCTAAAATGAACCCTTCCAAGTGCTTCGATGCCTTATTTTGTCGTCACAACATCACCAAATATTGTGATCTGGCAAAGATTCTAACCTATTTACGAAAAGTGTCCACATTACTAGAACATCATCCAGCAAAATATCTTGGAGTCACTATCATCCATGATCTTTCCTGGTCCCGTCATGCCGTATCGGTTTTCCTAAAAAATGGATGTTTACCATTTTAAGTACTACTTCTGAAGTCTTTTTCTACCCCACTCCATTGAATCAGATGTTTTATATTAGCAAGTACGTTATCAGTTTGGCAGTATGTCTCTCCCGTTATCTTTCCAGGTTTGCCTGTGAATGACTTTAGACTTATCGTCGGATCCACCAAATAGCTGTCCCGTTGCAGTAGGATTATCTATGGTCAGTTAACTCAGCATATTATATATATATATATATATATATATATATATATATATATATATATATATATATATATATATACCACAACACCAACAAGGCTGTAAAACGCTTGCTCCAAAAATTGTAGGTGACCAGTTATATCCTCTCTATCCAAATCGCAGTAAAAGCTTTTCTACGTTAACCAGCTACAAATACTTGTTTACCAGTACAACGATTTGCAAGTTACCAAAAATTCCCTATCTAGCTAGATTCCTCACAAACCCTAACACTGCTATGAACGAACGGAAAATCCGTTGAACTGACAACTTCTGTCCTTTTCCAAATACTTTTTCCTAATTATGCCTGTATCAGGTGGTTGTGTAGCCGCTGAATATTCACTTCCACGGGCATGACACGATCACTTGACTTGACCTGACCTGGCTTGACTACAAATATCATTTACTCACACGTCTGATGCACAACTGAAATAACCGCCCATAAAAATCTACGGAGCATACAAGTTTGGGGACTAGTGTGCAGAGGAGTATCTGGTAGACAGACCCGAAGATCGGCTATAATCACGCAACCAGTCTTGCGCTTCTGTGAAACTTCGTTCACATATCTATGCGCTACTTACATCCAGTAGTAGTTTTCGCCTAAAGACCATCAGCTGGAAATAAGCAGTGTATTGTGTATGCTATTCATTTTACTACCGTACAGGATAATTCATACTCATTATTGTACATCAACACACAAAAATCACCTGATCAAGCGACCCAAAGGAATAGGATTTGAATAAAATACAATTGAAGTAGAGCATACCGCTGACGTATGGGAATCGACGTCCTCGGTGCAGCATCTGAGTCCCACGTAGAGACTCGCAGCCATACGTTGCTGATGATTCCTAAAAACCCAGTCGAAACAGCTAGCTTCACGATAGTTCCATAGCTTCTGCACAGTGATCACGCCTTTGAAATTTTAGTAATAAGTAAAACGAACTCCTCAAAATCATCAGATGAATGAATATTTCGTTCCTTCCACGCAACGGCTATCAACCCCCAACAGACTTCCGAGTGAAATCGGTCAGCATAACGAAAATAGGAAATGCAATCATCGTGTTTAACCGTTCATTTTATTGTTGTGGGGATAACTGAACCCGAAATGCGGTTCTGGTGGCAATGTGAGGCCAGTTCATCTACTGGCGTCCCTTTTATGGGTATCATCATAGAACGACTAAAATGCACACATACTCATATCTCCTTGGCGAACAAGACACCTCTCCTAACCGATTACGGGGTTGTCCACCCGTTTTCTGTTAAACTTGTAGTCTACTGGAAATAAACAATGATGTCTGTCTAGGGGAGGGTATTTTCCAGGTGGAAATGCTACCTTTGTTTTTGTCTCAACAAATGACGGCGAGCTATGGTGCTTTCACCTAAAGCACTAGCACGTTGGACCTGTTTTGGCCATTTGTGATTCATCGTTCTTATTCACATAGTTACCGTCACCCGTCTGTCACTCACTTTCGCACAAGAACTTATGACCAACAAAACAAATCATTGCACACTGTCAGACTGACTCTCAAATGACCTTCACCAAAACCTGAAGTCGGAAAAACAATAAAAATTCTAAACATCATTTTCTAAAATCCTCTCATTGCTACGGTAATTTTAGCTTATGACATGAAATTCCCTCAACCTGTATTATGAACATCGAATTTGCTCACTGTACTCATGCTTTATCTTCGAGTAGGATATTTAGGTGTTTTCCCAACACTCAGTCTAATCATGAGCTTACAATGACGTCTGAAATCTCACTTTTCTCCGTGAATCATCGACTGTAGCGTGTTTGACTTCCGTGGAGCCACAGAACAAGGGTTCTGCGTCTTACTTCGATGGTATTAGCATTTCGCCTTTTTTTCTTCATCGAATTCCAGCATTACAATCACGACAGATCTACACTCAGAACCCCCATTAAATTAGGGAAGTGGGAAAAACGAGTACATATCATATATTACTGAGCAACTCAGCGGAGACCTGCAGCTAGTTTATGGGGACTTGTACGGATAAGTGAACGTAGGGTTTTTTAGATAATATTGCGAGAGTTCACTAATTATAAAGAGAAGCGAGTGGAGGCTAGGTAGTAACACTTGGATAGATGATCTTACAAGCGTACGATACAGTCTGAAACAAGATTTTGAGCGAACTTTCCACGTGCGGCCATTTGTAGTTCGTCCAACAGAGCAGATAGGTTGTTTAGTGGTATGATATATACCATATTAACCATCGGCAAATTTTTGCGAGGAGTTTTGGAAAATATTGCCTCAACAGGCTAGCAAAAAATAACTGGGGAACAGTGAAAGGAGAACGGCAAAAACTGATAAACGAGAAGGGAAATATGAATCTGTTTATTGTTGAAATGTCTTTCCATTTGGTACTGATGAAGACGAAACCGTCTCTAGTTAGTGGTTTTGCCGAAATGACAGATGGATCACAAGGAAAAGCGGATCGAGAAAAGGAAAATACGAACTCAAAGAATTCCGATACAGTTAGAGTTGAATCAGATCAGATGGATAAATCATAGATAAGAGACAGAATAGTGGAAAAATTAGTGAAATCTTGGGTTTCAGAAATAGCTTGACAGTGCCAAACAACATGGGCATAGTTAAAAAAAACATGCCAGAAAATTAGTTGGCATTTTTTCTGTGTGGTCCTACCACGCATTGAAGCGCTGGTTACTTTCTGTCCAGGTCGATATATTTATTGATCTGTTCGTCGACACAGACACAAGCACGCATATCCGCTGGAATTTGCCTATAACTCGAGTGGTTCGTTCAAGTTTATCAAACCTTTCAAGTGAGTCATATTAGTTTGTTGATTCTTTGCCTGTTAAGCGGTCCTGCTTGACTGGGTGCGATTAAAAGTACAGCTCACACTGCGAAATTGTTTCGCTAGATTACTTTTTTGGTTATTTAGAAATAAACTGATTTCCTGTGTAACGTATGCTCCCGGTAAAAGTATATATAAGAAAGTCACCAATTTCACAGGAAAACAATTGGTAGAAAGGACAGCACCTGCAAGCATTTTGTGGTGATTCAGCAGCTGTCACACGTGAAGCAACCAGGTACACCTTCGTAGCCACGCAGGCGCATGAGCCTCTACCAATCAGGAAGCCCGCAGACAAGTCCGACAAAAGCTCCCTGTGATTGATCATTTTCGAGTCTACCAATTATATTCTCTAATTTCACATAGTCATACAAACCCGTTCTGCAATACAACTAACGTGCTATTTTTCAGCCTCAGTCTTCTTGCTACTTTAATTCGCGTAGTTCTGGGTGGGGGCAATTTCAATACGCCCTGTTAGTTCAGTTCATTACGATTATTATACATTCTTCAGTAATTCACCAAAGGTTTAAATGTTTCAATATCTAGTCGTAAAAGCTGAGCTGTTTTGGTAAATTAATAAGACAACCATGTGACTAGGGGCATAGAGAACCAAAGCTTCCATTTTATGTAGGAGATACAGCGAAATAGAATCGAAGTGGATGAGTGTTCGAAGACTGTTTACCTTACATACTTTACTGATGCGTCCGACGATTTTGTTATATTGTGAGCCAGAGAAGCGACAGCTTCCACAGGGGAATGGTTTGATACGAAGGAAGTTGAAGGGTGTTGCCGTAAGCCGTTACAGAGATTGTCAGACGATTAGGAATAGCATGCAGTGATAAATTCAGGTCTAATGAAGTTAGACCAATGGGAAAACGTTAAAATGTTAGAATTACGGAGTTTAATTGAGAACAACCGTGACCAGGACCCAGCCATCGGGAATAAAAAAGCACGAATATTTCTTCAAAAGATAAGCTAAGAAAAACTGAATGAAAACATATTTCGTTGCACACAAACATCCCGCCTACTCTTGTCAATTGTGCCCGCAACACATACCAGGTATGCGTACCCAGTACTCCCCCGGTCACTTGTCTTCATACTTGTACACTCCGATGTTATACGTTCACTAGAATCTAATTTGAATCGTCTGGAGTGTGAATGGATACTCTTCATTGAAGAGCCCACAAATGAATCACAACTGTGATTTCTCATAGTTATTGGTGTCTGGGTCACTGATAACCCATCGAACAACGAGGCTGCATGTGCAAGCGCTCATATTGATAGTAAGTAGTATGTTAACTCGTGGACAAAATAAATATATTAATAATAAATACTATATATATATATATATATATATATATATATATATATATATATATATATATATATATAATGGGTGGTTCGACCTGCACCAGGAAGACAAGCAGTTCGTAATAGTTATTTCTGTAAAAGAAAAGAGTTTTTGTTTTGATCAGTATAACTTCATTACACGCTAGCATTCTGGCATTCCGGTTGCGCAATCGTACTTTGAATGTCTGGGTCAGGTCAAACCTAATGATCTTTTGATAGCAGATGCTTCGTAATCGCTTGTGCTGGATTTGTTGCCGAAATTCTTTTTATGCAATTCAACTAGGTCAATCAGTACGAAAGCTATTTTGGGATGTGTTCAATCACTGTTTCGGTCCAGCATAGCTCCATTTTGATGCTTACGTAACATCGTACCGGCAGGAGAACTGGTAAGTAACACGATGCCGGTCTTGGCACCTCTTCACGTATTCAGGCCCACATTCGCAACTTGGCCTCAAGCGCACGTCATGGTCAAGCGAAAGTGGCCCGTGCGGTTCAGATGAGTGTGGAAGGACGTAAAATGTCTCTGTGATTAATTTCGTGCATTGGCTGACTCACTGACTAAGCACACATATACATCCGCTTTGTACAGTACAGTTTTACCATATCTCATACTGCGCACAAGAGTAAACGACCACTGCTTGAGCAACAGTGTGAGTGAGCGATGAGAGCGGAAGAACCATCTGCATCATCCCTGCCGTTGATGATAGGTGGCGGATCAACATCCAGTCCTTTCTGGAAGTGGGTGCTTCAACTGTATTGTACAGTATCGATCTTCACAATGTGATTGGCTATCTATCTATCCCCTATTTGTTTATGTGGCTAATTCTCCTCCTCCATCCATACCAGTTCGGGTCAAAGTGAATCAAATTCAACATTTTATTATTTCATCACGTCCTTTCTGCACGATCCGTTGTTGTTGTTGTTGTTGATGATGATGTCCTACTACAAATGCGCATTTTCTTTGCACGTACATGCTTATTTGCTCCACACAAAAAGACTGACAAACTGCACCCTAGTCCCTGTTTTCTCACTGATACTCAAACATGATGGGCAATAGTTCGTACACCTAACCAGTCGGTTACTTTACTAGTGTTGCTTTGCCCACCTACATAACGCTATAATTAGTCCACTAATCAGACGGTCACAGTTTCATTCCGATTACGATCGTCCCATATGGGTCCACGCATATATATATATATATATATATATATATATATATATATATATATATATATATATATATATATATTCGCGTTCGCGTTACAATAAAGTGTTTGTTTCAACTTGTCAACGGCTGACTAAAATTCGACCAGTGTTGTCACGGGTGACAATGCTTGTTCGATGTGGTCGTCGAAACTGACGGTGATTGTCGTATTTCATTTACCTGATGAATCTTTTTGTCTCAATAGGAGTCCTTGTGCTGACGGTCGTTTCGCCCTAGGACTATTGATTTTATGTTTGTATCGATATAAATGGTTACAAAAAGTTAAAATTGAGAAAACATGGTTGCACTTAGTGAATCCACGATAATAATGAGACTTGAAACATCGTGACTTTTTCGTCCAATTTATAAAACTGTAAGAAGACTCTTGTCAATGGAATACGGTAAAGGTGTCAGTTTATGTATGGTACCACACTTTGGATACACTGTAAAAAGGGGAATGTCTCATAAATGAGCCAGTTCACTAAGGAAGGCTTGCCGGCCTTCATCAAGATAGCTTCAGTAAATTCTACCAGTTGAGCATTCCGGTCGCATAACCGTGAATGATTAAATCAGGACAACTCGATGACCTGTTGGAAGCCGATGCTGAATTTCTTGCCAGGACTGCTTTTATGCAGTCTGTCTGAGTCACTGATTCCTAAAGCCATTTCAGTAGTGCTGAGTCACTCTTTGAGCCAAGTATCGTTCTGTTCTGAAGATGACCTGGTACATAATTTGTGGCCTTAAGCATTATATGAATGTCAGGGAGATCGTCAAATTTTAGTCTTCCAGTGGTCTGCGCAATGGTTAACTGGACTATCATTTGAGCAGCGCTTAGCTTATGACGTTAGTGATTACAGATGCAGTCATCTTTAAAATGAACCAATGAAATAACTTGCTTTCCCCCGGCATTTACCCTGGGCTAAATTTGTTTTGTCGATAAGTTCTGTATTTTGCAGTTTATTAGAATTACGCGTTGCTCGGGCCTGGTAGGGAAGTGTTCTGACCAAACCAGGTTTGTGAGCAACGCCGGGGTAGAACAACAGAACTAAATACAACGTCTTCTCTGTGTTTCTTTCTTGTGAATGGCCCGTTGTGGCGTGCCACTCGGACACACTTTCCACTGTGTATTCCATATACTGTCTCATATACGAACTGACATATCAGACAGGATGGGTCCCAGTGGACTCCCCGTTGTGACGCGGTTATTAGACGAAAATAATTTCCCCAAAACTGGAAAAATATTTTCAGTACACCGCAACAATAGGCTTTTCCTATCAATGGCCCACTTACCGCAACACAAGCTTACAAGGCGGTTGGTTAGAATACTGAAGCCAATCACAAATTAGTTGAGGTAATACAGTCTTAAAGATAGCTTGAAGCTGGCTGAAGCTCTAGACAGTATGAACACACCAGAGATCGGCGTTTATCCGTCACGGAAGTCACTTGTCTGCTCACCTACGTGTAGCTGCAAGAAACAGCTGATTTTATTTGTGATTTCATTCAGAGAGAACATAAAAATCAAAATTCCAGAGGCGGAACGGAAAAGCCTAATATTTCGGTGCAGCTTTTCAATTTTCAGGGCAATAGTTTTCACCAAATTGGTGGCTTCGCAATGGGGAGACCACTAGACCCCGACCTGGTTGACATAATTGGAGAGTCTTGAGAATAGAATAAATGACACCATCTGTGATACGCAGCTCTAAAGGGGGTACCCCGATAATATCTTTGTTGGATTCCATCAATCTCTCCGGTATACGGAGCGCAGTTCATTCGAACTTCCGGCTTTGGGTGGAACACGAGTCCGGAAACAAGTTTGCTTTTCTCGACGTTATGATAACCAGGCATCCAGAAGGTAGTGTGAATAGGTCCTTATGACGAAAGTTGATGGTTAGGAAGTTATCTGCATTTTACGAGCTTTGTGCCTCTGAGTTACAAACGTGAAATGGTGGGAATCAAGTATGACGAAGACCGCGAATTCTGTAAGCCAGACGTGTTTAGCTCTCGAACAAAACAGCTGAATAACGTGTTGTAGTCATACGGCTATCTGCTACATTTTGCCTAAAGTCATGGTGTAGCCCTCAGAGTGAACGGCCACCGTCAGTCCCTAAACGCAGTTTTCTTGCAGCTGTCATTCACGGGCGACGACGCTATCGGATCGTTCGCTCGTTGCGCAAATCGACCATCAAGCAGTCATACGGTTCCCCGAACCTGTCCCACTCTGCTCATGCAGACATACGCCCTCCCCCCCCCCCTTCAAGCAATAATTTTCAGCTCATGCCAAATCACAAGTCCTATACACGTCCATGGGTGGGTGCCCAGGCCAACTGCCTAGGCCGAACGGAACGGAAAATTCAACTGCGGGTGACAGAACACGTCCCACTGTTGATGCACTTCTATGTTAATCAGTGGGGAAGGACACCGCCAAAAGTCCCTGGCCAGTCAACCACCAGCGTCTTCCTCGGCACGCCATTTGCTATACAACAAGCGTCAGATCAACCGCACAAATGCCTTCTCTGGGATTTTCTCTGGCACCGGATCGAGTCTACTACCGTTTGCGGAGGCCATTACGATCAAAAGATGGAAGCCTAGTTAGAGCAAGCAAAAGGACTTATTCTATTTCTTGGCTTTGCCCTCCTGAATAATCACATTTGTGAACCTATCGCCCGTAAAGTCATTATGTTCGTGCAGTGACGTAGCACTCTCCTGATGAAATACAGCAAAATCTTTCCGGATACCAGTTGTGAAACTTTATTCAAACAACCAGCAAAAAAATCAAGTCTTAGTTGTTCCATTGGCAAATAATCAAAATTTTCCCCTCTCTTTAGTCTCACTACTGACATAAATGGTCTCATCCTTTTGAGAAGCTTAGGCATAATTCCTTCGGAATCGATGACAGACAGGAACACTGTGTTCAAAATTATTGACAATAATCAAGACGAGTAAAATTTACGGACAAACAGTAGCTTAGTAGCAAACCATTGTCAAAATACAAACCCAAAACTGAGTGATTGGGCCAAATCGAAGAAATATTGTCTACTGCAAATGTTTACTAGCCTTACAACGAAATTTGAGAGCCATCCATCACAAATGAGTGAATCCTATGTGAAAATGGAATTATTCAGTCTGAACACAGAGATCAGGCACATGAAGCTTGTTTGTTCAGCAGACACTCATCTTTCGTTCCCAATGATGGCTCATTTTTCAACCCAACTTCAAAAGTTCGGTAAAACTGTAATAGAAAAAGAATTGAAACAAGCTCGTGGGAATATTGGAATGACAGTCGGTGGGATATTTAATTTTCCCAGTACAAGCGTTCTTGTGAATCCACTGATGGTACCACGACAGCTGCATATGCTTCCTACGACAAGCACAAATGCACATCCGAATATCCACCCAAAAACATTCCAAGTTTCCGTTTTTTCGTGCCGTACATTTTATATCTTCACTGAGAATCCACTCGTTTGTGATGGATGACTTCTAAACTTGGTCGCAAGGTTGGCAACACACGGAAACACTGTAATAACATGACACGATTTTTGTTCGGAACGATTTCTCGGTCTCTCAACGTGGTGCACGCTGTAGAACAATGGCATCTAGATCAGGAAATAAAAAGGTGGTGATGTGTTAAAATACAACTCTTCGTCAAGGACAAGATGACGAACAGTTCTTTCTGCTGACATAGTACGCGTTTCCATCGGTCTATGACAGTGGTATCAGCAAACCTCAACGGTCCAATATTCTTTGTCGTGGATATAACGTGAAACCAAGTGTTTCGGTCAGCTGGGGTTTGAGTCCTGAGAAGCTAAACAACGGTGGCTGACGATGGGATCTTATGGTTGTCAACACTGTGACCATGCGTTTGACGTGAACCTGGGAGCTACTCGAAGAGTTGAACCTAATGTGGAATATGTTTATTCATTCGGCTGCGTAACTGTCGTTTTGTTGGACAAAAGTGGGTTGCTGCTTATCTCCATTGAGATTCTCAAATCAGGTTGGATTACGTGTACAGAGCAGACCTTGTTTCATCATAGGCGTTCGAATCTGAATCGTTCGCTGAACAATTCGATTGCATCATATGTTCCGGTAACTGCTGATCCAAGCCGTCGTGCTCATCGAACAAAACGGAAACTTGGAATGTTTTTGGGTGGATATTCGGATGTGCATTTGTGCTTGTCGTAGGAAGCATATGCAGCTGTCGTGGTACCATCAGTGGATTCACAAGAACGCTTGTACTGGGAAAATTAAATATCCCACCGACTGTCATTCCAATATTCCCACGAGCTTGTTTCAATTCTTTTTCTATTATAGTTTTACCGAACTTTTGAAGTTGGGTTGAAAAATGAGCCATCATTGGGAACGAAAGATGAGTGTCTGCTGAACAAACAAGCTT
The DNA here is from genome assembly GCA_948099385.1 of Fasciola hepatica. Classification (NCBI taxonomy): domain Eukaryota; kingdom Metazoa; phylum Platyhelminthes; class Trematoda; order Plagiorchiida; family Fasciolidae; genus Fasciola; species Fasciola hepatica. The sequence goes on from CANUEZ040000047.1 coordinate 2,451,158, forward strand.
CATGTGCCTGATCTCTGTGTTCAGACTGAATAATTCCATTTTCACATAGGATTCACTCATTTGTGATGGATGGCTCTCAAATTTCGTTGTAAGGCTAGTAAACATTTGCAGTAGACAATATTTCTTCGATTTGGCCCAATCACTCAGTTTTGGGTTTGTATTTTGACAATGGTTTGCTACTAAGCTACTGTTTGTCCGTAAATTTTACTCGTCTTGATTATTGTCAATAATTTTGAACACAGTGTTCCTGTCTGTCATCGATTCCGAAGGGATTATTCACTAACTTTCAGATTGGATGCTATTGATTGTGCCTTTGGACCTGATTGTTTTACCACTGGGGTTGCTTTTTCAGCTGAATAAATGGTATGTTGTTCGCAATGTGTCAATGCTTTTCATATCTAACTTCATAACCGTGAGAAAGTATTTTACTTTGATTTTGCGGTAAACTTTGCCAAAATACCCTTTTCTTTTAATGATTTGTGTTTTTCAAAGTAACTCAACCGTTTACTATAACAGGGTTTTACAGAACAATACATATCGAGAATGAAATTAATCACTCCGGGGAACGTTCTGACATTTTCATCTAATGACATTTCGAATAAACTCAATAGGCACATGAAAATGATTTCTAAAGAAGATGGACGTGATCATGTGAATGTTTTCGGAGGTGGATTTTTGTTTTGCTGGTTTATCTGAAAGGGTATAACGGCCACCGGTATTATGTATCAGGCCTTAAAAGACACAGATAATAGTCATCGGTTGGAACGGTGGACATAACCTAAGGGTGAATATTTCAGGGTGACTGGTGGTAATCCTGTTCCGCGGTTGGAGAAACACAAAGATCAGTTAGATCAGATGCGGCGAGGGGTTGGGTTGAAGCATGACTGAGATCGTTTACTGTAATGTGCAAACTGTTATCTAGTCAAGCAGCATACAGGGGTAAAAATGAGTTCTGAACAAACACAGTGGTGTTCTGTGTGTAACACGGGTGTTCATTTGGTAAGAAAATCTGGGATGGCACTGAATACCTGAACAGGCGACCTCATCCACTTAGTATGCATAGACGACCTCGTACATGCCACTCCAGATGTTGACGTAGGCGACCCCCCCCCACCCCCTTCTCTTTTTTGTTATTAGAATTTCTATCCGGATGGTACATGTTGATACTACCCTCCGATACGAATGAATTCTCAGCTTCTGAGTTTAACAACGATTTTTGCATCTACAAGACACAAGTATGAACGTGGATGCGGAGACGTGTTAGATCCGATATTTTTGGATTGAGAATGTGTATTGACCGGACAGACATCTTCACCGGAGTAATGTTATTAAAAGAAATCTGCTAGCCAGTACAGACGCGTCTTTTTCTGGATCGAATGAGAAATCCATGATATTCTTTGAGGGAGGGGATGAATGGGATTGCTCGGAAAATACAGTAGTCCGCTTGACCAGAAGTATTTCCGACCGTGTTAAATTGCGTACAGAATCCAAAGAGAACCAACTCCTTTAATTTAATGAAGTAGTAGTTAGCACAGAAGCTAGTGGCACTCGTGAAGGTTATGAACTACTTCATCAAACGCAAAGGCAACAGACCAAACCAGTGACCTTTGGAAATCTGTTAGTTTAGACTTCGTGAAAGATAACTCACGCCAACTTTCTCATTCATCCATCATCTAAGCTGCAAAGAATTTCTCATCTACTCCTCACGATCGTAAAATTACCGAGTTGTCAGCAACCCAAGTCTATTCTCAATTTCTCTTAGTTCTATCTACCGTGACTCCAGTTACTTCCATCCAGCATGGTCCTTTCATCTCCCCTCTAGTGGTTACACAGCGTGGGAAGTCTCTTCCGTTCACTTCCATTTATACTTTTCAGCACGGTCAAACAAATCCAACCCTTAAATAGTGTTGCTAGATCTGGAACGGGAATCCCATATCTCCTCTTCCCCTTAGAGATCGGAGCCAACCCAAAACCGTACACTCAGTTGCCGACTAATCCTTATCTACGGATCTCTAATTTCCCTCCGACTGTCGGGTGATTACTTTTCTTGTACCATTCTAGCTTCAGTAGGTCTTGTTTTTCTCCATCTAAAATATACTTCTTAACTAATTCCGAAATTTATTTAGCCAAGAAAACTACTCATTCCTACGAGATATCATTAAAAATCCATAGGACAGTATTATTCAAATCATCTTACTTTCCATAACCAAAGAAATTTAGAACATTCTACTGCCAACAGCATTCCCTCCGAATTACCATCTTTCGCCTAAGGGATAGTTACTAAAATGTCTATTCTGCCCACGGTCCTCCTATCCGCATTCTATAGGTCGCGTAGACGGTAGCCTTCACAGATTTTACTATGGGTCATGCTTACTCATGTACTTAATTTGTCCCACGTAGACAGAGATTCAGCTTCTCTCGGGTATTTATGAAACCGAGAACGTTATGCTCTTAGTCTTTGTTAAAGCGCGCTGAAGGGATTGTTGCAGAGAAAGATTGACTAGCAGCACGACTATTTGTTCCATTTTACACCACCTGACCTCAATAGGAATAAACAATATTTAGTTGTTCCTCCTTGGGTCATTTCGGCTTATGTGAGCGGCTTACCAGTTCCCTGATACACATACAAACATGCCCACACAAGAACACATGCGCGTATGTATGCCTTCAGCGACGAACATGACTGTTTCCAAGTTCCGGTCATTCCGGATGTCGTTTACCGTAGCCACCCCAGCGCGATGACCACCTCCGATTGTTCGAACCAACTGTCTGTTTGCGGTGAACTAGTAAGCCATTCAACTAAGTCTCTACTTCGGGGACGATCCGCAAACGGAAACACCATCCAACTTAATGTCAACATGAATTTCCGACTAGGTCAACAAACCAGACAGTCCAAGCGTCAGACTCACTCTGGCAACTATGATATGGTTTGTTTTCGGTCCGACATTCATCACACATTCTGACTGACCGGTGATATGAATGGCGATGTGGGGCGAGGAGAAGATCACTCCTAGGCTGATCGATCGATGTACTTGGATGATGTCTCCCCGATTCTGTGAAGCTTCAAATTACAACACAAATGCTGGAGCAAAGTTCATCAGTCACTACGATGAATGATATAGTGGTAAAAATCGATGGAAAATCGATGTCGTGTCTGTAGAAGAAAGTGACTAGTACATAGATTATAAATGGACATGATGGTACCCCCAATGTTGCCCGGTGAATAATGGAGAAAGTACAAAATATGAATCCTGGCGACCTAATAGGTCTTCGTTTATTTTCAGTCGATAAGCAACCCACCTGTTAATTCTAAATCATTATTATTCCTGACGAACAAACCACATAATTCTAAAATAAGAATCGGATTTCATACTATTTTTAAAGTACAGGTCAAGAGAAAACCCAAGTACGGAACTCGAATCTAATAGATGGCAGTGACTCTTAGAGATAGATCGTAAAGCTGTCGCCAGGCTCAGTGATGTACCCTTACCGGGAGTCATTGTTTCTGGTTCCCTTTTATAGTTTAGATATATGTGTGAACTTCGGAATCCGCTCTGCAATCACCTTTGGGTATGAAATTACAGTTGTGAGAGAAGAATGATATCGTGTGGCTTTTGAATGAGCTAAATATGCAGAAAAACCTCCATAAGAAACCCGACAGTATTTCCCTCACGTTTCTCGTAAGCTATGGAATCTGAATCGAAACTATTCAACGTGCCGGATGAAACGACTATTACTTCTCTCCTCTGAATCACCGGGGCCGAGAATCCATACAAAAATAACCAGCACCATGAACTGAAACTCTCGGTGATGGCCTCATTACTAGCTCTGTCATGCGGTCAGGGTAAATGGATGTCGAGCTTACGGATTCTAGCATCATTTTACCAGTTCAGTTTTCCTTCTTAGCTGGAAGTTTAGCATTTCCGAGGGAAGTCAGTTGATCAAATTTTATGTTTGGCTTATTTTACCAACCTTGCCAATTTTCTTCCGAATATATCTTGTTATTACCACTACTGATGGTAAAATCGTGTGTTGACTTGTTAAACAGCGCGACAGAACATGAATATATATATATATATATATATATATATATATATATATATATATATGATGCCATATTTTTGACTAGGAACAAGGGAATGCGTAGGTGAAGTGATCTAATAATTTAAATGTTTGTTCGAAAAGTTAACAAAATTTGAATCGAGACTGGCTGACTTCGCTTCCGTAGAGTATACAAAGCAGGCTGTACCTTTCAAATCTTGTTTCCAACCTAAGGGGCTTCAAATTTCGAAACTTGGTAGCTCATTTCATAGCCAGGATCTTCTTAAAATGAGGTCGTTTAAAACCAGCTCTGTTTTAGTTTTGTCGGAAAGAATCAGCAAAATCACCGAATGTGACTTAATCCCCCTTCGGTATGATACTTTTGGGAAAAGTCAGTTGTACTTGTACCCATATAGATTCCTCACAGCACATTTGAAAAATCCATTTTTGTTTTCCCATTTCGTATTAACCTTCCATGGTATGCATATGTACGTGCGTTTTGACAGACTGGCCGGCGGAAAGCGACCTTTTACTTGATCCTTTCGTTATTCGTGCTCACTTTTTGGCCAAATCAATGGAGAGGTAGCTGCAAGACGGTATAATGCTACTGGGCTGGAACCATTGACGAACTAATGGCCGTACTACTCCGAAGAAAGTCACGAAAGACGTGACGCGAATATCTATGTGGTTTGACAAACAGACAAGGCTGTGTAATCCACAACAGGGAGACGAGTATGCCCTCCCATTCACCCACTAACTCAACAGCAATAATGATTTTGGAAAAGAACAAGACTCTAGCGATGGGATATTCTGGTCAACCACATTTTGATTCTGACCTAGAGCTCTGAGATTACGGGGCTCAGGCCTTACCGTTTCATCACTATCACACTCGCTGTTTATTTGAAAAGGCATTCGTTAAGAGTTAAGGAGGCCGGTACCGCGTCTCAATTCGAAGCTATCGGGCATTTCTGACTGTCATAGAGGATGACTTCTGAACGAACTTAGCCTGGTGATTCCGGATCATCCCGGACGGAAGCAGGGAGGCACAATGGTAACACGCATGTCTTCCAGATAAAAGGACTCGGGTTCAAACCCTGCGCGTGGAGGACGATATGCACCAATGATAAGCTCTAAGAAGAGTGAAACTCCAGCCTGGTGCTTCCGAGTGCAGTTTGGTCGGATGACTTATTGTTTGTGCGTAAAAGATAGAGTCCAAATGATGGTCAGCCAAAACAAAAAATAATAAATAAAACCAAACCTTCTGTAACGAGAAGACGCATGGGAAATGCTTGAATGAAGCAACGCATGAAACTCATGGGCAGAGTGTAACTGCTAAAGGAACAGTATTCTACAGAACGAGTCAGAATAATCCTGTCCAGTTGAGGCTTAACAGGACTGCTGGCCAAAAGGTGTGGTGACGCAATCTTTTACATGCATAACTCTAACCTTCATTTTACAAAAACTTTGTTCTGTTGTTGCCACTGAATAGATATCATACCATCACAGGTGTTAGAGAATAAGTACCGCTGAAAAAATCAGTGTTTTCTGAGAAGAGAAACAGTTATGATTATTCGGGCGCACTCTTCAGTTTTTCTTTTGATCGGTTTCCGTTCTGGCTAGTGAAATGTAATACTTTTTCGAGAAAACAAAATTAGAGCAGTTGTTTCATATTCAGGAATATTTTTTCCTAGCCCGAGCAACACGTTATCTTGATTGTTTGATCAAAACCGCGTCGGGCAAAGTATCGAAGAGATCATCAACTCTTTTCTGTTTCTATAACATTCTCATAGCCGGGTGCTTAGTTCTTCTTTTCTTTGTGTGGTGTAGTGGATCCACAAAGAAATCACTGAGTAGCCAAGAGAGCAACAATTATTTTCGTATACGCCATCAGTAGTACTTATTTACCTTCAGTCCAGTAGGCGTAGAGGAAACTTCCATCGTGCTAGATTTGAAGCGCACTGGAATAGCCTGGACTATTGAGCCCTCGATATCATGAACAACATCAAACCAAAAAGGTTTTGTGGTGAGGCAATCTGTAATCCGGTGTTCCATCTACGAGTAAATTTCCCCCAAAGATCCGATTTTTGCCGAGCATAATAACGTTTTTTCAAATAACAGTGATGAGTTTCTTGGCGTAAATCGGTTTCCAAAACAGAGAAAACATCACATGAAGTACACATGCACATTTCAATCGGATAGGCACTTCACAAAAACCAGAATTAGTTAGCACAGCAATAATAAAGCAACCCTAAGCTGACGTTGTTTGCATTGATCAAATTGACCTCCTTATGTCAGTAGCTTGGTATTTGTGGTCCAGTAGAACACTGTGAAAGCCTGATTTACGATGACGCAACGCTTGGTATGTCGATTTATTGATGACCTGCTTGACCTTTGCTCGTTTGTTTCTAAACTGTGTGAACTTTGTGAAAACCAGTAGAACGATCCAGGGTACATCATGCAATCTGTCTATGATTTGCATTCCAATTTGCAACAGGGTAAGCCTGTTAAGTGATGAGTTCCACAGGAGAAAGCACTTCTGGGACCTCAGATGGAAATGGTGCTGAAATGATTGATGGGTTAGTAACTCTAACAATGAATGATGGATTACAATCACTTGGGAGAAGGGCAGTAAGATCAATAATCCCATGTAACACTGCTTTATCTGACTAGACCGCAAAGAGGAATCAAGTAAACTGCCAACGCACATCCTGCTAATTCTCTTTCCATTTGCGAAACTTCGCCCACATATTTCGTTGTTCTGTTACCCCCACACTTTTCGGAACCGGACGGTTAAATAAGTTTTGCTTTGACCTCGAGAAATCTACGTGGAGAAGTCCTGCTGTGGAAAATATTTCGGATGGCATACCATAGCATATATTAACGAACCGAGGTAAGTCAATATGTTATTGATTGAAAAAGGACAGAGCAAAACTTCGTAGAACCCAAATATCTGTCGTGGTCAGGGTTAAACATGGGAAGTTATCGTGATACGTTACCTAAATTTGGCGTATTCACTGTTCGTAGGCGAAATGCAAAACAAGTCGGTGACTGCTGAAAATACATTATCATTTGTTCGATGCATAAAACCGTGTCCGTGAGCGGAAACTCCGCATCACTTTCCCATAGTCGGTAACTACAATCACTGCGGTCGTGTCGATCAATGAGTGTTGTTTCACAGTGCTCCTTTTGAAAATAACCACTCATTTTTCTGTAAGAATAACAGCGTGCCTTGCCATTTTAAGAACTCATTTTTCATGAGAACATATTGAACATGAGCAACATTACCAGAGAAAAGTGAGCCTTCGCATCCTTAGCAAAATCTGAATATCCGTTTTTGCAAAGAGAAATCAGAAACATAAATTTGCACAATGTATCCTGGACCATTTCGCTGCATCTTTAAACGTACATATTGCAACCAATGTGGCTTTATGTAGTCAGCAAAATACTCGGTGAAGCTGAGACAAGATTGAACTGAAAGAAAAGTTATTATGAACTTCACAAAGCACATGGATAATCGTTTCCGTTCAACTGCGCACACCCACTCACACAACTCGCATCACGCTCTGACTGCCCACACTAACACTCGCGATTTGAATCAGAATGTTGAATATGTCCACCACTTTCTTCATTTTTCCTCCCTCATTATCCTATTTTTGACTGAAACCCGAATTTCTCCCTTGTCAGACACCAGTTATATTCTATTTCCTAATTATTTCATTTCTGCTTATTTACCAAAGCTGGTGTCTGCGCACATGTCCACCAATCGACCGCCTTCTCTCGACCTTCGTATCTCGATTTCTCCAGCCGGGACTTTCAATTCATGTGGTTAGAAATTCGTTTTCCTTCCTTAAACCATTATCTTTGAATTATTTACTGCTCCCCCAACAGCAATGACCCTCTTATTTTTAAGTAATTATCTTCAAACATTGAGAGTTCAACAGAACCCAGCTGCCAAGTTATCATTCTTGGTCATTTTAACGTTCACGACGAGGATTGGCCACTGAACTCATGGGTCACATCAACCATGGGACGTGAAGCTGTGGTTTTCGCTATAGTCAGCAACCTTTACCAACTGGTGGACTTCCCCACACACATTCCCGATTGTGTTGGTGACCATGCGCACACTCTTGATCTCATTCTTACATCCACTCCCTCTTCATTCTCTAACATCACCTCTCTGTCTTCCCGGGGCTTCTTCTTCGGACCGTTGTCTCATCTCATTTTCCAATTAGTTTTCTCATTCCTTCTCAACACCGAACTCCAGACTCACCTTTTGGTATTACGATTCTTCTGATTGGGATGGTTTTCGTGACTTTCTGGTCTTTTACCATTGGAACGACTGTTGTTTCAGGTCTGATGTTTTCGTGTCTGTTTCGAATTTCACTAAGACTTTGCCTCACTGTATGCACCTTTACATCCCTCCTATCTCTAAACCGAGTGGTTTAACCACACTTGCCACCGTGCTGTTCGTTTAAAGAATCGGAGTACTGCGAGTGGTGCCGTTCACCCAAACAGACATCTGAACACCTCTTTGTGCAAGCTAGGAGCAGATGCTCCCATACCATATAGAGAAGTAAAGAACGCTTTATATGCTGCAAAGCTGAACGACTAGCCTTGTTCACTACAGGTAGCCGATCATTCTGACCCCTTGCAAAGGCGGCTTTCCGTAATTTCTGCCATTCCAACTTTCCTCCCATTTGCTAATTCCTCTGGTTCTCTGGTCTTCAACCCTCTCGATAAGGACGAGGTCTTTGTCTCTCGTTGTGCCTCAAATTCCACTTTATCTGTCATCCCTATATTTTGTCTTTTTCTCACTTTCTCAGCCACACTTTCCTTCCCGCGATAACTACCAGAAATGTTCCCCATGTTTTGGGTAATCTGAATGTTTCAAAACCACTCGGACCGAAAGGTTTTACGTCCATCGTCCTAAATCTGCGTACTCCAGAATTGGCCCCCGATTAACGTCGTCCACTCCTTTCTTCCTCAAATCAAAAAATTTTCTTTTTTCGTGGAAGAGCACCATTGATCTTTCTATCCCAAAACATGGTGACCCTTCCGACCCCAACAACTATCATCCTATCACCCTCACTTCTGTGTCTTCGGAAGATTTTGAAACTGTCACCTTCGACCATTTGTGTCCGCTCCTTGATCGTGAAGGTCTGCTGAGTTATCGTCAGTATGGATTCTGCCCGCGACATTCTACGGGCGACCTACTAGCGGTCGTCTTGCACTCCTGGTCGGCTGCACTCGACAACCACGGAGAAACTCACTTGATCACGCTGGACATCCCTAAGGCCTTCGACAGGGTTTAGCATGGAGATCTATTGTCGAAACTGTCTTTGTTCGTGTTCCATCCAGCTCTGGTATCAAGGATCTCATGTTTCCTCAGCAAGCAAACCATCTCCGTCTGAGCCGATAGGGCTTTATCTCAGCCGTTCCTTGTGAATGCTAGTGTTCCCCAAGGTTCCATGCGTGCGCCCACCCTCTTCGGTTTATTAATGACCTTCAACCTCCAACCCATTTTACTGTTTTGCCGACGATACCACTCTTCATTGTTCCCTTTCTTACCTTTCAACTCACCAGGCGACCACAAACATCGACCACGATCGTCCTGTTCTTAATGCATCTCTTGCTTCTGATCTAGAGAAAACCTCGGCTCCGGGTTCTACTAACAATGTCTGTTCCAGTGCTTCAAAACCTTTTCTCCTATCTATTTCATCTTAACATCTCTCTGATTACTCTTATCTGAATTTTGGTTGGACTTCCTTTCGCTCCACAGGGTCACTTTCCTTATTAGGCTTATCCATTAACTCATCTCTTTGTTGATCTACTTTTGCGCTTACGCTTCCCTCCCCCTCTTCCTCCGGGCTGCCCGCGCCGTTGTTTTACTTCTGCTCACCTTCCTCTTTTGTACAAAGCTAAATCCACTCGACTCTTAAATACTGCTGTCATGTATGGGATGGAGCTTCTTCGACAGCTGCTTCTCGTCTTCATCGGGTTCAATGAAAGGTTGTCCGATCAAAGAATATTCCCTGTCTAACTTCCATTCTGCAGCCACTTGCCAATCCCCTAGAAGATGCTTCACCGTCTCTTCCCTACCATTATTATTTTGCTTTTTGTTCATCAGAACTCGCTTCGATAATTCCCGTTTCCATGACTTTCTATCTTTCATCTAATATGCTGCCTCCTCAATGACATTTATATCCAAAGAACACAGAAGTAAAAGATGATGGCACTACTTCTCTGAAAAAAAACTGAAAACTGGTGGGATTATTTCGAATTGTACTGTGCGTACCGTAACATGCATCAAACTTCATGATCTATAGATCATTCCCGTATATATCCGTTTGCACCCTGTTACTACCCATTCGAATTATACTTATTCAGTCTCTGAAGCAGTTTTTTTTTCAAAAATCACGTAGAATTAGTTGTGCTGTCTGAACGGAATTTATGCGTATTTTGGTTTGGGTTTGATTAATGGCAGACAGCGACTTCCGTAAACAGGTTCCGCGAGAAAGATATTCACTCACTCGAACATCATTGATGTGAACGGGCTTCACGCATACCACTACTCTAATCAATAATAATAAAAAGAGTTCTCATACGATCAATCGATCACAAAACACTATCGCATTCGGAACACAGGAGAATAACACCAACGCACAAATCAAGCCAAGAAGTTCATTTTCCCGTTCACAGTAAGCCGAATGATTGAAAGCGAATTCACCTTATTCTCTTCGAAAAGATTTCTCTCTACGCCAATATTATGGAGAAAGATCTTGACTCTTCAGAATTATAGCAAATAGGTTTTATCATAGGGAGAAGACAGTTACTGCTTTATTTTACCATTCTATTGCATCGATTCATCACGTGTTTGAAAAATTCTGGTCAACATTTATATTTTTCCTGGTAACCGTATTCAGTGGGGTTCGCATGTAAATTCCATGTGATAAATAAACCACTGACACTGTGAAGAATAAACTTGTCCTATCTGTATTCCATCTGTCCGGATTGTCCGTTCAACTAAACTAATTAGTATTGCTTCGTTTGTTACCGAGAGGTTTCGATCACAATTACAAAGAGGTGATAGAATTAAAGCTTGACGAATTTCGTGTCTGATTTCGATCAGCTGTTCCGTCGCAATTGATCAAGTACTTTCGTCGAGATGTCCATTACAGTGTGTATTGCGTCAATGTTCTCAGTTATCACGTCGGTAGGGATAGTTGCCTGTTTGTTCTGCGGATTCAGATGTCGTTCCAGCTGTAGGCGGACTGACACAATATTTGAGGCCGGATCTCTCAACCGATCAGGTTAGCTGTCATCCAGGCTGGGTTCGCGGGCTGTTGGTAGGATGCAAAAATGTGCGGCTCGCAAAAACGTGACATAAAGCTTAATTAAGTGACGCAAATCGTTGAGTGGGACAGTATCTTTGAATGTCGGACTCAGAACAGCAGCACACCCGCACCAAAATGACTGCCACGACAGCATCATCACTGTCACCACAGCTAACAATAACAACTACGTTTATTCTGTTCTGCCTGGATTTGTCTGTACTGGGTCACCCTTAGAGTTTTGTTAATACTGAGCATCAGTGACTCGTTCCTAGTAAACACTGAGTATTATGAACTTCCGAAAAGATATTTTTTCCTCTCAGAGTGCACTGGTCCAAATTTGTTTGTCACGGGAATGAAGCTCTTGAAATGATGGGATTGATTATTCAGTCCCTCTTGTCGAATCCACAGCCGATCCTCACTGTCAAGCTACTGCTCTCCTGTCTTCCGTCTTCTGCCCGTACTAAAACGAGATGCGGTTCTTCGGAACTGAATTCTGCTATTGTTCGTGAATCCTACTGATAAGCGTGGAGCCGTTACTGTAAAATATGTCCAAAAGTTAATCAAACTGCGTTATTCGAACTAACACTTTTCTCCACAGTCGCAGAATTTCGAAACATCCTACCACCTTCTGTTTTCCGCATATGATTATAAATTTTCTCTCATCCGTCGCAGAAATATTGGACTAGTTTAACCTTAGAAAATTCCCCTACTCCTGCCGTAATCTGTCGGGCGTAGCTGGATTTCTGCAATACCGTCAAGACAGGAAAGTAAACAGGAAGAAGGAGAGATATTGAGGTGTGATGGCGATTAATCTAGGATTAAAAATGACTATCTCTACAAGCAAGTATAGCTCACTTCTTATTAGATCAAACATTTATTCACACACTAACAACGAATTCATTACAGAAACGAATTAGCTGAAATTTCAACTTCATAAAATTTCGTCTGGTCAAGTCTACCTTCTGAATGCAGCGGTCGGTGATACTTTTGAGGTTTTCCTCCAGTTCAGTCTTCCGGGTTGTTGTACACTTGACTAACACGATAAAAGCTACCTTCAGCCTTTGCTGTTCTACTGAAACTGTTTGCTTCCGGTGGTAGGAATTTCTCTCCATTGCTTAAGTTTCTCAGAAGACAAAAGGAACGCACATACAAGTCTCACAGAGGTTTAGAATGGAAAAAATAACTCCTATTCCACGCAGAGATCACATGCTCGGATATGCCTTTTGCTGAAAAATTCCTTAGAACTAAGAATTATAAGTTTCTTGCGCACAGACTCAAATGATTCACTCTTGCTACAAAAGCTCACTAGTTCCACTTTATCACTAAATCCTTAGAAAGATCCATGCCATCTGTTCACCGAGTATTTCTTGATTATTCCTTAGCCTCTAGTTCAGTACCTTGGTCTCTTCTTCTAGTTCCTCAAAATTACGACCCATTCAAATGTCCCTCTCAACTACTTAACTGGCTCTCTAAGTATTCTCACAACAGTATGCGGAAAACCAAGATGAGAAAATGTTTTCAAAACCAGCTGTCAACAGCATGGGAGTACTCGAGCGTGCTGTGTTGTATTTTTATTTTCCATATACGTCACTGATATACCCGTTTTTCTACCACCTGAGGTATTTTAACACTACCACGATTTCACTCATTGTCCGATTAAGCCTGACCTTTCCGATTTCAGAAAATCTATTCTGAATAAAACCTTCCTACCCCATCTTGGTTAAAACTGAGTCTACCCAAGTGTGGTGAAGGTGTTTTCAAAAAATTTGCTCCCCTTTTCAAATAGATTCTGTTTTCCTTATTTCCAAGCCTCTAACTAGATTGGGCTCTGTCAAGCACTTGGAAGTTATCTTTGAATAAAATCTACAATTGATAGCTCATATTCAAAACAGCATTGATGTCTTACAAAATATCCCTGTTCATCTAAGGGGTCTCATACAGTTTTAGACACTGCAGTCAGATGTTTCCAAATGTGTCTTTCTATGATTTCTTCCTATCGTGCTTTGCCGTTTCCGCACAGTTTTTCCCGACCCTCTGAAACTTGACCTCAAACCACTGTGACATTCATCCCCATTTGCACTGTTTTGACTGAATTCTTTGATTAGCATATTGAGTCTTGTTTGAACCAAGCTCACAAGATATTCCAGGACCCTACTCGTCCGTTCCACACTGACTTGTTCTTTTTGTCGCCCCCCTCTATCATCCACTAGTTCTGCATTCCGTGACCGTTTCTCAAGGATAAATCTGTTTTCGAATAATCTCTGATACCCTGTCTTGCTCAGATTTTAACCACTGGGGATAAGAAAAAAACTTACTTACAAAACTTTAGGATTAACCTAGCCCACCTTTACTCTCTCTCGCTGTCTCTCCCTCTATCTCAATTATTGAAAAGAATTCCTGTCAAAGATTATCCATAGGTATTTATTAAAATATTTTTCTTTCATTTTGAACTTTTTCCTTATCTTTTGTTCTTATTTGGCGTGCATTTATTAAAATCTCGATCTACTACTCACGTAGGTCTTTCATACAGATACAGCTGAAGCATGCCCACTGAAACCAGAATTTCAGTCCTTTTATTATACGTTATGCTTATTTCATAGAATATACCTATCAGTTCATGAAAACACGTGAACCAAGAGAAATTTCTCTTTGATATATCCCTCAAGCATCCACTTTTATGGTACTGGGTAACTGAGATCAGATATGTGGCATTAAATATCAGTTAATTTGTTGTACGCCTACTCTCCGGCTAACATCCATAGCCAAATGAACAGCCATGGTCAAACGGTCAACTTATTGTAATTTAAACCCTTCCGTTCAGGGTTCGAATCATCGGGCCACCGACACCGGTCATTTTCTCCAACTGGCTAGCTCTGCTTGAACGCTATTCCCTCTCCGAAATAATATAGGTAAATTACAGTAGAACGAAAATATATAATACAGTATAAAAATCTCAGGCGCCCATTATTATACACATGAATGCCTGAGGTGATAAGCCGAACAGAGAGCTTTTTTTGTTAAGTTGAAAGCATTCATTCACTTACGAGAAAACTGTTCTTCGTTCTTTATGACCGTAATGTTGCATGGATCATCTTAACTTTCAAAAACCTTGAACACCTATCCGCCTCTTCTTCAAAAGACACGGTGAGATTCTGATGAATAAAAAAAGACTAGGGCTAAGGATTTAATGTGCGGATTCATCAGGTATCAGTGAGTCGTCTGAGGACAGTTCGTACGAAGTAGCTTGCGAAATGCGGCCAGGAGTTATTGTTCAGCCCAGTGGACTGCTCTTTTACGACTAGTTAACTGGTCCATAGAAAGTTCCTTGAAAATCAAATCGAATATAAACCACGAAGGAAGTGAAAATTTTCCTTTTGGTCAGTCTTGTAATATAAAGAACGAAGTATCTGATTAGCTCCTTTGCATGCTGAGGATCTTAATTCATGGGGAAAAATTTCCAAAAGCGGGGAAACGCCACCCGCAAACTGCGCCTGAAAAAGACTCACCTTCATCAGGACGTTTCAGAGTTTGATATATAGGGCCGAAAATATCCACCTATCAGGACCATAGATTATTATAGAGTGAGTTCAGTACGCCCAAAAGTTAGTCTTCCTGAATGTGGATTTTTCTATTTCCAGTGAGCTACTCACAACTGGATGTTTTGGTATCGGTCGTATTTTGAGTGGTCCCGCACGGCTTCCGAAATACAATGGGGCAATAATGAAACTTACCAATAACGGCCAGTTGAGAATTTCTTAGAATGATTATTATCCAGCTTGTGGTACCTTTGGAAATGGATATTGTTAGACTATTCTTGGTTCACTTCATTTTTACGAACTTTTCCGTTCAATGCTTTTCTCTGGTCCGAAGAATTTCAACACTGACTTTTGTTATAATTACTTTATTTCCCGTCAAGTTCTGACCTTATACAACACTACTGTCGCGTAGATGCCAAGAGGTTTGGACGGGGGATGTGTGTGTGTGTGTGTGTGTGTGTGTGTGTGTGCGTGTGTGCGTTTTTGTGTTGACCCTCCAGGTGGGAAATAAAAAATTGCAATTAAACCTCGCATCAGCCATGTGAAAAATCTAAAGAGCATGTAGAACAGTCAAGAAATGCGGTAAAGTTTACTCTAATTCAAAAAAGCAAAATTATTTGGACACAAATCCTAAAGAACATTCGAATAGAGGGAAATACAAATAACTCTATCACCTAAACGAGACAGTTAAAACGGCTTTTGTGATTCATTTTCCCCGTAGAATGATCATGATCTTGTAAAGTCCAATCCTTGCCATCGAATTTGTTGGTGAACTGCAGTTTTATATCACCCATTTTGGCATCATACCTGATCTGTTGCGGTTGTATTATGTTCCTCGTATCATTCTCTCGTTAATGATCTACGGTTTGCCTTGAGAACACAGCAGGCCTCTGGAGTTTTGGGTATAAGCCGTATATACCTGAGCATAGAAGAAAAAGAGCTTTCTTTCAGTGCCACTTTTGCATTTTATAAGCGGAAAAGTATTCAGCTGCAAATGTAAGTGTTCTGTTTACCATTGGACAGCCACACAGGTAGTTAGAACGTCGTTCTTGGTAGAAATTTTAGTGGCATACCACCATTAACACTCGCCCTTGTGTTCCAATATACTACAGGGCAGCTACAAAACCCAGTAATCCTTTGTGCACTCAAACTTCTGTTGAACAATTGAAGCAAGACAGAACTCGCTGAACCAGTCATAGCGCTGAGCAACAGTTTCACCGATTAGTTCAAGATATTTACCGTCTTCCTCGAGCTGCCCGTCGTTGAGACTAGCGTTTAGGTCGCCAGCATTTTATAACCGTCATCCAGATAGCACTACCTGTGATGTTGTCAAGTTGCCCAACGACAAATCTTTGCAATCTCACAAGCGTAATATGTTGTCATTAGAATATGGAAACCATCAGCATGAGTAGTACGCATCCAGCGTATTATTCAGACATATATCAAATATGCCACCTTTTATATGCACAGTTATTAGTATCACACAGTTCGCACCTTATTTTCACATGGATATGTTCCTCATGGTTAACAATGTTGATTTGAACGTTCACTGGTTCATGATGAACAGTTTCATAATCATTTTCGAAATGAGTAGCACTACTTTGTATTTGGATGACAGGACAAAATTTCCCCGAAAACAAACTACCTGCTTCGCTGTTTTCGCCGCTCATCAGGTGTGCATACCCTGTATTCCTCTACTCAATCATCCCCGTACTTGAGCACTCCACAGTTGGTTTACAATTGTAATCTCATTTGAATCTTATGGATTGTGTTAGTGTGGAAAGTCCACTTTTAAAACCTTTCAATGACTCTTCCAAAATTGATTCGTCGGTTAACTCAGTTAACCTTCAGAACGAGGACACATGATCCCAGCTGAAATGACTTGGCAGAAGAACACAAGATACGCATACCTAATGAGCGACAACAACCGCGAAATCATTCGTGTGCTTCCGGGGAAATTTTGTCCTATTATCCAAATATCGTACCGTGATAATCTCTTCAAAAATCTATACCTGGGATCATGTATCCTCGTTCTGAAGGTTAGCCGTGTAAGCGACGAATTGACTTTGGAAGAGTCACCGCGTGATTCTAAAAATGAAATCTCCGTCTATTCACACTCCATAAGATTCAAATGAGATTGAAACTGCCTTTCATAATCACTTTAAATATTGTACTACCAGAACTGAAAAGACCATTGTCCCCAACAATCTAATTTGGATGGTCCTCTGAGAAGGGTCCAGTGAAGAATTACAACCAGGACACGCTGGTAGTTCAATGAGGAGGGTTAGTCACAGCCTAACTTGAGAACGACCAAACCGTGGTTGCAAGCCAAGCATTTTGATGCAAGTAGCATCTACAGATAGGGGGACATATTTCCCCGGAAGCACGCGACCGGTTTCCCGGTTGTTGCCACTCGTCAGGCGTGTGTATCCGCTGCTCTCCTGTTCATCCATTCCTTGTTGTGAAGGAACACTTACGGAGTCCACCAGTATCAGAAGGAAGAACCGGACAAAAGAGTACTGGATACGCACACTCGACGGACGATTATAACTGGGAGACCGGTCGTGTTTTTCCGAGGAACTTTATCCAACCGTATGTGGATACTACTTACATAAAAGAACCATTGTTAACTCAAGCAACTTATACTGATGGATTCAGAATAACTGAATGAATCTACCGAATTTCCTTTTGTTTTTGCACGAAGCCACGTGCATTAGCAACACGGTGATACTGTTTCACAGTTACAGAGCTTTGCTCTCGGCAACTAACCACAATTTGAAACATTAGAAATTCGGTCACACAGATAGGTGAATGATAAATAATAAATGCACTGGCAGATCTGTGTGAAGCACACAGTTCACAAATGACATTGCCAAACTAATACTCTAACTGATAATCGATCACGAACATCCAACTTTAGAACGGCCATTCAGTCATTCAAGTATCACTGGACTAAGAAGACTGTAGTTAAATCAATAAAATATTAAATGTTCGCGACAAATAGAAAAATAAAAGACAAACTGCAGAACGTGAATCCACGATGCGTTACAGTAAATGATCGATCATGGATAGGAATCAATAAGCAGACTGATATTGATTGAACTTTCGCATCAAAGGAAAATTCATTTCAGGGTTTCATTATTTGCTGTTCATGTCTTGTTTGCTTTCTATTCAGCAAGCAACCTGGTAATTTCATTAGCGCGTACGCAAATATATTATTAGGTTTCATGGGATCCAAATAGGATAATCTAAATCAGAAACTTAGCGTATCGGCCTGGGTGGTCGGGCCGTGTTAAATAGTTTGCAACTACTACGTTTCTTACATGGGCGAACAACGAGACACCAACAAAGGATCCGGTGTTTCCGGTTGTTTTGGAATACAAATACTTGACTACTCCATAAAGCTAAATACTGACACATGGTTTAGTGAATAAGTAGCCGTCTGCCAAATACAGGTTATCGAAATTCCTTGATAGAATACACTTGTCAGCTACAATGACACTGCAGTCATATTTACATGGTTCGCTTAAGGGTCGTGCGAGTCACTCAGATGGCAGCGGGATCAGTAGATTGTCACATATGTAGTCCAGCCCCTACTCAATCACAGTAATCGGCTTTCACAAGCTGTAGCAACTCGATTCGCTTGTGACTGTGACCTCTCTGACAGGAGTGTCGGAAATGCAGAGAAATGAATAAGTTATTTAGCGGAGCTACAATTATTTAATCAGGCAGCTACTTCACTTTGAAGCACCCTGTGTATGGTATATGTAGTTCTTCCCGAAAAGGAGGTTGTTGAGAACGGAAACAATTTCAGATTTTGTTAGGGAAAAGTCTGTAAGTTCCAGCCTGCTTTTCTCCTTCAAAATCATTAGTTTCCTAAACTGAGGGAGTGTATTGGGTTTCAAAATTAGAGTGGTTTGTTTTCCGACTGCGCCCCTGCATATCACACAGTTTGTCCGTAATGAAAATAAGGACCCTCTGTTCGCTGTATCATTTACTAAGCAACTGAGACATTTTACGTATATTAGACTGGGAACAGATTTTTAGTATTAACAGGTCAAATTTGTGAACCCGGGAAGGTGAACTTTCAATGTCCCGTCACTTTTGCCGATACGAAGAACCGTCACCAAAGATGAAATTCGCAAAACGCTAAATGCACCTCAAAAATTTGCTATCCTTGATCGCATCGGAAGAGCTAGATGAACACTTACCACGGCAAACAAATTATTGCGTCCAATCCGGCCCTCTTCATGACACTACAATAATAAACGTCAACCAAATAAAAGACTGCCCAATCGCATTTTTATCACCAAGGTGATTCGCAACAGCATGACATGGAGTCAGCGTTATTTTTTCTCATGTACGGGACGGTTCACAAACTTCAGTCAAGCAGTCATGTAGATGGATGAGGAATCGATGATCAAAAGCGACTGATGTAGCTTGAAGCAGATACGAGACACAGAAGTGTCGGACAGCGGCAATTTAGGATTTTCGCTCCCACGGATGTAAATACAATTTTGAAGTTTTTTTTGGAAGAAAGTTAACTGCTTGAATTGAAATGTTTTCTAGTGACAACATCATCAGCCTGTGGAAGTGCGGTTCGTTAATTCTATTGATAGTCTGTAATCTTTTCCAGTGGAGATGTTCTCGGTTATTACCCTGGCGAGATCGTTGTTTTGGCAGGCATCTTATTTGCCTTTTCCAGAAGTTCTCCACAATGTGGATAGTTGTATGTATTATGCGACCGAGGACCTCCTCAAAGAACTGTGGTCAGAAACGTTGAATGGTGCACTGTTTTGGACTGTGACCAATTGCGCTTTGTCTGAAGAAACAAGACCCATAACAGAATGAAGTCTAGTAGGAAATTATAATAGACTAACCAAATTGAATGTGATTGGTGAGGTTTTGAAATATATAAGCAGGTCCCTATTAGATATAAACAAACAGATATCAATTTTGCTCGTCACTCATATGGATAGGTAACTGGAGAGGATGGCTGAGTCAGAGCATGAGGTATCCAGAATCGTGCGAAAGCATCCAAAAAAGACAGAGGACGCAGTTTTGCAATCGGTGGGATGACAGTTAATCTCTTTCGTAGGATATTCGTAAATACAGGTGGTTGATTCGCTCCGACTTCCATTTGTGACGATTCACTCAGTTTTAAAATAAAGATGAGCAATCAGCTTGAAAGTCATATATTATCTCTGTACCCAGCCAGAATTTGAGCGATGTGGTGTTTTCTTGCCAGTGTCGACATTGAGGTCCTCGACTTGTTTCAGCAAAGAGTGAATGTCGTCTACTGAGGATACGGCACTACACCATAAGAATACGGTTGGTGATCTGTAGATGCGAGCAACGTAAATTCCGTTGCTATAAAAACCGGGAGTTCTAGTGCAACCCGTTAAGAACTGATTATTTCGTCAATTGACAAAAAAGCTGACAAGCAACAAACTGATGATATCCTTTCGGTTGATGGTGAAAGTTCGAAGTCCTAAACTGCAGGCTCAATGATGCGTAGCTAACAAAGAACGTATAAGAATATCAAGTTGTTACCGATGAAATAGCTCTTTCCCTTAGAGTAACGGTTTTTCACCGGCTTTAGTTTCTACGTAGACCAAATGAGATAGTTTTGAGTGAGAGGTAAGACAAACAACTAACAATGAATTAAACAGTTGTGTCAGCACTAAAAGTTTGAGCCACACTGTACCTTCTGTTCGGAGCTGGTCTGTGAATTATATTATGAGCACGGAACTAGCTAGGTAGACCTATCAGAGTGATACATGAATAACTGAATGACTGAATATATTTCGAACTAAATTTACCGATCGTAGATAAAGCCAGCCCCAAAACAAAAGCAATGTAACGGAGTCTAAAATTGTAACACTGTCGCTAGCCGTGATTTTCAAGACGTAACATATGGTTAAAAGAGATAATAAGTTGCGAGCTGTCTGAACCGTGCACAAAACATTATACTTTTGAATTTGGCCGAAGTGATTGGTATTCGCCCACGAAAAGCCGTTGGGCTAGCAGAAAGAATTATTTCATGGATAATAACTTGATGTTCTTTTATGTCCTCGATCAAATACACATCGTTGTTATCCAGAAGCGTTCATTCTTCGGCTTTTCTATATATATATATATATATATATATATATATATATATATATATATAACCAAAATTATGTAAAACAAATATCCCAATGTGAACAATACTCTCAGCGATATATTCGTTACAGCATAATTTAGCCAACTAGTGGGCTGAGTTACTGAAACCGGTCAGAGATACCACCAGTCAACTCAGCGTCAAGGACAGCTTCGAGATTTGTGAAAAGCTGAAACAAGAACATAGGGAACCATAAACTATATACTACGGACAGCAACTCCCTATTCACTAATGTCCCATTGAGAAAAATAGCCTGCGAATTGGCAGGACTGGTACTACCCTGTACTTCCAATATCAGATTTGACTTTCTGGTTACACGTCACCGTCAGACTGAGTGAGTCGCTATGAGTAGCTCATTGGGACCGATATCCGCAGAAATCTTGGCTGCTGAACTCAAACAGAAGCTGACAGGCAATATCAAGGGGCTCGATCTATACCGTCGGTAGTTTGATGATGTATCCATAATCAAAAAATCAACGAAGACGGAGAACACCTGTTTGGCCATTTTAATAAGGTTCATCCAAATAATTTCCTAACATTGAGCAAGAGAGAAGACGATCAAATCAGTTTTTTTGTCATTGAAATCTGGCCCCGACCGGATGAATTTATCACAAGATCTGTCCTCCGAAAAGACACATGATCTGGACAATATCTAAATCTTAGGAGTTTCGCTTCATTTGCTTACAAAGTCATCCTTGTCAGAACACCGTTTCTCAGAGCAAGTACAGTTTGCACTGAGGATATATTGGATAACGAGGCAGAAGCTGTCAAGAAAATGCTACAACCAAAAGGCTACCCGGTTGTGTTCATTCATAAATAATCCATACCTAAGGAGAATGGTCAGAAATCACCAGACATGCCAAAAATACGGGCCTCCTTTCAAAGATAATAACGTCAGTCGGTTAATCAAAAGATTTATGAATTCTGCAATTAAACTTACCTAATACACGGTAGAAATAATAGTTGTCTTCAAAACCGCCCGGATACTTAAACCATAGGTGACGAGTGCTTCTAGATACCCTAATCAAGGTAAACGAAGTAAAAATTGGTAGTTGGTAAATTCCGGTCTAACTACGGACCTCCCGATATCAACAGATCGATTTTGGTCGGCCCTTTTGAGCTACTTTTGTTGCTCCGAACTGACTGGTACTAACCACATTCCTTTAGATGGCATTTGATGCTTTCATTGGGTACCGTTGGTCCCACGGTTGCCAGCTGTCCGTGAGAAATCAGAAGGTAACGTGGACAATAATACATGCTGTGAGGAAGTAGTGCATCGATCATTTTTTTCAGGCTAGAGCAACTCCACAACGAAGGCTGCCTGAACGAAGTTAACAGCCAAACATTGGCTAACAGACGAGTGAACTTGTGTGTTTTTGATTGACTAAAGCCAATTATCGTTAGTCCAAGTGATCAAAGTAACGACAACTGTTCTGTTGCATCGAATATCATGCAAATCAACCGAACCTATATTTACCTTGGCTAGATAGTTTGCTAATTTACTCCAATTAGTGAATTTGCATAAACAAGCTCAATCCTCACCGAGCTATTAAAATTTGTCTGTTCAATTCCACCATCCCTTTCATTCAGGCTAGGTTACGAATGCTGGACATGAAAAACATCTAACAACGATAAACACACCACCGGTGGTCTCTGCAGCCTTTGGTTTTCAGTTGTGCATAGGACTATATATAGTTAGTATGTGTATGGCCTAACAATTATTACAATTTACTGTTATCTATTGCAACCCAATGAAACCTTCATTATGGAGTCATTTATTCCAGATCTTGGACAGACAAAGCTTCAGCTGCAAATGCAGTGCCCTGTACGACATCTCGTAATCAACGAGCAGCGCTTAGGGTTTCATACGTCTGACATCCGAATGAATTTGCCAGAATGCCGACGCCTGTCGGCTTTCTATCAGGGTTAACTTGTGACCAGATCACGTCTATTTCACTTTCAATCTCGTATCTGGCTGGAACTATCACATGAAGAAAACACTGGAAATATTTCTGTATTTACGAATCGGATGGTGAAACTAAGAACTCAAGCTTAACGGATGATAGAATACTTTCCACACGGAGAGTTCTAATCAGTCCAATTCATTCAACTATTAGCCTGATAACTGTGAGCTCTGTTGTTTGGCTGCTATCTTTCAGTATCATCTTATCGGAATTGATACGGATCGAAGCGTAAAAATCAATTTTATAAGCCACGAGGAGGACGGGATAGAAGCTCGGCTCGTGCCGGGCAACCGGATGTTATGTTGACGACACCAGTTGGCGGAAGCAGTCGTCACAGACTAAACGATTATGGTATTCATAATCTACAGTCGATGCATGTGTTTGCTTCCGGGCAGAATTGATTATCGGCAATTGGTTAACAACCCAAGCTACTTTTTCTTCATATCATATGGAATCAGATAACATGAAGCCCTGAGAGCCAACTGCCGTACTGTCCGTAGTTAAGGCGCCAAACACTATGGTAGAGTACTCGCTAATCGCTATTAAATGACCTCGACTTGAAGACAATAATAATAATAATGTGCATAATATATGGTAATATTTTTTTAACTTCCGCTTCCCGTAATACGACAAAATACAACAAACAATCAAGGGGCTACTGAATGAGAAATTGAATGGCAGAGCTGCAAGTTGAACCGGGGACGTCACGGCCCAAATTCCACGATAATAACCGTCTCACAATCACCGGTCACGTATGGGAACAAAGATGTAAACTGAAAATGGAACGCGTTTTTCGATGACTTTATGAATGTGAAGTTGAAGTGCGTGCTTTTGTTAAGACAACATCCATGGATTCCTGGCAAAATTCTTGTAATAAGGGAAACTTATACATCCTGATGGACTGTCCTTCTGCTAGTCTCATGAGCTCGTCTCTGGTCTAAACAAAAAAAAACTAATGTAAATAACATTGCGCTGTCGGAAGAAAAATTGTTCATGATTTATTCCAATAAAAAGATTGCCGAACTTTTAGAGCAGTCAAATACCCCCTTGCTAGGTTTGAAAAATAGACTATAAGGAAGAAGAAATCGAAATACTATCGAATGGTCGCATGGGCCACAGATACCACATCGATGTGTCAGAGAGCATTGTAAAAGATAAATAGCCTCAACAATGAGCTGTTCAAGGCTTTCCATATATGTACAAGCATGCTTCGAATAGCTGGTTTCTTACTTCTGTGCGAATCATATATGTCCTCTGTCAGAGATCTATCCTACCCATATCTGGGGAAGTGGGGCAAAACCTCAAGCCAGTGGACAGGCAAAACACAAATCATCGGTAAGAACAATTTGGGTGCGTATAATTTCTTTCCACTTTTAAAGTTGTCCGGTTTAATACTGGCCTTAATGCAATAAGCACAATATGCTTTGCAGGCTGGCGCGTTCACGATCTGGTAACTTAGAGCAAGCGGCTAGCTCTTATCTAGAGCTTTGAGCTGAGGCGTCCAAGGCAATTGAAAAAGCGTTACTTCGCTTTCCTTAGTTCATTATACAACAGAATACAACATTTCTGGAAGGTGGCTGTGGCCAACGAAAGGCTGCCGTGTGGGGAAATGCATCGCGGTGGCGGTCGTTAATGTCCGACGTCCACGGTGATTACCAATCTACTACCTCCGGTGAAATGATTATTTACTTTGAAGTATTGGGCTGGACATGATTGTGAAACGATCTGCATGTGCATCTTCAGAAAGACTTCAAAAACAGAGTGGAAAGACAGAAATCGCAGAGAGGGTGGACTGTTATTAGTGGAGGTAAACAAAGCTTTATGCTCGGAGTGGGCGTTGCGCATTGTCGGAGGCCAATGATAAACTGACTATCCTGTTCATTGTTTGAGAAAGAATTCACGGTGTGCGCACCTGTGTGTTTGTACCTCAGGTATTGCGTATCCTCGAGTCATTGATTGCACTCTCAGTTGATAGTTCAACCAAATCGGCTACAAGTGAATTTCATGCCATTCAAGACTAGGCAAGCAAATGAACCACGGCTTTGGCTAGACGAACTGGTTCCAATGATTTATGTATTGTTTGGACCGGTCAGTGCGAATCAACAGATGAAACCTTTGTGCAATGGAACATTCATTTAAACAAACATTTTTTACCCTCTAAACTGTGCAACTCATTACAGCGCAATCGATTCGAAGACCCTGCAGCCAATCGGTAGTGACGCTTGCCGTATCAGTCACTCATGAAAATGGTAACGTAGAACGCTGCCAAATGCTGGTCGTGCTAGCTGGGTTTCAGCAAACAGGTCTAAATCCAAGGCTTAAGTTTCACTGTTATCTACTTGACCCCAGACCAAACGCTCCTTTCACTTATCGTGCCGTAATTTGGAATCCCGCAACCATACGATTATACACCTAAATTAGAATCAGATTTCGATAGAAAACAATCTTCCTTGGGAACACTGGAAACTTAAATGTTATCGGAACCTAAATTTATCGTTTATATGGCGACATGATCGTTATTCCTATGAAATGGGTCCCAGATACTGGATATAAAGGTGATCTGGCCCAAACAAATAGAAGTCAAAGCAGCTTTCGATCCGGTATAAAAAATAGTGATTTACGTTCTACTTTGTATGAATATGGCTCAGAATACCAGCGAAGTAAACGCGATGAACTGTGACAAGTGCTTTCAGCCTTTCCACCTCTCTAACCCATGAAAACACTGGAAACCAACTGCTTACTTCACGACACGAAAATTATCCCCGTAAACTCACTCCTGGCACTTGTTATGTCTTCCTTGCCTAACGCGAGTCTTTTTTCTTTTTGTCCCAAGTCAAATTAAAAAACTGTTCTTTCTGGGTGTTTCAACAAAGTTTGGGTTCAAAGGGAAAAGGCAGCTGCACGGTGTTTCGCAAATTAATTTCGGAAAAGATTCACTGTATTCTGTCAGATGCATGTTTAATTTGGCGTCATCGATCAATAGCCACTTATTAGAAACTGAACGTTGAGTGA
Organism: Fasciola hepatica; assembly: GCA_948099385.1. Lineage (NCBI taxonomy): Eukaryota > Metazoa > Platyhelminthes > Trematoda > Plagiorchiida > Fasciolidae > Fasciola > Fasciola hepatica. Next base: position 2,477,208 of record CANUEZ040000047.1, read on the forward strand.
ATGGGATCGCATTATTCAAACGTGTATTTTTCATGCATAACAGTCTGAACAACCACTCACCATTCAGCGATCAAAAAGCAAAATAAATATGCGGGAAACGACATTTGTTATCGCTCATTTTGTTTTGGTACAATTAGGAGCATTTTTAACCTCGAAAATTCAATAACAGTATTTATTATATCACTGTTGCTCTACACTTGACTGAACCTGGTGATATGCGGCCTGATTATTACTGTCTTAAGTTGTACAGCACCACGCTGTCATATTCTGTCTCTCGTCTCTCATAGCACGGATAGGTTGATGTAATTGAAGTTTATTCATGCAAATTTTGACAAATGAAGGTATTTAAAAGAAAAACAGCATAGTTAGATGGACCGATTCATTTCTGAAATCATTTTGCTGCATCTCGACTGTTGTCTGCTCCAGAGAAAAATTCACGCATTCACAGTTCAATGTCTGCATAGAGAAGATAGTTAGTGTAGTCCTGATACGAACTTGGATGCAAGACAACTAACGTCGGAAGAACGGAGAGACAGGAACGTAATCATGTGACTAGGAGAACGCCCAGTTGGGTCCGACTTGAGGTAAGGAGGGGAAGCAGTTTGAACACTAAGATTTACATGATACCTGCGCCATCCGTTGTCTGTCAGGGGTTGGACTTACACTGCAGCCGTTGGATCAGCTCCTTCATGGGGCTCAGAAAAATAACCAATGAGAGTAGACGATAGGCGTAAACAGTCAATGTTTGGACATCGATGTCTCGTAGCATCACCCGAATATAATGGAAACACTATATGAGCAATGCTGAGGTTAGACATAGGGTGGCTGGAACCAGTGGTCATTCATTAGAACGAGCACTGAATCCATGTAGGTGGAGATGGCTGAGACGTGTTACGCGTGCCCATCGACAGACTTCCTCGGTGTTCTTTGTTCTCCAAGGCAGGTAGTGGTTGGAAGGTAGGTCGAGGTGTTCAGTCCATGGTATGGCAAAAAGGTTTGAAAACCTCGACCAGCGGACTTGGCCGAGCAGAATGTGTTGGACGTCCCGGGTAGGGTCCACGCGATCTGCCTACCAGATGGAGGGAGACATTGGGTGATATGGCCAGGAGTCACGGCCAGTGGCGTAGATGCATTCGGGTTCTTTCTTTGTCCTCGTGATTTCCGCTTCCTACTTTGTATCCGGCTCTTTATGCTTCTATTATTTTGTCCTTGACTCGACAATACTAGGACATAGCAAAGGATCCCGTGTCTATCCAGTGTCCTGGCCTTTCAGCTTCACACGTATACCTGCCTGGTCTGTATCCAGTCCTACTGGCTCCAATGAGGAAACTCTTCCGCTTTCGAATAATCTCGATTTATTGATGCAGAATACATCGTTTATATAACGTGTGCTGATCATAAAACCGTGCATAAAAACGTACTGATCTACTTACAAACTTAAACGGCCAGTCTGGCTGGTTTATCTGTTTGCGTCCGCATCGGCTGGTTCAGCTCTGGTCGGTTTGGACGAATGTTAACCACCGGTTGGTCCACTGATCGCCCCACTGGCTCTGATCCTGTAGGTGATTCTGGTCAGCCGATCACGTGTAGCTGCTTCACTTAACCAGGCCGTCTGTTAGCAAAGTGCTAGGGCCATCCCCCCCACCCCACCCCGCAGTCTGTTCCCAAAATTCTTGCGTAAATGGAAGTATTGAAGACAAGCCAATTCTTCCTGAGAACCGGCGGATTTCGTCAAGACACAAAACAATAAAACAGGAGGTAAACTGCATCAGTCTTCAGTTTGTCTTGTAACGGTGTTGACCGCATATTTGTTAGTTGCCGTCCCAAATTCTCGCTTCTTCAAAACAGTGTGATCAGAGAGACATCAGACTGACTTTTGACGCTTTCATATCTGTTCTGATTGCATCAGTTTGAATTTTGATGTACTGCTGTCCCAGATTTTAGTCCTGAATCTGCGTCCCCCTTACTTTCTTTTGGTGTAGGTCACCTTTATCTCATCCCAAATAGCATCGGTCAAACTTTCGTCCGCTCACGCTTCAAGATCCACCTAGCCCGTCGCCTCCAATACTGTACCCAGAAAAGGATTGCCACAGCAGCATTGGGATCACTTAGAAAGAGCCGCACGGTCTCGGTCATTGCCTCCGGTCTGATCACTACGAACTTAGGTGGAGAACTGCCAAGGGGAGATGGACTTCACTGAAGGCATCGATCTAACAACCTGCTCTAGACAAACCGGGGTTTATGCGACAGCAACAGAAAGATTAGGCCCCAGGAGCGACTCCCTAGTCATCCGCAAAGGCTAGAGACGCCCAGAGTTCTGAGAAATCGGATGACAATCCAACCGTACGACCAGAAGCGATCACAATAAATACTGGGCTGAAATCACGGAAACTGCGGGGACCACGGCTAATCGCAAAGACTTCTCAAAACTCTTCACCTAACCCGTCCAGTAAGCGACGGTCAGAAGAATTCCTCCTTCGTGATGCTTGCTCCTGAGCAAGCTGAAAATTTGTAACGATAGACTTAGCACTCTGATTGTTTACTGACCCGTCCCGCGACAGGCTCTGTGGACCAAATTCCAGTAACCAAGAGTAAATGCCACGACGTTGGTAACAACCTACCATGTCGAGAACAGAAAGTCTTCCGACTGAGATGGCATAAAACCGCAGATATATAAATCATATCTTTCGATAGTGCTTCAGTGACTCCACACCCTGTTTAGCTCAATCTGGGTGAAAAGATCAGTTCCCGACAGACTGAAGAATTTCGATATTACTTCCTCTGCAAAAGAAAGACGACAAGACTGTACGCACGAACTACTGCAGCATCATTCTGAACGATGTATCCGTCAAAATATTGTTTGTGATTCTGTTGAGCCGCTTCTGAGAGGTGCAGGACGAGCGCATAAGCCTCCAGTAAGGAGGCTTCCGCTGTGATAAGGGATGCATTGATCAAATTTTCACCCTCCGAAGGGTATTAAAACATTGGTATAGGTTTCAGCAACCGACTATAGCTTGTGTTGCTGACTTTCGGGTGGCCTTTTACTTAGTCGACAGAGAATCTTTGAACTAAACTACCAGCGGATGGAATGATTCAGAAGATTGCCAGTTTTATGAGGTCGTACTACGCAAATATGCATACGAGAATATGTATTTATGGAGAAGAACCCAATAAATGGGTCTTCGAATCCGGTGTTAAGCGTGGATATCTCTAGTTGCCAGTGTTGTTCGACTACACAACCGATTGGATAATGCGTCCGGGGGTTCACCGATTACTCTAGTATTCAACTGGGTACCGATGCTTTCATCGACGACTTAGAATTCGCAGAATAACATCGTCACCCTTGGAGAGAGTTTGACCGCCTTGTGACCGGTTGCCTATCGCGTAGAATGCTTCACTGACACCATGATATTAGAGATCAATATGTTGGTGATTAAAATCTTCTCGACCTGCGTTTCACAATCCGTGCAACCGATATTCGTCAACGGCGAGATTATGAAACCTGTTCTGGCGTTCCAATATCTGAGCTGCTTAATTCCCCCTAAAGGTCAAGCCAAAAACGAAGAGAAGTTTTGCATTGAAAACGTGCTAATTGAGTTTCTTCCACTTGGCAATGCACTGTGGTCACGCGACGAGATCAGTCTCCGGACCGAAGTTCGAGCCTCCTTTGCAGCTGTCCGCCCCGTATTGTATGCTTTAAAACGTGGTCACTACGCGTCGAGGGTATTAGGAAGCTGAAAGTGTTTGACACAGGTGTCTCCGACGGATTATCATGGTGGCTTAGCACGACATGCTTTCAAACGACACAAAAATATGATGCTGCTTCGATATCTAAAAGGAGTCAGTGTTTTTTCAACGCCGGTGATTGCAGTGGTCTGAATTTATCCTATTACGTTCAGACTCTGGGTACCTCAAAACAGTGCTCCTCTCGCGTTCCATATTCAAAATGATGCTTCCGGCCTAAGGGACGGTTGAAAACATAGATCAGCTCCGTCAAATCGGAGGTTGAGCAATTGGGACTCCAGTCTCCCTGTGGCATTCGCACAACGGAAGCAAAAGTGGATTTCCTCGTGCTCGGGTCTCTCCTCCGATCGTTACTCACGGTCAGGTGCCATTCGGGAAATCCCTGAACCCAGCTCATCCTATCACAAAAACTACCTGCATAAAAGTAAGTATACACCAAATGTAGACAATAAAACCTATACACTAGCTCGAAATGTCGTTTACAAATTTGTTTATTGTATCTATTGAGAGTAACCCTAGAAAGTGCTGGTCTTACAATGTTGGCAAGTCACAGTCAGCCAGCTGACTTCCCCAGGATGAACTGTAATTTGGTCACCCAATCATGCGTCGTTGGGTGTTTTTTCAGTGACGAAGCTTAGATTACCATACTATTTATAGTTTTTGGACCGATTCTGGTTAATAACATATTTTCAACCTCAAAACGATGGCTCTGGTTGACTCGACCTCCATGAGTCCCTGTATGTTTAACAAGAGGACTTCGGTTATCGAAATGACACCGACTAAAGTTCGTCTACTGGAAAAGTGACAGCCGAATTCGGCATATTTTCAAACTAGAAGTGAGCGGTATACTCTATTGGTCGACGCATTCATGTCAATTCAGAAACTCAAGTGTACGTGCTTCGGCTCGAGAACACCGTACGACCGACAGATGAAAAGAGTACGGCAGAGGGACCAAGAATTTAAGCGCGAGCGCTTTTTCACCCCATGCATTCTGGTATTTTCCACGATTTGCTTTTCTATGTTCCTGACTTCCCACGGGCCGCAGGCAATCTCCATGCATATGCACACTCAAGTTATTTTGTTGTCCATGACCAAAGCAGTTTTCTGCCACTTGTACCTCAATCGGTCAGAAAGGGGCCATTGAAGACATTAATTTATTTGCGCCACCTCCTGCTCTCTCCAGCCAACCGCTCTCAGCCTCGGGGAACAATGTATATAGATGAACTGTTTTAGTTTCGTATAGCGCATGTCCCAGTCAGCTTAACTAACCTAGTCCTGCATTAGTATTATGCACTTAGAAGCTGCGAAACGCATCTCAAAAATCACCACACTATTGTTTAGGCTACATAGGAAAAATTGCAACTTATCTGGATATTCACTATCAAGCACAACCAGGATCGTGCATTTTAAGTCAGACAGTTTACTAATGGACAAGCATTCACGAGTTTATTTTCGTCTGCACATACATAGCCATCCAAGTGAACTGCGCATAAACCACCGTTGACTGGGATCCACTCTAGAAAGGCACTCTAGGCTGTTTTGCTCAGTCAAGTTTCGATACCAGTTTGACCAAAATTAGCGGACACTGAATCACCTGACACAAGAAGAATGAGGCAAGATACCGAGATTGTATATGGGGAGTGAACTGCGATCACAGTAGTGGGAATTCACGTGCGCTTTCCGGAGACACAGCACATGTATCTCAAATGTTCACTGGAAAAGAAAGAAGACATAAGTATTTCGTTTGTTCTTGTCAATCACTAACGTATAATGTCAGCATACTACTGTAACAGAAGGGATTAAAAACACACGGTGGAGTAGAGGGAGGTCTTTTGGATTAACGCTGACATAAGCAAACCTGTCGAACGTTTTTATGGCCAGTTTCAAAGAGTATAAGCAAGGGTGGCTTCTTATCCCATATGACATAGTGTGCGAACGTTTAAGGTAGCCAAGAAGAGTGAAAATTTGGACTTGAGGAGTGAGTTTGATTATTGTCCAACCTTTGAACATTTAACACCATCGAATATGCCTACTGAGTGGCAGCAACCCGTGGCTTCCTGTATTGATATTACATCGGAGGAAACGAAACCAGTAAGCCTTTTATAAGGACACTGGAGGTTCACGGGCGAATCAAATGACTATCTTCTGCTCGTTAAACTGCTTCTCTTCGTGCCTCTTCATTTGAATGTGTTCCCTAGAGGCATAGTGGCTGGTCGTATAGAACCAGATAAACCTTAATAACTGGTTTATTGGAAATGAACTTTGTCTGGACTCTACCGATGGGGATCTGTCAGGCAAAAATGCATCTCCAGCTTAAAGAAGTCATTTAGCGTAACTATTTGGGTCGTGTCAAGGTGCAGTCTCGCCGTGATGGCAAACCACACTCAGAGCGTGCAAACAGCGTACTTCACTACAAGCGAGCAGTGAAAGAATAACCAGTTACGGTGCCAATGTATGGTGAGCGGCTAACTGGTAGAACTACAGAAATGAAAGAAGAGGAAATTATTTTTTAAAAAAAAAGATGAAGAACTAAGGGAAAGTCAGGATAATTTTACTTCTTTTGTTCACTATACAACCCATTTACGATAACATCTGACTGCTGACAGTTAAAGATTGTCGAATGGGAGTGACCGATGGCTGAAAAATTCAAATCCGGAACAGCGCGATATACAGTTTACCACTGTTATGATCCACAAGATGGCTTGAACAGAAACCCGGTTTGAATTTAGCCGTGTGGAGCGCCGCAGGTAAACGGGTCGCTCAAGGCATCTCTATTTTGATTTTCTGATTTAAGACAAATGAGAAGCCACGTTCATCAAGTCCAACCTTTTGTGTTTTAGGCCAAAAACCATAATCTTGTGAGACAGATACACAATATCGAGAAAGTATGCAGCTTAGCAAAGAGATCAGTGCTGTCTGAGGTTCTATTTATCTCCCGAAACGCTTACTAGACCAGTAAAAGGTTCTCAACTATGCTCCAATCCGATTGACGCACGTAAATGAGCTCTGCATGTGTGTGTACTAATAGTCCGTCACGATTGCGGATGTATTTACCAATATTATTTTCTACCTGTTTGAATCATATTTCAGTGCATTACTGATAAATGGTAACAAAACCGTCCAGCCTGACGTGCGAATCAGTCACGATTTCTCACTGAGTTAAAGAGTAGGAACAACTTTGCATTCATAGGTAAAACATAGTTATCCACTTCTTATTACATTTTTATTCCACGTCTCGTTAGACTGAAGGGGTTAGAAAACGCTGGAAAACAAACAAACGAACGAACAGGCAAAACTGAAATGAGTAAGCAAAGCCACAAGAAGATCGACTGACGAAAACTGGTGAGTGACAGATAGTGCCAGTCAATCGAGAGTTGATCAGTCGGGTAAATGAAACGGGATCAATGAACCGACACGGAACTAAGTTATAAATCAAGTGTCCAACAGAATAAAATACAATACAACAGAATTGAATCGAAAAAAACGCCGCGGACAGGTCGTGTTGCCCTCATTAGTACATCAGTGCGATGGAATCAAACGGTAAACTCAGAATATCTGCTTCAAGAGGGAAACTCCAAAAAACAAACAGGCTGACGATATCCTAAATTCCCCCTGTTAAAGCGAAGCAACTTGAGGCAAACATCGGTAATCTCTGGAGAGTGAAATATCTGAACCGGCGAAATCCAGATAAGTTGGCATGTGTTTACCATGATGCACTCTGAGGGGTTTGTTTCATCGCATTTCTGCGTACACCTTTTCATATCCAAAGTTTTTTAAAATGATGAAACGAAGGTGAAGATTGACCGAAATTAGGGCCCGTGAACTATGATGAGAGAGTGAAGAGACCGAAAGATAGTGGACAGACGTTTATCGATTGAAATAAATGAAATCGGTAACCACGGGAACCGCATATGAGCAATGAATCACGGTAGCCGTGAGAAGGTACGTTAATCATATTCCTTCGGGAGCTCACTAACATTTGAAGTGGACAACTTTTGGGAAGAACTGAAGAGGACGAGGAGAAACAGGGATTCGCACAAGCATGCGATTTCAAACGGAACGGTGACATGCTAACTCCTAAAGTGAAAGCGTCATGATTCGGCGACCGAACAGAACGTGTACCAGTGAAAGGAAAGACATCGCATGGAAGACTATTGGGAAGTGCAGTGTGGATGAACATTCATGCAAGTTGATAGTCATTTGAGTATGGGGAATACAGCGGCTTGATCGTTCCCTATGAAATGAGCTAAATGTACATACAGACACAAAATACAGAAGGGAGAGGCAGAGAGCGTGAAGGTGGGCGAAATGAGTCTACTCCAAAGTAACCATACCAATGTGTCTGTTGTCAACGGGTAAGTTTATCAAAAAGAAGAGTGAAAATAATTTGACTTGACGTCAGGGGCTGTCTATCTTCAACATAATAACGAAGAAAAACTTGCCGAGTCCAGTTTGGCAAGGATGGGGTGAAAAAGGAAGGGAAATGTGACGGCAGACAAAAGATGAATAAGTATGGATGTTATTCGGCGTGATTGATGGGATGTGGGTGGTTTTCAAACAGACATGCACCTACGCAGTGCACATGATCAAAATAATCAGCAGAAAATGAAAATGAAAGAATAGCCATATGGGAACAGTAGACGGAGGACAAGTCAGGACAATATGGAATACAAGATTTCAAAGCAAAAAAATAGTAAGGCCACAGAAAATTATCCAGCAAGAAGTGGTAAGTGGACAGAATGAGTGCGAGACCTCGCATTTCCGTAAGTGCGCGCGGCCAATCAAAATATGTGGTATCGTTCATTGCGACAACAAGATGACGGGAACCCGGACTGCGTGTTTACATGATGTTTGCGGTAGCAAACAAACTGATGTCTATGACTTGGAACTTCCACCAATTTTTGATTCCAACATGCTCTGGATACGTTCAAATGAATCCGAACCCAAATAATCCATCTGGCCGCGCTCCCACGCCATCTGGCGATCGTTTTCATCGGGCACACTGATGGTCGGAGGGCATGGAACGGTAATTTCTAATGAGGCCAATTTCCCGATCAAGCCGCTCTGAAAAGCAAAGTCAGAGGGGGATTGCACGGACAAGCAGGCATAATGAGATTATTAATACTACTATTTGTTATAGTAACGGCTAAAAATGCGGTGGACATGCATCAACGTATGCGTCTATTTGTGAGCGCACGCGCACACTACGATAGGCGTGGCAAGGCAGCTAATTCGTATTCACAGATTCACGGTGAGAATAATACCAAACAACAACAAGAGCGATGAATGCCGCAACAGCAAAAATCAACAACAACAACAATACTCCAACTTGGACACCGAAAAACAACAAGATAACTAGCTAAAAACACGATTGAAAAAAGTGGAGTTTATATAACTAGAATGAATTAATTTAGTATAACTTGGATCCAAGGTTGCACAATACACAGACCGGTTTGAAAATGGTTGAGCAGGCGAGCATAGTGAAGACAAAAAAAGAAGACCGAAACCGGGTTTTCTTACTTCGCATGGATCGGACTGTAACGGGAAAATTTTAAGCGGATGCGCAATTGAAATGAGCAGCACACATTCGTGACAGGTAATAAGCAGGCGGAAAGAAACGCACATTGTGGAAATTACACAAAGTGCAGAAACATTGGGAACGGAGCGACACAGATGTGTGTATGATAACCTATAACAAACAAATCTGTACGGGCTAATATTCGAACGTTGCTAGATGGGAACCAGTAGGAAGACATCCGTTTTGGAAAGTAACAAGTGGCAACGACCGTCTTTCTTTCCACTCACATTTGTCAGGGCTTCTGTGTCGATTTTTTATGATGGATAGCGAACAGTTTGATCGAAGACGATGTACTGCTCGTTCTTTTTTTTCGTTACTTCACCTATCTCAATCGGTGATATGCAATCAAACCGACCATCTCATGGGTCTGTTATTCGTTACAAGGTTTTCCATGACTGTAGTGGGAGAGACGTACTTCATAGCCTTCAGTATAATCGGTAACCTGATCCCGGAAATTTGGATTGGTAGGGAACCACGTGAGGTCGAGCGTGGTAACGAGCTGGTCGACTGTCATATCGTCCAGTAAAAAATTGGAAATCTAAGTAATCTGAATCAGAGAGAAGCAAGAATTGAATGCGCTGGAGAAATCGTCATTGACTAAAGGTATTAAGACACTCGGTTAGCTTTTTCATGAGTTCCAGATTGTACAGCTTGGTCTTCAACTTGCAAACGTTTCACCATCAGCCGAGTTGACGCTTGTGCGCACCGATGATGTCATTACCTCGCGGCTGGTGATGTAGTGTGTGTGCGACCGCGAAACGCCCTAAGCTCAGCGCGATCGGGACCTGATGCAAACCACCAGTAGCCTGTGCTACAAGCAACACTAGTATTCGAAAGCATTTATAATCACATTATATAAGCTGCATTTCTGTGCAGTCATTTTGGTTTTGTTATAGGAGACAAAACAGGAGATTCGGAGTTTCACATGGTGCATGAAACATCTAGTTTGATGACGAACAGTCTCCTAGTAGCTAATAGTTGGATGTTACACTCGGCCTGATATTACCACACAGAGATCAGCTGCGAAACAAGTACGATCTGCAGTGATAATCTTGCTTGTCTATCGTGACGAAATAAACCGATTATTTTCAGCAATAAATCTGGTGTCTGGGGCCCCAGCTACTTCAAAGAATGGATTCATGGCTCATGAAGAATTTACATCAACCTTCCAATGAAGCGTACGTTTTACGTGGAAACAGCCGTCTCTAATATACGCTTCAATTATTCACGTTTATGCTTCCCCAAAAGACATCATCGTTACCCATTTCGTGAAGCCGTAGAATTGAAGATGTCAATTTAGGGTGAATCTGTTGATTCTGTCGTCTGATGTGACGTGACTTCATCTATTCTACCATTAAATAAAATATCTTACAGTTAGAAGATAGCCGTAAAAGTCGACATCAGTTACGTCAAAAAATTAACAGCGAGAAGACAGAGAATTGGCGATTTACCTAATCACCGGAGTGTGAATATTGTAAACGATTGTAAACACTATTGTAAACAACTAAGGACCGAAAGAAACCTGACAAAATTTTGAACACCTCTGAATGTGATTTTCGTTACATATGCATTTTCCCTGTAACAGTATTTTAGAGTATTACCATCGATTCACTTAACTAGTTAATGCGTTCACATTGCGCTGCTACTTTGTATATGGATAGCTGACCATTGAACGAAGTGTATACAGACGCGAAAACCACTGGAATTGGGTCCTGAAGCCGAACTGATACGGGTCACATTGTTATGGGCCCCTAGTCGACTAGACTTCCAAAGAACGTAGTATCAAATATTGATATGAAATCGTACACTTCCTGGGATAAAAAAGTGCACAGTTCTCTAGATGCAAATCTGGTCCTAAGCGGTGAATACAAAACAAGTTACTAGGCAAAAATCTCAGTTTTTCTGGATAGAAACCAAAATCCACACTAAGATCCAACAGTGATACTGACCTACGTTATTCTTTTTACAGGATCCTACAGCAGTAGAAAAAAACGAGTTATATGGGAACCGATCGACGAAAACTTCCGAATCGAGAAACCTAGGATCAACTTGTACCACAAGCAAAGTATCACAATACTGTCTTTACTTTGATGAAATTACATTCTACCGCTCGTCTGTTCACAACTTGGACGTGCTCGGTGATTTACCAATACGACTGAAAGCGCACAAGCGGCGTCGGCAAGCGACACGACACAGACCATCCCCTGTCCTTCCCCTCACTCCAACTTGAGGATGCTATGCGCTGCGGTAACCCAAATCAATACTGCCTACTAGCATCGCTGTTCCATCTTGATGCCGTATGAAATCTGACCATTGCCGATTCTCTTCTCGCCCTTCGTCTAATCTCGCAAACTGATTATGATTGGTAATATTGTATATCGATGTACCTAATCCAATAACAAGCTGTTTCGCTTAGCTATTTCAAGGCATTGATACCATTAAACTGATCAAAAAGTTACCTGGGTCTCCGTTGTTCAGGTTACAAACAAACAAACAAACGCACATCAGTGTTTCTCAAGACATGTACGGAAAATTATACTGACCATGTACTAAATGCGCCGCGTTCAGTTGTTATCCAAACCCATCTAAATCCAACTGCAAAATAATGAATTTACAGTATGAAGTAAGTAATTAGCCTAGTATTCCACATTTAGCCATTGCACTGTGTTTACGCTGATCATCTTCACGCAACTTGAACCTGCAGTGTCCGCATTTATTATATCTATGGGGTTTGTAGACTAACTGCTGCTACAGGGCACATTTTACTCATACAAACACACGAACGGCAACGGATCTCACACCAAAGCTACAAGTAACCGAGGGTGATCAAAGTAAAACGTGGTTTCAGTAGCCGCGCCGACGGTTCGCTCAATGTCTGACCACCAACTTAAATTTACTAATCTAGGTAACAAAACTCGAATACTTGAATTGCTGTCTCACCATTCGAGAAATATTTCAATCAAGCCACCTGCCTCGTGCGACCTTGTAGCTCAGCTGGCAGGGCGCATGTGGGTCTGAATTCTATTAGGACCAGGCACATCTATGCGAAATTCCGTGGACTGGTTCAACCAATGCGAGTACTGGGCTCACCATGAGTTATGGTCAGTGTGCTCAGTCAAGCACAACTGATCACCCCACGATGAAATGAAGACGACAACGATAATAACCACGGCCATAGTAAAAATGATTATAACAGTAGTGACGAGTCAATCGTGCAGAGGTTGGCCCACATGGCTTTGATCTTAGTCAATTTCCTACTTGATCTTTTGTGAGAAATTGCAGTGCACCGTAGGAATGTGCGCGAGTGAACAGGATGGAAAATATGAAGTGAAAACAAGAGATGGAGAATCACGTACTGCATCCCGAACCAGTTTGGGTTGAACGCGTGTACAGAACAGATGCCACCAGTATTGCAGATATTCACGGGTTCCTGAAGTCAGATCTTCGTGAGCTTTCACATTACCATACTGGTCCACATCCATTTGCCACGGCTTTTCCGCACCAATGAAATGTACCACACGAATACGGCTTCGGAAACGAGTGAACGCGGGCAAGTAGGAGTAGAGAGCTTGGCTTATCACGTTAAACAAGAAGGGCAAATGACGGCGGATGTCTTTTGTGGCCCAATCATGGAAGAATAAGTTTAGCAGGCCCTTGAAAAAGAATTGACGACAAAAATGATCAAATCAAACTGCATCACAAATTGTGAATGAGTGGTGATACTGTGCACTTCGAAAATGTGAATTCATTCATTACGCTAAATTAGCGATATACGTAAAAGATCGCTCACCTTCTGAAACAACCCATTACAACTGACGTCGAATCAGCGTGAATAATTGGTCGGAATTCAATGAGCACCTAAAGATGTCAATTCCCTGTTTCTCCACAACAACCTAATTTGTGTATCAAGAGTGTGATTGGAAGCACCTATTCGGAGAATCCACGGAAGAACCACAAAAGTGGTTCACTGACAGTTCTATGTGGGTTAGACGCAGCTGACCTGAAGAAGGACGACACTGTGATTGCGAGGTGGCAATTCCCAATGCCCTGATTTACATGCGGTATTTTAATTGCACCCAGCAGATAACGTTTCGCTTAATAAGCACCATGTCAAATATATTCCATAAAGTTGTCTTTATCTCACACCGGACTCCAGTTATGAGCAATCATTTGATGAACATTTCCATCACAACATTCTTATAAAAGAGGCGTGGTTTCTAGCTTCACTCTGTTAAGTTGGAAGACCATTCTTAAACTGGAAACGGACGTATTACGGTTTTTCCACATTATATTCACCACCTAACCCAGCGTAACGGAAACATACGTAGCAAAGGTTGCCAACTGAATGCGTGTACTGGCTTCACTGATTTTACACGTGCTTAAATCAGCAAAAGCCACGAAATACAGTAGGATATTTCCCTTCTTTTCATGTAGCACCTGTAAGTGTATATCACACCATAAACCGAGTTTACAGAAAGGAAGCACTGGTGAAACGGGCAGCTAGTAAGCAAAAATCATAAAACTGAATTATCAAAATACAATATAATAAAACTTTCTGACAAAGACTTAAACCAGCTGAATATTACTTATCTGAAGTACCCGTTCAATCACTCCACTGTGTGCATACTCTGCGAAATACTGTGCAGATTGACACTGAAAGTTTGCCATGTGATTGATTTCGAGTTGAAAAAGGTCATTAAAAACCCGTCAGCAGCACATGTCACATGAATGACACAATACAAATACAAACATATCTACTGCATCCCGGATAATTGTGTTCACCTGAGCGAGAAGCGAGGAAATCCAAAACGAAGATCACAATCGTCTGAAAAACTGCTAGATAGAAACACTGACCTCATAAGCGAATTTGTAAAAACGTGCCATGTACTTGCTTCATTAAGAATCTTATACCAGAGGTAACGCCAAAGCTCAGATCAGTGGTTCGTCAGACAGAAATGTTTGCAAGTGCCTTAGGCTGTCTGTAACTGCTCATTGTGCAAAACAGAAAAAGGAAGGGAAGTGCTTTCACACGTGATGTTCAGTGAATGATCCCAACTCCATCAAGATTTAATTTTACATTACAGCACTTGATAAACATTTGACAGTTAATTAATCGCTATAACTCGAAATTATTCCTAATAAAAGGTCGGGGGTATTGCGACGATTGGTCTGAGTACTCTGCCATGGCAGGCAAATAAAAACGGCACACAGTTCAATCATTGTCGTTCAAGACACATGCACTGAATGCAATTAGTTGGCTGAACCGATACTCTAAGCAGTAATTCAGTTACTTTTAAAGGACCGCTGTTTGGATATCTTCAGAGGGTCTCCTTGATGCTGAAAGTTAGGGAAAGGGACGAGAGAAACACTAGTGCCGGAAAAAACCGGAAACCATGCTTTCGATGTCAACTTCTGAGGATTTTAATTCCCAATCTTAATCCCCGGAGTGAATGTTCACCAAAAGAGAGTCAGTAGTCATAATACTTGGTGCAGTTCTTATTGGTGTCGCTTGGTCTCTGTGCGTAGCGCCTCCACGCTTTAAGTGCATGCAGTTGTCAGTCGAAGGATTTTTGTAGTGGATAAGCGAGATAGTTTAGTCCTTAGAATATTCCCTGGGACTCGATAACCTAAAAATTGTTTGAACAAATAACGGATACAAAAGAAGGACAATCTTCCCAACACGGATTCACAGTAACTAAAGGGATACCTGAACAACCACTGCCTCACATGGCATGACAATTAAAACAGTTTATGTGTTGCCCAAAAAAGTTACCTGTCAACTAGAAATCTTCAACTCATTTGGTGTGAAAATTGGTGAAAACAATAACAAAATGCAGTGTCACGTGACGGAAACGAGATATGAAAGGTTTTAAGAAATGCATTCCTTTTTAGGATTTCGTCCACTTTTCAGTATTCAATGAAGTCTTCAAATTCTGCACACAAGAAGACAGTTGGAACTATAGAAATCAAGCAATGCCATGCGCATTCAACCAAGCATTTGTTTTGATGTGAAAATACTGGAATAAACTGCGACCAAGTTTGCAATCGAATCGAATCCAAACCTGCCGTTTGAAAGGTTTCCCGCAGAAACCGATACGTGAATTGGGATACGAAATTTTACGACGACAGTGTATTACTGAATACTGAATATTCACATCTGAGAACGCGAGTAAAGAATTGAACAAATGTTTCCAACATTCCCTTATCTAGGCCGGTGCGGGGTGCGACTCAGGTAAAAAAGCATGTGACTACCATGACCTAGTCCCGTAGACGGATATGTTGATTTTACCCCACTACCCCCACTCATTGTCAAATCCCTATGACTCTTGACGCTTATCAACACACAGATTTTTCAAATGGTATGTGCAGGCTAGATGGTGATTTACTGAAAATGACTGTTCGACTCCGTACTTCTTGTTCTGAAGCCCCAGTGGGTATTTTTTTCAATTTTGCTATGCAAGCAGTTTATGCGGAAAATGAGTTTTCCGGTACGGATAAAATCATTGATAATTCTTAGATCTATGACCATTAATTCTGTTGTCATGGCATACAATCAGTAGAAGTAGAGTGACCAGTTGTTGCCCGAATTTTGAGCTAATCACGATTCACGTTATGCTGATGTCACAAACGTAAATGATCCGCCATCACATTCAATGTCAGAAAGATGAAGAGGACAATTCATGTATGTTACAACAGACCACATGCACGAACGGTCGCAACGAATATGTATTGAGTGCGATTCTTGGCATTAATCGAAGAAAACTTGTAAGATTCCTTTTTATGTACCGCAAAGGCAATTTCTTATTTGCCTCTCAGAACCAACAAAATCCTGGAGGAGTTCGGATAAGATCTTCGCTAAATTAGCCGTTTAAATAATGGTGACCATGAGAAAACTACAAATTTCCGTTGAAAGAATTTTAATATATTAAGTATTAAGAACCATACACATCAATATGCACGAAAATTCGTCATCCAAAACAGAACTCGGACAAAAAACATGAGCACTTAGAAGCTTGGCCTTCAACCACTGAAGTGAATAAAAAACACACGTCTGGTTTCTTGGTGCACACCAAACTGTTATCTACTGTTACAATCTACAATCAGCAAGGAGGCCAACGTCGTCTTCAGTCACTGGGAAAATAGTGCCACGACAATCAGCTATCTAAACATACTGCAACCAATTCTAGCGGTTAGCTTACGAAATGGAAAAAAGAATGTCCACTAGGTGAACAAAACACGATACTACATGCTTAAAGGTCTATTACCCCATCAGAAGAGATGGATAGTTCGTAAAATACGAACCAAAAGCTATTCTGTTGCTACCAAACTTGACGCAAACTCGCTTGCCCCATCGGTGTGTTCGTTTGGAAGCCCCCACCAAGCCAACAGTAACGTTGGTGTTTTGACCTACAATTACTAGTTGACTATCTCGATTACTAAAACGTTCTGGAATTTCACACAACTGTATCTTAAGTGACTATATCCGCCCAAAAGCGCGCAACGTTCATCAAGATTGTACAATAAATAACCAAGGAAAAACTTGGGATAATGGCAGTCATGCAGCATGAGACCAAATGGTTTAAAACAACACAAAGTAAAATAATAAACGAATGAACTAAAACTGATGTGCATGAAGAATGAAGTGTACCTGATCACCTCCGTCGAAGCTTCCCTTTTCCATGGCGAATTTTAGCAGCTTTTCGTATGTTTCTTGACTAGGAACGTACACAAACACCCCGGAGTTGAAACAGTCAGGCCATCCGGGATCAGGTGCAGCACTCAGTTCCTCTCGTTCGAACAGATCATCAATATTTTGAATGACCTGTCCAAAGAAGACGTGTGATTCGGGGAACAGAAAAGGAACAATCAACCTGTGTTCCGAAAAGTTTGTATTGAATTACACATGCGCAGTGATAGCAAACGCGAGAGAACGTTTACAACAACCATATCGTACCGTGTATTTTGGGTTACGCGTAACTCTAACTCTGTCAGCCTAAGAATAGTGAACCCCGTGGTCGAATATACAGTTCTTTTTAAAAGCTTGATTCTTCTCGTGGATAGCCTATACTGAATTGGCTTGTTGGCCAGTACGGTGCAGAAATAACTGATTGTGATATACAAGATCTCACTCAATTACAACGACTGTGCAGCGGAAAATGGGAAACCGAATTGTTCTACTCAGTAGTGGTGTTTATTCGACAGCGAGGATATAAGAGCACAACGGAAATCCTCACAAAACATCAAATGCCGTGCAGAATAGTTACTACAGCGTTGCTCAACTCATCATAAATAAGCTACCACTGAGCTCACTCCTATCTTCACTTCCCGTTCGGTCATTTCTGCCAGTGGCCTTACAACTACCTGCTTTCATTTTAAGCAAACCACTAAGTCTATGTCTTTTCTACTGTGTGTATAGCAGATAAATAATATATGAAATTCATTTCCACCCTAAACGTTTAGCACCACTGCCGAAATAGCCCAATTCAACACAACCTTATCGTGGCAGGAGGAATCAGCTCAGTTACTTGGGTATCCACACTCCGCTTGACAGCCTCATATTGGATGAAGATTCCTTTTGTGCATTAAACGTGCGTCCGCAGTCCGTAGTTTCGGTGAGAAACATGTTGGTTTATCAACAACCACAAGTGGGCTTATACACTGAAGCCAGCTCCGACCGTTGGAGATAGCAGACTTAAAAAGACTATCCACCTTCGGGTAAAGACATCTTCGAAGCATTGCCCGAATCGAGTGAGAGGTACAAACAGACAGTGCTGATGTTAGACACAATGATGAGTATTTAATAACGGTCGCTTAGTCCAAATGGTGCAACGTAATCAAAGCGTATCATGCATATCCTCAAACAGACTCCCTCTGTGTGCACTGCACTCTCAGACAAGTATCGGTCTCAAACTTAGCACAGAAACTTCACTGTGTATAATGTTAGGTTGCATGGTTGAAATCCTCCGCATTTGACTACAGAATGGGTAGTGACAACTAAGCAACGTGACCCGGCTTCCTGATCAGTACCGCATTTATGCGCAATTTGATTTTAGTTCCATTTTGTTGATTGATGCATTTGGTTCGTGTGTCCTTTTTAAGTAATGAGCGCCTGTAATTGGAACCCAAAAGTTCATAAAGGATATCTATGGGCGACAAAACTCAAACGTAAATAAAATGGTTAGACTCATGTTTGTTAACGTTTATTAGGTTGAGAAGGTAACCGAAAGTGAGTATCAGACATGTGGTTCGGTACACACTGGTATCTAGCGTGCATTTAACGCATAACTACAAGAAGTTGGCTAGCGGCATATTCACATTCAACATGAAAAAATAAGACACCCGTTTCCTTGTTCATTGTCACAGCGATACCAGGATACAAAAAACAGATGAAAAAGAATATACTAATACGCCCTTCTCTTTAATCAATGGTAAGTTACTGAGAAACCGCGTTGACGCTGACCAGAGTATCTGCGTCCATGAATACAGCCTTTTGATACTGCGTAAGTCTCCAGCAGTGCAATTTTGTGAATGTCACACCAAGGTCTGGACGTTCCAGTAAAGCCAAATTTATTTCATCTTTGCTATCTAAAACATCCACCAGTTCAACATGGTCGAACACGGAGCGACATATTTCCCTGAAGAGAGGATAAGATTCTGGATAACAGTAATAACTTGTGACTTACCACATGTGAGGAGAAACTTCTTTGGTCAACATGCAAACAATCTGCTTTTCGGTTTTAACCTCTCGAAGTGAATGCGCCCAAACTAAGGCTCCACATGCGTACTCATCTGTGGTTGCTAGTGTGACAAAAGCTTCTGACACTAGAATAAGAAATTAAGTCAAATAACAGTTTGAGTACATCGGAGCAATATATCATCGTAATTGTTCTGCGAGCCTTAAATACTTAAGGTCACATTACGTCTTCTGTGTTCGCGTGAAATAGCCATTTTGAAATCCAGTTTAAGGTCAGACAGCAAGACTATAGAAAACGTAGCACGATATCGGCTAGACACCTTATTTCTTTTATAGCAGAAATAAAATTAGGCTTCTGACAGAAGGAGCTTCATTTAATTAGGATTGTCAAAATCGCACGTGTTGATAACACTCGCAAATATCATAAACAACAGTGAGTTTATTTCCTGAGGGCACTCGCAACGTGCCGAATGCGTCCAAGTGACTAAACTGGGAATAATGCACATCTTTCCTAGGTAGTGGCGTCAATCATTCCGTAGGTGATTTGTTGCCCCAGTTGGTACCAGAAAGCATTAAAAAGCCGGACATTGTCATTCTTAGAGGTGGTTGGTCCATGACATGGCGAAAAGGTATGAAGACCTTGACCAATGGATTTGGTCAAGCAGGAAGTGTTAGACTTCCGGGCTAGAGTCTATGAGACCCATCTACCAAATGGTTTTTGAATACACGTAAAGCGAACTACAGTATACCGGGTAAACTCCACAATCAAAAGATACACTGTAAAAGTGGGTTGTGGGGGAACATTCACGTGGAAACCAGTTTATTGACCCTACTTTTAAAAAGCCAGAGGTTAAAAGTGCGTGAGAAGATAGAAGGAGGGAGAGCGTTCCATGACTTGATAGTCCGGGTGAAAAAAGATTGGAAGAGGGAAGTACGACATCTAGTGACGGATACTTGATCAGAATGGCTAGCTGCCTGGATATATGTTCGCGGAAAATTTGCAGGGAGAGGAACTGCCGAAGCAAGGTCCAAAGAACAACATCCAAAATAGTACCGGTAGAAGGAGGACAAAGAAACGATAGTCCAACGATGAGCTAGTGACTGCAGACTGGAGGTTAAAAAGCGGTCGTCGGCCATTCGGATGGCCTTTCGTTGAACCCGATCAAGAAGAGAAAGAGAGATAGATGAAGCTCCACCCCATACGTGACTGCGGCATTTAAGTGCGGGGCGGGGTTTAGCTTTTTACAGCGGATCAGCTGATGTCAAGAAGCGTCTGGCGCGAAACTGGAAACTAACATTTTGCGCAATGTAAGGAGAGAGCTGAAATATGAAAGGGGACCAGCGTAAAGGAGAAATTACAAATAAGCCAAAAAGAGAGATAACCCGTGGAATGCAGCACAGCTGTATCAAAGGATAAACGTGGGGCGAATGAATGATGCTCAAAGAAACTGAGAGAGCAGAGGTTTTGGAAACATTAAATTCGACATGACTGCGGGATCCCCGAAAGGAGATGTGGTCGAGGTCGGACTCTAAAGATTCGCTGACTGCATTGCGATCACGATTAATGTTGGTGTTGGCATTGCGAGGAGTGCGGTAAGAAAAGGAGATGTGGAAGGTGACGTCATCGGAAAGGAATGGATTGGGCTGGAAGTGGTGGATATAAGATCACTAATAAATAAAATAAAGAGGGCAGGTGCAACTAATGAACCTTGGGGAACGCAAGTAATCGTAAAAAATGGCTGGGACAGAACTCCATCAACTCGGACGGAGATGCTTCGCTTACTGAGAAAACTTGGTGTCCACAATAGGAGAGCGGGGAGGAATCCGGACGTGGGCAGTTTCGCCAGAAGACTTCTGTACCAAACTCAGCCAAAGGCTTTAGAGGTGTTGAGAGACCATATAAATTTCTCCGTAGTCGTCGGGTGCAGCCGACTAGGAATGTGAAGCGAGATTCGAGGCATCATCGATGGAACGGCCAGGTCGGAATCCGTATTGGCGATCGTTCGGTAGTCCTTCGTGTTCGAGAAACCTACGCAGTTGGTCGGAGATGACAGTTTCGAATATTCTCGAAACAACAGATATAAGGGAAATTGGACGATAGTTATTCGGATCAGAAAGGTTGCCGCGCTTGGCGATAGGAAAAATCACGGCATGTTTCCGGAAAGTTGGAGAGGGAGAAGACAAAGTCATAAGGGGAGCAATTTAGGGGCACATATTTTAAGGACAATGGTCAGTATACCGTTCGGACTGGGTGTTTACATACGTCTACAGAAAGCAGCGCTTGGCGAATTTCCGTAGTGCAAATATGAGGTAGAAAATGGGGGTCAGAAGAAACAGAAGAAGCCAGAGGAGCAGAATAAGAGGGCAAAGTGGAGTGGGAAGCAAGTCGGGAAGCAGAATCCTCAGATTTTCATGGTTCATAAACAAGATCACCCGAGGAACTACAAATGCGAGGTAAATTGGAAGGACAAAAGTTGCGCAAACTGCTTTGGGAAGGGACCAGAACGTTTGGCTACCGGTGGCAGATGAAAGTAAGCAGTCGGATTTCCAGTGGAAGAAGCATTCTTTGGCTCTTTATATGGTTGACGGGCCTTTGTTCTCATCATGCGCAGAGCGGTAGTGGGATTCGGGAGTGCGCAAGCGACGCCAGCGGCGAAATACCGAATGCTCTAAGCGTACAGCACGATCACATGCGTGGCTGAATCATTCGGGGGATTCGGGTTGGCCGGGTGCGAAAAAATGTGGAATAAAAAGATTCTTATCTTAAAGAACGGAAGCAGAGACGTCCACAGTAAAACAGCAATCGTTCCAAGGATAGGAAGCTAGGAAATTACGAAAGCCATCCCAATTTGCTGAACTGTAGCTCCAAAATGTGTATCTCGAGATGGGTGGAGGATGGGGTCGTGTAGAATTGATGGGGCAGGAAATGGTACTGTGGTCCTATGAGCCAAGTGGAGGAAGAGTGGAGACGTGAAAACAAAGACAAAACATGGTTGAGAATAAGCCCAAGGGTATGAGCACGGTCACTAGTTTGATCAGGGATGTGTGGAGAGGTCAACTAGTTGGCAAAATTCGTTGACCACGGCGAAACGTTTGGCTACGCGCCCCAGAGCCGGTGTCCGATGAATGAATTAACCAATCTTGATTAGGAAAAATAAAATCTCCCAAGATGGTGATATGGCAGTTGGGACCTGACACGAACAAGTGATCAATGTTCGAGATAAGAAACCGAAGACCAATGAGTCAGTACTGTTGAGTAGACGGTAAACAAAACAAAATTAGTGATTAAAATAAGGGAGTTGGAGCCTCAGCCACATTAACTGAAAGTCACGATTGGAAAAGTCAAGATTTTGGAGTCTGGATGTGGTGACTAACCGGTGGGCAAAGGCACACCAGAAATAGCGAAAAAAGAGAAGGAGACCGGAGAAAACGGTGTAAAAAATCGATATTATGGTTCAGTCCGTGAATGTTGGTGAGGATGATGAGATCGTAGTTGTTTTGTGAGTGGGAAGAGTGTGCGAGAGAGCAAGCGTGTGTGTGATTGTATATTGTCATGAATTATGTGAGAAGAAAACCGGCAACCATGATCGTGAGACCCAAAGTGGCGAACCACATCGGGCTTCAGCAGATCAGGCGTGGTAGCAAACTGGGCGACAGCGGAGCCATCTACCACATTAAGTGATAGGTCTAAGTGTCACCACCGATGGCGTAATTGCGTTCGAGCTCCTTCGTTGTCTCCGTTATTTTTGCTTATTACGTCGTTTTTGGCTCTCTTCCACTTCATGCTTCCTTTAAATCTCCCCCCAACTAAACGATGCTGTGCGGCAGCAACAAAAATAAGAGCACAGACTGAATAAACTGAACTGAACTTCCAGACGTTAGTGTTTTATAACTTTGTGGACAATGGTACACTGTGAAGCTGCTTGCTTAGAAACGGAGCACTAAATGAGCACATTTGGATCTCCAAAAAGCTGTATCATCGTACCTTAGGCTAAGTCAAAGCATACTGTCAACCTCGACCATCATTTACTGTCTTTAGTGGAACACAACACATCCGTTTATCTTCAACTTTTTCAAGTGTAACAGGGAGAGCAACGTAACACCCATAAAATCGTGGATATTTTTCTCAGAAAGCAAAACTATCACCTCAAAATACGTCGTTCTTCTTGAAAAAGCTAAAGAAATGCAATACATTCCAGAGATACTAGCCACAGAAATATTGGAGCATAATATGTACTTCATCGACTCCTACTGTGGGATGCTTTAGGAAGATTGGTTCACGTTTGCTTGGGAACAACAATATATTGGAACTTGTATTTCAACTGAACAGCGTTCATGGCTTGGAGATGTCTTGCATCAGTAACATGGGTATTTTCGAGTGCTCAGTTAACTGCTGCCCTCAAGTATTCAGTGAAAAAGTAAGGCATGCATTAAAGAGCATTTGTATTAGGAAGTGTATGTCGTTATTCTGTCTCTTCTGGCTGTAATTTATTATGCCAGACATTATATCGGTTTTATGGTGTTTATATTATGCTATTACCCAATTTTTTTTAGATATGCATTGCCTTACATACTTACATACTTAAGTATGACTGCAGTGGATGGGAGTGTACACAGTTAAGTCAGTTGTATGCTTCGTGCACCCGAGGGGGACTATTCAGCTATTGCGTGACCACTGCACTGCAAACACCATCAATAGAGAAATCAGCGGTGATAGAATATTGGTTAGTGAGAAATCGAGTGAGGTAAGGAAATACAAAGGATTCATACGCCCTAGTACTAGAAAATATGTTTTTAATTAGATCGAGTGACAGATGCTGATATGCATAACCAATCTGAACATAGTAGAGCTGCATGATACGGGGCTCGTTACCGGGTCTCGGATGGGGAAACTGCCCCTCCCACGGTTAACCTTGGATAAGATGGACTCGCCAAATAAGCCGTTGTGGGCGATCAGCAGCAGTGCTTGAGGATGCAGTGGGATATTTGCTTGGCTAGTGTTCCTCACTCTGAAACGCCACAAATTTGTTGATAGCACTATGACGTAGCGAATGTGGCCAGCCACTAAATAAATCCATAGCCCCTTGTCGCATTCTACTTACCCTACAAGGTTTTCACCAGAGGCTATCAGGTAACCTGGACTAACGCTGCTGTCTTCAAGGACGCACCTGGCTGAGCAGAGGCAACAGGTGCATCCCCGAGTAAAAGGACCTACTCCGTACTGGGCAACCGCATAGAACGAGCCTAGAATGCAAAACAACCACTTTTTATTACATGCTTGCACATGAGTGCAGCGGAAGGCGTGCATGTACCCTGTAGCTACGAAGGCCCACTGCTTTATTAGGGATAGCCAGCAAACAAACCCTGAGTCTTGGAGTGGAGAACCACATAAGGTTCCAATAAGTCAGGTGTGGTAACAGTCCGGACGTCAGTGGATTACTGGCTACCACCAAAGTAACCGGTGATGGCGGGGATTCGGGCCTCGGAAGTCCGAGGTGGTAAGCAAACGCTCTAAGCCATTTGACCACCACCGGTCAAACATAGAAGACATCACTGACGTAAAGATTAGCTGCCATACTCTCAGCCCCGGGTTGTTATTGTTGTTTCCTGACACCATGCTTCGTTTCAAGCCGATGTAAACTGCAAGCATGTACTAAGATCGGAATGAAGGAGAGGGGCGGTGTTGTCATCTAAAATCTGATGCGAATGGCAGAAATGCATTGTGCCGTTGGGTTGAGGTAAAATGGATGAGCAGACCATGTGGTTTCACTGAGTCAAGTTGAATGTTTAGGGGATTTAAGTATAACTTTCAAATCCCTGACGAGCAATCCGCAGGGACCCAAAGTGTTGTCGCATAGAACCGGCAACTATGACTCAGATAACCGAAGAAGAGGACCACAGACAGCTCGAACAGGACTTCAAAGATGGTTGCTTGCTGAAAAATTGTTTAGTTTATTGACATGTCGCGGATTTGTGATCATTACGAGTAGCACATATTAAGTTACCACTTCCTCCAACAGTACTAAATTCTCTACAAAAGCGTGGCGGAGGTGTCGAAACGGTTGTGCTTATGGTAGGTTTGTGCTGGTGCGCAGGTGAGGATAGTTGCAGAACCAGACGCGGGAAAGTCAGAAGCCGTTTCATTGGACGCCAATCGCCCTCGTCCGTAGCCAGGTGGTCCTTTTTAGCTTTCTCCAAGAGGTAGCCACTTAGAAGCAGATTTGTTTTATTACATGCTTGTGCACGAGTGCAGTGGAAGAGGTATACCTCATAATCCCAAATACCCAATGCATTTTAAGGATAATCGGACAAAAGACCCTAAAACTTGGGATGGCTAATCACATAAGGTCTCAACGTGACTGGAAGTAAGAGAATTCCAGTCAATCTAACGGTGGGTGGGAATTACTGTGTCTAGCATCGATTATCTCCCGTGGAATTAATAAGGCGTAGCTTTTACAGGCATCTTGCCCATATTATTACGTTCAACTACTACTTCGCGTGATCAGTTACTTCTTGAAGATATTGATCAAGAGTACACTGCAAACTGATTACAGTGCAGTTCAGTCCATGACCCACCCCGTAATGTAATGACAGTTTTGGTTGCCAACCTGTAGCATCAACTAGTCGCAGGCGGAGTCAGTTGAAGGGTAAGCGCCGAACAAATATTAATCAAAGTTGCAAGCAAAAAACAGGCAACTGCACCGGTTCACCGTGTCCCTCAATGCATTCAACCATCCAGTAGGGGAGTTTTGTACGCCTCACTCAGGAAGCCTGACACAATCTTAGCGGCTAGGCTGATTCTTGGGAACTTTCCTCAGTATTATTATATTTCCTGACCACCTTGAATTTTATCCGGCCATCGTTTCCTCAGAGAACAATTTTCTACCGCGGTCATGCACAAAGGCTAATGTACTGTTTTCAGCTTTAGTGATTGTCCCAGGAACCGTCTTTTTGTTCGTAATTTTCTCACAATACTCGGGAAATATTGCAGAGACAGATGGTCTGCACGTATGTTCACCGTCCCAATTGTTTCTGACCCACACAGGGGATCTGAATCAATATGACGCAGCTTTTCTAGGTAATGTAAGTGAATAAAACTTATCTAACACTCTGAGACTCATGCCATTGTACCCTGTTTCGTCTTCTGCTCACTATTTCAAATGCCGCACCTAGAGCTTCGGCTCATTGGCAATTTGATATTCGACAATGTACACATAAAAGACTTTAGGCAAATACCAAAATGTAACCGAAGGACTAAAGTGGAAGCCCGTTCAGTTGTTATTTATTTTATTAGCCCGGAACTTATGCGCATACGTTTGCTTTGCTACTACGTATCATCGTCAAGTCGATAGAAAAATAAATATAAACATATGAAGCAATCGAATAGAACGGAAAGTTCTAAAGTGAAATCATGGGAACAAATAAAGGGCTCTATTGCAACAACGACGATAACTGCTGTACCTAGCCATTTCACTTAGCACCTTTAATAATACAGTGGGCGCGTCTCGTGGGAACAAACCCGGAGGCTTGAAAGGTGTTACTTAGCCGGAATCATCCATAAAAATTGTTTTTGAGGAGTTATTAATAATTCTAAGTCCACTGACTTCTTCAGTGATCGCTGGTGATCCTCGTTCTGTTTTTAACTTCATTTTTTCTAAGTTTGATGCAATTTTCAATCATTTATTTGCCAAACAAATTCACTGCATCAGTTTGACAGGTTCCAAATTCAAGTAGTTTTTCATCTTGTTGATTCAAATCAAGGCTTCATGAAGTACTGAGCGATCAAACTATCAGCGGAGTTATATTTGGATTGTAAAATTGGGATTTACTTCTTCTGTCTCTCAGGAAAAAGCTGCAGTTTTACTGTTTCCTATGAGTCTAATTTTCAGACAAGTGTATTGTCAGCCAAGAAAATTTTTGGCGTCACTTTATTTTACATTATTGCGGTATTTCGTTGAATGCTTGAAAATTAGTGCAGAGGAAAGGGATTCAACCCAAAAAATAAATGACCCACTGCACTGTTTGTGTGTATCCGACTAACAGGCTGAGACTTGGAGCGGAGAAGCACATAAGGTCCAAAGAGATCATGTGTGGCAACGGGTCAGACGATAGTATCAAGTATATCTAGTACCTCGGCAGTCTCGGTCTCCGCAGACTCAGAGAGGAATGCAAATAGCTCCAGCGATTCATCATTTTCCACATAGAAGTAACGAAGTATACTTTGCCTCTGTAGGGCGGCGGAACTTTTCTCAAAACATGCATGGGTGTAAGCAAAACACCGGAGTGCATAGGGTCAAACGAATACTACTTTATCTCCCGCGCTAATACACCAGGATACGACTGGTCATCATTTCTAAAAATGAGAATATTCACCCAATCAGCACTTCGCCAACAGTGCTGTAAGCAACAGTGGGCAACTTGGAGCAGAATCATTTGCTACATGTGATCCATAAGTAGTGACACAGATAGACATTGTATTCCAGGAGAGATTCCCCTATCGTGTTTTCACCATCCCGTCCAGCAAAGTAGTCCCGAATTAGTCAAAGAACAATCCCAAATTGGTCCCACTTTAGTTCCGTTTGAAACACCCCGGGTACATTTTTGGGACTTTTTGTACACACCGAGAATGCAGCGGCCTACGTACTTCACTTTGAGATTTCGGTAAACTCTACTAAATCACGTCATCTTGAGGTACCAGTTAATGAAATTTCATTAAATTCAATTAGGGAAAATAACATGATCTGCGAATATCGTTAAAAATTATAAGGTACGACCCGAGTACTTTCTGGTGCCCAACATCCCCATAAATGGTAGCATTTTACAAAGAAGTCGAGGTGTACTTCCATTTTACGAACCGCACTTGAAGCAACGGGCAAAATTCTCCAACTTCTACTTCATTATTGAAATAGTCCCTTGAGGGACTTTTATGGGACTAAATGCTCTCTCTTTGTGCTGACCGGGCTGGTAAACCATTGTTTTTAATGAAGTAAAATTATTTTTCCATGTTTCAGACCTGTTCAAATCTATTGGTATGACAAAAACTCTTCTCAAACGAATTACTAAAAAAAATAGTCCCTCACTGGACTATTTTGGGACCGAAATGCTCACCCCTGTGCTGACTGGGGTATTTTCAGTGTAAATGTGCGGTAAAACGAATTTTTTGATGGAATCACCTTGTAAATTTGTGTATTTTCATTGCAGTTCATTAATCGCAGCGATTTGGCCAACTTAAGGGATAAGCATGTTTTTGGTTCGAGTAACAACAGTTAGTCATTAGATTTCAGAGAAAGCGACTACGTATCATCAGATCATTTGAAATGTATCACGTGGAGAATTGCGTAAGAATGCACATTCGTGATTTTTCAAAGCGAAGTATCTCAATACTACTCACTCGTCAGCGGGCGGCGAATCAGGCGGAGACAACCGACTTGCGCGCGTTTCTGCAGAGTACGGGCGACCAACCAATTGATCTGATGCAACAAATCAAGCAATATAAAACAGTCGTGACCACTTGGTGAAGTATTTCAAGCGCATGTTACTAAAATATCACTCAAGGAAATTCTACATGTTGAACTTGGGTATATCACGGGTGAGAGGTGCAGTCTCGATTCTTCAAGTCTCGAAGTATTTCAAGTGTACGAGGCTTGAGCCCAAATGTTCCCGGATCGTTTATTTTTCCTCTTTCCGTTGTGATACCGCACTGAAATGAGCTGGACAATATGGTATGGTGAACTAGCGCTAGAGCGAAAAGCCATTGATTAGAGAATGGAAATACTGGTAAATACGCACTTATTCATGAATGGATCTTCAAATTTTTTTCACTTTTTCTAGAACTGGTAGAAACGACGGTAGAAAATAACTGAAAGCATGACTGATTAGAGGGGTTGATTAGTTTGGGGGTGGGCCAGGGCCTAACCGCAGGTAACGGTCCAAAATAGCCTTAAATGTTGCTTTGGATGATACTTCTATAATTTCCAGTGGGAGATTATTCCACAAAGATATAATTCTGCAAGTGAAGAAGTTTCGGTGCGCGAATGTAAGGGTACAGGCTTAAACGGTTTTCTTACTATGCTGATGCAGACTTCCTAGGAGTAGAATTCTGTTAAATTGATCCACTAGGTCCGCAAAGAGTAATTCTTACGCAAGGAGAAGATCTCCTCGTATACTTCTTAATTCTGGAAGGTGGAGACTCAGTTCAGTCGGACTTGCTGGGCATGAGGTATGTTGCAAGCCCTGCACCATCCTTTTTGCCTTTCTCTAGACTTGTTCCGGCAGGTGTCCACTCTTGATAAGACCACTCAACTGTCATATTCTGCCACAGGACAGGTGTAATTGCCAAGGAGGAGATGGAAGTCTTCTTTTGATATACTCGGGAACGAAAGCCTAATCATAGACAGGTTTCGGAGTTGTGTACTAATCAGTCTATGTGGCACTCCAACTCAATGTCAAAGCTATCTAAGCTGACGCTGGCAAACTAGGATATGCTCGCTAGAGATATAAAAGAGCCACAAAACATGGAAGGAACTCAAGATGGTCCCCCGATCACCTTCAGATCTCCCGCCAAGCAAGTTCCGGAGCGATCCCTAGTCACAAAAAGGATTTAAGTTGGGAAGAGTTTTTACTCAGAGATCGGTCTAGTCAAATGTAGTGTTCGCGTGTGAGAATGTTTACAGAAGAGTTTATTAGTTATTTACATTCGGACGGCGGTACGGCAGGAGGAAGCCGTACCAGAAGAGCTCAATAGATATGAAAAAGTGTGAAATGTACAGATGCCTACAAGAGAAGCCCTTCGGTCTGTTTCCGTTAGGGTTTATTGGACTCTTGCCACCTCTCAGCTCAATTCAGTCCATTTTAATGGAGCTGGTAGTGGCCAATAGAGTCCAAATTTTCCTCGATGGTATTGTGAAAAAGTACTGAAAATCCCTCCAAATGTTCTACGTGCTTTGTGAATTTGAGTATATTTGACAATAATTCGAAAAGCTCGTCCAGACACCACACCTTTGCACTTTTGTTTATTCGTGTGTGACGTTTAAATTTGGCCTTGGACCGTTCCTGACTGTCGCACTTGAACCACTTGGCTTTGAAACTTCGGGTTTCATTGTTGGGTCTATTTGGCAGCTTACATGAGGTCTGTATGTACTTGTAACTTTGGTGACCTTCATTTTTGTACCGTAGAAAATACGAATCAATCTCGTTCTGGTTTGAATTGCCTACGTGTTGCCCGATTTGCGAAAAGGGACTTACAGGTATGTTCTTGCGTCTGTACCCACTATCGCAAACGTAGTAAATTCCCCGCTCAGTCTGGTAAATATTTCGCCAATCCAGCTTTGCCGAATGGGAAGGAATAGACCATCTTCACACCTCACGGTTTAGAGGCAACCATTGTGTGAACATTCCCCCATAAAGTGCATGTTGCGCCGCCGTAGGTCTTGGTTTTCATCTGCAGAAGACCAGCTATTTCCTAACTCCAGGGGTCAAAAGCTAGCTCAGAAATTCTACCCCTGAGAAAAGCTTTTAGTTGCTCAGCATTTTTGAAAAACTTCCGCGTCTTCCAGTTCACCCCGAACTTTGGTCAGCCGGCCCCATGATCCAACTACACCACTGCAAAAGAAGTTAGCTGATCCGTTTAGCCTAGGGCTCGTCTTTCATGGTTTCGTGCCGTTTCATCCTGCAGTTTCTTCGGGAAGCTTCTCAGAAATACCCTCAGCTTTTATTTCTGCCAAACCAATTAAAATTTCAAGGCTTCCATTAGATACCCCAACAGCGTTGCCTCCAGATAAAACAATTCCATGTCATGCAGTCTTTGGAGGTAGGTCCTGCTTCGCCGATTCTATTCCATCCCAGTGATTGGCCGTTGGACATTTTCATGGGGGACAGCCATATTTCTAGGAAAAGCTTCGAAGCATGTACGCACTATATGAGGTGCGGCCCGTCTTCGGCCTTGTGAAAGGTCAAGACTACCTCTGCTCGCGTGTGGGCAGCCAGCTTGCTCTGTTCCACCCATTGAAAGTCTGCAGTCGTGGCAACTACTAGATAGGTAAGGTCTTCCAAATTTCCACTGGACTTGTAAAATACCCAGATAAAGTGCAATTTTTGGTTCCCCCACCTTTATGTTCTACGCTGACTTTTTTTGATCACATCAGTGCATTATCACTCTCTTGAACCTGACTCGTTTTGATCCATCATGACTCACCTGCCTGTCTTACCATGCCGTGACTTTGGCTCTCTTTTGATTGCCTGTGATCTTATAGTCCAGGTTCGCCTATGTTCGCGAATCTGTTCATCTCATTATCCCTGGAGGAAGAACAACGAATCATTCTTGTTTTGAATTGGGGTACACGATTGGCTACTTTTTGTTCAAATACGCCTTGCAATCTTAACATACCCTAAGTCTTTTGTTTGTTACGCCATTTGAATAGTGAACTATCTGTTCTCCTCCGTTTTAGTCAAACCCACTGAATCTCTGTTTGGAAGACGACATTTGCCTTCAGATAAACGCGCTTCTCATGTGCTTGCCCATTCTTGACACCCCTTTATTGCTTTTAGCTGGCCTTTCTCGCTGGCCTGATCCAACAATCTTGACGTAGTCTGCAAGCATGGGAAATCCCGTAGCCGTCTGGAATTATGCTCGGAATGTGTGAAGTGAATTGTTCAGCGTGAGGAGGTTTATAACAAACCCGTAAAGACCAAGTTAAATGGTCAGAATGGCCGCACTAACGTAGCTATTGCTAAGCAATAACTGGGTAGTGGAAGCCTTTGGTGAGTCTTGTTATAGGAGTACGCCGCCATAGTTATGAACCGGATTTCAGTGACTCAAGTACAGGTTACGAAGAATAGATTATATTGCAGATACCACCACCACCAGATTTCCGTAAAAAACGTTTTGTAGGCTTCAGCGGGCATTTGAACCATGGATAACAGTGATCACTAGTAAAATGAGAGAGGGCGTAGTTCTGATATGATCACTGAGGTGTTTTAAATTATGCTCCAGGCAACAAATTTACGTATTTATGAATTATACTCTTTTTACTCCCCGAAAGGCATCATGCAAATAGCCGTCTCCACCGTCCCAAATAGGTTGTGGAAATATTTAAGTGGTTTTGGAAAAGCTTCTGTGCGCGAATAAGAGATAAGCAGTGCATATGTGAAATAATGTTAAGTGTAAAAATAATTCAGCACGAGTTGCATCATTGCGCATTTAGCTGTACAATTCACCGACATGCATACCAGCTATCGAGCACCCTTTTAAACTAACCGCAGAGTCTTAAATAGCGCACTGTTGGACCGCAGGAAGCTACCAAAGCTCCATCTTTTTCCTTTCATCCAAATTTGTTGTGGCTTCGTCCGAGAGCCGGCAAAGTTCGAGGGACATCACCCAACCTTAGAAAAACCATGCCGTACCTCATTGACCGGCATGTATCCCGATGAATGTTCATAGAGGAGTTTTATTACTGGTTTTTTAAATATATTTGCAAAGGACACAAGGACTTCCCACAGGTCTATGGTTTTGCTTCTACGGGTTTGGTCCACCTTCGAGGCAAGCCACCACAGCTTTTGCCTTCCTTTCAGTTAGTAGTGAACCTTGGCAGATGGTTGTATAAAACAGCCAACATACATGTTCATCCACCTTAGCTGCCAGCCGTTTCATTGTTGCCAAATGTATGCCCTCGGGCCCTGATTACTTGTTTACTCTCAGCCTCCCCAATGTTCTTCCCGTTGCCCTTACCACCCTAGACACGAGCGGCATGTTGGGTTGTCTTACTGGATCTTCCGGTGTCCACCGAAACCCTCCGAATCTTCGGTACAAGCCTTTGAAGGGCATACCAGGGCCTTCCAAGGTGCTCTGGTCTTCACAGACCTTTCCCCAATTGCTTAGAATTAGCGCTCCGACGATACTTGCACGTCCATCCTTTGACTGAGCATACCTAAAATACCTCATAAGGTTTTGCTTAGCTCCCTGTGCCAGCGGAACCCAAATGTTCCTTTTACTGCGCTTTTTGTTTCCACTGCCAAGTTTCTGTGGCCGGTGCAATGTGACCACTTTCTATCATTGTAACTTTATTCCTAGTGAGTGACTCGTAGCCAAATTAACCAAACCCACAGTCGAAAAGGGGTTTATTCGCAGATTTCAAGGCATTGGCTTAAAAAATTATATGCAGCAAACTACACGCAAACCTCAACTGCATGGGCACAACGTTTAACAACGAGAATCAGAGTGCAGTAAAAGTCTGTCAGATACTACCGTCATGGCAGTCGGAGGACAAATCAGAAGTCTCCACGGCAAACATGAGAGAAGTACTAACAAGTTTTCAGGTAGATTAGATGACGTGTGCTCAATTTGTTTGAGGATCAGCAAGGATAAATCGCACAGTCCGAACAGGACAAATATGTGACAAAGGCCAGGAAGGGTTTCTGCAAGAGTGCTTTACACATGTCGCAAAATACGTCCATGAAACTGTCAGTGTCCGAGGGGTGGATAGGCTTGCTGACCCACGATAACCTACCTAGACCCTGAGGTCATTGCATATCTGTTGCTCGCTATGGGCTACCTCCACGGCTGGTTAGTTGCTAGAGCACCTTCAGAGTTTCTTGAAGGCCCGCTCCAAACATCGGGGTCCCGGGGCTCCATCTGGTGATGATATGCTTCTTACCAACAAGTGGAGGGACCAGCTTAGGCGTAGTCGGCTCACATGGACAAGTAAGAAAGTGTAAAGAAAGAAAGGCTTCCTGAACAGGGGTAAAACAAATAGCGAGATGAAGACCGAGAATTCTCAGCAAAGAATGGAAATATTTGTGCATGAACTTTTGGCAGTTCGGTTTGTCACCTAATCACCTCGAGAATAGGTCCGGAGCAAAAGAACTCGAATGCGGATTGGATGATAATACGGAAAGGGAGTTTCAGAAATAGAGTTACTTCTACGAGTCTCCAAAAATGGTTGTTCCAAAGTACCTGCTATTTCACTAACAATTTCAAGTCACGAGCTGATTCTGAGTTTCAACAAATAAGCTACATTGTAAATTGTGAAAGTCGCACCAAATGCAGACGTACCTTCAAGGTTGTGGGAAAAGTAAAGACATTCGGGAGGTTCATGAGATATCAGTGAGATGAATTCAGCGTCAGTCGGTTGAGAGGTTCAGAAAGGGATTCCATTAACCTTACTTCGAGCTTGGTCTGTCGAATCGAAGTCGACCCCGCCACCACTCCGTTTAAGTAAACACGCCCTACGAACACATCGGAGTACGTCTTCTTTGGTTATTTTCACCATTACCCTGCTTAACAGGTCATCATTTTCCGCGCAAAGATCCCTGATCACTCCCGTAGGCCATTCGTATTTGTGTAAGTGGCCCTCCACAAGGGTAACGACATCACGTCTTATAAACCGCCTTTCTTTGGAGATCCACGACGTCTAAGCAGTAGTGTTGGTAAATACCCCCTTGTCCACCTTTTCCAAAACTCCTGTACCAAGTAGCCTACTTGCTTCCTTCCTGCGACATGCTTCTCAAGTAATTTTCAAAGAGGCGGCTTCTACATTTGACCGCAATAACGACGGATGAGTGGGAGCGAGAGGTGGCTCGAATTCCGGATCCGGCACATCAGGCACTAGAGGTCTATTGCTCAGTATGCGTTCTACTTCAGCAGTCTGATTATTCACACCGCGCCATCTAGGCCTTGCAGTGAGATAAAAGTAGTGAGCTTTCTCCTGGACCATCTTATCAGTCTTCCCCAAGTGCGACGGCGATGACTCGCATGGGGTGGATTCAAGAGCCATCCTATCATTTTGCCATGGCTTTGCCTCGTATTTTAACTCGTTCCGAGGAGGTTCCAACATCGTCATAACTCATTTGGTGCTCCAACAAGCCTTCAACCATTGCCTGAGTATATGTTTTTGGGAACGCCTCTCCATGCAAAAGACAATCGAAAAGCCATTAAGGATGAACCGGTGGTCATGTTGTTTACTACTTTGCGATCAAATGCCCCGGAATGTTAGTCAGCCAGGCCTTTTCTATGAACTCCTCTGTTGTCGCGGGACTAACGGACTTCAATATTCTAAGCCGATCTTCGAGAATGGACACCATCCTAATTGAACCCTCACGGCTGGAAGGGGGATCTCATTTTCTCGCCTGCTACCGCGTTTCGGTGACGGCACGTGAGGCAGTTACGGCTAATTAGCTTGAACGTCACTGATCCCTCGCTCATACAAATTCTTCGACGAATATTACTCAACGATTGGTCTAAAACCGCATGCCCTTCTTCTCGGTATAAATGACCTATCAAACATTTCGTGGTGTGGAGGTTGCCGGGATCTTTCGTTTTGTTTTCCACACTGGGTATGAATTTTTCAACCTCCTTCTTACTCTCAGCAAGCTTCGGCTAGCGCAGGATTCATTTTCTTAGAGCCACCACGTAAAAGCTTGTTTTTCTTGGTGTTATGGCCGGCAACAGACAGCCCACAGGTCTCAAGTCGGAAAGCATGCAGTTGGAGCAGACGCAAGAAGTCGATTCCGGCGTGGTTCAACCCGCCTTACAGTATTGTTCTTAAATTTAGCCTATTTTTTGTGAGTTGTCCATGATCCTCAACCATACCTTATATTTCGTCCACCAGACCACGGCTCTCGGCATCTCAGTCCATGCTGAGGAATAGCACAACTCTTCCATAAGGCTCCCTTCTCCGCGGAGTTTGTTGGCAATATTAGCAGCTTCGTTTCAACATCCCAATATTCAGGCCTACTTTTCGGCATTTCTGGTCACTTTCCTTTTAGATGAAATTAGGAAGTCCACTCTCTTTGTCCATAACGGTAGCTTTTCTTGTGTGCTTAGGCCCCTCGAACAGAGGTCGACTCTGTTATTGGCGGATTGCGTATAGTATCACTGGTCGCCCTTGGTGGGCTAATAAACCGCAGTCAGTATTAGTGCTGTCCGTGTAGAGCGGTACAGCGGACTGATCCGTCCATAAGTTCGACTCCCGGTCTGAAGGATCAAAGTGCCCCTCAGTCAGTGTGAAGGCTTTTATGGTCCGTATTGCCGCGGTCACTTTCATCCCCAGAATGGATATATTCTTCACTGGGGCCACTCTCACCTTCACGAATTCTACCCGAGCGAGTACCTCACCACCTTCGTCTGCCTGGCAACCATGAGCCACTATCTCGTAGACCACTTCTAATGTATCCGAAAACAAGGGGAGTTGGGTATCGATCGCACACCTGGTTTTTGTCGGATATCTTGGTATCTTGACCTCACCTAATCAAAATAGGCTATGAAACCAACCATGCCATCGTTTTTCGTCCCCGCCTTGGAGGGGTTCATCCCAGTCCAACTCTGTTTGGCACGGCGGTTGGAACAAGCTCTTACCAGGTGGTAGCCGTAGTGTAAAGAGGCCCCAAGGCTAGAGGGACTTGGGATTGAAGAAATGTTTCCCCCTTGTGGGACTGGTCTTTTGGGTGGTTTGAGAGGGGATATGAACTCATCCCCCAGGACCTTCCATCGAATTACAAGCTTGCGCCAAACTCGTAATAAGGACCCCAAATCTATTTGGCTTACTCGGTTTCCTCGTATTTCGGGATAGCATTTAGAGCTTCCTCACAGTTGGAATTCCTTTTTGTGAGTCAGAATCCTCCCGCCTTTTAAATGGCAGTCAGTTCAGTCATATATTGAATGGTAGTATGTCGGTCGTCAAAGGAACCTAGGAAACCAACCATGTAGAAATGTTTCACTGCTTTTTCCTACAGATCGTCGGGGTCACTGAAACTCTTTAAAGCTTCTCGGAGAGTAAAGCTAGCGGTGAAAAGTGATGAAACTGTTACAAGCAGGTGAACTGTCAGCCTATCGAGGGTCTGATTTACATTGTTCCCAGGTCACCGGATAAGATGGTGTTTCTCATATCTTTACCTGTAATATAAACTTGGGGAGACTTTTCTCTTATATCCGCCGGGACGGCCGATTCACCCAAACGAAAAGGCATAAATTTTCGAATAGTAGTTTTCCCCAGTATGGGCCAGAAGTACATGGTCGCTGAGTGACGCAGCTTGGCTTTTAGCGACGCGAATAAAGGCCATTCTGACACTTTCCGGTTTCCTCAGATTCATGACTTGGTTGTAAGGGCAGGCACTGCGTCAAATATGCTTCGGTAAAGGTGACACCTGTTCTTGCTACACAACCCAACTCTATGGTGTTCCGCGTGGCCCTCATATATGCTATCCTTGATTGTGATTATCGAATAAGCCCATCTTTGAAGAACCACAACCTTCCTAGGGCAACTTCTCGGCCGTTGTACTTTAGTTTCAGGTTGGGCCTCCGCAGCACAGGTATCTCAAAACCATCGACTGCAAGTTTGCTCCCCCGACTACTATTTTCAGAGCTATCCAACCTTTATGCACCGGTGCATATACATCAGATGCCATGTCAGCAAATTCAGCGTTATACAGGTTTTGGAATACCCGCTCTATGTCTGCTATCTCCGCGGAAGCTCAGTCAATTTAGATCTTCCAGAAGTACCTTTTGTTCGTGCCACCATGTAAGGTTCAACCAAATATCAAGTTTATGGTACGGGGTGCTTTTTGGTTTCATGTTTTTTGGTCCAGGACCCAGTGTGCTTCTGATAAACCATAACCGACCAACAGATCTACTTCATTATTCTCCGAATGTGACCCCATCCAGATGCGGCCACAGACTGAAAACCGATTCCACTGAATACGAGTTTCAATCGGGGTATCTTTTAGAGTTGGTGTTCCCAGACTTTGTTCTTTTCGTGGATGAACAAGAAGGCGGGTTGTAAGTGCAACTTAGCTGACTGGGTGATGTGTATAACATCTGTTATGGTGGCTGGCCTACTGAAGGTCTTAAATTATAAACATTTAATCGGCTTCGTTAGGAGTGTCCATGACTGCTATTCTCTCTATTTGCCTCTTGTTCCGATTATGCTTATTTTTACCAACTGAATATTTCCTCTTCCTAAGCGCTTTCGGTCCCTGTTGACTAGGGCTTGGTTGAGCCACCACGTTCGTTTCAGTTGTTCCGTAAATGGTCTGCCCAAGAAGGTTTGCGGTTAGGTATAGCCGCTTGGTTTGTTGCGTTGTTATATTATTGTACAATTTATAAAGCGTGTAATACGTGATTCTGACGCATCCGGTGTTTCTCTTGATCCTATTTTAGATCGTGTCTTGTACCACTTCGATTGGCCGATAATTAGAAATCGTTTAGATTGAGATAACGGAAATGTTTGATTGAACTATACGCGTTAAGGCAGTCTCTTTTAGGAGGCCGCAACAGTATTTGACCGTTCTGTACCGGTTCCCGCCGTCTCGGTCCGGACGGGGTCCCTCAGCTTGTCATATAAAAACTAGGTAAAACTATCGATCTTCCACCTACTGGACTTTTCAACTACCCGATGGAGCAAGATAAACTTCCATCCCATTGGAAAAAGCCGTTGTCATCCAGATTTTCAAGGGTGGAAAATGACGAAAGCTGCGAATTACCGTCCAATTAGTCCTACTTGTGCGGCGAGAAAGATTATTGTACATCTCGTCTCGAAGCAACTGCAAATTTCCTTCAAAGTCATGAGCTTCTCAACTGCCAGCAGCATGATTTCCAGAAAGGCCGATCCTGTCCGTCAAATTTTCTACTGGCACGTGAACAGTTGGCGCAAGTTAGAGCGCAGGGTAACCAAACGGAGGTCATCGACGTTGGTTCCCACAAAGCTTTTGATGTGGTGCCACACAAAGGATTGCTCAAAGAGTTGAGATAGTAAGGATGGCCAGGAAAGGTAATCACGTGGAGCAAAGACTTCCTGGAGTGGAGGCTCTGTTTGAATAAAGTTGCTTTATTACACTCCGAGTAGTATGAAGCTAGCAGTGAAGTACCACAAGGCTCGGTCTTAGGTCCATTGATGCTCGTGGCGTTCGTCAACAAATGGCCCCCAAAACCGGTGCCTTCCTGTCTGGTCTATGACAACGACCTCAAAATCTGACGTGTGATCAAACTCAAGGCGGATATCGAGGCACTACGAACTGATTCGGATGATCTATCGCAGTAACCCAACTTGCTGGCCCCCCCCAATCAGTGCCCAAATTGGTGCTTATTCGTAGCTAGAGACTGGAGCCTGAATACACCCTCTCGTTTCGAGGAGTTACCCTTCGAGTGTCAATCGCTGAAGAATACATCGCAATGATCGTGCCATCAAGGCTGAAAACACGTAACCATATTTTCAAGGTGCGGTCCGTTGAATTAACCGCGTCAGAGCATTCCTATATAACAGATTATATATCTACAATCGGCGATGGACATGATAATCTTATATAAGAAGTGCGACTCTGGACACTATAATCCACGATCAAATCACGCTGGTGGTGCCATATTCAGAGTTTGCAGGGGACATAATTAGCGCACACAAAGGATTATAAGAGGAAGTCGAAATGCGCTAAAACAATGACAACGCCCGATGAGTTTAAAACTGAAGGTCAGATTGTTAGTTCGGCTAGTGCCAAGTGAAGTTGGTTATGGATTTGGAGTATGCACGTAAATGATACCGAACGTAAGAACAACCGTTGGAAATTCAAAAATATTCAACGGATATTTGATTTTTTTCGTACAAACAAGCAATTATCACGTAAAGTGTAAAAAGTCACTCGCACGCCGCCGAGGTGAGAAGCATTTGGGTAGAAATATCGGCGACGTACTGGAATGGAATGTCAGGGCTAAGCGGCCGGCGAATTGATCACTTTGTGATAGGTGTGTCAAGAGGTAGCGACATGAAATTGGAAATGTGGTGATAAATCGATCTGCGGTGCGTTAAAGGACAGTTGCAGAGGCGGGCAGCCTGCAAAATTGATAATGCAGTGGAGGATCGTTAAATGTACCGAAGACCGTTTTGATAGGCGGATCACGTGATAACGGTGGTGAAACGGTCGCAAAACCAGTGAGACTGAACCGAAGAACAGGAACCGGAAAACGGCTATAGGATAAACAAGATGTGCGCTGAGTACTGGAGTTTATCGTGGCACCCACTTTGACTACGGCTTAATTTTAGTCGGCAAGACGCTGCTTGAATGGAGTCGTTGGGGCAAACAAAGCCCGGTCAAGCTCCGAGCCACTTCCCGTCGTTCTTCACAGTCTAGGTTTCGGAAGCGGGGTCGCAATGCTTGGCAACGTACTACTCCACATACCCACCGCATACACACATACCGGAGAGTTCCTATCTTTGCAGGATGATGCTTGTACGGCTGCTGATGCATGACCTACGCTGGAGTCTCTTGTCCAGCTTTATGATGGTGTCGTGGCTCCAGATACCTTGCCGGTTTAGCGCACACACTGACCAAAACTACCGTTCGCTATTCGGGCATTACAGCCTATAAGCGGCTTCAGATCTTTAAACGTAGTTCCTCTTCCAAACCTGCTCACCCTCCTGGCTTCCCCGGCCTATCTACTTTGTAGTTCCCTGGGTCACCCTCGCACTATGGCCCCCAGTGTATGAAGTGCATGACCTAGGCTGTTGCACGAAATATTGTTGTTATGTGCTAGTTCCAGAACCCATAGCAGGTAGAACTGTCAGAGTTCAGCCTTCTCCATTTTTCCCCCAGAACTGACCTCTCAAGGACGGTTATCGCTCACTTCATGCCATAAGTAACAAGGAGGAAACTTTTCTTGCTGGACTGTCGGTGAGAATCAGCACTCAGCCGTCACCCGTTTGCCTTCCTTTTCGCTCCGCTCCCCGGGTTCTCAATAAGCACGTCGCCAGGCCCTGGTCCTTCTGTTATCACCGCAATAATGCAACTCCTTGCAATACAAACTTTGCGGAACGCTGTCAGACCCACCACTTTGGCCAGCGCACGTTGGGCGTGCAAGAGGTCTGCAACGAGGTGTGGGCTCTACTAGGTTGACGAACCGCACCTACTGTCTCTAGAAATGGTTTTCAGGTCGGATGTCCGGCTCGCGGTCGGTCCCATCCACTGTCACCGCTTTCGGATCATGAGGTTCTATTTTCGTGCTCGCACCGCTGCTTTAGCCGTGTCATTCGCTCTGGTTCTCTCGAGCTGTCACCGGCTTACTTCGATCTTGCTTGCGATATCGACGTTATAATTAACCCCTTTATCGCCGCTCATACGTACTGAAAGGAGAATAGCTTTCACCTTCATCTGCCGTCAAACGTCTTCTTTGCAAACAGTGATTACTTATATAAATAAGTGTCGACCTTATGATGAAATTTATTGCTTACCTTCTCTGAATTGCACGTCTATCTAATCTTCCGTACCATTCGTAACCACGACCGTCCCCCATGTTAGAACTCGTTGCCACTTTCAAACCGTTAAATAATTGGCAAAGTTATTACTATTGTTCATTCCTCCACCACAATCACCAAGTGACTTTCCGCGCTGAAATAACTTTCCAGAGTCCTCCAGTGTTTAGCTGGGTGATCGGAGATTATCAGTATTCTTCACCAGTGCAGCTGATGGCCCCCGCATTGCTATTCCTTTGATTTATCATGATCCGGCACAATACCTTGTTTTCTCTGCATACAGACATCTTGGATATACGTATCCTGCAGCACCGCCGCTCCGTCACCATCACAATTCACGCTTGTCGAAATGATCGTTAAAAGTTGTATACTTACCGTCCGCCTACTATATCATCACCTTCCCTTCATCTTTACCCAGGTATTATACCCCACCAAACGTGCCATTCGTATAATATTTACCTGGAACTGATCCCTTATCGAGCTTCTGAAATTCACCAGTACCTTTGCTGGCTGATGTACTCTGTTCTGTGACCGTTGATCTACAGCCGCCTTCCGCGGTGCAAGTTATGCGGCTCTATTCGTCATTCATTTTCGCACGGTACAAACTGCACGGTGTTCATCTATCGACAAACACTCACTCACCTATTATTCACTTCATTTTTTCCTCCCGCAAAACGAAACACCTTTGTAATCTCTGCAGTCGCGCACCCCGAATGGATTCATATTTCATTTCCGCCTTGACGTTTCTTGATCAACCCCAAACAACGACTCCTCGTTTCATCAAGACCATTGTGCGTCATTTCCATCCTCCGTACTCCTATCTGTTATTTTGCTCACACTAACCCTCAGCTGGACCATTTCCCAGACTGCGATCATCCCTGTTTCAATTTCAGAACCACCCGGTCATCATGTTGCCTGGCTGTAATATATCGCGCAGACAGCTTATTTTTTCTCCGCACGTCTACAACCGCACCAGAAGCC
Source organism: Fasciola hepatica (assembly GCA_948099385.1). Classification (NCBI taxonomy): domain Eukaryota; kingdom Metazoa; phylum Platyhelminthes; class Trematoda; order Plagiorchiida; family Fasciolidae; genus Fasciola; species Fasciola hepatica. The sequence goes on from CANUEZ040000047.1 coordinate 2,519,434, forward strand.
GGCTACCGCGAATACGACCCAGCCACCGGGTTTTACCCATAAAAAGTCCTGGTATTGCTGCATGTGCCCCTCTGAGGCTAACTGAGGAATTCTTACTACAACCCCCCCCCCCTCCGATGTCGAAGCCATTTAAACCACCGTGCTGGGACTCCCAATTAAATAGTGATCGGTCCAGATTCGGCGGTGCCCTTCTCCTTCCCCTGATGAAACAGCGAACACAAACCACAGCCAACCCTTGCCCAAAAAGCCCAACACAGACAAAGAAAAGCCACAGGAAACTCAACAGAATAATGTATTCGTCAATTTGCTAGCATAACCTGGCCTGTTGAAAAGGTTTTTCACCATTGTCTTGCCTTATGTTGTTCCCTGTGGACACGGCATTCCGATTGCTGATTATTCCTTCCTGGAACTTCATCCACCTTACACCAGCTGCGAATTGCCGACTCTAGATGACACACACCACTTCTCATGAAAGTTGTCTCACCTTATCCCGCGTAACTACTCCTTTTCATATCCCCTCCTATGCGAACCTTCATGAAATTTTTCCCTGCTTCCTTTGCTTCAACACCAATTACCTTTTCAAGTGAACAGAAGTATGCATTACTGACCATTCTCTTGCATCTTTCTCGTGAATACCGTATTTCCTGCGTCCTAGGCCAATGTCCGTCTGAACATTCCTACATCCGGCGGATTCGTTACTATTGCCGCAGAAGACTCGAAATTGATTCGCACTCACCGTGTATTCTCTTGTCAAATTGCTTCATGTAAACTCTCCTTAGCCTTATTCCATTGTTGCTGTGATGTGCGGATCCCTCGTTGAAATTTGTGAATTGTCCATCTCCTTCAGTGATATTGTAAACTCTGATCGTGTTTAAACGCGTGCCTCTCGACCACGGTCCAGAAATATGCCATTACTAATATTATTAATGTTATAAAGATACCAACTGGCTGTTAGCTTACCTGATTTTCTCTGGTCTTTTCACTTCATCACAACTCTGGTAGCCTCTCTGGTTATCAAGGTGCGTCTTTTGTTTGTTGCATACCTGAATTCACCAGTATCCAGGCCTCAGTTTATATTCCCCTCCCCGATGACTTATGTACTTTACCCTACCCCGTTGTCCGATTCCTGTTCTTCGGTTCAGTCTCACTGGTTTTGCGACCGTTTCACCACCGTTATCACGTGATCCGCCTATCTAAACGGTCTTCGGTACATTTAACGATCCTCCACTGCATTATCAATTTTGCAGGCTGCCCGCCTCTGCAACTGTCCTTTAACGCACCGCAGATCGATTTATCACCACATTTCCAATTTCATGTCGCTACCTCTTGACACACCTATCACAAAGTGATCAATTCGCCGGCCGCTTAGCCCTGACATTCCATTCCAGTACGTCGCCGATATTTCTACCCAAATGCTTCTCACCTCGGCGGCGTGCGAGTGACTTTTTACACTTTACGTGATAATTGCTTGTTTGTACGAAAAAAATCAAATATCCGTTGAATATTTTTGAATTTCCAACGGTTGTTCTTACGTTCGGTATCATTTACGTGCATACTCCAAATCCATAACCAACTTCACTTGGCACTAGCCGAACTAACAATCTGACCTTCAGTTTTAAACTCATCGGGCGTTGTCATTGTTTTAGCGCATTTCGACTTCCTCTTATAATCCTTTGTGTGCGCTAATTATGCCCTCTTGCAAACTCTGATGAATTCGTCTTTCGCGTCACCGCCCAGCCCGGATTCGAAACTGGTTCAAAACTGCCGCATAAACCATTATCAGAGTGATCCATTCAAACTGTTGCTGGCTTTGTTTATCCATCTCTGATACCCTCGACTTTCATACTTATAATTTGTAAATATTTCATCTTACTGAGTACCGTGTTACATCATGATCATGCGCTAGCGCTTGCTTCTCGACCTTGGCCGAGAAATATACCAATATTATTATAATATTATTATTGCTATATCCTCAACGTGCGAAGATTCATGCCCTCATCATATATTCACGTCTGAGAGACATCTCTATCGCAGCGTTTTGATCCTTCTCCATCACATGATTCACCTTCTGCAAAGAATACCAACTGATAGTATTTTACCTGTCAACAACTTCACTGCCCAACTTCGCAAGCTCATTCATTGGTTGTTCGGTGCTTTTTCTTATCCCGTATTCTATCTTGGTAAATTCTCTCAAAGAGTTTTGATTCTTGCATCTCTCTGGTCATCATATTCAGCCCTCAGATAACGATAATCAAACGTAAACACTTACCTGTCATTTAACTACTCATCTTTGCAAACTGTGCATCTGACGCTATCATGGCTACGCATCGCAAATTGATCTGTCGCCCAGTTTCCATTTCCATTTTGGTGCATCACATTCCACTTTTCTGAAAGTAAACAATGTGTGCAAAGATTACATGTTTACGTCCGGCCACTTCTTTTACTATCACCTAGGCAATCTCTCTCTACAAATGAGTCCTTCACTGGGTATTTAACTGACTCAACCGATATTTGGCCGCTGAACGTTACGAGGGTGATCTTCGCAAGATTTTGCTTGTTCTTTGTCTGCAAATTCATTCCTTTCATCGTCGATTTTCAGTTCAAAGCTGTGTCATACTCCGCGGAGCCCTATAGCTGGTTCATGTCTCCCTTGGAAAATTTTTTTTCCTCCAGGTGAACAAAACTTTCGTCAACTCTGTTTGATTCTCTCGTTGCATGGCCTCTCTTTTTGTACTATTTCAGTAAGAGTCTGCTACCTCCGGCCAGCTCTACTCTGACGTGGCCGAGTTGGCCACCCGACCTTGAGTTCAAATTCGCCGGGATCGGCTTAAAAAAGTAACTAAAACACTTTCTCCTGTACAACATCGAGTGCACATACCTGAATCATCCTCTTGGAATTCGGACTCTACTTTCAGTTGTACCTTTTGATCTTGCGTTGCAGCATGCCTCGGGGTTATCCGAAATAAACCATTATGGTTATCATCATCATCATCATCATCATCATCATCAGGACATCTAGCTAAATTTGCAGATATAGCAGAATTCTATGAAGTATTTTTCATCTCTGCACTAGCATTCGGCCCACTTGCATCGAACACATGCCCACAGAGTTATCCACCGGAAGTTCATCTGCTTTTCCGATCCACTTATGGGTTTTCCACCTTCTTCTGACGTTTGCCTAATCGTCTTCGTGCCCGTGTTTGGAAGGCAGCCGACGAGCTGTCTTCGCCGCAGATGATCTCGATATCTCCACCGCCCTTTTAAACTTTCTCAACCAGTCTACAGAATGTAGCTGATTTTCTAATCAATGGAAAGCGTCTTCATCGATGACCCATGAAATTCTTATACCAAGCTGCGTCTTCTTCGATCACGATGGTCCCAGGAGAAATCCGGACCGTCTTTGCAACAGCTATACCAAGACAGCTAGTGATATTTGCCGTCGGAGGCTTGTGCGGTTTTAGTCGCAGCGGCTTCTTTTTGAGCTCTGAAATGGTCATGTCTGTCCAGCAACCACGGATGGATGAGACAAAGGTGGTGTTGATTCTGATCCCTGTGGACGCGATGGAGATGATGCCACAGCTTGAACTCAATGAGGGACCGAGTGCCTCCCGGAACTAGCGTTCAGCCACATATTAACGTTTCTATCTATAAAAAATGGGAAAGTAATATGGGGTTCCATGCACTGTGGCCCCTTCAATACCCTGGCTCAGAGTCACTGGCCGGGGTGTCAACGGAGACCATGGTAGAAAGGTGAGACATAATGGGGATGGTGAGGGGTGGACAAATGGAAGATAGCTTCCAGGTGGAATCCAAGAGGGGTCCGAGGTTGTGAAGTTGGGCAGGATGCAAATTGGCACACAGAGGCAGAGGTACGGATTGGGTAGCCGAAAAGTTGGCGTGAGGAGTTGCTAAGGTTGAACATTGGGGGAAACTAACTGTGGGGGGAGGGTTTCAAGGAGATAGTTTGTGCTTCTGCTTAATAATAATAATAATAATAATAATGGTTTATTTCGGAAGCGCCCGAAGCATGCCATGTGCATGATCATGTAGATACAGGTGATGGAATGGACAGATATAATTCATGGAAATATGGAGACTCTCATGGAAATATTGGATAAAAAGGCTCAGAAGGGGGAATAAGGTAGGATGAAAATAGTATAAACGTATGCACACCATAGAGATTGCGTGGAGTTTAAATGAGCTCAAGAGCGGATTTGAACGGACGCCCGGTGAGTTTGAAATTCGAGGTCAGGTGGACTGAATGGCTAGTCCCGGGCAATTACATATGGAGGCAGACTGGTAAACATGAGAAAGGCTGGAAATCGGTATAAAGAACTGCAGTAGCGAGGAACGATGGAGAAAAAGGTGAGTTGCACTGCAGTAGATTAGATGACAATGAAGCATTGGTACTTTGCAGTGAATTGTCGGCGGACAGGATACAAAACTCACCGTAAAACAGGCAGCGAGCAATGCAAGACGTAGAGGGATGATCAGATGACAAAAACGATTTAGAAGGATTGGATACGGTAGATGTGAGGCACAGATGTAGAGTTGATGGATGCCTATGATGACGGTCGTTGGGATGATAGCAAGAGAAATGGCAGGTGAGGAACCGCAAGATGCAGAGCGCGTGCACATAGATATATATGCGTAAGTTTATATATATATATAGATTTATTATATATATATGTATAGGTTTAAGAGAAGCAGGAGCAATAACAATGGGGTCCTAGAAAGAAATTATCAGTCAATAGGAGGAGTAGGTAATGTTAGATCAATTGGTTGTAGGGTTAACTTTGGAATGTCGTGGTGGATTAACTTCATGAAAAGTGCACGTGGCAGCCCAACGGAGAGTAAAATAGAATGCGGAAGCACAGAAGTGATGAAGACTGTGAGGAGCAGTTCATGGAAGAGATAAGATGAAAGACAGGATCAAGGAAAACAGGTAAGAATGGGTCTAATTATTTGATCAATGCAGGTGCGAGATGTAGTGACGGACCAGGGGAATCGGGTAGTGACAGGTCAAACAATTTGGAACTGTTAAAGAACGTCACGACGTAACATTGTCATTACAATGGTGGAACATGGAAGAGCGGACCACACTGGAAGGTACAGCTGTTCACCTCGCAGACCAGCGCTCTGGTGTCTGCTAGCACCTTCAAGCACCTTCCCGTAAACGGGAGAAAAAGTAGAAGCGTGAAGTAAAAGATGAAATAATCACAGTAGATAGCGGAAGTCACGTAAACAAGGAAAGAGTCCGAGTGCCACTAACCCACTGGCCGCGAAACCTAGCAACGCCACCTATTGTCTCTAAAAAGTTGGTGTTTGGGTCACGTGGACCTCATCCTGGAAGTCTAACCCAGCCTTCGTGGCCAAGTCATCCGGTCAGGGTTTTCATACCCATTGCCATGTAATGGTCTGATTACCTCAACCTGACTTCCAACCACTACCTGCCTCAGAAAACAGAGTATGCCGAGGAAGTCTATCCGTGTGCATGGGTAACACATGTCCCAACCACCTTACTACATTTAGGTTTTGTACCTGATCCAGGAACCAACCACTAGTTTCAACATCTTACTTCTGACGCCAGGATTGCCGATACGGTGTTTTCATTATATGCGGGAAACTGCAGGAGAACGCCGGGGTGCAAACGCAGACGGTCTTCGTTTATCTTCTACCCTTACTGAATATACTTCTGTACCCTATGAGAGAATGGAAGCAACCACCACATTATACGCTCGATCGCTGACAGACAACCGAATGTCACACTGATGCCATAAATGGCCGAGGTGAGCAGAAGCCAGGCGCACCTCCTGTTTGCTCCTTAACACTTCATGCGATATCTGTCCACCTGGTGAGATGTTATTGCCTACGTAACAAAACTCACATGCTGCAGCTAGAGCCCCCCTCGCCAACACAAAGTTTGGTGATGAGCCAGCCCGGTCCTGCAGCTGTAGTATACACTTTGAGGGCGCAAAATGCATCCCGATCATTGCTACTCTGTTGCTCAGGCCACTTAAGAAGCCTTCAGCCTATCTGGATCTTCACTCAGAAGAACAAAATCGTCCGCGTATTACCAGCCAGGCATTTTTCTGCCTGAGCAAAGGCCGGTGGCGCTATTCTGACACGAGGACATGGCCGTCTCATGAGTCAATTCAACTGCAAAGTTGAAGATAAGGAGCAAGATGGGGCGACCATAGCAAAACACCTTTTCATCCTTGAACTAAGGGAGGGGGGAGATCATCGTAAGAAAGAACTTAGTTTTAGCTGTTCGAGTGACAGCTCTTGAAAGGAGTAGGGAGGTTTTGTGACACACCCTTCATCAAAAGGCGGCGCAAGAAAACTACATGATTAACTGAATCGAATGCCTCTTTCAGAATAATATAGACAGAGATAGTGGGCCTAAGGCCGATGTGCCTGCGCTCTAAGTTTTGCCGAAGAGTGAAGGTGTGGTCGATAAAACCTCCACCGGGTCCCAAGCAGGCTTGATTCTCACGAGTACACACTTCACTGTCGGTTGATAAGCTATGGAGGCTAGGTCCCGTGAGCTGTTTGGACGCGATACTCAGCAAGCCATTTTATCTGTGGTTTTCCACAATTTGACTCTTCGCCTTTATTGTTCATCGGTACAATCGCCGAATAACACTATTCCATGAGGATCGGCTGAATACCGCAAATAATCCAGAGACAGTAGGAAACAATACCCAGTACTCAGTGCTCCATTATCTTGGGAAGTGAGATGATTAGTCTCGGTGTTGAAGGTTTGGGGAATGATGGGGCCATTATTACAGTTTTTAATAGGTATCCATTCAGCTTATTGGGTGTGGGCTGGAAAGCCAAAGAGGTTAAGCCTTTGAAGGAATATGACTCCCTGGGGAAGTACCTGTGTTGAGGCTGTAGAATCCGAGGCCCTTCTTAACCTCACGACTGGCGTAGAGTTAGGGGGTTTGCGTGATGGCGTGATGATTTAATGTCTGGCCTGGAGTAAGGGCCGTAGCAGTTTCCGTATCCAGGGCAACACTGGTTGGCTGCTTGCAAGGTGAAGGATGCTGGTCGGGCATTGTTGATGCAGTTCCAGATTCGTGCGTTGATTGTGTCATCACGGCCGCGCCATTTTGCTTCCAGGTGGGCAAACTAATTTTCAGAGACTACACTGCTTGCAGATCCGTGGGCTGGCGATCAAGTGGTGAAGGAAAGTTCCCAGGTAAATTTGTGGACAACTGTAAAAACGTAGGCTTTGGGGTTTCATCGAATCGCATTTGCCGTTTCTGCTGACAGGCCCAGTAGGTGAGGAGGCAAATTGCCAAATTTCTCCCGAAGGTTCCGTTGGTGTCATACACGGGGATACTTCCGAGCCTACCGTCGTAGAAGGCCTCAAAAGCCACGATGGCGAAGCCGATGCATTTTTGCTAAAGACTAACAGCTCTGGCCTTATGTTACAGCCAAATTGCTCCCAGCTGGCCTGAAGGGGTCATTTTGAAAGTTTTCCAGAGGTGTCCGTAGAGTAGGGTGCAACAAGCTGTGGTCGGGCGCACGAAAGTTGCGTAGGATCATAAGGACAGACTGGTCAAGATCTACTACGCAAAATGGGCTATGGATTTCGTGGATGGCCAGAATATGATCCTGTTTATAAGAACATGAGGCATTACAATTATGGCTGTTGTCACGTCAGGGCCGAATGCGGGTGAGGATTTATTTGCCTGCATGCAAAGCACTTATCTTTGTGAAGGTTCATTAGCTTGTCTTGTGGTAATTCTGGATGGCATGGCTGCAGCACTCCCTAAACAGTTTCTGAGGATTTCAACCACTGATAGTTCGTTGGAAGACAGGAACAGAAGGAGTCTTAGCCCCCTCGACTACTGGTACCACTAAAATCACACGCAATATATTGATCATCCGACCAAGCCTCAACTGCCCCCTGTTTAGCTGTACTTTCGCGCACTCCTCAACCGCTAGCGCCAAGTCCGGCTCACCTTCTGGGCACCAGTCAGGGTTGGGTTTCTGTAATCAGGCTCCGCCAGAATGCACGTGATTTTCACACCACGGTCTTTTCTCGGTGTCATCCTTGAAGCACTAAATCGTAGAAGCTGGAGGAGTGTGCACTTTGCGGTGTCTCCCAGATGCAAAGGTACAAAGCATGCCCACGCATTTAGTACAAAAGCTAAAGCCATTTTACTTAATGGTCTACCAATCCCCACTTCTCTCTTGGTGAAGAACCTTGAACTGAATTACTCATCTTGTTTCAACTTCCCCGAAAAAGCTTCCTGTAAAGTTATTGGGACGAGCAAACCTGCCCCGTTCATCTTTGGTTGTCTTATTTTGAAATACAGACAATTCGCTGTGTCCTTTTGCCACGTAAAGCAACTTCTGTAATAGTCACCTCCCATCGGCTTCAGTATAACAACATCCTCTCCAATGAAACAGAAAACATCCAGGATTCCTCCAGTAAACTCTCCTTACCTCATCGAGAATGGAATGAATTACTAAAGCCTGAGAACTTCTGGCCACTGAGCCTAAAGTTATGCGTCATCTTGTTGTACTGGGCACAGGCGAGTTTGCTATACTACTAAGCTTCGCTTTGGTAGGTTCCCCAAAATACTTGCAGCAAAACCGTGATTCCCTCTCACATGTGGCGCCAAGACCCCTAGCAAGTAAGTCCGACCTCTTCTCCATTTTTCATGAAAAACTGCGGAATTGACCCCCTGTTTTCTTGTGCTGCTTGTCCAAAATCGCTTTTTGAAGCTCGCGATAAATGGATACCTCAAAGTTCCTGAACCATTCAGACCAAAATATGAATGCTTTTCCACGGATCACCTTTTCATAGGAAGGCACCAAATAGCAACTCTCGTATGACATCATCCCATTCTCTTACGTGGTAACCTTTCGCCCACTGTCCTGTTTCACACCGACCCTGATAAGTTCCACTGTACATTATTGGCTTATTGCTACCCATCAACTCCAAGCCTTTCTTTTAGCTGTCCACGAGCTAGGCTAACACCTCCCATCCATCATTCAGCTGACTGTTCAGCACGTTTTTAAATTAAAAAGCACATGAACCATTTGAGTTTGTAGCGTAATATCTTTAGGGCAAACTGGTTCACATTTTCCGGTCTTTCTTCCACCACATACTTTGCTCTGAGTCTTGTTGTGAAATTACCCGTGCATTGACGATAAGCAAAGCTGACATCACCAGACGCAAGACACTGTGAGCAAATACGCATGTCCCTCCGAAAACTTTGTCTGCAGCTTATGCGCACTTATCTAAACTGCAGATTTATGCTAAAACAACCATCAGGTTTTGTGCACTTTGCGGGAGTTTCTGCATCCGTAGGTGACGCGGGAGTGCATCGTCCACGAGAGTGGCAGCTAAGAATGAACTCTATTTCCATAACAATCGTGACTTTTCGCATTTCCGAGGTCAGATAATTTTTGTAATACGTTTTTACTCAGACGAGCCATTAGGGAAGGCTTCCCGAGTGTAATCTACGGGCTGTAGAATTTTTTGTGATAACTGACCGAGCGATCGACAGATGTATTGTCAAAATTTTTCCGTTGTCATTTTCGTACGCAAACTTTCAGACTATTTCACCAACTGTCACGCCCCTTTGCACTGTTTGGAACCGTGCAACACAGCTGCTGCTTATTGATGTCACTTTAGTTTACACTTAATTTCCTGGATTGCCTAATCAAAGGCAGCAGCGTCGATGTTGATTTTCATATATTTATAAAATGCTAATTAGGCCGCGCTGTGACAAAATAGTTATGGTGGTTCTCAACTCCAGGACCATATTCTGACACTCGGTAAGTGCTCGGGTCGGACGAATACTTTATTAAAATTGTCTTATCGTGGTGCTAATTAGCCAGGCTGATTCGGTGAAACGACCAATGGGACTCGACCGCGAGTAAACTGAACTTGGTTTTCCACTTCAAAATCAACACCGGTTTTGATTCTGGGGTCTCATTATATATCCCTGATCTGCGGAATAATACTGGCTGAGAGTTCCGAGAGCAGCTAATTAGCACACGAGCCTACGGGAAATAATACTCGAGAACAGCTATGAAATCCTCCGAATCTTCCGTTATGAAGTGTGATGGTCTTGAGTGGGCTGCACGGCACTCCGGCTCGTAGCCTGGCCCACAATTATGCTCTAAATGAAAAAAGGTCTTTATAAATAAGGTGAACTAAGTTGGGATTCCAGAATTTGTCGGCGACTTTCAAAGTACAAGACCCTCAAAAATCCTAACAGGAAATAATTAGCCGGCGAAATGATGACAATCCAGAGCCAAATGGAAAATGACATTGCCTGTAACAAAAATTTAACCCAGCACAAGATTTCCACCATAGAGATATATACACTACATGGAATTAAGCTCATGGTGAACGGAATATGACTCACGAAATACCATATTCACCGGTGGCATACCCCGAGTTCGTCAACCTGGTGCGAATAAAACGAATAAAAAAGGAGTTCATCAGTTGGTAAATGCATATTCCGTGGGCTTCTGAGATCGGGTCCATCAAGGCGGTCAACGATCCTGGGCCTGAAACCGCCAAACGCGTACTCCAACTGGGCTTATCTACTAAGACCTTTGGCTGGCTTGCTCCTGGTAATCGGATGGAAAGCGGCGCTGGAGTTTGAGGTGAGCGCAAAAAGTACAGAAAAGTGGGCACCGACGAGGAGAAATCGGCCACTGAGGGTAAATTATGGCCAGATATGGAAGGTCTGAAACACCGAATATAGGGACTATTAAGGAAACTATCGGTCAGGATTGCAGTGGAACTCGTAACGATGGGGGACCTCCACGTTTTCATTTCAAAATTAAGGACATCGCCGCTGAGAATACAGGGACAGAATGGTACTTGTAAGACAGAATGGAGGGAAACTTATTGTGGACGGTGGACATTAGCCATCCCGTGGAAGTAGGTAGAGTTACCGTGGAAGCAATCATGGTCACAAGTACAGACATGCTGGACAAGAATAATCCATATTCAATTCGTATAATCGACAATCAGAAGCCGACTTTCAGCAGCTGTGGGGAATCATTTCAATGCACACTGTGAATGTATCGCATCGAGCCTGATATCTCAAAATGGGCACTAGAGCAAAAAAATAGTTACACGGAAGAAAGACAGGTAAGACCACCGCATCAAACCAGGGGCCTGCCGGGAATAAGCTTGACAACAGAAGTCAAGCCACGTGGCCAGTGCAGCCTAGCATAACGTAAGTAACGTCGAGTAGTCGCTGTGTTTGAAGTCGAGATAGAATGTGAGATGTGAATAATCCGTTCGGCGGGGGGAGAAAATAGACCTAGGCCAATTATCGTACGGTTTTACTGGTAGGAAACAGTGGAAAAGGCAAAGTAAAGCGTGCACAAGATTCTGGGCAGGGGGGCCAAACAGCCGCAAAAGCAGGCCAGAAGAATACGACCTGCTGTACAGCTGAGGCGAAGAACGTAGAAGCCACTTGGTATGGCTAAGTAGACATAAAACCTAGACTAAGGATCCGTAGGAAAAAACACAGGGCATAAGGCCAAGTAGACTCACAACACAGAACCCAGACACTAGCGAAGTAGGCACACGTAGCACAGAACACAACCACGGACGATGAGCGAAGCTTGCGGCCTCGCAGGATTATTATTACAACTGGTTCCCAGGGCACAAACTCCTAGACCAACAGTAGCACAACGGAAATGCCCCTCGTCCGGCCAGCAACTTGCACACAAAGCGTAAAAATCAGTGATGCTAGCCCACCTGTTGGCTAGAATGAGAGGCCAGACAGAGCGGGGCGCCACGCGTTTTTTCGTGAGGGCCAAACCAAGTAGTACTGAAGTTTGAACTCTACGGTTTATTTGGTCTGCTCGAGCAACCTCGTAAAAATCATGCAGGAACCAACTGACAAAATCACGTGGGCATTATTACGTCCGATGCCGTGTACAGCTGCAAAGTTACTGGATAGCCTTTCAAAGTAAATGTCACGTATTTCTGCAAATGGTTGAATGGAGGGCTCGTGGTTGTGAACACGGCCTTTGACCGGTGCCTGGAGCGACGATACGCACCGAAGTGATTCATAAGTCCTCCGTTTTGTGAGCGCCCACAAAATGCCTCTTCGTGCCCCATACTTCCGACTTCCTGACGTCAGTGTGTCCTGTAACGACAAAATCAAACAAAATGTCATTCCCCACAGTTCCAGCCGAAAGAGGGTGGTCGGTGGAATGGTGTAATTGCAGGCGTTTTGAGAGATCGTGAAACTGTGTTTCCAGTTATCCTGTTTACAATCGTATTTTCAGTAGACGGTCACACTTGCGGGATCATTGTGTAATCTTGCTTTAAGTTCATGAGTCTGATATATATTCAGCAGTACGATCTTGCATGGACGGTACTTCTGAAGAGTCCAGCTTTGTCAGCAGCGCCGTGCGCAGTTCGGCATCGTCTGGAGATGTCAACCCTGCAACGTACATGTGTGGAAATCCTCCCCAGCCTTTGTCACATGCTTGTATCATTGAGACTACGTTCTTTGTCTCATTGATCCTCGAACAAGTACAACATGCATCAATCACCACACTCCAACATTTGTTTATATTTCGCTTACGTGCAGTGGCATAACTTTGATTCAAACTTGGACTGCCGGGACGGTGGTACCTGACATTGATCTTTGTTGAACCCCGGTTCTCGTTGCTAGGCGTTGTGGCCGTACAATTAAGGTTTGTACACATTTATATATGCGTATAATTTGGTAATCCAGTACCGTAGAAACTACGGATCAATCTTGTTCTGGTATTGGGATTCGTTTTGAATTGGCTACGCGTTGCTCACAGTCGGAATAACCGGTAAACTACTCAAATTGGGATCTCTAGGGGGAAATCAATCAGAGTTGCCAAGAAGGGGACAAGGGCAAACCAAGGATAGACAGGAAGTCACCCGGCACGTCCCTGGAGTGTTTTTGGGTGATACTGATTCCTTATATACTGCTAGGTCTGCTAGTTCTCTCAGTGCAACTTCATGTGCTTCAGCTAGTGGTATTGAGCTTAAGAGTGATGATATCTTCCGATTGAGAATAGTTGATTTAGAAACCCAGCTTAGGCAGGCTAGGGAAGAAGCTGAATCTGCCAGGAAAGATCAACTCCGAAGGCGGGAGCGAGGGGTGACTTTGAGACCACGGAACATATGGCCATTCAGCCTAGCGGTTTCGTGGAACGACTGGAGTCGACCTGTACCAGTGTAACCCACACTACTGACATAACAAGGTGGTGTTCTCCCCCTTCGACAGGAGAGCAGAACAGTGCTGTGAGTTCGTTAAACAATAGGAGAACTTTGTGGAAAGGAGAGTATCCGGTCCAGGACAGGGATTCTTGTGTTTACTGCACTACTGTCGTGGAAGATCCAGGGAAGCAATCGACGGGTGCTCGATGTTGAATCCCGAAGAAGATTACACTGAAGCACGTGAACTCCTGAAAGACCTCTTTGGGCAATCATTTTAAGTCGCCCGGAATTTGATCGATGGTGTACCATCAGAGGCAAAGCATTCCAAAGGCCAGTTGGGCTCTCTATCCAGCCCGGTGATAAAAATGCAGAGCTGCAGCATAGAACTTAATCACCTAGATTACCGACCGGACCTGAACGCAGTGCACACGTTGGAGACCGTAGTGTGTAGTTCACTAACAGGACTACAGGGTAGATGGGCCGAGGAAGCCGAAGGGATCAGTAGATTTGGGCGAGAAACCAAGTTTTAAGACCTGACGCAGTTTATAGACCGTCACGTTCAAAGGCAAATAGTCTTTTCGGTCAACTTGTGCGCGAGACGAGCAAGTTACCTAGAATTAAGACGACACAAAGCTGGACCAGGGAACCAAGTAGAAGCCAAACATGGGCAACCACACACGCATTATCTCGCGAAGATGAAAACTTGCCGGTGTGTAAAGTTTGTGGGGCGCCTCATTGCCTGGCGGAGTGCCCCCGCTTACGCAGGGTAGAGGTCGACGAACGATGGGAAATGGCTAAGAGACTAGGCGCGTGCTTCGTCTGTCTCAAAGATTCACATCGAACAGCGGTGTGCCGAACGATACCCAATTGTAGCCAGGATTGATGCCATGGGAAGCACCGTTACCTACTACACAAATCCCAGCAATTGAATGCCAAAGAAACCCCGAAGCAAAGTGTGGTCCGCTCAGTGTCTCGCCCCACTAGCAAGCCCATTCGCCTGGGAGTGATAGCAATCGGCGTAGAAACCCCAGCTGGGGTTACAAGAGCGTTGGCCTTCGTAGGTAGTAGCTCGGGCACCGCTCTAGTAAGGAAGAAATTTGCAGAGAGATAAGGGATCAGAGGGAATCAATCTTCAACAGCGGTGAGCACAGTGAGTGGCACCCGGGTCATCCAGCTGGCCAAACTCCATCTAACACTCGTTTCCTTGGTCAACAACGGTAGAGCAGAAACTCAAGAAGCATTCACCATGAACGGTCTGCCGACGACAGCACCTCAGTCAGCGCAGTCGATTCAGACTCAGCGGCCGCATCTCGACGGGGTTGAGATCGAGGAGTGGCAGAATAACGAAATTGATCTGCTGATCGGCTGTGATGTACCGGAAGCGCACTGGGTCCTAGGTCAAAGAATAGGAGGCCGCAAAGCACCCTGAGCAATACACACTATATTTGGCTGGACTTTATATGGTAGTGAAGAAGGAAGATGCGGCAAACAAATCCAAATCAACTGCACTTCGGTGGAAACGGCAAACATTGGACAGGCATTCCAACAATTGTATAACACCGAATTTGCCGACCTGGCAATTGAAAGAAACGCCCCATCACGAAAATATAGGTCGGCTTTGAAAATGGCAGCCAAGACAGCAGTGTATGTAATAGATCGTTTTGAAGTTCCTGTCCCTTGGAGACCCAACAAGAAACCTATGCCAAACAGGCGAGAAAGGACTCTGAAACGATTACGCTTCATCAATACCAGGCTAATTAGAGAACCACAATAAGGATAGAATAAAAGCAAGCCATGCAACATAACATAGATATGGGTTATATGGAAAGAGTGGATACAGCGGTAATCAGCGCAAATTTGTGGTGGTTCCTACCTCATCACCCGGTCACGAACCCAAGGAAACCGGGGAAGATCAGGGTGGTTTTCGACTCTGCCGCGAAATTTCAGGGTGTGTCACTCAACGACCATAAACTACAGGGCCCAGACTGGACAACACCACTAATTGAGGTTTTACGTCGTTTTCGGCTAGGAAAAGTGGCAGCCTCTGAGGACATATGTGAAATTTTTCTATAAGTGAAGATGCCTGTTGAAGATAGGGACGCCTTCCGTCCCCTTTGGTGACCTGAAAGCAACGCGAGTGGTGCACGAGACGAGTACAGGCTGACTGTGCATCTCTTTCGGACGGTATCATCCCCATTTTGTGCCAATGTTTGCCCTCCGGGAAACCCTAAAGAGTTTCGGCGGCACCAGCAATTTGTTGGGAAGAGCAGTGGACCACTCCTACGTGGACGATTTTCCGTGTTCATTTAACGACCCAAATACTGCTATTCTATATATGACCGAACTGATCGCCACTCTGAAGGCCGGGGGATTCAGCCTCACTAACTGGACTTCAAATAGCTAAGAGGTGCCCAATGTTATCCCAAAGTCCGGGAGAATGGAGTGTGCGAGAGAGCTTCTGGGATTCTCCTCAAAAACGGAGCGCACGCTTGGACCTCAATGGAAATCCGGAGGTGACGAATTCATGTTCACTGTAGACCCACCCAAACGACCAATCACACGGACAGGATTCCTATCATCAGTCTCAAGCCCCTATGATCCCCTAGGTTTCGTTTCGCCATGGTTGTTGCCGGGAAAGTGCTTGCTGTGATCGCTGTGCCGGAGAGGGACGGTTTGGGACGAACCACTCCAGGATGACGACGGCAAGCGATGGCGCGACTGGCTGTGCAGCGTGGATCAACTTGGTGAGATCAAAATACAAGAATGCTTGACAGGAATCAAGTGCACAAAACGATGCCCAACACTACTTATTTTCTGTTGCATCAGAAATAGGCTATGGGATAGTGGATTACAGCTGCTGGGTAAACGAAAATGGTGGACGGCATAGTCAGATATCGTTCGCCAAGGCGAGAGTGGCTCCACTGAAAACCGTGTCCGTCCCGAGACTGAAACTGACGGCAGCAGTACTGGCCGTGAAAGCCACGACGCTGATTAGGAGATGCTGCGATAGGATAAACTGAGAACCACACTTGTGGACGGCATCAGCCACGTATTACATTACATAAACAACATTTCCACTAGCTTTAACACTTTTGTGGCCAACAGACTCACTATAATCTACAAGTCGACTAAGACCGATCAATGGCACTATGTACAATCCACCAGTTACCCGGCCGACTTCTGCTTAAGAGGCCTGAAAACACTTCAGATGTGGACAATGGGACCGGACTTCCTAAATGCAGCTAAAGATATGTGGCCAACTCTACCAATGCCTTAGCCTGATGATAGCGATATCGAGACCAAAAGACCGATACTGGCTACAAACTCCACGGGAAGCATGAGCCTCATAGAAAAACCGCGCCACTTCCCCGACTGGATAAAAATGGTAAGAGCCGTGGTCTGGCGGAAACGAGACAAAGTACTCCTTTCGATTTTGAAGGGCATACCACCACAGAAAACAATAAATGTGGGGACAATTCTACCGAGCGAGCTGAACCAAGCCGAACTCGACGTTCCACGCCTACTACAACTGGACGTTTTCCCGTTCGAGACCCGCGAGCCAGCAAGGATAGACGATAACACCAAAGAAGCAGGCTGTTGTGCAGCAGTATCCGAACGCTAAACCGTATGCTAACCAAGGGACTACTGAGAGTTGGAGGGTGGCTGACGAATTCAAATCTGGAATACGGAACAAAATACCCTATAATAGCCCCTGGAGACCACTACATAACGAGATGACTGATAGACCTTGTAGCTCTAGAAGAGGGACACGCAGGTTTGAACCACTTATTGAACAATATACGTTGACGATTTTGGGTGACAAAGGGACCAGCGCGGTCAAGCGAGTCTTAGGCAACTGCATCACTTGTCGTCACCGGAGGGTGGTATCGGGCCAACAAGTGACGGCCCCCCTCCAGCCATGAGAGTTTAACCGAGATTGTTCCCGCTCGTGGAAACTGGCGTCGACTGCTTTGGCCCGTTACTTGTACGACAGCAGAGGAGCACCCAGAAGAGGTATGGCGGCCTGATAACATGTTTACAATCCACAGCAGTCCATCTTGAAGTATTGAATTGAATTGTATACTTCTTGACGTATACTCAGACAATGGCTTGAACTTCATTAGAGCTCTTAAGGAGTTAGGGAAATGGTGGAACCACCTAGACCACTCCAAAATACAAAACAAGACCGTAGAAAAGGGGATAGAATGGCACTTCAACCCACCTTATGCCAGTCATCGCGGTGGCTTTTGAGAAAGGCTGATACGATCGACTAGGAAAATACTCACGGCCCTGACCTCATACCAAAACCTCGATGACGAGAAGCTGATTACTTCACTAACAGGAGTAGAAAGCATACTGAAACAACAGACACCTGGTGCCGATCGTCCCAGACCCGGAGAGCAAACCGGCTCTCACTCCCAACGAACTGTTATTATTGGGGTCAAACTTGAGAGCAATTACACCAAAACCCTACGTGGAACTTATATCATAGGATGGAAACAAGGGAACCACCTGGCACAGGCCTTCTGGAAACGTTGAGTGAGGGAGTACCTACCGACACCGCAGTTTCTGCAAAAGTGGATCTCCAAAAAGAGGTCGTTTAGACGTGGCGATGTAGTCATCCTCGTGGAGAACCACTCATATAAAGACGATTGGTCGATTGGAGTGATCAAGACTGCCATACAGAAATCGATGGCCTCGTGTGCACGGTGTGGTGAGAACGAACAAAGGAGACGTACTGCGAGATATCCGTAAGATGTGTCTGCTCGAAGGTGACAGTGGCGAGGGAGAGGTCGAAGCTACAGACCAAGCTAAATCCATGTCTGCTGATACCAGACAAAACCGAATTCATTTATTTATTCACCATGGGTTCTCCCGTAGGACCCAACTCTTCACACCGTCTTCGAAGTATATTTGTGTTTAATTTTATGCGATGTTCACGATTTACTGTGAAGTTAGTCGTCCAAACCTTAGTTTATCACACTACTCGACATTGTTTGTGAAGTAGCGAAGACTCTTGAGCAAGCACTTACTGACCGATCGTAAAATTATCTCTTTTCCCGTGGCCCAATTTTATTATTATTCAACCTGTGTGCAAGTGTATATAAGTTGTGAGTCAAACATACTTCTAATATGATAAAACCACACGCTGAGCCCCTGATTTTCGAATACCCTATAACCATCTCGATTTTTCATCAAGAATTCTCGGTCTCCATCTCGCCAAGTACTTTACTCTTGTTCGGGATGCTTTATCCTCCACATTCCGTAATCTGTCTACACTTCTCGATCATATCGATGTCCTTTTTCTTATACTGAAAATGTCGTATCACCCTCAGAAAAAACTCTAAGATATCGATATGTGGAGCATAACCTCAAGAAAACCGGTAGGTTTGTCTGCGACCGGCCAAAGATAGATGGAGCCCAAGACGATCTACTTAGGCAATAATATCAGGGTCAAGTCAGGTCAGGGCGAATCAGTACCCCCAAATTACTCCTTGGATGTTGACCGTTTCATGGGAGGATTTGGTGGGCAGTGTAACGTACATGTGTGGAAATCCTCCCCAGCCTTTGTCACATGCTTGTATCATTGAGACTACGTTCTTTGTCTCATTGATCCTCGAACAAGTACAACATGCATCAATCACCACACTCCAACATTTGTTTATATTTCGCTTACGTGCAGTGGCATAACTTTGATTCAAACTTGGACTGCCGGGACGGTGGTACCTGACATTGATCTTTGTTGAACCCCGGTTCTCGTTGCTAGGCGTTGTGGCCGTACAATTAAGGTTTGTACACATTTATATATGCGTATAATTTGGTAATCCAGTACCGTAGAAACTACGGATCAATCTTGTTCTGGTATTGGGATTCGTTTTGAATTGGCTACGCGTTGCTCGCAGCCGGAATAACCATAACAAACCCAGCGACGAACATCAGCGATTTGAATTTCTCGTCTGTGAACTGTTTAGGTTTAAAACTTTCACACTTTTTGTTGACCCAACCGGCATAGCAGACTATTTCTTCGGCTGATTTTCTGGCTATTTTGAGGCATTTGTATCGTTTATTGAACAATGATGACCTTTGGCCAGAGGTAAAGCTCAGCTTGGACAATGCTCAGCGGAAATTCTCGAGCATCCTGTGGTAAGATGTAATTGCAATACTGAGTGTTCTGTAGGTCCCAGCCTCTGCACAAGTGAACGCAATTTCGATTGCTCGTCCAAAGATGCACCCTCAACCAAAAGAGCATCTTAGTATCGTCTGTACCACGAAGTAAAAGCAATCCAATTTTCTGCATCGCAAATGAATTCCTAAATGCTGGCAAAGAGTGATTCTTTCAGTGTTGTCACCGATTACCGATCATTGCTTGTGAAATTACCAGAACCGAAGAGTGCTGTCAGTAGTTCTATCATCTTCGTCCGTAGCTGCTGTTGTTTCAAAATTGCCTTTTGCTTTTGCCGCTACCTTTTGACGATCTTCGATTGATCTGCCATTTCCCGTCTCAAATATCTGCTATGACCCAACTGTTAGGAGGCAAAGAACACCCAATCTCTGAGTAGGTCTTTCTTAAGAATGGACATGAACGTGACACGTCTAAAAATAGATCGATAAAAGGAAATTGACACAAAATGAGCGACTGAAGCTTCGCGAATAACCGGACAGTAAGAACACTGTTTCGTGTGAGCTTGCGCGTACGAGTGCTCGAGCCTGTGTGTGGGTGTGTGTGTATGCATGCGCATAGCTTCAGCTGACAGTCCTTTCAGGCATCACAACAGCAACAACTGGAAGTAATTGTGAGAAAATTGATCTAGTGGGGAGAAAAGTCCAATATTTTTAAGAATTGAAAAGCAAAGTATTCTAAAACCGAGCGGCTTTGTGGGAAGATAATGACAAGGTTGAAATCTGTAGGTCGGAATATATATGAGAAGTAAAGTTTTTGAGTAGAGGGTTGCTCGAAGAATGTTATGGGATGAAAACAAAGGGATCATCCAAGGTAGTGTTCTAAAACCACTGCTTTTCTTACTTTATATAAATCGCCTTTATAACCTCGTAAAGCACAGTAAAGTCCTACTTGTGAAAAGCATAAGAACAGTTTGTTAGTATGATAAGAAATGGCTTATCGACAGCTCCGACCAACTTCATAAGTAACGTGCCGTCCCCATAGTATTCGCGTGACTATTGGAAAATAGAATTTCGAGCAAACCAAACAAGTTATCTCTAAAAGAAC
Source organism: Fasciola hepatica (assembly GCA_948099385.1). Taxonomy (NCBI): domain Eukaryota; kingdom Metazoa; phylum Platyhelminthes; class Trematoda; order Plagiorchiida; family Fasciolidae; genus Fasciola; species Fasciola hepatica. Next base: position 2,539,863 of record CANUEZ040000047.1, read on the forward strand.
TGCAATAGTTTCCCCGGCAAGCTTGAGATTGACTACCTCTCCCTTCCAAACTCCTCAAAAATACGGTACCTAGGATTACCGTACTCATGAGCATTCCGATTTTATAAAACTACTTAAGGTATAGTTGCAAGGATTTTACTGGTATTGAAAACTTTCAGCGTAAAATGAATGTGTAACTAACTAAGCTCCCCACGAACCTTAGCGAGACAAAGCTGTGCGCTCCAGTGGCTCAACCCCTGGGGCCTGGAAGAACGAAATTCAGATTTGCACCCTCGTTCGATTTCATCTACAAGGATACCGAACCCTTCAGTGATTATGCTCTAGTAAAAAGTCGCCATATCAGCTGCCTTGGATAAGGCATCATATAACGACCTCTGAATCCCAGATATCCTTAGAGGCAAACGTCGTCCGCCCTACGTTTGCTTCTCGGAGGTGTCAGCTGTTGAGGGCAGTTCATTTCGTTGATTCCCTAAAAACTTTTGGCTCGAGTCTACATAAAGCTTTGTCAGTTTGAAAACGACCCCCAAAATCATAATGACTATTGATACAGCCTAAGAGGAAACTGTTGGATATTATTCTCGACCCTCTCTGATGAGCGTGCTGTATCTAGCCTTATATCATGGAACAGTCGCAGTGTTCCTGTACGAACACTAAATTACCAGTTTACAGTGCGCCAATTTTAACTGTTGTCACCATCACTTAGGCCCGTACTTCTAAAGACATTCTAGAATATACACGTCACCAAATGCACAAATTGTTATTCTAAGACACACCTGGCAGTTGCTGGCAAGTTTATCTCCTCAGATACTACTCTACCGGAATTTATCGCTAGCGTTCTTTGCGTTAAGTTTACCATTGGACTTATATCTATTTTGAACGGTTGTAGATATGAATATGATTCATATTAACCTCCGAATCGAAAGTCATTTTACTTCATTCAGACCGGGCTCAACTCCTTTATACTTTAACTTAACTTCGGAGTTGTTCTTCCACTCTACCAAAATCTCTTATGCTGCTTTGAATCTCAGTATTCCTTTTAACTTAGTCAGGCTTTAATTAAATGCAGTTAGACTCCAAAACTTGACAAGATGACTGAATGTCCAGAATCTTCGATTGGTGAGCTTCTTTGATCCCGGGTGCTTCGACAGCTGGAAGAGACGAGTCATCTCCAGTACCTGACAGTAACCAGGAAAAGTTCACTTTAGATATCTAGTCCCCTCCTCTTCAAAATCTCTTGGACCAGAGCCGCTGGCTACACGTTTCTCGTGGTAATTCTCTTCGATGATAAGTATAGCATGGTCGGAGCTGTTAGTAGTGGTGGATAACCCTCTTCCAAAGAATTCTTTGGGAACCAATCCACCGTAGTTTCGAGCACCCCTTCAAGGACATGAGGTTTGCTGCATACAAAATCCCTTTGCAAGGGGAATTCTCCAAGTCTCCCGGCACGTGTTCACTCAGGGCCAAAAATAGTCCGCCCTCAGCTATCTGCTTCTTTACCGTCTGACGATGAGCAACTTATATGCAGTATCAGTTCGACTTCAAGCTCACGGCAGCACCGATCCCATATGTTTTCTGTCAACTTAGGTATATCCATTTCAGCTCCGCCTAGCCAACCAGAGTCTAGGAAACCACGAAGCACAGAGCTTACCCCTGGCAAGCTGTCCCCTCTGGGCATGCTATCTAGATTTCATCATTGCCTGTCACCGGAACGTTGGTCACGACCAAAGACGGTGTGAAATGCCCGACCAGCTTAATAAACACGCCAGGAAACCCTCAGTTCATCAGTAGAGCCACCCCAAGTCCTTCTAGTCCAATACGTCACTCTACTCCAGTGACAGCTCGACAGTCTTCTGTGCACAAAATAGCTGTACCTGGGCCATCTCGTAAACCGGCGAAGTCCTTACTGGGTGGAATGCACATTGTTGACACTACGATCAGTTCTAACTCACCCATCAAACCATGCTTCCTACTGCTAAATACCCCAGGAGAAACAATACAGAGTACAATAATGGATGGAAGAACGTTATTCAAGACCAGCCATCCCACTCGTAACCTCCGTCCACCGGTTGTACCGTATATACTACACAGTCATGCATTTTATACACCTTCTGGTTATCCTTCCCATCCAACTCCTGCCACCAACCCCTGTGCTTTTCCAACAACGCCACCCTTCATACCGAAGGATAACATGTGTTTTTCGTAACCCTTATCGTACCTAAGTAATATTTTCCCCCATGAGTCACCCTCTGTTTATCAATGACATACTTTGCCTACCCTGAATCCCTTCCAACAGCAAACCACTTACAACATTGCCCGAGGTCTTGCAATTTATGCATTAACCAGCTCCCCTATATCCCACTTCTATTGCACTTTCCCCTCCAGGTTACAGCCCATCAACTTACCGAAGTAAAGAGGGCACCTGTGTTACCATCCGTACTAATGCAAGTGCCAAGGTGCTCGATACTACCAAACCTCCTTTTTCCCTCCTACTTAACCGCTACTAATCCCTTCCCCCTTCTTACTTCCACATCCCAGCCACCAGTATCTACCAGTGGCATGGCCTTCTTTAGTGTCCTTTCAGGGTACTGTTCTGCTACAAGTAAACTTACAAACCATCCAACTCTTTCCAATCTAACGGCTCCTGTCAGTACTAGCCATGACCAATCTAGCCCAACCACTGGGTTGAATCCCTCGCCAGATGTGCCCATTCAGCATATTTCACAATCCATTGTGTCATGTTTCTCCATCCGCGTGACCGACAAGTCTATCCCAAGGAACACTGATTGCATTACCCTATACTCCCTTAGCGAACGTTATGCCAGAACCCTATAAAATCCCCAAAGTTAATCTTGACTCCACTAAACGGCTCCCACTGCTTATGCTGAAAGCACTCTCAATAATGAACAAGATGCGAGTGATGCGTACATTACTGTTTGCAAAAGGAACAAATCATTCATGTCTATACACGACAAACCACCTGTGACCTTGAGTGTTTCTGTTGGGTCACCCCGCCCTTTGCACCGCTCTGAAGAGAAAAGACTGAGATCCTCCAGACGCTGGGCTTAAGGTTTCCCTTTCTAACCGGTGATCATTCTAGGCGCAACTTGCTGCGCCCCTTCCAAGCACTCCTTGGATTTGCGATATTTGGGAGCTCATGCCCGTACACAATACTCCAGGAGAGGTTGCACCAAAACCTTGTAAAGTGGGATGAATACCTCCGTTTTTCTGCATGTGCTATCATTGCATACCCTAATTATCAGCCCTGCGGCCCAATTGGCAGCCCTCTGGCGCTGTCTTGAAGACTAGAAGTCATGTGTGTCTATCACACCCAAGTCTTTTACCTCCGACACTCTTTTAAAAGGGATGCTGCTCCTTTCGTCTGTTAATAGCCAGGACTTGAAATTTGGCGAAATTCAGCGGTAAATCGCATTGTTCTGCCAGTTTGAGCACCGCTTTTACATCATTTGCTAAATCGTTCCCCGCTATCTTTACATTATCTGCAAAGATGAATCACGGGTTACCCAATTCTTCCGCCAGTTCATTTATGATCAAGAGGAGGATCAAGGGCCCCAGTACTGAACCATGTGGCATACCACTGATAACCCTCTCCGGTCTCGATAGATAATCTCCAACCTTGACACAGAAGCTACGAATCCTTAGAAAGTGTGCTACTAATTCTATTGCTTTTTCGCTTACCCCAAGGTTCTGCAGTTTGTAGTCCATCAGGAGATGGCCCACAGAGCCGAAAGCCCTACTGAAACCCAAATAACAGAACTCCACTGCAGTACATTCATCTATTTTTCTTGTGGTCTCTTCTAAGAACATCAGTAGGCTTGTGAAGCACGATCTTTTTCACCAAATTTATGTTGTGCAGGTGTCAGTAGGTCGGTATCAACCGGATCAAGGCACCATTGCACTGTGGTTGTACGTTCGAAGCGCTTGTACAACACCGATGTTAGCTTACCGGTCTGTAATTCTCTGCCTTCCGCCTGGATCCTGTCTTATGAACCTCAACGAAAGTGGCCTTGCTTAAATCCTCTGTCACCCTACCTTCCCCCAGGGACACTTCGTACAGCTGCCTCTGATAAGATGTCGGAATAAGGCTGATTATTCGTCCGGTTGATTTGTGTTTGCATGAAGATCCGAGCTCGTGGTGCTCGTCGCCCTCACTTACTGTTAGCTCCTAAAGCACTGGCGTACTCCTTATATTTGATCCCGCAGCTCTAAGCACATGGTCCTAATGATACACCCTCCTAAAGAAGGTAAGTAAGGTTTCCGCCTTTTCTTTATCATCGAGGGCAATGCTTCCTTCGGACATCTCCAAGGAGCCTAAGCTCACAAGCATCGTTTTTCTGGAATGCACGTAAGCCAAGAACTTCTTTGAGTCTGCCGCCACGTCGTTGGCTAGCTTCTCCTCATACTAGTGTTTTGCTTCTCGTTGCAGGGCTTGCGCCCTGTTTCTGGCTATCTTTTAAGCTGCCTACGCGTAGCGCGCTGTAAAGTTTTTGGTGATCCCATAGCCTTCTACGAACAGTCAATGCTCTCGCAACCCTAGGCTTCCACAAAGATGGCCGGCTCCTATTTCCTTGCAGCCCTATTCGGTTTGGTCATAGGTCACTACTAGGTTTTCTGACTTTATTATTAGTAGCATCAACCCCCCCCCTAATACAAATCAAAACCCCTTACCTATCCAGAAGAGTTAGAAGTTGTTGCCGGTACAACCGGCCTCAAGCTGGTGGCCGGTGGTTCTACAGCACCAATTATCCGGTGGTCTTCTTTGGGAGCCCCACACCACTTACTACACTTATTGGCTAGCATCCGTTTAAGGGAATGAACTCAAATTGTAGTGCACCTAACCAGAGGTAATAATATTCCTAAAGCCATTTTGAAAATGGGACTTTCTTATGCACACATATCGGTCGTGGACAGCATTCCTTGACTTGGTCACTTAGGGGTAGGGCGTAGGTTTTCGGTGCCAACATGAACCGTCCACAAACCAACCGCAAGAAGACGGTTCAAACAGGGTAGCGAGAGTCACCCTCTCTCATCTATTCTGGCCCAGAAATGGTATGCTTCCATTTTATCGAACGACTTTCGTACCGTGGTAGATCAGCTTTACTCCACGCTAAATGCATTCCATGACGTAATGGCCTCAAACCGAAGGATACCTTGAAGCCATAAACCAAAAACAGCTTTTGTCGAATAAAAGAGGAGTTTTAAACAATGCAGCGTCAATTTCTCAGGTCCAGAGATTTTTCACTGTTTTCAAGATAAACTGTTTATTTCATTCAAAACAATTGGCCGAAGTATCCCCAGTAAAATACAGGAACTAAGAGCGCCAAGTCCCCCAAAATGACTTAAGGTTTTTCCAAGCTGATTAAACTGAAGAACAGGCCGTGCAAGTCTCTATCTCGTCACTTATGTATACCAACAATTACACAAAGAACTCCCAAGAAACCTCCAGAGCATTCAGTTTGTGTTTTGCCTTGCTCCTAACGACTGATGACCCCTCTTGCCTATATCACATTTAGCGGCTGATATCTGAACAGCTCTCAGAAATCTAATTTAACACAAACGACCTAACCGCAGAGCCTACTAAAGTTAGGCGGTCATTCCGCCCCAGACCAGATGCCGTAACACTGGCTACTTCCAGTTTAGATGGAACTGATTTTTCTCTCTTGCGGCCAAGGGCTTTCTATTTGTCTGTAACCGGTAGCACCTTCCCTTCCCACGGGAAAACATCGGTAAATATCATAATTCTTAAGAATGATTCACTACAGGACCTAACCAACTGTGGACCGGTGAACCACGCACTTACTGTTTCCCGAATTATGGAAAGACTGACAACAACCCAAATAAATCAAGATAGCAAGGTTTTCTTTAGAAAAGATCGCATGCCACCTATATAACTGACTTCCTTACCTTGATGACTACGGCCACTAACAGTGGCATTTCAGTATTCGTAATTTTGCCTGACATGGCTAAGTCTTTTGGTGGAGTATCCCATAAAAGGCTACTGGCCAAGATGAAAACCAACAAAATAGTTGACCTGGCCCCAATTTCGATTCCGTCACATCTAACATCTCGAAAGCAGGAAATGAAGTTTGATGGCGGTTTACCATCCCATCGGCCGGTAACCAATAGAGTTATTCAGGGTGATGTGCTAAGTCCCTCTCTTTTTCTTAAGTATGTTAGTGACACTTTTAAGGTCATCACGCATGACGCTGCTTTCCCCTTTGCAGACAACATCAAAATTATCTGCTCTTCCGAACCTGGCGCCAAATATTCTGCCATTGGTGAAATAACGAGTGGTTTGCTACAGCTAGATTCACGGAGCAACCAGTTGTGGATGAAATTCTCTCCACAGAATGTTTTATCTTTATGTATAAGTGTCAGGTCCCAGCATGAACATTTAGAATTGATGATCAGTTCATCACCAGATGTCCGGAAGTAAGGGATTTGAGATTATTATTTTGAGGCACATTTAACTTCCTTGAAAATTCGGCCGTGCAGGTTGCAAAAGCTACACGGCTAATTGTTCTGGATAACACAATCTTCCGTCTTCCGGATGGCGAGCTAATCATTTTCGGAACTCATGTCGGACCATTTTTGAAATATTGCACTTTCGTCCTTACTAGCATGCGGCAGATTGACAGAATGGCAATTGGGAATGTACAAGGTAGGTTGGCACAACGGTTACTAGGGTGCTCCCCACCCATAAATTATATGGAAAGGTGTAAAATATAGCACCAGGAGCCCCTATGGCTACACCGTCTACGGGTGAGCCTCTCTTTCTCAGGCAATGGTACAAAAAGTACGTCTTGAAATTCAGCGTACACACTTCAAAACCCCATGCAACTCTTCTTTACGACATAGGGACTCTATGGTCTTAATTCTAGTATCCAATACATTGATTCTGTCTAACTTCATTATTAAATCTTCTCCCCGACTGAGCAAGCTCCTAGTTCGATACCTCCAGTCTCTTTATTATTCAAAAAAGAAATGATCAAACTTCTGACTGTACAAAACTCGTTCTGATGCATGACCCCTATATGCCTTTTACCCAAACCCACGAACTTGGCCTAGGATACTAACGAGAAAATTGCCATCTTTTGTCTAGTAGACAACTATTGCCGACGGATGCTCAGGAGCATGTGGATTCATTCTCCAATGTAGTAAGCTGATAAAAGCAACCTAGTCAGTACTCTATGATTTTCAACAACATTTTCCAAGGGTCTGTTTATCCACTTCTTATTTTCAACTCTCCTGGCCTCAACCCCTTACTGGCCACTGTTAGCCTGTTGATTCATCGATTTATGCTGTCTGCTTCTACAGTAGTCGGCATGGTCCATTGTCATCAGCCGCCATCAAGTATAAAAATATGGCTCATGTCAGAAAATACGTTGTAACATAAAGAGTATTGTTTCCAAGGTACTAGACTCATTCACGCCTCAACTATTTACACGATGATGCCCCGTTTCACCTATTTGACTAACGAACCGCCAAAACTCATGTGGTCCTCCATCCACCATCCTTCGAACTACACAAAATATTTGCCCCAGCTCTCACCCATTCTCGACTAATTGTCTTCTTGGTAATTCTTACTAAGCCTCACGCTAATTTATCGTTAGCATTGTAGTATTTTGCTTCCGGTATTTTATTAAAAAAACAGAGCTTAACTTCACGACCGCCCAATTCTGCTTTTTCTCATTTCATGACATGATGTTGTTGTTCTGTGTCTCCCTTAAACCACAGCTGGTAGAATTGTCAGACTGCATCCTTTTCTGCTTTTCCACTAGAACATATTCCCCCCCCCCTCCTCCAGGGTTATTGCCGCCTGCTTCATTCCGTGAATAACTTGGAACTCCTTTCGCTGGATAAAATAACTGAGACTTACACACGATTTGATTTTCGTCCGTCACATGACAGCTTTTCCCAGGATCCCTACAAAGCGCCTACTAGAATGTGGAATACTTGTTCTCACAGCATTCATACTACTCATTATACTTCCAACGGTGCTGAAAGCGGAAAGATCCATTGCTTTCGCCTGCGCACATTGGGCATGCAAGACGTCTGCAAATACGTGTGGGCGCTATTAGGTTGGCGGATGGCACCTGCTGTGTCCACAAATAGTTTTCCGGTTGTGTGTCCAGAGAGCGCTAATTCTCATCCATCAGCACCACTTGCGGATTTAAAGTTCTATCTTTTTGCTCGCACTGCTGCTGCAGACATCCTCTCCATTTCACACCAGTTATCACCGGCTTCCCTTCAAGCTTGCTCCCTACATATAAGTTATGACCTGCCCTCCCCATGTCCGACAAAGTTTACCACTATCTACGCATGCATCTGTGAATAGCATCCACCTCTACCGCTATCTATCACGTCCTCTGCACGCACTGGTTGCTTACGGAATTCCCACAGATCCTGACGGTAACTTCATTCAAAACCACCTTTTCCCGATATGAACTTCAAAAGAGAACACAGCGGGGTTAGGTTGCACAATTTGTATCTTGATAGGTTTCGCTGTATCTCATCAGGCTTGAAGATATTAGAATAATAACAAACAATAAAATGGTAAGACTACATTACCAGGGGTAGGGCCAAAAAGTCATGTTTTTACCAAGGCGACTCCGGGGTAAGGAACCGATCCTTTTGCCTGCACAAAACTAGTTTCCCGTCTTTGGATCGCAATTGTTCTGGCAAATGGCAGTGGACGTGAATTGGTGACGGAGAAGGTCACAGGAAGCGCAGTTCTGCGGTCGATCTGGTGCTTTGAGTCGAGCAAATGACGCGCAACGAAAGAGGCTGGCGGCTGCCCGACCGGTGGCTTTTGGCTGTGAGCTCCCTTTCGATAACACAGGTGTCTACACACCGTGGGACATGTTCGGTCACTCTCCGACGAAGTTGCCTTTAGGTTCGGCCTAGTTCGGCGGCCGAGCACCCACAATTAAACATGTATAGGGGGTGTGATCTGGCGTAAAGTGATGATGGTTGATTGAAGTAGGGACGGATATCTCTCTGCATGTGTAGGTTGGGACAGGTTTGGTGGAGTTGTACGGCCGCTTGATTGCAGATTTGAGGCGGCTCACGAACAGTCGGGCTTTATCATCGCCTTTGAATGGCAAATGCAAAAAACCTTACATTGGGGGACTGACGATGTCCGCTCACTTTGACTAGGCGCTGTAAAATACCTTTTGATAAAATCGTGCCGTAAGCCATTTGGCTGGAACATGCTATTTAGCCTTCCTGTTTCGGAGTTCAGCACTTCCGTCGTACAGAGTTAACAAGCTCGGTTAAACAGGGCTCTTACTAGACCACCTTTATAACCCAGAGACATAAAGCCCGTAAAATACGGGTACTGTCCTAACTATATGCGGGTCCCCATTGCAAAGCCAATAATTTGACGGAAATGATGGCCTAAAAGCTGAAACTTATGTTGTCAGTAAACCACAATGTTAAGCGTTCCAGTTCTTTCACTGGGATTTTGAATTTGATTTTCTCTTTGTGAACATTATCTCAAGTGAAATCAACTGTCTCTTGCGGTGACAAGTTGATGAATAGTTACGTAACGTCCATGCTGCTTGAATGCCGATTTCTGACCTTGATGCTATTTAGAGCTTCACCTAACTCGAAGCTATTTTTTAGACTATATTGCTTCAGTCCGTTTAAGACTGGATTCAGCATTTTCACTGGCCAATAGGTGGGTCCTTAAGATGCACCAGACTTGTGCAGCCTAAGTAGGCCGTAGAGCTGGGGTACATCATCACCTTTCTTGCACCCTCAGTCTGTCAGTTCCTCTTCCCCTCCAGAAGTGGCTGTCGTATGTTATATTATTGAAACTGACCCTGTATCCAGCTTTTAAACTTCACCATTACCTGAACCGGCCAAAGTATTTCGTTCCGTAGCGGTTTATCCACTGCCGTCTTTCGCGATACACGTGGTGCAGCCCTATTTATCCGTCGTTTTTGCATGCCACGCATTAAGCAGCTTGCATCTATTGATGTACAATCACCAGTAAACTAACCTACCACCATTCGAAAAACTAAAAGCCTAGGTAATCGCTGTAGCCAAGCAGTCAGTATTGATTTATCTTCCATTTTCGCCCCGGTCTTTCTTGCCCAGCCGTATAATGAGCTAACTTTCTGCTGCAAGCTTATCTGTTTTCCTCCGGCTGTTTCCTAGAACCACCAATCCGGCGGTTTCCCTCCCTCGAGATATGGCAAATGTTTGCTATATGTCTGATTCTTTCAGTATCCAGCCACCACCTCACACCATCTTCCCTGCGGACTGATATATTTCCCTGTTGATACCTCTTGACACACCTGTTTCAAAGTGATCAATCCGCCAAACCCATCGGCGAGATTTCTATCTATACGCCTTTCGTATTTTTCAGCCTGTAAGGGGCTCCTTGTACTCCGATCGATAAATTCCTCTTTTTACAAAGATCGACAACACATCCCTTGAATTGATTCCAGTTTCCCCCAGTGGTAGTTATTTGCCATACTATTTGTGCATATACTCCAGACTTTCAGCCGACCCCACTCAAAATTAGCCGAACCAATTATCTGACAATGAGTCTTCCCCTTTATTGTTCTCTTATAGACTTCTGTGTGTTCTCATGTTATCCTACCGTAAACTCCTATTCAGTCATCAGTTTTACCACTTGTGCTTGCATTGGGGCATATGTTGGACCCATCCGACATGCACTATTATTATTATTATTATCAATGTTATTGTTATTAATAACATTACCGACCCAAACGACCCATTTACTTGAAACCTGTTTAACTCACTTGTCAAGTTTTACCACTCTGCTTCACCAAATTCTCATGGCTGGGCACCCGCTCCAAGCCACAAGATGTGTGTTGCCCCTGCAAACTCTCTCTGGACAACAACTAATCAAGTTTAGTGATTCAGACTTTCTGTTTCATCTGATCACTTCATCCTCCCGGAGAACACCTTGGGTCTCCTTCGTAATAGCATTTCTGACATTTCAAGCTTCACTGGAACTACTGGTTCAAGTGTGCACCAGTCATCACCAATAATTCTTTTATTTTGTCTTCCGTGCATTGTTTCAAAAATATTTTTTCCTGCATACTCTCCTCTGCCACTATATCGATCTTATCCAAGGTCCTGGGCACTTTGATTGCTTTCTTGCTATACTTCTTTACGTACATGGACCCCGAGGTCGCTTTTGCTCGTCACTGAGCGAAGCTCCCACTTGACCTTCATTCGTTTTCGCCGGTCATTTCCTAAAGTGACTGTTAAAATCTTCACACTACCCAGTATTGCTTGTCTTCAGTTGACTATCCACTAATCCTAATTGTTAACTCACTTGTACCATGCGTCCGCGCAGCCGACAGTGCTTCAGGAATCTCTAAAATAAACTATCATTATCGGTATTATTATCGTCACTTTATTCCAAACTCTATCAGTAGCACAAATGTCTGCCTTCTGCGAACAATGGCGTAGATTATTGGTGTCCTTCACCAAGTATGGTTTACATGCTTGAACCCCGTTTTCTAGGTGGGACCCCGAGAACGACTTGTGCAGCGGCAACGCCAACCATGGTTCCCCAGAGCTGACCGCTCTTCTTGGCCGGTGCAGGGATCTATGTGCCTTCTGCCTTATTTCCAACTCTGACGATTCGGCCTGGACTCGGAGCTTATCGCCACCCCTACATGTGGGCTCTTTGGTTTGAGTTGGAGCAGCCCGATTTTACGGCCGACCCACATGTCAGATGGGCCGCGGTTCTTCCTGTTTGATGGAATGTCACCATTTGGTTCGATGAGGGAGAATATGCCACGCAACCAACCGCTGGCATTCCTAGTCTAGGTCACAATGAACAGTTGCGTCACCATAAACATCTACGACCCTGAAGTTTTCTGTGAACGGAGGACATGGGTCTTCCACTCCTTCTGCAAGGTCGTTAGTGTACGTCATGGGCCATCGAGGTCCAACAACTGGCCCTTGCGGAACACTACTATGCCGTCTCCCATTATCCGACCAGCAGCTCTCCTTTCTCACCAGAAAGACCCAGTGCTTCAAGCTTTGTACATTTTGCGCTCGCATACGCCGAGAGATAAAAAAATTGCATCTTCGTTCTTATCAGGCCGTGGCTTGCTAATCATATGGCTTCTGAAAATCCAGGTGACAGACTTCCCCCTTTCTGCCGGATCCACTCACTTGATCCGAGAGGTTTATAAAGTTGGAGAGGCGAAGTTACCTGCGCCAGAACCGTGCTGATTGATAGCTACTAGCTTGTTTCCCTCTAAATTGCACGACGTTCTATCTATGGTATTCCCTCGAGAGTTTTCAGCACCATTGACGTCAGGTCAACCGGCTTGTGGCTGGTACATTTCTCTACCTCTACCTTTATGAGAGGGTGCGATGACCGATACAAGCCGTTTCTTAGATTTTTTACCTATGTCTGAAGATGCCTTGAACAGCCCAGCTGGTTGCCCCGCCAAAAAGGGACTTTAGTGACTTCGGTATTGCTGAGTGGATGCCATCCGACCCTGCCGCCTAGAATAAGTCTGCCCGTATCAAGCTGCTCAAAGCTCCCCTTGATTTATTGTCTTCTCCCCCATTTTGCAGAGCTTCACAGTCCCCACTCAGGTAGCCCCTGAGCACCGTGAGACTGTCTGCATACCTGCTGAATGAGTCCAACAATGTCGCTATTTTTTCCTGTCTGCTTATTTCCCTCATTCCCTGCAAGTCTCCCACGCCAACTGCCACTTTCCTCACAGCTGCCTCGTACAGAAAGTTGATGTGTGCTTTGCGATTGCTTTTGTGTTCCAAGCACTACTTTCCTATGGTGGGCCCTGTACTAACTTAAGATCCGGGACAATATACTTTTCGCTGCTTTCAACTAAAAAAGATCCGGTGGCCCCTGGTACCTCCGTACTTCCTCAATGCTGCTTTTTAGTCTCAGGGACTTTCCCACTAGGCTCTTCCACCAAGGTGGCAACCCCCTCTGTTTGACCCCACTGGTGTTGCCACGGCTTCCGTCATTTCTAAAGCCGTGTTCTTGGTCCAGCTGCATTGATATTCTATGCAGTAGTTACTTTTTATCCCAAAATCTTCCCGGAGACCCAGTTCTGCCGGGCTGTTCTGGTTTTTTCTTTCGGAAGTTCATTCGAGATGTGATTATGCCATAATCGCCCTTATCTGCGGGCTTCCCGACTTTCTGGCTGTGCACGTTATTTATCTACGTGAGAATCCTGACCACAGAGGAGAAATAATCTAGTCCATTCCTAGTCAGCTTCTGGCGATACAAGCATTTGCTTCCCAGTTTTCTTGACCCTGCCTTCGTTCAGAGGCTAAAATTTTCTATGCCGTGGGAACTCTAGACACTGACCGTATATCATCACGTGGGTCTCTGCCATTCTAAGGAACGTGAGATTGTTATTACCACTAATACCTTGATTCATCTCGGAGCCACTGATTCTAGCCTCTAGAGTCGTGCCTTTCACACTCAACAAAACACGATAAACGGTCCCACTCAGCTGAAAACTGGATACGTACTCCTCAATTAGTTTCTCCCTATCATCAGACTTGATCGTTAGTCCCTAGCAAATGATTATCATCCGTCCGTTTAATACTACCTCATCTTTCAATGACCGGCCATCACAAGGTCTTTTATGCCTTGTTAACCAAACCACCAACCATCTATATATCACTCCCAGAAACCGCCGAATTTTGGCTGAAAACATCCGCTTCACACGTAAAACGAAAGTCGGCGGACTCTGTCGATGGCAGTAGCAAGCGGTCAAGTACTCATCCAAGTGTGCTGAGAATGTTCCGCGTTCTCTTCCTTTGCTGCCTTTCTTCCAAGTCTGAAGGCTGCTACGAGACAGAAAGAAAGATGGCAACCAAACTGTGGTGGTCTTAAAACACTACCGGAAGAGCCCATATGTCACACACAGGGAGTTCAGGGCGGAGAAAAAATGAGGAGAAACCTCGACGGGATAAGCGTTCTCTTTCGTTTATTGGAAATCAAAAATGATAGTAATAGAATATTGGGCTGAGGAGCTACGAAGATCGCTTTTTACAGCCCATTCAATAACGGACATGATTTTTGTTGCAGTCATGACTAGACCTTACGTACAGCAAGCCCCGGAACAAAAAGGCTTATATTCTAGGCTCACAGTTCTTCAGCCTGACCCTAGGCCAGGCGGTAACATGCCAGTCGATTTTGCCACATATGAACCGACCCCACCCCTTTCATTTCAAACCCTCTCAAGCTCCCCAATCCAGTCTTGACTAGATAGTTGGTGCAGATTCCGTGGTAAGTACACTCCTCTGTGAGTCTAACCGTGTCGAGTCCGCTACTTCCACAATCTTTTGTTGGTATAAGGACCGATTAGCACCGATACTTGGTTGCATCGGTTGCAAACCACTACCCAAAACTGGTTATTTTTATTGTTATCCCTGGATAATTATCCATAAATATAGTTCGGCTAAAAAGCAGTAAAGGAAAAACTGGGCCTCAGCACCTACACTGTTTACTCTGCGAATAAATGAGGTAAGATATAGAGCATCCTACGCGGTAACAATAGACATAACCTTTCCAAAAGCCTCGAATTGGAAACGTTATACAGGGTTTCGCTTTTTGGAGCAGATAAGAGGCAACTTCATTGGGGATTCTAGTAGTCAACTACAGAAGCGAAACTGAAGTTTACTTACCCCCACTCAGGGAAAAGAGCAAGCCCTCAGGTAACGACGACATCCAAAGCGGTCTCCAAAGTGTTTAACATGATACCATGTATCAGCAAGTATGAGCCAGAAACACGTGCTCTTCTTTACACGAGCAAATCCATGACGTGTCATCGACTCTTCCGAAACCCTAGTTAGCCAATGACCAAGTTGACAGTACCTTCAAAGTGTGACTAGGTTTTAACTGAATTTACGCAAGATGGCCGGCTCCATAACGCACGGTTGTAGCCCATCCTCATGACTCACAGCTGGAACACTGCCAGACTACCACCACCTCTGTTTATTTTCATAATACTGTGATGTATCTCATAGCGTTGTTGGGTTTTATACTTGAATGGAGACCCAGGATAACCCGACTTCAGGTAGATACCCGTATTTATTCCGGAGCTTTGGCTTTTGCCTGGGGGAAAAACACTGGAAAGCTTTCCAAAGCAACAGTTCTCACGGTGCACCATAATTCAGTTTCACACTGATCGCCGGCCATGATGGCATCCCTTCTTATGAAGCATACACCAGATCTGCTCTTCGGCACACACCAAATTAGGTGAAGCCAAAACCCCCTCCATGGTTTCATAAATTTGGTGCTTTTACACCAACACGGTACTGTGCAAGATAGGTTCCGACAGCGTGCTCGAGTCAGGAGCTACCCTACCACCACCAATACTAAACACGTACGTGGGTGCCGCCTCACTTCTGGTGACGAGATCACATGAACACAAATAACAGCAGGATACTCCTTGGACGAAACAAATGGAACACATATATCCGTATTTTGTTAGCTATACTCAGGCCGGTGCAGTTTAAATTCGAAGTTTCAGCATTGCTCAAAAACGTGGTCCAAAGCTTTAAAGTGAAGGCGAAAAGTTGAACGCCAAATCCTCCTCAGGGGCTTTGGTTTGGGTACATTATCCACCAGGTTTACCAGTCCTGTGTGTGCTCACCATCAAATAAACCCTCGAGCTCGTGAGCTGTAGCATCTCGGGTCCAGTTTCACAAGCACATGGTTGGCCTATGCATCCTGGTTTCAATCTTTTCGGCAGCAAAGAGGCCTCACTGCCTGACTTCTTTAGAGCTGCCAGCCAACACAAGGTAGATAGCGCCGAATGGCTCATCCCAAGTTGGTGTGCGACCCATATCGATTGCTTGGACCAGTATCTCACCGACTGCTGCCCTACGGATTCCTTTGGTTAAACGTGCAGGACAGCTGCCAGGCCCGATTGAACAGGCTTCCAGTAGTTACTGAGATATATCTTACTCCTTGGAAGCAGCAGTGGGGACGAACACAACATGGAGTAGAACAGCCAGGTGGTTATTATTTGAGTTTCTGCTGTAAGCACGAACGCAACTCGCATCTTGGTTGCATAGAACGTATTTTTCACCGCATCAGATAGCCGAAGGGGCAATGTTTATGCGTCGCTATCCCCTTTGAATTCTACCCAAGCAAATGTGACCTTTTACGGGACAAAGGGGTATCCTGGTCAAGGGTCTGCTCCTATACGTTCTATGAGAAAGCTATCTGGACATCCATTTTCTCCGAGTGAGTTACTGATAGGTACCAGAGATTTCGTAAGCTGACCCTTGAAGCACACTTGGCGCGTTCTTTAGGTCGAGAGCCGTACGAAGGTTCGTTTTTCCTGCTTTGACGTGAGGCCTATAAAATTGGTGTACTGCCGCACTCACGTTGGTTTATGGTCAGTAGTGCATTCCGCTTGTCCGTTTGCTGCTCGTCGAAGGCCGACGACAAGTAATGAGAGCTAGCCATCCAGTTCCATTTCCAGCGTAAAGCTCTAATTCGGTTGCAATTCATCGAATTTTTGTAGTAGTTCTCGTGCGTTACGGTAAAGAGAACTAAACAGATACAGTCTATGCGTCTCTTATAGACAGCTTAACCGATGATGAGTTAAACCATTGTGCGACTTTTCACCTTTGATACGGATATATCCACAAAGCCAAGGACCAGGTATAAGTCCCACTTCTGTGATATCTTTTTGCCTACAGGTGTTTCCTCTAAACCGAAATCCTATATCATTTGTGCGCAGTATTAGGAGCTCCTTGCGTATGTCCACGGACATACCTACGTAAAGTCTGTTGCTGGTAAGTACTCACAAAAGGATTCTATGCTTTCGGGTTAAGGTACCGTGGGTAGTAACTATGATTCCTCGAGGGGCGAGGCATTTTGCTGCTACTTGGCGTCCACGTAGATGCCCAAACATCAAAATACCTGAAGCTGTTTCTGGGTTACCGTGGCCAAAATGACCCCTAAAGTGTCCTCATAGATCGCACAGAAGTTCTTGAAATTTACGAGGGTAATTGTAACATCCTCACAATATTCATCTAAGTATATCCGCAGGGCAAAAACGGCATATTTTGATTTACTAAATTGAGCATACCATTTTTACAACAAAATAATTTTATTTTCACAAACAAAATTCTGCCTATGCTGAGTTGGTGGTTTTGATCGAAAAATATGATTAATGGGCAAGGGACCATGAAACAAAAAGCTAGGGTGGATTTGGGCCGGCCCAGAGATTTCCGAATTAGGCTCAGGTAGTTCTGCCTTACTCTTCTAACGACGTAGCCCAAAGTAGACCCGAAGAGCCCAACGGGGCGCCCTCTGGGGTTGCTTCCTGGGTGACCACATCAAGGAATGGGAGTTTGCAGCAAAACTATGCGGAGAATCCTACATGTCAAGTGTGGATCGCATGGGAACGCCTAATCTGTGCGTATTATATAATTTCAAGTCCTGGGCTTGCAAAATCTGACCGGTTACCTCGCAGTTTCCTAAGCACTCCAAGTTATTCTCGTGCCAGCACGTTTCTGTTATATACTGTGACGTCAGTGTGTCGGAAAATGCAGTTGACAATGGTCGACCTCAGTTGATCTAATTTATTTTCACTTGTTGAAGTCAGATCTGGTGGCTGACTAAGTATGTCCCTTATCTGAACTCCGCAATACAGCTGATGGACTCTGAACAGCAATAAGAACAATCATGGTTTATTTCGGAGACGCCCAAAGCATGCCATTTGCATGATCTTGTTGTTGCAGGCGATGATATGGGCAGGTATAGTTCATGAAAATGTGGAAATTTGCATGAAAAATTAAGATAACAAGGCTCGGAAGGGGGAATAAGGTGGGATGAAAATAGGATAAGTGTATGCAAACCAAAGAAATTGTAGGGGTCTAGATGAACTCAAGGACGAATTCAAATAAACGTCCGGTGAGTTTGAAAGTCAAGGTCAGATGGGGAGTATGACTAGTCCAGGTGAAGACGTCTGGAGGTCGAATGATATACATGAGAAGGACTAGAAATGGGTATAAGAAATTGCATTAGCGGGGGACAACGGAGAAAAATGTGAGGTGCACTGCATTGGATTAAATATCGATGAAGCATTGGCACTCTGCAGTGGATAGCCGGCGGACAGGGCACAAAACTCATCGTAAAACAGGGAGCGAGCAATACAAGACGTAGAAGGTGGATCGGATGACAAAATTGATTTAGGAGGATTGGATACGGCAGATGTGAGGCACAGACGTAGGATTGATGGATGTATATCGTGGCGGTCAGCGGGATGATAGCAAGAGAAATGGCCTCTGAGGAACGGCAAGATGCAGAGCGAATGCACACACAAATATACGCGCAAGTACAGATATAAATATATATATAAGAGGAGCAGGGGCAATAACAATGGGGTCCTGGAAAGAAATTAACAGTCATTGGAAGGGGTAGGTAACGTTAGATCAAATGGTTGTAGAATTAACTTTGGAATGTCGTGGCGAATTGTCTTCACGACAGGTGCACATGGCGGCCCAGAAGGGAGAAAAAAGGAATGCGGAAGCGCAGAGGTGATTACGACTGTGAGGAGCGGTTCACGGAAGAGTGAAGATGAAGGATAGGATCGAAGAGAACGGGTTAAAATGGGTCTAATTATTTGATCAAAGCAGGTGCGACATGTGTCGACGGATCAGAGGAATCGGGTAATGACAGATCAAACGATTTGGAACTGTAAAAGAACTTCATGATGTAACGCCGTCTTTACGATCGATGGAGCATCGAAAAGCAGACCACACTGGAAGGCGTACAGAAAAATGTCTGTAGCGAGCAATAAACGGATCAAGGGATGAAAGCAATGACCAGGGAGACACAGGTAAGACGTGGCCAATCAGATCATTTTATTACAGATGAAACACGAAGGAGGCGGAGAAGAAAGCGGGCAGCCCTAAGATAAGTGAACCGGTAATAGAACATAAGGCCCAAGAAATGAATGCGCGACGGAGTTGGGGCAATGGAGCTGGAGAGCTGCGTGCCAGCAGACAATTGAACGGGTGAATTAAGCAGGTGGATGCTAATCGGGACACTGCCTAATGGAAAGAACCAAGGAGGAATCGCGGAGCCAAGGAAGGAAAACATAGTGGTGGTGATTAGATAATAAATGCGACTGTAAAAGAAGCAAAGTTTGGAGCGGCAAGTTCTGATATGCGGATTGGTCATGGATGCAGGTGTGATTGGTGCATAATGGCATTGGGCATGACGAGGGAGAACAAGGGGAGATTTGACAAAACAACAGGCAGTGGGGTATAAGAATGCTATCAATGGGCATTCTGAGCAAAGGGTAATACCAAGTGCATATAGAATAGAGGCCGGCAATGACGGCAGGTGGAAAAAAGACATTGGCGAGTGCCGGCAGAGAAGAGTGGCTAGGACGATAGTGACTCAATGCAATGAAAGTTGATGCAGATAGAGGCGATAGGAAGAAGGACAGAACGGGTAGGTGTATAACGTGGTAGAGCGACAAAAATGGAAAGTGGCAACAGATGAAAAGAACTATGGGTGGAGAAACTGTGGCGGAAAAAGGATGGAGAGCACGCAATTTTCAACCGACAGTATTGGATTCGGTAGTCCGAGAAAAGTCAGGGCTTGTGATCGAGCAGTATTTGCGGCCAAGTTACATAGCCTAAAGCGCGATTTTTTCTCTCAACTTAACATAAAATGTCTCAGATGCATTCTTTTATTCAATTGGAAGTCAACTGTGATCGTTTTGACCCTACGTCTTTCTGCAGGTCGGCCCAAGCTCTGACAGTTATATTGTAACGGCCAGATTGGAGGCCGCCATCTTGTTGTTCGTTTAATGTAAGTGTTGGTGCCGTTGATACACTTACTGGGCCTCGGCTCATGAAGTTTTTCCCTTTTGTGCTTTTGCAGATCACACGTGCTACCCTCGTCGGAAGAGCATTGCCCCTGCCTGTTACATTTTTGGCACCCACGGCGGGACCGCATTGAGGGGAGTGGGAGGCCTTGGAGATAGACCTGATATGGGCCGAGGAGATAATTGTGAATTGATCTGAGGCGTAGATTTGGTGTGGCCCAGGAGAGGTCTTGTGGTATGGCCTACCCAAGGTGTGGTTCCCGGAGAGTTAATGCTCCTGTAGTGTGTTGGAGTGCGGAACACTGGGGGCAGTGTTCTTTTGTGGGGGGAGCAGTGTAACGGCCAGATTGGAGGCCGCCATCTTGTTGTTCGTTTAATGTAAGTGTTGGTGCCGTTGATACACTTACTGGGCCTCGGCTCATGAAGTTTTTCCCTTTTGTGCTTTTGCAGATCACACGTGCTACCCTCGTCGGAAGAGCATTGCCCCTGCCTGTTACAATATCCCAGTTTCCTACGTCCTCATTTTGTAAAGAGCTAATACCTCCTCCCCGAGAATTCCTGTGCACTTCGACCACGCACGGTAGCATGCCTCCTAGCGAAATCTGAGAAATGTACCTTGGTATCACTATTACTATAATCAGAACTGAGCCCAGGACAAAATGTTTCACTCCTTGAACTATAGCAAGATTTTACTATATGATGACCATCTGTTCCATTCGGCATTTAATTCTTTGGATTTGGGCTTCCAGCCCTCCTCTATCAGTTAAAGATCCCCATCTTTTGAATGGTAACTTTTGTTCATGAAGTTGCTCACCTCTAACTTCGAGTGGTTATTCTTTCTCTTATCTATCTTAATTGTCCGCTTACGTATTTTCATAAAATGTTTCCCGTCCGATCCATAATAATTTGCTTCCTCCTGTGAACCCGAGAAAGCATCCATTATTCATCGTCTGTACCACCCCTGTATATAATGCATGTGACGTAATCTACCGTAACGTGCTTTCCGCCAATTTCCTGTTCGACTAATTCTTTGCTACTACCCAAAACTGGGTTCGGGAATTATTTTTAATAAACACGTATATTATCATTTTATGTCATTTAAAGTCCACACGGCCTTATTATAATGGTAAAAGAGCTTCTCCTCGGTTCAGGATTTGTGAACTTTTTATCCCACTCAATAGTGTGCACTCCGAATACAGTTCAGCCCATGCTTCTCGACCGCAGTCGATTAATACTTTATTATGTTATTATTATTCAAAATAGGAGGAGTCACCTAATCACCGGAGCTTCATTGAGAGCGGTGAGTAAGCCATATAATGGGCCACTAACAGCTGAGACCACCAAGTTCGCAAGGGGCTTGGGTATCAGAATTACTGCGGAATCCGGGCGGACTGAACAAAACAAGCTTGTTGCTCATAAGGCAAGAAGTGAGCTCGTTTTGCCGCTCCAAGCTTTTCGTCAAAGAACCGCAGAGGAGTTGAAACCACTTACAAGGCCGTAGTAAGACGGCCTTTAAATGGTGCATACAGACTCGGGCCTCTTTAAAAAAAATACAACCCTCCTTCAAAAGCTTCAGCATATGGCTACTTGGATGGTTAAATAAAAGCAACGACCTTATCAATAAAGACCACGGAATAAGGGAGTCGATGCTTACGAAATAAAGCTTACAAGAGAAGTGGTCGAAGCGTGTGAAACCTCGAAGTGATCATCGACGCCGGGCGATGAAGACGACTTTGAAAGGGGCATTTAAAAGTATATGAGAAGTAACAGCGTGGAATTTTGAAGGCCATGCTCTACGCCAAAATATGGGCGGACTTCTTCGTCAGTGGCGTAGTGAAAATAAGGAATAGGATGCGTGAGGGAATGGTAAGCATTCAAGTGTCAGGGTAATTAAAGACGATGGTAGGCCTTAAGTGGTAAGGGGTTTTCTGAAGAAGAATACTGGAGATCGGGAGAAAGTTTTAATTTACTCAGAGATGGCCGGTTTTCCTATGTTTCGGGGCCTATGACCAGGCAAACCTCGGCCATCGCCATGAACTCCAACTCCAAAGTAACATTCGAACTGTTTCAAGAACTTCCAGTAGGTGGATTAAAAGCCAGAAGATAATTCCGGTTCCCTTTTAGACAAACTTAGAAAACAATCCACCACAAGTCGTGCCACTGAAACAACTAATGTTTTCCCTGAAGTACATTTCTGTATGCGGCAACTACCCTGGTCGCAAGACTGATGTTTGATGCCTACTGTTGCACCCTAAACTTAGGGCGGGTGACTGGGTTTTCTTCCCTATCGTCTAGTAGCAAACGTATCTTAGCCACTCATGCCTCAGTTCTAACCTGGAGCAGCCTACGTTGTCTGTACAACTCTAAGCCTTTCGCAACCTGCTTTTCCTTCAGCATAGATGGCAACAAGCCATTCCTGACACTGTGGGAATAACCATGGTAAAACCCGAGGTACTAGAGCCCGGGAAAGAAGGGTGCAAAAAACTTACCGGCAAGGAGTTTTGTTCGCTTTCAGGGTATTTGCCTTTGGCTAACAACGGTTTGCCTAGTTGTTGCGCAATTTGACTCCTCCGTGGTCTTCGAGAATGCTGAGTACTGTCAGATCCAGTCAACGAGGCGTTTTGGGCGACACGGGGTGACTGGTTCGGACACAACTCAAAACGAAGTCGACTCCAGATATCTACGGTACGGTACACAACAACTTTAGCAGTGGTACTTTAAACAGGCTTCACTGTTGTTTTCTGGGCTCTTGGTCTCCGAATTGAGCACTTACTCACCAACTGCGACCGAATTTAAGCGAATTACCAGAAGCAAAATAATAAAGCAACGACCAAGTTCAGGCTCGGTAACCAACGCTCGAGCCAAAGGAGGTGGTACAACTTGTGACAAGGATTTGGTGCAATAAAAAGCAACCTAAGTTCCGATAGAAGTGGTTCATACCAGTGAAATAATATGGTTTGTAATATGAATATCGATGAAAAAAATAGGGATTTTTGAACTCATTCACACCTCATCTCTGGCTTGTGCATGGAAACTTTTACTCCACCGAAAGCCAAAAAGACATCAATTTTTAAGACAAAACGAGGAGATCCAATTAAAAATTTAAATTGTCTTCAGCGTAGACCACCATCGGTATCTTAAAGTGCTATTGTACCAGCTTCAGTTTCGTTAGTGAACTCACATGGGCGAGAGATAGTTTGTAAAATGGTCAGTAGGTTGAAGCTCAATGTTTTGCCGACAATTGGGCCAAAATCGTTTTCCAGCTGATCAGGTCTGAGTCATTGGGCAATGTCATGAAATGCAAATATCTAAATCACCTACCCCTAGTCTCTGTGTTCTATCTGTTCTAAGTTATTCTGAGGTAAACACTTAAAACTAACCGGGGAAAGTGAGTGGCTTCGGGATGAAACCCAACCTGATCATGACCGGCTGTCAATGTTCACCCTTGCCCTCAAGTATTTTACTGTACACTTTGTGATGTGACGGATATCCACGCTCGTTAACGCACGAGAACTGAGGGTTCTGTCTTCTGTTTTGTGTCACTCACCCAGAATTTTCGATTATTTCGTGTATCTGACACCACTCTTTGCGTCCCGTGGATAACGAAGCACGTCGATTTTGTCACTATCATTTTTGTATATTTTAGAGGTTGAACGATCTGGCTTATTGCGTCACAACTCCCCAAGTCAATCGGTCATACCCTGCTACTTGAGTTCAGCTATCGTGCTGTTGGCCTTGCCGAATTCCGCATCAAGGAGGTGCAGTATGCTCCTGAAATCATTGTCAGAAGCACATATTTATGAAGGTAATACTGCCTAGCAATTTCTGTTTTTCAGGCCAAACGTTTAACTAGAGGTTTTGAGAGCCTAGGATGCTGCAAAACAACGAAACGGTGTGGACTTACGATAGGACGTGACTACTTTTGTTCTGTGCAAACTGAACCAAATTGACGACAGCCAACAGCGTGAATTGACACCCTAAAGCCCATGACCGTTGCACAAGATTCCCACCTGGAGGAAAGGACAGTCACGGCGAGTAGCCAAAAAGAAGACTAAGAGTGCTGCGAGGGCGAAAAACTTAGCAGCTCCTCGGATACTCCATGTGAGGCCAGAACCAAACGAACAGAGAATAACGTGATTCCTACTAAAACGGAAACGGCAGTCCCATCCACCAATGCGAAATGTAGCCTACAAACTTACGATGATCTGTCATCGGTCCACGCGTTCGTTATTCTGCTCTGCTACGCGACGGCAATCGAACTGTCACTGTGACGCCTCACATAATGCAGATATGATGACAGCAGTTTTGTCCGCCACCGACCAAGAGATGGGAAACATGGTAAATGGAAAGTAACCAATTAGCACATATCAAGACAGCATGCGCGTGGTGCGCAAGTCCATCGGCGAAATGGTCACCTTGCTGGGCAGAAAGAGTTCAGATAAACAAGAGTAAATAATAAACAAAGAGGCACAGCTGGAAGTCACCACAAACTACTACAGCTTTACGAACAAATTGGCGGGGCTGATTACCTGGGCTATTGGCCAACACGCCGAGATGATCGCAGTCCAGGAGAGGTAGATTTCCCAAGGTGACCACATTATGCAGCTCTGCGAGACAATTATCCTTTTCATCCGCTAGAGAGGGAAATGGAACAGCAAGTTATGGAGTATCAGTTGTAACCAGCAGGGGAGTAGTACCCAAGGAATTAAAATAGGGTTTGTGTGTAGCAACCTCTAAATTTCTGCCACAATCCTAACAGCGCAGACCAGAAATATAGCAGTCGCAAGCCTACATTGAATTCAAACTCAACCTCGGATGGGGACCAGCGACCGGAGGATGGTCTACGGCAGCTTCGGCGTCTGCTAGAGCACTCCCAATAGCACCTTCCGAAATATCGGGTCTCGGTTAGCCGTATCTAGAGTAGAGCAGAGAAATGCTTCGTGGATTGGACGCAGCACTGGGCCCGAGTTCAGCCTATGACGTTAAACACAAGGTGCAACTCAGGGCGGCACACTTTGCCTCTTGAACTAGTGGTCACAAAACATGAAAATGACGTCGACTAGTTGGATTTTCTTCCACATTTGGAAGAATTAGGTGATTTCTCTATCGAATTTCCTTACCTCGTCAAGCGAAATCCACAGGAAAATCATATGGACCTTATTGGTGATTAGACATATAGGAGCTCAAGGAGGTCAGCAGAAGGAGAGTGGTGGGTAGAAGATTAAGAATTTGGGGTAAGAGAATTGTGTCAGATGATTAAGCGAAACCTTTTGCTACAGGAAAATAACTTCACACTTCGGGAGCTAAAGAATAAAGGTAGGGGGTCACCAAACCTCACCTAGCAGTTTCCTTGGTAACGTGTTCTTCGATTCCCCGTACTTCGTGGACCACCTGCAACTTAATCCAAAGCCAAATGCATTCGAGTCCTTTAACAGGAGCAGTGCTTTCCATGGTAGGTGAGAAATAAAATGCTACTGGGAGAGCCAGTACTTGATAGCATGCACTAGGACAACTGTCAAATGGCAACTGTGTTGAGCAGTCAGTTTTCAGCCAAAGAGAAGCTGGTTAGAGGATTAACCAAAGGCAACTCTGGCTGTATGGATCTTCTCTTAGAAGTCCGACAGCGTTGACTTCGACCGTGGGTTGAGGCCAGATATGTTGATGATCTAGCGACTCGTGTATTGTTCGTTATAATGTGGGTTGGGTAAAAACAGTGCTGATAAAAGTTTGGCGACATCTGGAGTGTCGATTTTCGACGTCCATCTGTTAGGCGTGTTTCAGCAAACGGGGGTTTCACACGCTCTCGAACCTAGGTTTGCTTCAGGTTCGTCCACAGTGACGAGCCCCTTTGCCGTTTCCACGGCCACGCTTAGTAACCATTCCGTTGCCCAGTGAGTGGTTATCACTTTGGTCACACGAAGAAGTCCACAGAGGTTCAAAGAGAGTCAGCGTGGCCGTGCTAATCCGCCTGGTAGGAGGTAAGATAACCCAAGAGCAGGTGAAGCCTCAGACGGCCTGCGGATTCTGAGCCAGAATAAAGAACACACAAATGACATTCGGAGCTGCTGTGGTTGCTGCAATACCGAAAAATGAAATTATTACAAACGAGTTTTATTCCCCGAGACTGTTGACTGATAAACCTGTGGCGAATTTTACAACTCATCACTGGTAATCGGTTGCAAACATCTCCACGAAACCAGCCAAACGGACGGCATTTCGTAGTTTTTGACCGCGACGGCTACTTTGTGTTGTGGGTAGTTGGATATTCTGATAGACTAGCTCCTAGATTTTCACGAGGTGTAGTTGTGGGTGGCCCAAGTAATAGGTCACTCGATGCAGGTGACTGAGCGATTCAAACAGGCGTACGTTGGCCGGATGGCTCATATTCTATGATGGCAGGTTTGAGGCGGTCAGTAAGTATGGCGTCGTGTCGCCCAGTGATGTCTACGACAAACGTTCTCGCTCTGCGTTTTATCGCCCGGGAAGGATCAGTGTATGGCGGTTGTAGCGGTGATAGAACACCATCAACGCGGAGGAATACGCGGGCAGCGGTTTATAGCGCAACTGGACCATAGATTGTTGTTCGCGTAGCGGGCTGGCCCTCAGTACTCGCATTTTCTGCGTAAGGCGTTGAGCGTAGTTACCGCAATCAAAAGACACGGTTGGTGAGGGGGCTATCAACTCTGCAGGTGCAAGTGTACAGCCGTATATTAGCACCGCCGGTGTGGTGTGTATTTCTTCTTGAACGGTGCTGAGCAGGCTCAAGTGTGCTGATGGTAGTATTTCACTCCAAAGTAGGTTACTGTTTGCGCGATGGGCTGCATTTAACTGCCAAAGGAAACTCTCAACCATACCGTTGGCCTGAGGGTGATGTGAGACTGTCCTAATGTGTCGGCAGTCAAGTGTGGCGAGTAGGTCACTGAAAGCTCCCTGCATATATACATTTACCCAAGCGAAGTTGGCAGAGGTCCTTAAGGACTGAATTGCACACGGAGAAAATGTGTTTCGGATCCCGCGAACCTATATGACTGTGTTTTATTTTTTACCTTTATTGGTCCCAACACTTTGACACTGAAGGCCAGTACGGGCCCAGTGACAAACTTCTCGTTTCACGTTGTGTCAAGCAAAAAAGTCCGGTTACCGGTTTCAGCGAGGCAGTCACATCGATATGGGCCAGATTATGAAGGACCAAAAATGTAGGATATCCCCGAACATCAGTAACCACCTGTCTGTGGCAATCCCGTGGCATGTCAAACGAAGGTATTCTGAAAAGTCTTGACGGGTACCATCGTCAAGCCTGAATAACCGTTTTGTGAAGTTTGTTGATATCCAGGCCCGCAGCGTGGGCAGGAGTTATGCTTCCGGGTGGATCCTGGGAGTTTGTGGTAGACTCAGTTGACGTACTCCCAATGGAGTGTAGGCCACAGGATTTTACACCCCAGAGAGGTATAGCATTCCCACAGTTGACCTAGAGACAAATTCTGAGTGGTGAAGTTGTGAGAGGAGCCTCGAAAGAGAGCCCGCTTCCGTGACTAGGGCTAGGGCTAGTGATGTGTAAACACCATTACCATACGGCCCTCAAGGAGCTTCAAAGGGTCAGATTGCTCAAGGACAGCCTTGTTGGCGACAGCTTCCTTGACCGTGATTAATCCAACAAGTGCCGCTTCGGGAAACAAACTTCCGCCTTCCTGTGCGCGACGGGGAGAGTTGCTTCGTTTCCGAATACTAGGAAAAGAAACAGCTACGGGAATTCAGCAGGCCGCGAGCTGACGCAACTGGCAAAGAGATTGTGGTTCGGAATATTTGCGGAATGTCGAGACTTTATTAGGTAGAGAAAGTATACCCTATATGCCTTGTGAGGGACCCGTGCTGCTCGGCTTACTTTCCTCTTGAACGACTTGAAATCAGTTCACGGACCATTATGACTGACCTACCCACTAGCTTGAATACAGACAGATAACCAAGTCGCCTTATTTGGCTTTGGGTTTTGGGCTTGTCTTCTTCGAGTCAATCAATCACTGGGCAGCGGTGTAATAACAATCCTCATTTTTTGGCTGCATTCAAACTGGTGAAAATCAGTCTGGTAATTTTCTACTTCGGAAGTGAGAATATTTTATCTGGTGCTCAGTTTTCAGTTTGGCTGCTAAAGTCAGCCAACTAAGTGTGCCATTAGGATTTGCCCTACTACACCTTGACTCGGAATTGGAAAACGACTCGGAGAGGAACTCATCCGGTAATCAGGGGTTGTAATCAAGAAGTACAGGAGAGGGACTAAAAAGGACAAAAATAAAAGTGGATTCAAAGCAGTACTACCACGACTGCGGGTGCAAGAATCAGGATCTATCTTACAAGAAGCAGTAGGGCTAACATATCTGTCGACCAATAAAAGGGAATCTACTCAATAGCCAGGCCAACTTCTGCAGAGGAAGAAACCGAACCCCCCCCCCCCCCCCTTCACTATCCGTCCAGCCTGACTGGCCCAGAAGCAATGGATCCGTCAAAGCCCCAAACAAAAATGTAGCATAAGGATTGAATCAAGTAAGCAGAAGGAAAATGAATTGAACTGAAGCGAAAAAAAAGCTCCATTAAAAAATAAAGGCCAAAAGGGCAAAGAAGAAGATGTAAAAGAGAAAAACGGGGACGGAAGATGGCCTGTGACTTTGAAGGCTCTAGAGCATATAAACCTTTGCCGTAAAATTACGCCCAAGCTATTGTGCACTATAGGAATCATTGAACATAATTCGAAGAAGAAAAACTGGTACAGCAAAGAGGACACAAGGTAGCTGAAGCAACTAAAACCCCTACTCAGCCCGACTCAATAGGCCTAAGGAGGCACATATTTTGACTGCGATCACAAGGAATGGGCCAGTGATCCTTGAAAGGGGGAGATATGAGCCTTAGTGCCAGCTACTTTTCCCTATTGCAACAGCTGAGCCTGCGGTTGGGCTCCGTTGCCCACATCCGCATGGAACTAATCTACTCTGCCCATACAACTTAGGTAGTTCTCTGTCCAAAGTACTGGTGGCCTCGCCGAGCTACTGCTCTAGTCGAGCTACATTTCTGGAAGCATGTGTATACTCAGGTTCAACTCAAAGGAGTCATTAGCATGGTCTTGAAAGCTATGGAAACTTGGGTCAAATTAGCGTTCTCCTGCGATGAAAAGCGATGTTTTAGGGCATTCAGAAAGACGTGCCACAGAAGTGGGTTGCTTTGGTTCCTTTGGGAGTAAGCCAAAATGGCAAGGTTGGCTCTGGTGCCCAGAAGGATTATAATGATCTCACCTAGGTATGTTCTTGACGTAAATCAGTGGAAGGGGGCATAACCACGGGTCTCATAGCAAGCCCGGTTAATAGTAAGTAAAAGAAAGGCGGAAGGACCCCTCAAGCACACAGTAACACGAGTACTGAGCCAGCTCGGTTCCCCGTGATAGCACGACAGAAGCCCGCTTCCTGATGCTGGCAACAGAGGCAATTTATGTTTAGTGCTGAGGGGAGGGAAAAGTCTATCAATCACCTATTCCTGTAAAACCTTCCAAAAAGTGAAAATCTTGTCTCACCCATTTGGACATCAGGCTACTCGAACGTAAGACCTGGAAGCTCCAGCCCATTCTATGACAAATATACCAGAAGCAACACAGGCGAGCGCGGAAACAGCAGTAGGACATAATAAAAACATAATTGTGGAATGGCCCAGCGAACAGTTTTTCGGAGAGATATGGCGAAAATCCATCATTCACGACAACGAGTTACCGACCCACTCGACAAGTTGGGGGCTCTCGCAGGCCTTTATTAAAAGGGTATTGTGCCCAGTGAGATAGAGACCGAATGCTAAAACGCTAGCGCTTGTGAGCCCCACCCTAGCGAAAACCAGAAACACCAGGTGCGGAGATCCGTTACTGCCTGCGGCGAATGGAATCAGTATGAATTCCTGGTGGGTATTTTATTAGAACCGGATAGCTCGGCAACCTAGATAATCAAAAACCGCTCTCAAGAGAAAGGAATATCCAACTCAACCCAATTATCGGAGCAGGCCCGGTCATTCCACTCTTCGTCCACTACAGAACGCCTCATAGAAGTGGTTGCACGAATGATTCAGTTCCCGGGTGTTGGCTTACATCCCATGGAAGGCATTTGTTTGTAGAACCATCGCTGAAACGCAAATCAGGCGCCCTACTGATGCAAAAAAATAGAAAGCACTCGAGCGTGGAGCTCGAGTACAAAATGGATGCATCACTGCCTGGGAAAAAACAGAGACAACGGGGAAACAACAGTGGAGCTGTGTAATGCTCGCCCTGTCGGTATTAAATGGGCAGGGCTAGTTGTCCTGTCTAAGAGAACGGACTGCATTGCAATCAACATGAGTCCACTGTGTCCCGAGGGATTGATGGTGCACTGAGCCGGCCTTGAGGGTGGAAGAGTAGGAGAATCACTATTGTTAATAGCGCAACAACTCAGAAGGTACTAGGTGCGTGACTAGCAAAATAAAGACAGTGAAGACAAAAATGAAATTCGACTAGAGTGGCGCTGGAGGGCGTTTACAAGAGCCTATCCTTTGGAGGGAGTGTAAGGACCGGTCGTGGAAAATCCCCCTAAAACCTTTGCGATTCAGTGTTCTTCTTACCATCACTCACTTGTTTACACCATTGACGTGTCTTTACGAACTGTCTGTTTTTTATGGACCAATTGTTTTTTGTTCGCGCCCAGAGCGCTACTTTGTCATATCCTTGTTCTCGACCTGCGTGACGCACGTGCTCCTTGCTCGCGCGCCGCAATTCGGTTTCTCGTTTGTTGAGTTCTCGTGATCTCATTATTGAGATTTGTATCTTTTTGGTGTCATTGTTTATTCAACAATCTAGTATCGTAGAATATCACGGATAATCGCCTTTTGATTTTGGGATCCCTTGTGAATTTGGCTACCCATCGCTCAGACTTGTGTTACCAGGAGAAGTGGGTCAGCTAGTTTATTCATTGGTATCCACTAGAAACGCAGGCAGGAGTTTAGCCACGAGGCATTTATTGCTCTGAAGATAGAATGGCAATCAAACTGGGCGTCGGTGGAGTTTCTAGGCCAAAGGTTGACTGACCACGTGGAGGACAGGGCACAAACACACCACATCTATCAGAGCTCTAGTCAGAGGGAGTGTCAGATTCCGGGACTACTGGGCTCAGTTATTTCCACATATTCCGCGAAAGCACACGAAATTCGAATCCATGTATCTGCTGGGAAAAGAAACCACGGAACTCTCAGAGAGAGGTAGGAAATATCAGGTAAAGGAGAAGGTCCCTCAGTGGACTGGATGAAGGACATCCTGTAGCGATGGCAGTGGTCCTAGTTTCAGATACGGAGGGCAGTGTGGAAGAAATGTCGGAGAATATCAGAAGCTACTTTCTGCGTTTGGCACAGGAATTAGCTGCATTAGACAGAATATGGAGAACAGGCCTAACACCATAGTGAAAAGGCAAAGAACCTTAGCACTAAAGAGTCACAGCTAGCACGTGGAAGATAGAAGGTTGGTGGACTTCGCCTTTCCATCCAGTACAAAGGAGTTAACTAGCAAGCGGCGGAACGATAGAGATGTAAGAAAGAAACACGTGGAAAGAACCCTTAAAGTGTTACGCAACTTCTCCTAGGCCAAAGCAGCCAAAAGCGTTGAAGTGTCTGGGGTAAGGATAGAGTTTTGAGATTCAGTGGAGAACACCATGCAGAAGGCAGAAGTTCTTAGAAGGTAACTCGAGGATTCCCACAAGGAGGACCAAGATGAGCCATCCCTGCCTCTAGAATGTTCTAGGCCTTGTCCGATGGAAGGGCTTGTGATATCGTTGGAACATATTTTACTGGCCTTAGAAGCACTCAACCAGAACATCGATCCCATATGTTTGACGTCGATTTAGATATATCCATTTCAACGTCACCTCACCAGCCAGCGCCTAAGAAACCAAGAAGCATGGAGTTTATCCCTGGCAAGCTGTCCTCTCTTGGGCTGACTAACTCGATTCCACCATTACCTATCACCGAAATATCGGCCACGATCGATGACGATGCGAACCGCCTAACTGGCTTAACAGCCATACCCAGAAATCCTCAACCCATCAACGGAGTCACCCCAAATTCTTCTTTGCCATCTCTCCACTCGGCTCCATTAGCCACTCTGCAATCTACGGTGCCTAGGCCATCCCCCAAACCAGCGAAAACATCATTACTAGGTGGACTGCACGTTGTTGACACTACGGTCAATCCTAACTCACTCATCAAACCACACTTCCAACGGCTAAGGACCCCAAGCGAGGCAACACGGAGTGCAACAATGGACAAGAAAACGTCATTCAAGACCTATCTCCCCAATCCAAACCACTAATCACTAGTTGCACCGTACATTCCACCCAGTATCGCGTTTTCTTCACCTGGTTATCATCCTCATCAGGCTGGTGCAACTAACCTCCGGGCCTCTTCAACAACGCCACCATTCATACCAAACGATTACTTTAGTGTTCTACATAACTTCTATCGTAGCCTAAGTAATATTTTCTCACATGAATCTCTTTCCTTTTATCGTTCACATATCTCACCCACCCTGAATCCCTTTTCTACCGCAGGCCACTTACAACAGTACCCACGACCTCCCAGTCTCTACGCCAACCAACACCCGTATATCCCACTTCCATTTCACATTCCCCCTCCAGGTTACAGCCCATCAAATTACTGATGTCAAGAGGGCACCTGTGTTACCGCCCGTATTAAGGCAGGTGCCAAGATACCTGAGGCTGCTACACGTCCTTTTTTTCCCCACTTAACAGCTACTTAACCCTCCCTCCTCATATTTCTACGTCCCAGCCACCAGTATCTACCAATAGTAAAGCACTCGATAGTGATCTTTCGCGGTGTTGTTCCGCACTAAGTAGACTTACCAACCGCCGACATCCTTCCAATCTAACGAATCTCATCAGTACTAGCCACACCCAGCTTAGCTTAACAACCAAGCTGACTGCCACGCCAGGTGTTTCTACTCAGCTTATTTCACCATCCACATTACCGACTACTCCATCTCAAGGAATAATGATTGCGTCATCCGATCCGCCTTCAGCAAATGCAATTTCGGAATCCTATAAAGATCTTAACGTTAACCTTGACTCCACTAAACGGTTCTCATTGTTTATGCTGAATGCACGCTCAATAGTGAATAAGATGCGAATGCTGCGTATATTACTGCTCACGTCTGATTACGACCTTATTTTAATTACCGAAACCTGGTTGACAGACAACACTCCAAACGAGGATATCGCTATCACCGGATACCAAGCTTTCAGGAAAAATAGACTCACTCAGAGAGGAGGAGGCTGTCTTATATATGTACGACAAAACATGCGAGCGAAAATATTTCAGCACCCCATACTCGATAACTTGCCGGATTCAGTTTGGCTACAGGTCACTACAGGATGTTCTGACTTCATTGTTATTTGCATCTACCGCCACCCGAATACTAGTCAAAACGACTTTCTGCCTATCATAGAGGCGTTAAACGTTGTTGCGGACATACCCGGCCCAAAACTGGTGGCCGGCGACTTTAACGCACCAGGCATACGTTGGTCCACTTTGAAAGCTCCACATCACTTACTACACTTCTTGACCAGCATTCGT
Organism: Fasciola hepatica; assembly: GCA_948099385.1. Classification (NCBI taxonomy): domain Eukaryota; kingdom Metazoa; phylum Platyhelminthes; class Trematoda; order Plagiorchiida; family Fasciolidae; genus Fasciola; species Fasciola hepatica. The sequence continues at coordinate 2,573,360 of CANUEZ040000047.1, forward strand.
TTAGGAGAATGGACTCAACATGTGATGTGCCAAACTAGAGGCAGAAGCATCCTTGATCTCACTTTTACGGTAGGATTATCTCGCGTGCACACATCTATCGTGAACAGCATCCCAGGTTGTGACCACTTGCCGGTAAAATGTGAGTTTTCGGTGCCAGCACGAACCGTTCACAAACCAACCGTTAAAAGACCGTTCCACCAAGCTAGCTGGAATCAATTACCCTCACTCATTCGCTCGCAGAACTGGGATACTTTCTTTTTATCTGATGACTTGCATACCGTGGTGGATCATCTTTACTCCACACTAAATGCATGTCTTGACGTAATCACCCCAACCCAAGGTCTACCTGGACGAGATAAACCAAACAGTTTTTGCCGTTTGAAGCAGAAGCTTTCTATGCTACAACGCAAATTCCTTAGGTCGAGAGACTTTTCGTTGTTCTTGCAAATGAACCGTTTATCTAATTCTATGAAATTGATTGAAATGTCCCGCGGTAAAAACAGGAATTAAGGGCGCTGAGTCACCCCAAGAGGTCCGAAGCTTTATCTAAGCTGATGAAGTTGAGAAACAGCCAGTGCAGTTCTCCTATCTCATCCATTATATATAACAACAATTATATAACGAACTCCCAAGAGATCTCCGAGGCATTCAGTGCCTATTTTGCTTCGTCTCTAATGACCGATGACTCCCCATGCCTATATCACGTTGAGCCGATGACATCTGCACAGTTCTCAGCGGTTACATTTCACCCGAACGACTTAACAGTACAGCTAACTAAAATTAGGCGGTCATACTACCCCGGGCCAGATGCCGTACCACCGGCTACTTTTAATCTAGGTGGCACTGATATCCCATTCTTGCTATCAAAGGTTTTTAATTTATCTATGAGCAGTAGCGTTTTCCCCTCTCATTGGAAAACATCAGTTATTATCCCGATTCCTAAGAAAGGTTCACGCCAGGACCTAACCAACTATCGACCAGTGAACCACACCCCTATAGTTTCCCGAATTATGGAAAGACTGATAAAAAATAAGCTGACAACTCATTTACTAAACAATAACCTCATTACCACTGGACAGCACGGTTTTCTTCAAAAAAGATCCTGTGCCACCTGTATGTGTGACTTCCTTAACCTAATAACTACGGCCACTAACAGTGGTAAATCAGTGATTGTAATCCTCCTTGACATGACTAAAGCTTTCGATCGAGTATCCCACAATAGGCTCATGGCGAAGATGAAAACCTACGGAATTGTTGACCCGATCCTGAGTTGGTTTTCATCATATCTAACATCCCGAAAGCAGGTGGTGGACGTTGATGGCAGTTTATCATCACCTCGACCAGTTACCAGTGGAGTTATTCAGGGTAGTGTACTAGGTCCCTTACTTTTTCTCATATATGTTAATGACATTTTTAACGTCACCACACACGGGGCTGCGTTCCTTTTTGCAGACGACATAAAAATTATGTACTCCTTTGAACCTGACGCCTTAGCTTCTACCATTGCTAGCATAACGAGCGATTTACTATCGCTAGACTCATGGAGCAACCAATGGTTGATGAAATTCTCCGCTGTCAAAAGTTGTATCCTTATGTATAAGTGTCAGGTTCCCGCGGGAATGTTTAAAATTATTGATCAGTTCATCCCCAACAGTCCGGAAGTAAGAGACTTGGGATTACAATATTCTTGTACATTTAATTTCTCCGAACATTTGGCCGTGCAGGTTGCTGAAGCTAGACGGCTAATTGGTCTGAATAATAGAATCTTCAGTCTTACAGAGAGCAAGCTAAGCATTTTTAAAACTCATGTCAGACCACTTCTGGAATATTGCACTGTCATCTTTTCTAACATGCGGCAGATTGACGGATTTGCAATTGAGAATGTACAACGTAGATTTACCAAACAACTACTGGATATTTCTCACCTTTAAATTATATGGAAAGGTGTGAAATATTGCACCTAGAGCCCCTATGGCTGCGCCGTCTACGAATGAACCTGTCTTTCTTTTGCAATATTGTAAAACGTACATCTTGCAATTCAGCCCCCCAGGTCAAAACTCCCTCCAACTATTCTTTACGACATAGGGACTCTATGGTCTTGATTCCAGTATCCAGGACTGCGATGCGGTCAAACGTCTTTATTGTTAAATATTCTTCCCTCTGGAACAAACTCCCACCTCAACGTAGGTCAATGTCTTCGGCCTCTTTATTATTCAAAAAATAAATAAATAAACATCTAACTGTCCAAAAACTGATTCGAATGCATGATCTCTACATGTCTATTACCCGAGCCTACGAACTGGGCCTGGGATACTAACCAAACGCTTAACAACTTTGTTCAGTAGACAGTTATTACCAACGGATGGTAAGGAGCATTCTGTATTATAGTTAGCAAATAAAAGCAGTCCAACCTATACTCCATGACTGTCAACAGCACACTCCACGTGTTTGTCTAGCCACTTCCTATTTTCAACGCTTTTGACCAGGACCCCCTACTGGCCACCGTTACTCCGGTGATTCTTTTTTCATGCTGTCAGATTTTACCATGGTCGGTCAGGTTCTTTTTTTTATCAGCTGCCGCCAGGTATAAGAGCATTTATAATGCTAGAAAATACATAGCAGCATATATAATATGGTCCTCAAGGTACCAGTCTCATCCACGCTTCAACTACTTACTCATTGAGACCCTATTTCAACACACGAGATTCCAGGCCTCGTTCTGATGAACGAATCGCCACAATCGATGTGGTCTTCCATAAACCATTCGTCGAACTACACATAAGTATTTGCCCCCAGTGTCGCCTATTCTCGCTTCCCTGCTTTTTTGGTAACTCTCACTAAGCCTCACAAGAATTAGTCTCTAGTACCGGTCTTCTTCGCTTTCCGTATGTTGTTTAATCCAAAAAACAAGACCTCAACGTCGCGACCACCCATTTCTGTTACTGGCATGATATTGGTGTTCTGTCTTTCTCCCCTAACCCACAGCTGGTAGAATTGCCAGACTGCAGCCCTCTCCGTTTTGTTTTCAGAACCTGTACCCTAAGGAGGATTGTCGCCTTCCGCCTCCCAGGAATAACTTGGACCCTCTCTTGCTGGACAGGACAAACGAGATTTACACACAACTTCATTTTCGCCCGTCTCACGATCGCTTTCCCCAAGATTCCCACCAGACTTACTGAACCTGGACTACTCGATCTCACTGCATTCATACAACTCATTTTAATCCCATATGTCATCCTGTCCGTTCCGTGTTAGAACCCGCTAATACTGTTCAAACACTGGCACCTTTATTGTCACTGTTCATTGATTCATCGGTCACCAAAAAAAGTCCGGCGCTGACATATCTTTCAGTAGTCCTCCAGTGGGTAGCGAAGTAATTAGTAACTACCTGCACTCGTCATCGGTCCATCCGATAGCATCCGCAATGCTGTTGCATCGAGTGTTCGGGCTCTGCAGATCACTGCGTTCACTCCACGATTAGACGTCTTCGATACACTTCCCATGCTGCATCGCCGCTCCGTTCCCATAATTTTTTACACCTGTCAAATTGGTCATTAGAAATGTGACACTCACCGTCTACTTACTATACCATCACCGTTATCGAGACCTTTGATCTTCCAGATGTTGCATTCGTGTTATATTACCGAAACTGACCCCGTATGCAGCCTCTAAATCACACCACTATCAGTACCGGCTGATACATTTTATTTCTATATTCGTTGATCCACGGCCGCTTCCCGCGATATACCTGGGCAGTTTTATTGATCTGTCATTTTTGCACGGTACATACCACACAGCATTCATCTATTGACGTACACTTATCCGTGGATTACTTTACCTTTCCTCTCGCAGAACTGAACACCTGTATAATGGATGTAACCACACGGTCAATATTGATTAGTCTTCCACTTCCGCTTTGACATTTCATACCAACCCTACATAAAGTTAACAACTTGCCGCACGCTCACCTGTTTTCCTCCGGCCGTTCCCTGCCACCATCACTCTGGTAGTATCCCTCCCAAGAAATACGCAATTGTTTGCAACATATATGATTCCTCCAGTATACAGCCACCACTTTATATACTACCATCTCTGCAGACTGAAATATTTCCATGGTAATACTTCTTGACATACCTGTAGTAAAGTGAATAATTTACCGAACGCTTCGACGAGATTTCTATCCATATGCCTCTCATATTCTGTAGCGCACCAACAACATTTTCTTTGAATATGTTCGAATTTCCACTAGTGGTAATTATTTCATATACCACTCATGCATGTACTCCAGACCAACTGACATCATTCGACCCTGACCTTTAAATTTGCCGGGCATTACTAACGTTTTAGTTCACTGTAACACTCTCTCTGATACTCTGCATGCACTTGTTGTACCCTTTTGTGAATTGTCATTCCGGCATCACTATAATCATCTGATCATGCATTCTAGCATGCTTCGGGCGCATCCGAAATATACAATTATTATTATTATAATCAGGGCAATGCCTGAAGACCAAACTGCAAGCATACCGTAACAGCGTACTCACTGGCCAGGAGACATGTAAAGGCTTCCAGCTCTGCTGTTCCAGAAATCTCTCAGAGAGACCTAACTGTCTGCTGAATGGAAGCCAGCAGACACCGCTCCATTTCGCAGGGGTTATGTAAGGTATGTGGAGAACTATCTGCTATTAGTCGTAATAAAATCCATGGGAAGAGCAGATAAAACTTCACAAGTGAGCAGCCTGGAGGTGAATAAACTAGTTGTAGGGGGCCGGCATGGAATCACAAATGGAAAGTCCTGGCTCAGCGACCTCCCGATCTCTCTTGACGGGGCAAACAGCAGACTGGGTAGGGGTGATAAGGTTGAAGTTTGATGCCATGACTTTGGTAAAGCTCTCAATAGAGTAAACCACAGGCCGTTGTTGCACAAACTGTGTAGGCCTCCAGGGCTGATGGCCTAGGTACAAGCCTACCTGTGTGACTGCTGGTTCTGTTTCAAAGCTGAGGACGCCAAGGGTGAAATGGCGACGACAACCGGCGGATGCCTCGAACATCACTCACAGGACCGGTACTTTTCCTGTCATATGTCTTGCCTAGTGTCCCTCGGTCGCCACGATTTCTGTTCGAGAATGACGTGGAAATTCTGAGATCCCCTGAATCCACCCAGGTTAAAGGAATAAGGATGAGGCCCACAATTGGACATTAGCCTAGAACCTATTCTTTAGCTTGGAGAGGTTCACTACTCTTGACAGATTGGTCCAAGGGACCTGTTACCTAAATCCGGGTGGCTCGGAACCCACTACATGGAACAAAGAGGTCCAGGACCTCGGGTGTTTGCTGTAAGCAATCTTAGGCCTTTGGTGCACTGTCTCTGAGCAGATAACAAGGCGAAAGTTTTCGCACCATTTACGAGGAACAGTGAATTCGAGGGACTCTAGAGTCACGCCACTTCGTTTATATGCACCCGTGGGACTCCCCTCGGAAAACGTATTCCAGTTCCGGGCTACCCGGGTGGATAGACGGTCGCTGCCATCTTTGTTCTTGCCCAGAAGCAGACGTGCAAGGCGAGGCCTGTTAGAAACAATAGGAGAATGAAGGTTTGCCGGGAACGAATAAACCATTCTTCGTCCGTGTCTGAAACTCCACCCTCCGAGAGAGTAAGTTGAACCTAGTTAAGCCAAAAGCCAACACTAATATCAGAGCCTAATCCTTCTCATGCAGATTGTTAAACGGCCGGAGTTGGCTTCCTGCGGAGGTGATGGCAGCAGATCATGTCACAGTTTTCAAAGAGGAGCAGGACTTTGCTTGAGTACGTATTCCTGGAGTGCTTGTAAGACAGTGAACGACACAGAAATTAGATCTGGATATTTTTCAGTCTGTATTGCTTCCATGGATCCCCCATTCGGACTTTCTTCATGATTCTAAGACCTTCTACTTTCTTTTGTTACGGGAAAGCTGACACTTATGCTAATAAACTGACGACAGACAAATATTGGTTTCAAGCAACCAAAGCACAAATAGAAACGAGGGCTTAATTGAGGAAAAACCGGACCAACACTGGTGTCAGCGGCCAATCCTGTGTTCTGGTTTGGTTTGATTTAAGTGGATATCAGGCCGGCCTACTTTGCTTTTCTCGATATCATTTGCTAGGCCATGATGGCCAAGGCGTTTAATAGGTGGCCATAAGTGTACAGGGTGAACGAGCTCCGAAGAACTAACAACTGAAATATCACCAAGATAAAAGCAAACATTTTATAACCAACTGGCCCACTCATGTAAGAACCGTTAAGGGCTCGTGGCCGAGTTGCTGAGTTCAAACGGCATGCTAACATATTTGAACAGCCCAAATGGCGTTGTTATTGGGCCTTAAATTGTAACGGCCTTTGTTAAGGACATTTCTGAAAATCCCTTGGAGTATTCCACGCGCTTTGTGAATGTCACCATATTCGACGTTACTTTGCTAAGCTTGTCCAAACACATCACTTTGCACGTTTGTTCGTTTGGGTGAGACGTCGGACCTGTCCTCGAACAGTTTCTGACCGTCGTGCTTTGTCCACGAGACTTTGAACCTTTGGGCTTTACCGCTGAGTCCATTTGGCCGCATACGTAAGGTTTGTCTGTTTGTGCACTTTAAGGAATTTTTAACTTAGTTCCGTAGAGACCTCGAATCAAACTTGTTTTGGTTTTGGAATTCGAGTGAGCTGGGTACGCGTTGCTCGATTTGCGATAACTGTGACTTACTGGCTCTGCTGCCGGGATCTGGCCATACACGTGAACCAAATCGATACGACTGAAAACGAAGCAACCTGATAAAAGTGAATTAGGTCCCCGTATGCAAGAAATCGTGTACCTAGCAGGGACAATTTCCGGCAAGCGGTCTGAAATCACTTCAGGGTCTCCGGTAGACGTAAAGTTTGAGACCTTTGTGAAGAGGAGACGCCTGAAGGCCACTGGGGGGCTTATCATGTCCAGTTCTAGCATGTTTGAATTCGGCTAGTACAGAGCGGAGCTTTTTCGGTGCTTACCCACATGGCCTGCTAAACACTGTTGTTCATTCCTGTCAGTACGGTGAATGCCACTTGTGGACATCACTTGGATGGGTCCCGACAGCCGCAGTAGGGCTGGGTAGGCGGAACTGGGCTTAGAATGGGGTTGGAGCTTCTGTGGCTAAGCGTACACTGGCGCTTGATTCGCCCGAGAAATATAAACTGTAACGGCGAAAGAGGTCTGACAATCCACCACCCTACGGTACCGTGCATCAACCAACGAATCAAAGGGCTGCGGGAAGTCAGCACACAGAGTAAGGTATAAGAAGTCAGCCATGATGTGCACCCAAAAGCGGTTGCGCTGTAAGTTTGAGGTGAGCCACCCCTGGCCAAAGTTTGGGATGGCCGTGTCATTGGCTGCCAGTAGTGTTTGGGCTTGCAGTGTGCTGTTGTCGCCTTTTGGTCGGGGATGACGCTCACCTCGGCATCGATATCTCCTAGAAATAGATTGTTCGAAATGATATCCCTTTCTCTCAAAGGCCGACAGTTAGCATGATACCCGGCTTCCTGGGCCGTACCCATGGGCCGATTTATCAGTTTTCCTGATAAGCACCGGGAAACTTACACCGTGTTTCGTATCCTTTGGCCCTTAAGAAGGTGATTGTGGTGTTGATCGTACTCTTCTGGTGGGGCGAAATACCATCTTGGTGAGGGACAATAGTGCCTAGGTAAAGGTGCGTGCTACCACTCTGGTGACCCGCTTCTACTCAGGGCTAGGCCTTACAGGCCCGCTTCAGTTCCAGACAAAACCAGAGCAAAATAGCTAGAAGTTAGCGAGGCAGACAACATTGTGAGGGAAGACCTGATCGACCCAGCCACAGAGAGGTTTTTACACGAAATAATGACATCAACTCCCTCTGAAGTTTGCCGTAGTAGGCACCTAACGCTTTACTCATTCAAAGTGGAATAGTTTGCGGCAAATGGCGCAGCCAAGGTTTCCCTAAGGGTGGGTTCCCACCTACTGTCTGTTTTCTTAAAGACTGCATCTCTAGCGACCTTTCCGAGAGTCCCCTCCATCCGAACTTAATACCTTAAAGTGGCTGAGTATTTTGGATCTGATTTCGGGCCGTGCAGACAAAGACGGCTCCGTTCGAGACCCCGTAGCTCTGTTTGGATATCATTATGTTCCCAACTTGCATGGTTACCACCAGTGAGATGCGGCCTGCCACCCACAGTAAAACCGCTGTCATCGCTATTTATAGGCTGATTCTGAATTTCAATGCAGCCAGTGTGAACCGTGGTTCCGGATCAAAAGGCGTAAATACCGGTACCTGTAGCGTGATCACCTCAAAGGTGGGGTCTGGACGAAGTTTTATTTAGCCGACATTATTCTGTCAGAAAATGACGAAAAAACTAATGGTAACTATGAAAATACCCGAGGTGATGCAACCTTAAAACAATTTAGATGAACCGGACGCCAAAACATGCAGAGCAGGAGAAACACGCGTTGGGGAGAAATGGAAGGTGCCCCTTATACGGTTTCCCGTTCTTGGTGGTCTACGCGGGCACATACAAGCCTCGTTTTATCGCTATTCCAATCGAAATTCGTCCAAAAAAGCCGACTGAGCGAAGACTGTTAGGTATCCATAACAGTCATTCAGAAATAGAAAAATGCATATACAAATCCCAATAGACAATTCTCCGTCTCAGGTGAACATTGGGGAATAATCTTTCGAGATGGCCAAAAGAACCGTTTCATCCAAACTGGGGCGGTCAACCTCGTGCTCCACGGGGCGAAATCGAAAGTTGTAATGGCCGACCCCGACCAGAGCTTTAATGGGAGTAGATAAATAAAACGGGAACAAAGATGAGGAAAGGATTGTAACTGTCACACAAAATGGATGTTCTCCGGACAACTTGTGTCCAAAACGGGTCACTTATTACGGCGCCTCAGTGGCCGTTACACACCCCCGTACTAGGGCCAAGTGCTTAACTAAAATCTGTTCCTTAAACATTTCTTAGGTTCATTGGCAGCAGTCTCATACCAATAGTGAACACTTCGATCAAATGATTCCCTCAAAACTTCGTCATGCAGTACAATGTCGGCAGCTGAACTGCTGACCATTCTGTTGTCAATCGTCTAATGGTGGTAACGACGCATACACCAATCCGTCAGAGTAAAGCAAAACATTCGTATGATCCTTCAGAGTAACAACCAAACATTTGTCCACTCTGTCAATGACTAGGGAAGAGGGCCCGGATGCCGACAACAAACAGTGAGGCGTCATAGAACATTTACTCCCACTGGGCGCATTTCACTGCCAGCTTGTCTAAAGTCCTTTTTCTCTGGTTCATGTGGGTTGCCTTATAGGGTGAGCAAAACAACCTCAGATCGCCAATGACCATGGATAATGCGACGGTGGTGCTGATTTAGTTTTTCTACACTTGTCTTCAGGTGGCACCACATCTGAATCGAGAGGTGGCCAGTGTAAAGACCGGTCGTGGAAAATCCCCCTAAAACCTTTGCGATTCAGTGTTCTTCTTACCATCACTCACTTGTTTACACCATTGACGTGTCTTTACGAACTGTCTGTTTTTTATGGACCAATTGTTTTTTGTTCGCGCCCAGAGCGCTACTTTGTCATATCCTTGTTCTCGACCTGCGTGACGCACGTGCTCCTTGCTCGCGCGCCGCAATTCGGTTTCTCGTTTGTTGAGTTCTCGTGATCTCACTATTGAGATTTGTATCTTTTTGGTGTCATTGTTTGTTCAACAATCTAGTATCGTAGAATATCACGGATAATCGCCTTTTGATTTCGGGATTCCTTGTGAATTTCGCTACGCTTGGCTCCAAAGTTTGTTACAATAGTCAATAGATCAATTTGAAACAAGGTGAAACACGCAAAATGCCAAGAAAAGGATGGGAAACATTGGAATCTGGACGGGATGTAATACGGCAGGTCTCTGGAGAGGTTTTGGGTACATTTGACTCTTTAGTTAATGGTAGATCGCCTGGTCCTTTCAGTGCTGGTTCATGTGTTAGTGAGGGCAATATGGATTGTAATGATGTTGATCCATATAGATTGAGAATACTAGACCCTGAACAACAGATGCTATTGGCTAGACAACAGGCCCGGGAAGCAGAAAAGAAGTGTATACAGAAAGAGCGTGAGCATAAGACCAGCCACTTCGACACTTCCGATAGATCAGGGTGCAAAAAGATAGGGAACCCCACGCCGGTCGCCGACTATAAAACACCGTCGATCGATTTGCCAAGAGTAGAACTAACGGTTTTCGACGGGCGATCTGAACACTACTGCAAGTTTGTCAAGCAATTTGAGACGTTCGTCGTAAATAAGGTAACCGACCCCGGGTAAAGGCTTCTCCACCTGACTCACTACTGTCGAGGCCGAGCAAGAGAACCTATCGACGGATGCACCATGCTCGACCCGGAACAAGGCTACACAAGAGCAAGGAAGATTCTAAGGGGCTTCTTGGGCCAACCGTTCAAAGTAGCCCGTAACCTAATAGAGGGCGTGATGGTAGAGGCAAAGAGAACCAAGGGCGACGTCTACTCAATGGCCGACCTGATGATCAAGATGCAGAACTGCTCAATAGCCTTCGACCATCTAGGTTACAGGGCCGACCTAGATGCCATGCACACTTTGGAAAACATAGCCCGTCCTCTCCCTCCCGAACTACAGGGTCAGTGGGCGGAAGAAGCGGAACGGATAAGCCGAAGCAACAGGGAGGCTAACTTCGAAGATTTGACCGGATACTTGGACAGGCAAACCAAGATAGCCGACAGCAGATTCGGCCGACTTATCCGGGACAGCAACCGAACGAACAAACCCAGTACTAGCCAGGTTCAAACCCTTGCACAGGAGCTTCCGGAATACCAACCCTGGACCAATGTGCACTCCACTTCACGCGATGCCACGGCGGAGCCAAACTGCATATCCTGTGATGCCAGTCATGGGCTACCAGAATGCCCGAATTTCGGCAACGCCACAATAGACGAACGGTGGGGAATGGCGGGGATGGCAGGAGCGTGTTTTATTTGTCTCAACACCACGCACCCGGCGGGAGCTTGTAGAAAAAGGAACCGATGTGGTCACGAGGGCTGCACGGGCAGACACCATCGGTTGCTGCACCAGGCGAGAGTAACCATATCCGAGGCGAGTACCAAACCCAGCGTTATTTGTTCAGCGTCACGATCTGCCAGTAAACCGGTACGTTTAGGCGTAGTGGCCGTGGGAGTAGTGACTCCGACTGGGATAGTCAAGGCGTTGGCTTTCATTGATAGTGGATCCGATACCACCTTAGTGGAAGAGCGGCTTGCCGACAAAAACCGGCTCGCTAAAGGTTCGACGTCGTTAGCAGTGAGCACGGTGGGCGGAACACAAGTAATGACTTATGGTAGGTTGAGGCTGCAACTCATCTCTCTAGACAGTAATGAGCAAATCGAACCAACGGAGGCATTCACGTTAGATGATCTCTCCAGGCGAGCAACAAGGTCAGTCAACTTAATCTTGACTAGGTGGCCCCACTTGCAGGATGTAACCGTTGTAGACCGTGAAGACGATGAAGTGGATCTCCTCATCGGCTGCGACGTGCCAGAGGCGCATTGGGTACTTGACCAGAGAGTGGGCGACCGCCAGGCAGATTGTGTCGCACGCACGGCTCTGGGATGGATGTTATACAGTCCAGCAGGGGGACGTGGTTCCGTGAATTACTTATCCGCCGAAACGGACCGAATAGAGTACCACCTGCAACGACTGTATGAAAAGGAGTTTCATGACATTGGGGACGAAGGACTATCGTTGTCTCAGGAGGATCACTTCGCCTTACAAACGGTGCGGCAAGGCACTAGAGGCCTTAAGATCAGTTCGAGGTTCCCCTTCCATGGAGCACATCTGCCGACCCCTGGAGTGACAACAGAACTTATGTTCTCCAACGGTTACTACGACTGAAAGAACGCTTCATTCGAGACCAGAATTTGTGGGAACGATACGCGGAATTAATGGAGCGAAACGAAGCTCTTAGCTACGTTGAAAAGGTGCCTGCCAGCACGGACGTCAAAAAGGATACCTGTTATCTGCCTCACACCCGGTCATCAACCCCATGAAACCCGAAAAAGTGAGGGTGGTTTTCGACTGTGCGGCCAAGTTCCAGGGCAAGTTGTTAAGCGATGACCTAATACAAGGACCTGACTGTACCACACCATCAATAGAAGTTTTTGCCGTTCCAGAGTGGGTAAAGTGGCCTTGTCTGCCGACATTAGGGAAATTTTTCATCAGGTGAAAATACCGGTAGAAAAACGAGATGCGTGGCCTTTCCTGTGGTGAGAAAAGAACGACCAGGACAACGCAGTGGTAAATTATAGGATGACCATCCACCCCTTCGGAGCCACATCGTCACTATTCTGTGCAAACTGCGCCCTTCGGGAAGCTGCGAACAAACGTGGAGATCTAATCTTTCGGACGGTGGTAGATAGCCTCAGCAGGAACTTCTACGTCGACGACTATCTTGGCTCATTCGAAGATGTGGAATCAGCTCTAGCGCAGATCTGAGGCCTGACAAATTTGCTAGAAGAGAGTGGATTCCATCTAACGAAATGGATGTCGAACGCTCCAGAAGTGCTAAGGGTCATTCCGTACCACGGGAAGGCCGAAAGGGTACGAGATTTGGAAGGCTCTCTACTTCCTGTCGGAGGCACTTTGGGAATACACTAGGACGCGTAAACGGACGACTTTGTTTTCGAATTAAACGTTCCCGAGCTGCCAACAACTCGCCGTGGCATACTATCCGCTGTCTCTAGTCTGTTTGCCCCGCTCGGTTTCGTCTCTCCCTGGCTGCTACCCGGAAAGATCTTGCTGCAGCAGCTGTGCCGTAAAAAGTTGATTGGAGGACCGACTGGACTGGAAAGAATTTTTAAACACCTTGAAGAAATTAGGGGGCATGATTATTCCACGATGTTCGGCTCCTGGTCACGCCACACGGACTGGAGAACTACATGCCTTTTCCGATGCATCCGAAGTCGGTTATGGAGCCGTGGTGTACGGACGATGGTGCACAGGAGATGGGCAATATACTACGAGGATCCTGTTCGGTAAAGCCCACATTGCTCCACTGAAGTCAGTCTCGATCCCACGCCTTGAACTCAGCGCAGCCGTGTTGGCAGTCAGGGTGGTGCAAGCTGTGAAGAGATGTTTCGATCTCTACATTTGGTCGGTTAGCTTTTGGACGGACTCAGCTATAGTACCTTACTACATTACCAACGTCCGGAGCCGGTTCAGTGCTGTCGTTGCCAACCGACTCACGATTTTCCACGATGAATCAGCCATGAACCGGTGAAGCTTGTCAGGTCTGGCAATACTCCATCCGATCCGTGCTCCCGGGGTGCAACCAACTTCAGGCAACTAGACACGTGGACGAGAGGGCCAAACTTCCTGCAAGTGCCTAAACAAAACTGGCCCGTGTTCGAAATAAACCCCCCTACGGAAGTAGAATTAGAGATCAAAGGCGTAGTGATGGCGACCAACTTCGTTGGAGCGACATCCATTTTATCGCGATTGGTCAAATTTTCTTCCTGGAAGGAGACACTCCGTGCATTAGTTTGGTTAACCAGGTTCAGAAGAAATTTACTAGTCATGAAAGGGCTACGGCCCTCAGGTCGGATACCGGGCAGCCCGATAAGTCCCGATGAGCTACAAGCTGCAGAATACGATATTTTCAGAATGACACAACGAGAGGCTTTCGCCCGAGAACTCGAGAGAGTGGAAGAAGTGGGACCAATCAACAAAAAAATATCATCTCCAAGAGGCGACCTAAAGCATTTTAACCCCAAACTCATTGATGGACTGTTGCGGGTGGATGGTAGGCTGGCCAACGCCCAACTGAGCCTCGACACAAAGCATCCTATACTGCTGCCGGTTCGACAACCTGTGGTGGAGCTAATGATCCAACATGTCCACGCCGTGGAGGGACATGCCGGGGAAAGTCACGTGACGAGCGTCATCCGAAAGCGTCTTTGGTTGTTAAGAGGACGAGAGACTGTAAAACGCGTAATCCGACGTTGTGTGCAATGTAGGAGACGCAATGCCACGACGGGCAAACAGCGCATGGCCCCGCTACCAGACTGCTGGGTGACTGCGTGCTGGTGGCCATTCAGCGACATCGGGTTGGACCATTTCGGGCCTTGTGGATCAAATGCGGGAAGAGATTAGAAAAGCGATATGGATGTATGATGACGTGCATGAAGTCACGTGCGGTACACCTAGAAGTTGCGCATTTCATGACGACCGATTCCTTCCCACAGGCCTTGCAGAGATTTATCAACCGAAGGGGAGTACCGGCCGATATATACTCAGATAATGGGTCGAAATTTGTGGGCTTTCACCGGGAATTGCAGCGTTGGCACAAAAACACAAACAGGGACGAACTACAGGATCGAACCGTGACCTACGGCATACGATGGCATTTCAACCCCCCGCAGGCCAGCCACCGCGGCGAGGTATAGGAACTCATGATCCGGTCCGCCAGACAGATATTGCTGTCAATCATGGAGCAACAGCCGCCCGACGACGAGACGCTGAACGCCGTCATGATTGAGGTGGAGAGAATTCTGAACAACCGCCCCCTGATTCCAGTAATGAACGGCGACCCCACCCACCTGGCGCTCACCCCGAACGACTTATTGACCTCAAGGCCAAACGAGGGTTTCCAATAGCCGATAAGCCTTCGTGGGAGCTACCTCCACGGATGGAAGCAGGCGAACTATCTTGCCAAAGTTTTCTGGAGGCGCTGGCTGCGGGAGAGCCTACTGGCTCTGCAGACTCGACAGAAGTGGCTGGTCAAAACGAGGCCATTCAAGGTTGGGGATGTGGTGATGATCGCAGACGAACGCGCACATTTCAGCACGTAGTCCTTGGGAGCAGTTGTGGAAACCATCGAAAGCACTGACAGAATGATAAGAACGATGCGGATGAAGACAGCTAACGGAGAGCTAATTCGCGACACACGCAGCATTAGCTTACTCGAGAGCGAAGGCGGAGAATCTGTTAACACTGAGGCCCAGTAGGCTATTTCGCACTGGTCATCCAGGTGGGCGAAGAAACCCCATATATGGAAGCAATCCCGACACACTGAAGTATCGAACCATCATACACCCCAAAGCACGCTGACCTACATTGTACTCGTTATACCACATGGTCCCCGTCAAACACGTAACAGTGCTCGCAGTCTTCCGTTGACGTTACAGAAGGTTTTTTCCGATGTGTGGTGATAAATGCGGTTCCATTGTACATCCAGACACATACACGCGTAACCGATGCACGCTAAGTCCCGTAACCCCTATCAAACATGTGACGGTGTTCGCAATTTGCTTTTGTTGACGTTACTGAAATGTCTTTTGCATATATGGAGGTAGCGGCGTTTACATCATGCACACAAACACTCACACGAGCACATGCAGCCAGGGCAGGACGGCCTTCCCAAGGACAGCATCTATGTTTCCCCTTCACGCCCACCGTCGGTCAGTTGTTCTCGTAGAATATGTAGAATAGCCTCGCGTCTATGTAGCCAACGGATTAGATGGGACCATGAGTAGAACGTTGACGACAAGCATGAGGCGCGCGCACTGACAGCAGGACCTAGGTAGGTAGGAAGAATCAGTACGTTTATACCAAACTTTGATTCTGCTAAGAATTCGGGAGGATTTTGGTGGGCGGTGTAACGAACGGTCGTGGAAAATCCCCCTAAAACCTTTGCGATTCAGTGTTCTTCTTACCATCACTCACTTGTTTACACCATTGACGTGTCTTTACGAACTGTCTGTTTTTTATGGACCAATTGTTGTTTGTTCGCGCCTAGAGCGCTACTTTGTCATACCCTTGTTCTCGACCTGCGTGACACACGTGCTCCTTGCTCGCACGCCGCAATTCGGTTTCTCGTTTGTTGAGTTCTCGTGATCTCATTATTGAGATTTGTATCTTTTTGGTGTCATTGTTTGTTCAACAATCTAGTATCGTAGAATATCACGGATAATCGCCTTTTGATTTCGGGATCCCTTGTGAATTTGGCTGCGAGCTGCTCAAACGTGTGTTACAGCCCGCACGTAATATCTCATGTAGGGCTGAGAGTAGACAGCACCGCTTTGTCTTTCGCTGGTCCTTCTTCCCTAGAAGAAGCACAGGCAAATGTCACCGCAAATATGAGATCGGTCCATCATGTCTTCAGTGTGGTTTTAGATACCCGCCTGGTAAAGCTTGAAACAACGACTAAGGTGGGAAAATGAACCGTTCTGTACACTTAACAACTATGGCAACAAATTCCATCTCACAACTACTATTTATTCAGCCTCAGATTCAGCAGCAGTAATACCACAGCTGTCGTTGCACTGCGGGCAGATCGTCAATCTCTGTTGAACATTTTAGAAAGGATTATAACACAATGAGGCCGTTACACGAACGATCGATACATGCTGGATAAATTAGCGGATGATGAAAATGTATTCTTCCTTACTAACCACTCTTTCCAACGAACATATTTTGTGAACTTCTCGTCCCACATTCCCGAGCGACGTGTGTACCGATACCCCTCTAGCCAAGTTATACCTGCCGGGATAAACCTTGCTGATATCTGACAACCAGCTTTGATTTCTATGAAAACCATCAGTAACTACCGATATTAAATCATCTCAGTGTTTTTCCTGAGAGTGGGCCATCGGAATCTGTAGTGTAACGCCTATACGAATTCTGCTTCCGATCTTTTATAAATGGTATCTGATAACACGTAGACCCCTCGCCATAGCCTTACACTCGATGGAGGAAACTACACTCCTTCTCTTAGCGTTCCCTTTTCACCCATAACAGAATTTGAAAATGCAATAACCCCTCTTTATTCTCAGCATTATCTGTCCAGGGTAGCAATGGTCGCAGGTAATTATTCCTTCTACCTTTGTTAAAGGTATCAAACGGCCTCATCCGTCATGCACTGGCTATAGACTGCTGATTCTTACACTCCTTGAATCGGCAGTATCAACCTCTCCCAATTTCCTCCCCAGCGACTCCTATTATATTTGTCAAAGTGTCACTCTGTGCTTTACATTTCAACAAAAACTACCGAATCCGGCTCGGGATAAGTCGCAGAGACCGAGACACAGTTCAGCCTGCGCTGCTTTGAAATTGCTGCCATTGTCCTCACATTATTTTTGGCTGCCCCTGTCCTAGTCATGAGCCTAATTAGAGCCTGTGATAAGGGTCCCTTGGTGAAAAAGTGACTCGCTTCGATAAGCTAGGCCTTGATGTTTAGGCACGTAAGTAGACTAAGGTAACTTTCATCTCCCAGTCTCTTACCCTTAACATAAAAGGGCCCAAGGTAGTCTACACCGGCGTTAGCAAGTGCGCGGCCAGAGAAATGGGCAGGCTCCTGTTTTAAGGGGAGCGTTTGCTGGTAACATGACAGGGCGGACTCCCTCCCGTACGATAACCAATGACTAGTTGCCCGACGAACTACTGCTCTGCTTTGTAAAGTCCTAAAATTATGGCGAATCTCAGCAAGCACTTGTGCATAATGAATAAGGCTATCCAGCACACTTTATTATCTAGTGACTGAATCAGTCTCAAGAGGCATTTTCGGCGGAGTCGCCGGAAGTTTGGGAAAGTCGGATAAACTTGGCCATCGTAGCGACTCACTGAAGCACAGTAGTTCGTTACCCATAACTGGATTGATTTTATTTAATCGGTCTCCATCCATCTGTAACTCCTAGATTTACTGATTTCAGGTACACTCTCAACTTCCAGTGGTAGTGCTTCTCGCCGAACCCACTAAGGCACCTCTTTGCGACATTTCTTGATATCCGAAGCCGTCAGGGAACCCATGTGCAACATCATTCCGGGCTGGCCTCTTGCACTCATGAGGAGGTGCTGCTTGAAAACCAGAATCCACTCCACCGTCCTCGAGATCCTCTACCATGTTGAGAACCTTTCTAAGTACACTCGAACTGAAGAGCTGTTCAGTATGCTCACCATTGCTTTCTTCTTGGACTCCAGTAACTCTGAGACTTGCGAGCCATACTACCCGATAGGAATCGTGGGTAGTTCCTTCTACGAGAACTTGGTCCGGCGGAACCGTGAATTACTGTCCCTGGTCAGTGGCTTTATACCTCCGGAGGCGAGATCGGCAAGATCGTCCTTTGCAGTCACTTTTGACCACCTTGTCGGGAATGAACACCGTCTGATTCTGGGTGTTCTGTGGGGTGCGAAAGCCACATAATGCCCTCGTTCACTCTTGACGTAGAACGACTGCGTATTCCCTCTTGAAGAACACTTCAGACAAAGGTATCTTTATCTCCCTCTTGATAACCTGCGCCAGCTGAACTGCCTCTGCAGCCACAGGCAATTCCAGGCCCGATAGGGCTACTAATTTTACAGGCACCACTCGACTTGGCCCCTGTTATTAAGTGGTTCTACACTCAAATCTATGAAAAGTAGATGCGCCACCAAAGGATGTCCTATCCTTGAAGCTCAACAGCGTCATCCGACTCAGTCTTGTAGGCATATCATCGCGGCATACGAACTTGTTGTATTCCTTGAAAGGTACATTCGCGGTTTCCACTGATCATCCATCTCAGATCATAGCAGCTGATCTAACCCGAGACCCGGTTTTCAAAGTTTCGGGAACAAACATTTTACCTGCTAGAGAGGGTCTGATCCAACCTAAAGGGTAATACGTGGCAATCACCAAGGACAAAATCAATGTTCGCTTCGCTGGCGGATCTTGAATCTGGAGTTGGCAAAAGAAATATTTAGTACCATGTCCGGACTAATCCAAATGCGAGCTGCGTTGGAAGAGCCTCTAAGTTCATTTTCCTAATTGAATTTACAAGCCCCGTAAACGCGATTCTGCCAAAAGCGGCACTGCTATTGCTGACCTACCTGCCCAACCCAAATCCAACTCGCGCTAAGTCGAGCGACAATCCTCCTACCAATGTCGAAGCATCAGCGTCACCTTTAGCAGAACCAAGGTGATCATCTACATAGAAGCCGTTCATTATAGTACCAGGTACTCTAGTGTCATAATCGCGGCCAAGTACCCCCGAAACTTTGTTCGAGCCACAACTTGGGCAATAAGACGAAGAAACTGCTCCAAAAAGGGGAGTCTTTGGCTTAAGTTCTACAGGCTCCATCAAAGTGTCGTCTTCCAGCCACCATAAGATTCGGAGTGCATCTTCGTCCTGCAATGGAACAAATGCCCGTCCTCGATACAGGCAGAGGTGCCTATGGCTCCTTGCCTGACACGTGCTACGATGTTCGGACCTTGCAGCAAGTGGATTTTTACCGATTATCCCCGATAAACAGACTCGCCGTCAAGGGCCACCTTAGCTCCTCTGGTTTTTTCTGGTAAACTACAGTGGGAAGTGGCAGATTCCATGCTTCTCTACTACCCTTGCCTCCTCTAAGTGCCTTCATATCATAACACTTTTCAAAATATCGGTGGCTAGTGGCCGACTACCTTTACACCAATTGTGCACTTTTCCTTAGTTTCCTACTTGATATTAGTGAGAGATGCAGGGCAGCTTTTCTGTACAGTACCTCCTTTATGTGTCACCCTCCCAAGGAAGGCTTACACAGAATGTCCATCCTCAAGTTCGGATGAACTTTCTACTTAACCCATGGCACATCTGTCTCTCGCAAATAGTACATTTTCGGCTGGGGCACTGTCTTAAAATTTCGGATCATACAATTTGGCTAGGTTGTGCTCAATCTCTCGCGGTCTTGTGTGAGGCAGAAAAAGCGTTCACACCACCCAGGTGGAAGTTTTCTACTGGTCCTCGGTGGACCCAACCCAAAAGACTAAGTTCAACATACGGATCTTCTTTGTGACCTCTTCGCTGTTCAAGAACCCAGGGTAGGTAAGGGGGGTCTAGGCCAGCATAGAAACTTCCAGTTGATCCATAAATGGTGGTAAAGTAAACACCCCTCAGATGGTCCCATCTTGAAAGGGTTTCTGTGTCTGGCCTCTTTGGTGGTATCTTCAAAACAGACCGTACAGCGAGCACTTCTTTCACTTTTATTACTTTTTAGCCGTTGATAGATTTTAAACAGGAACAAACCATGGCAAACTGCCCAGTTTTGCCGTTTGCGAGATTTCTCAGGTGTTTTCTTGATTCACGCCAACCAAACCTAACCTAAGGGGCTAAATCAGCCCGAACAAAAGAAATGTCCGTCCCCGTGTCCAGCAGCACATTAGCCAGGACAGATCCCTCCGGTCTCTTGATGATTTGGAGTACACTGTCCAAGCTTGCTTACTGAACTGGCGAGAAGCTCGGAGGCCTGCTTCTCAGTTGTGCCGTGTGGCAGGCTATGATGCCACTGCCTTCTCCATTGGCTGCAAAGTTTCCCGATGGGGCCCAAGCGAAGAAGCACAAATTAGTCCCAGCCCAGTCGCGATGCCCCGTCTCTCCTTTCTGGTTGGACTGAGGAGATCTGAACCGCCCGTGGGACCGTTTTTCTTCATACCTAAGACGAGTGCCGTCAGCGATGAGAAAAGCATAAGCTGTCCTCTCATTGTACCATCACCGGGTTGAGAGCATTCTGTCCATCTGCGGGGTTGAAACAAGTAGCTGTGATGGCTTCGTCACAAATGAGCTCGAGGGCTGAAAAGATTACACGGATCACGAAAGTAAAGTTCAAGATCAATATTGTAAGCATTTTGGGACTTTTTAATTCCGTCCAGGGCAAAAAAAGCGTAAACATCTCGGAAATATTTTCTGTGAGATGAACTGAATCTTTATCGTCAGAACACACCACCTGTACTGGGGCGTCGACATAAGTAACCAGCTTGTACCTAGTCAAAACTCAGTTCTTCAGGAAATGCAATCAGTATATTGTTGCAGCGCAAAACAAGGAAATCTCGACTATCGTCCATTATTCATTGGTTTATAAAGCCTCTTTCGCCAATCAGATTGCCCGATTTGCAATGTACCAAACAAAAGTCATTCTTTGACAAATCAGGAAGCGGCAATGATATGATAAAACACAAACTTATCCAACACATCCTCTTTCTTATGAGAAACGTCTACCTGCCCATCGGTTGGTAGCTTTGTTCTCTTCGAGTTCTAGAAGGTGAATGCTCCTGTCCGACTAATGAGTGTAAATTGTTATCTGAATCAGTCTCTTCATCAGTGTTTATGGTTTCCTCTTCCTCTTCCTTGCTATCGCCTTTATTGGTTTTCTCTCCCTCATCATCGTCCTTAGGTTTTCTCAGATGAACCCTGTTTCTTCCTGTTGCGACGATCTCTCGAGGGTACTAGGTACGATTTCTTCGTCCAAGACTTTTCTCTCGGTTCTATTGGCTGAATCCGGACTGCTTCACCTGGCTCGAGTGGATGCACAGGTTTGCTGCCCCGATCGTAAAATCGTCTTTGGACCGCCATTCGTTTTTTCAATTTCAGCTTAACTACTGAAGGCTTTTCTACGTCAGGGTCCAGTGAACCGGCACCAACGAATGGGATCGTGTGCCTCCGTCTTTCAAATAGACTTTTCAGTGGGCTTGTTTCCATCATCGCGGAAGGTATATTTCGAAGCTCAAGCAGAGCTATAAACGGATCGCTGCCCTCAGACTTGCTCTCCTTGAGTATATTTTTCTCCTGTTTCACAGAGCTCTCTGCTTTGCCGTTGGACTGACTGTGGTAGGGACTGTTGATGTGATGGCCGAACTGCCCACTTCTTCATGAAATGCTGGAATTCCGTGCTGCGAAACTGAGGACCACCATCGAAAATCACTCGAGTCAGGATCCCGCGTCGTGCAAAGTTGGCCCGCATTTGGTTGGTAGTTTTTGCGTTTGTATTTGTTTTCAAAATGTTGACTCCGGAGAACTCACTATAGTAATCAGAGCTCACTAAGTAGCTGTCCCTCCCATGGTAAAAGATATCCAAAGCAACAATTTGCCAAGGCCGGTCAGGTAAAGGGAGCCTTTCCATCAATTTTTCCTTTTTTCGCCGATCAAATTGTCTGCATGGTTCACAATTTGCCACCAATTGGCTAATCCCTCCTGCCATACCAGGCCAGTAGTGCAATTCCGTGGCGAGGGTGACACATCAATCGGTACCTGCGTGTGAACAGAGTTACCGACGCAGAGCATCCTTTCAAAAAGCTTAGGGGCCCACCAAATGCTCACCTCGAAAAATCCGACCACACATTTTTGTTAGCTCATCGCGAAATTTGAAATAAGATTACACTTCTGCCAATAGGGTTTATTTTTCTTCAAACCAGACTTGAGTAATAACTTCCTTCAGAGATTGTAGAGAAGGATCTGCCATCTTGGCGCCCTAGATTTGGGACAATTCAGCTTCCGTAACCGCCAATGCAATGTTCACCGTTTCATTCCTACATTCGTCTTCCGTACTCAGTATTGTGACCTTTGAGAGTGCATCAACTACATAAATCTGCCTTCCTTGCTGATTTTGATGTTTGTAATTTATCTTTGGAGACGTATTAACGTCGACTGAAGTCTCCTTGGAGCTCGATGTAGCGGCTTATTCACGATGGTGATCAATGGCTTGAGACCTGAATACAAGTGTGTAAGTGGCCGAAAGTGTAATCATTGAACTTCTCCAAGGCACACTCGACTGCTAGTAGTTCTTCTTCAATTTTCTCATATTTCTCTTCACAACTTGTTAGCGTCTTACTATGATAACCAAGCAGGCTTCCATTGTGTGACGGAGCCGTGCCTAATCCATTGTATGCATAGATTTAAGGTGTGATCATAATATGATAGGCCTGAGGCCTTAACGATAAGCTTCTCGATGCGGTCGAAAGCTTGCGGCTGTTCATCTGACCAAATCCACGTTTCTCCCTTATGTGTTATTCCGCTAACTGGTCTCAACAATTCTGCTAACTCTGGTGAGAATCTCCTCAGGTAGTAGATCATCCCGTTAAAATGTGCGACTTCTTTCTTATAGATTCGTGCCGGGAAGCCTAAAATCGCGCCTACCTTTTCCGTATCCGGTTTGATCCCTGTAATTGTGATAAAGTGGTCGTGGATCATGGCTGCTGATTGACAGCACGTCAACTTGGCCCGTTTTTATTTGACTCCAACACGGATACATCGATGGAGAAAAGAATTGATCCAACTGTTGTGTTCCTCGATATTTTTGCCGAAAATTATAATATACTCTGCTACGCGGAGTACTCCGGGTAAGTCGCCTACTGCTTGAGGGGTCTTCTGGAATATTTTGCTGGGTGCTTTCAGGCAACAGTTGGTCACTTCTCACGAAATCGACCATACGGTGTGCCGAACGTGGTCAAATAACGCGAGGCTTCATCCAACTCGGCATGACAAAAAGCTGAATCCAGATCAAATTTCGTAATGCAACGCGCCTTTGATAACTGAGGAAGGATATCGCCAAAAACAGGTTATGAAAAGAGCTCTAACCTGAGTGCTTTGCTCAGTGGTTTAGGATCAGTGCTAATGCGAAGTTCCCCGGATGCTTTCGTCACGATCACGATTCGACTCACCAGATCTGCCTGTTCTTCAACTTTAACCAGGATATCTTTCGATAAGGGAATATCTAACTAACGTTCAAATCGTTCTCTAACTGCATATGGAATACGCCTTGTTGAAAAAGTCAAAGGTTCTGCGGATTCACTTACGTTTAACGCCGCCACCCCCGGAAGCCTCACCAATTTCCCATCGAGAACAGAGGCATATTTTTCCAAATAATGTTGGACATTATCAGATATACGGTGAGTGAAAGAATCGTAGTGAAATGATACCAAACCAAAGTTTTCGACAGATTCGCATCCGAGGATTTGAACATAGCCCCGGTCGACCACGAGGAGGTTCATAAGTGGTGACCGTCCATCACTGGGATTGAAGACTTTCAGCGAGGCCTCTTCCTTTGGCTGAATTCTATTATTGATAATAATATTAGTTTATTTCGGAGACGCCCGAAGCATGCTATTTGCATGATCTTGTTGTTGCAGGCGATGATATGGGCAGGTATAGTTCATGAAAATGTGGAAATTTGCATGAAAAATCAAGATAACAAGGCTCGGAAAGGGGAATAAGGTGGGATGAAAATAGGATAAGTGTATGCAAACCAAAGAAATTGTAGGGGTCTAGATGAACTCAAGGACGGATTCAAATAAACGTCCGGTGAGTTTGAAAGTCAAGGTCAGATGGGGAGTATGACTAGTCCAGGTGAAGACGTCTGGAGGCCGAATGATATACATGAGAAGGACTAGAAATGGGTATAAGAAATTGCATTAGCGGGGGAAACGGAGAAAAATGTGAGGTGCACTGCATTGGATTAAATATCGATGAAGCATTGGCACTCTGCAGTGGATAGCCGGCGGACAGGGCACAAAACTCATCGTAAAACAGGGAGCGAGCAATACAAGACGTAGAAGGTGGATCGGATGACAAAATTGATTTAGGAGGATTGGATACGGCAGATGTGAGGCACAGACGTAGGATTGATGGATGTATATCGTGGCGGTCAGCGGGATGATAGCAAGAGGAATGGCCTCTGAGGAACGGCAAGATGCAGAGCGAATGCACACACAAATATACGCGCAAGTACAGATATATATATATATATATATATATATATATATATATATAAGAGGAGCAGGGGCAATAACAATGGGGTCCTGGAAAGAAATTATCAGTCATTGGAAGGGGTAGGTAAGGTTAGATCAAATGGTTGTAGAATTAACTTTGGAATGTCGTGGCGAATTGTCTTCACGACAGGTGCACATGGCGGCCCAGAAGGGAGAAAAAAGGAATGCGGAAGCGCAGAGGTGATTACGACTGTGAGGAGCGGTTCACGGAAGAGTGAAGATGAAGGATAGGATCGAAGAGAACGGGTTAAAATGGGTCTAATTATTTGATCAAAGCAGGTGCGACATGTGTCGACGGATCAGAGGAATCGGGTAATGACAGATCAAACGATTTGGAACTGTAAAAGAACTTCATGATGTAACGCCGTCTTTACGATCGATGGAGCATCGAAAAGCAGACCACACTGAAAGGCGTACAGAAAAATGTCTGTAGCGAGCAATAAACGGATCAAGGGATGAAAGCAATGACCAGGGAGACACAGGTAAGACGTGGCCAATCAGATCATTTTATTACAGATGAAACACGAAAGAGGCGGAGAAGAAAGCGGGCAGCCCTAAGATAAGTGAACCGGTAATAGAACATAAGGCCCAAGAAATGAATGCGCGACGGAGTTGGGGCAATGGAGCTGGAGAGCTGCGTGCCAGCAGACAACTGAACGGGTGAATTAAGCAGGTGGATGCTAATCGGGACACTGCCTAATGGAAAGAACCAAGGAGGAATCGCGGAGCCAAGGAAGGAAAACATAGTGGTGGTGATTAGATAATAAATGCGACTGTAAAAGAAGCAAAGTTTGGAGCGGCAAGTTCTGATATGCGGATTGGTCATGGATGCAGGTGTGATTGGTGCATAATGGCATTGGGCATGACGAGGGAGAACAAGGGGAGATTTGACAAAACAACAGGCAGTGGGGTATAAGAATGCTATCAATGGGCATTCTGAGCAAAGGGTAATACCAAGTGCATATAGAATAGAGGCCGGCAATGACGGCAGGTGGAAAAAAGACATTGGCGAGTGCCGGCAGAGAAGAGTGGCTAGGACGATAGTGACTCAATGCAATGAAAGTTGATGTAGAAAGAGGCGATAGGAAGAAGGACAGAACGGGTAGGTGTATAACGTGGTAGAGCGACAAAAATGGAAAGTGGCAACAGATGAAAAGAACTATGGGTGGAGAAACTGTGGCGGAAAAAGGATGGGGAGCACGCAATTTTCAACCGACAGTATTGGATTCGGTAGTCCGAGAATGGTTAGAGCTTGTGATCCATAACCGGTGCTAGTGTGTGGGACTGGCCTTGCGCTGGGCACCCAACCTGGAAAACACTTCCTGAAGTGAACACAGGATGTGTGATCCACCAGTCTAATTGCGTTCGCACATCTTTGCAGACGACCTGAAGTCTGATATGCGCCGGCCATGGCTGTGGATCTGACCGCGTCCCACACCGTTTAGAGTGGCACTAGTTTTCACTGATAATTTAACAGGGAGCAAAGCGACCGCGATAAGGGTCGTGATCCAGGATCAGTTGGCCAAGACTTGAGACCATGGACAGGAGAGCCAACGGAAACAGCAAGTGGTAGACGACCGTGTAGCAATATTATCCAGGTGCACCTGCCAAGGAGATGGTAAGTACAGTGCCCGAAGTGGTTGGCCGTCATCTAGTATCACTGAAAAGGGAAACGGGATAGAGGAGCGCAGTCTGGGTGTGCCCCAGCTGAGAAGCAACGGATAGTGAGGAGGAAAAAAATGAAAAAGATGGATAACAAATGAACTTGAGCGAGCAACAGGGTTATCTTATGAAAGCAAAAGGTATGTTTGTTATGAATCAGGGAGGGCAATGGCCGCAGTTCACGGCACTAGGGAGAGGGGAAGCGCCGATCATGGAGTGTACCCAGTGGCCTGTGGTGCATAGGTAATAGAGTCGCAGTGCGAGGCCCCTTTCGGAGGCTAGGTCAGTGGAGATGAGTTCAGTGGTGAGCAATATAAAACTGGGAACTGTTAAGTATAACACAAGTGCGCGCCTAAAAGCGAACATTGAGGAGGCAGAGTGTAAGCTAGGGGGGAGCTTATTCCAGATTTTGGAATGGGCTGAAAAAGAATCGGGACTTCAGACTGAGATGAGAATGAGGGATACGGAGAGGGAAGGCAAGATGTCGGAGGGAGAAAGAGTATGGGGCAGAGAATGAGATATGATAATAGGTGTAGGCCTGGTTATGGATTAGCTTGAAAAGGAAAACCAGGTTGAACCTCATGCGACAAATCCACAGGGGCTAAATCTGCAGGAGTTCACGGCGCTGGCTCTATGCCAGGGCTATGGATACGCCCAACAGCCTTTTGATGAAGGTACGCTGAACGTTCTCAAGGGATACAATAGATCAACGTGGCCAGAGGCTGGGAGTAATCGGGTAATATTCTAGGAGTGCTCTCACATGTGAGAGGTACGTGGAGAGGCTAGTGGCCCGTAGTAAGAAACACCAATAAATCAGGCTTATGGTTTGCTAGCTTTAGCGATTTGGAACGGTGGCTGTTCGGAAAAGTTAAGGGAACAAGAGTAGCGTACGCCAAGGTCTGTAACCATGGGGTGTATGGGGATGGGCAGGCCGTCCAGACAAATTTGGCCGGGTGGTTCAGTGCACTTGTAAGGTAGGAGGAAGATTTTCTCCGCAGAGAATTTCATGTACCCCGAGATGCGCCAAGTTTGGAGTACGAGTAAGTTACGCCATATGTCACACAGAGTCAAGGATAGGTCACTAGGGAGGAAGGAGTACACTATTTTTATGTCGTCGGCAAAGAGGAAGGGAGTGCCGTGTCGAATAGAAGAGAAAATGTCATTGATATAAATGAGAAATAGTAATGGGCCTAAGACACTGCCTTGGATGACGCCGCTGGTAGTTGGTTTGTCGGAAGATAAGTGGCCGTCAACGAGCACAGCTTGTGATCTCTAGGAGAGATAAGGGGATGGCCAGGAGAGGAGAGGGTCAGTAATAACAAGAGACCGGATTTTGGCTAACGGGTGCATATAGGGAACACGATAAAAATCCCTAGACATGTCGAGGTAAGGACGATTACAGAGTTTCCGGCATCGGCAGCAGACGATAGGACATTGAAAAAGTCAAGCTAGCAGGAAGAGCAGAAACTGGAGTTCAAGAAACCATGCTAACCAGGGTTCAGCAGGTTTTTGGATACGGGGTACTGAACGATGTGTTTTTTGATAATTCTCTCCGTGACTTTGCAGACTACTGGGGTGTGGTTATTGGGCCGATAGTTATCTGGGTCGTGTAGTGCACCCTTTTGGAAGCGCGGAATTATAGCAGAGGGTTTCCATTGAAGTGGGACGAAACTTTGAAGCATGGCGGCGGTGTATACATTAAGTAACAATAAAGGTAGTTCGGGACCAACAAAATGGAGGAGGGCCGGTTGGAGAGCATCTGGGCCCGGTATCGGGGAAGGTTTGATGGAGAAAACTAGTTTTTCAACTCCTAGATGGGCGAAGAAAATCGATGAAAGGAAGGCAGAGGTGCATGGATGGATTGAAAGAGAAGGAATACCAAGAGAGCTTATAAGGAAGGAAGAGAAATTCTAATTGAATGCCTCATAAACAGATGCTGGGGTATTAGCAGTGGATGAGCCACAGATGAGGAATGTGGGCGAGGTATGATTGGAGTGACTGGACCTTTTACTAAGCAGGTTGGAGAGGTAGCCAGTTTTGTTGGGGTGTGCAAGGACGATGGCCTCTTGCCTTCTCAGATGCGAATCGACCATGCTTTGCAGCTTCAGCTGCAGCTGGTTTACGCGCAGAAGAATTGTAAAGTCGCATGATCTAGCGAAGGTAGGTTGCAGCTTTGCCAGCTTACGCTCTAAAAATGACAGACGTGAGCTGTTGAACTTGAGGCTTGGATCGACACACGGGTTGGCGGTACTTTAGCAGTGTAGGAGGTTGGAGTAGAGAGATTTCACAACAGTGGGGGGATCGGATGAAAGAAATAATTTGTCCCAGTTAAGGGAGCGGGTTATCACTGGCACTAGGAGCCAGTTACAGGAACGGTAGGAAGTCTGAACAGGGGGAGAGGATTGCATCGAATGGGAATAGCTGAAGCAGCTGAACTAGCACCTGACAATACAGTGGTCACTACCCGGGAAGTGATCAGTAACCTGGGTGGTCAAACCAGGAACATCAATGGAGAATACTAGGTGCAAGATGTTCCCCCGGGTAGGGCGGGAGACATGTTGGGTCCATCCACCGAGGCGAACACAGGAAAGGACGGTGGAGAGAGCAAGAGGGCGAGTATAACGAGACCAGCAAATTGAGGGAAGGCTAAGGTCACTCGCAATAATTTTTGCACCGGCAGGATAGCCAAGCGCAGCGTTAAAGGCATCCAAGGCAGAGTCAATTTTTGCAGGCTCCAGACCCGGATGGACGTTGACGCAGCCAAGGAGGAGGTTCCGGCCGCAGGCTTGAATAGACAACCATAACGAATCCCCAGCAAGTAAAAGAGAGAAGTGATCAATAATACTAGCGTGGATAGTGCATTTGACAAAGGCTAAACAGCCCCCTCCACGCCTGGACTGGCGGATGTTCGAGAAGCATTGATACCCAGCTATGCGAACAAGGTCAAGCGAAGTATCATCTGACAGCCAGAATTCAGTTACTAGTATAATGTCAGCGTTTGAGGTAAAT
The DNA here is from genome assembly GCA_948099385.1 of Fasciola hepatica. Taxonomy (NCBI): domain Eukaryota; kingdom Metazoa; phylum Platyhelminthes; class Trematoda; order Plagiorchiida; family Fasciolidae; genus Fasciola; species Fasciola hepatica. The sequence goes on from CANUEZ040000047.1 coordinate 2,602,645, forward strand.
ACCAGTGATCGCAGATGCGATATTTTTCTAATTATTGATCGATCGGTAATGAGAACTGGTAGGGAGGAGTTCAGTTTTGGTGTACGCAAAGCATCAATGCCAGGTGCAAGACTATTGGGATCAATGTGGTGACAGTAGTTGGGTCTCAGTGGGGATAGAGCGTCGGTAGAAGAGGGAGGGTGGGCAATATTGGATGGGAGCTCGGCTTTAATACTGAAGTGGAGTACCGCTTGGGGCCTGTGGTCGGGGAGCGGGAGCTATTGCTAGTTGAGGCTACTGAGGGAGATGATAGAAAAGGAAGCTTGTGTGGAACCGGAACCAGGGGTGGGGAGTTAGACATATCTAGGTCGACAGCTTGCAGGTAGGCAGGGTGAGGCACTGGTCTCGCCTTTGACTTCTTGACAGAGGGGCTTTGGGTAACCCTCATAACGGTTACGGTGGGATCAACCTGCATGGGCAATGCGGAGTTGCTTCTCAGCGAGCCAAGTGTTTCCCGTTGGAGGGGGTTTTATCAGGGAATATCTTGATGTCCTTATACGGCGAAATGGCAGCAATTGTCGACTTGTTGCTAATGAATTCTCTAGCTGATAGGTCGTCCACGAATTAGAATAGCAGGGGCAACTATGTCGCTGGGACCTTTTACGTGGCCTCCCGCAATATCATCTTCAGTAAGCCATACCACACGAACTTGGTAATAATAATAATAATAATAATGGTTTATTTCGGGGACACCCGAAGCATGCTCGATTGCATGATCATATGATACAGGTGAGGTCACAAAAAGGTTCCTTGGATATTCATTTGGGTAAATGCAGCCTAAAAGTGTACAGGTTTTAGTGGTCGCACGAACGTTTGCCCGGCAAATTTGAGTTTGAAGGTCGGGTGGACGTACATTTGCGAATTGAGTGAAATAGGCTCCGCCGTCGAGATACGTGATGAAGTAAAGCGGTGATGAAGTAAAAACGCGCAGTATTTTGGATAGCGTCGGTGTAAAGTCGGAAGGGTGAGTAAACTGACAGAAAACTTTCGAAAAAGCACCAACGAAAAGTTGGAGAATTTTGGGTGATGAAGGACATGCACTTGAACCAGTAGTTCAGATGACCCGGACAATAGCAGAAATATAATACCTAAGGATTTGTAGTGTCCTGCGAGGAGGGGGAATGCGTAAATGTAACAGTCCGTGTAACCACGGAATTGGTATTTGCTATTCATCAAGAGGTTGTGGTGAACGCCCTCATAAAGAGGTGGATGGAGCTGCCCGAGCCTGGAAGTTTCACTGAAGCAGAGTGACGAAAGTTTACAGGTGAGTGAAACACGATTCGAATAAAGGGTTCGTTTCAGGTTAATTGGTGAACACAATTTGACAACAGCAGTTGATATACGATGATCTTATGAAGTCTCAAGGGGGTGGTGCATAAACGATACTGTCAAAACATGTAAAGAATCGCTTAACGGGATGCGCTGGTAAGAGTCTGACATGGGGTATTTGGGAAACAACTGGAAGGTCAGTAAATTGGCATACGTATAGTTCATTGCCAGCAAAGGTTTGGAGAAATCGCTTCCGCAGTGTCGAACTATTTTTATCCTGGATTGTGGATACTTCATTGCCAATGCAACTGTCATGAAATGCAAATGGCTGAATGAAAAAAGGTGCAACGGAAGGATACACTGAACATAGAGGTGGTGTCACGCCGATGAAGCGCTGGAAGGAGGACCATTTCGTTTTATGTGGAATTGTTGGCAGGTGAGAGACGAATAAATTACCAATTGGATGAATGATCTCTTCAAGAGTATACCAGGAATTGTCGTATTCATAATAAAGATCTGAACAGTGAAACCGTTTCATGTTTTGGGGTACAGAATCCGGTAACTGGATATAATAGAATGAGGGTAAACATGGCATCAGCTCAGACAAATAAAAGGTAAGTCGATGGATATAAATGCCGGTATGGTAAACCTTGTTCAGGAACGTTGGAGGAGGCAATGGGTGGCAGCAGTAATATGCAGGGGATGCTGTTTTTCAATCCGCAGTTGGCACTAGTGGGTGAGGCTGGCCGTGCGCTGGGCACCCAACCTGAAAACCAATTCTGGTGACAGGAGGTGCGATCCGCCGGCCTAGTTGCGCCCGCGTGTCATTGCAGTTGGCCTGCACGCCCGATGTGCGCCGGCCAAAGCGGTAGATCTGACCGCGCCTCGCACCGTTGTGATTGACATGAGTTTTCTTGGTGGGGCCAAACGGCCGTAGGCATCAGGGAGTCCGCGATCAGGCGACCAGGCACCAGGGGATCCCGGACCGTAACCAAGGAAGCATCGTTCGGGTAGCGTATGAATAGCCAACGGTCAGGTAGATGCGTAGGCCGGGTTAGTGACCGGTGTGGTCTCCAGAGTATTAAGAGTCATCGAGAGAAAGGTACGCACGAATGAAGGTCTGGAAATAGAGAAAAAGTAGAGGAGCGCAGTCTGGGATGCTCCCAGCTGAGGATAAGAGAATCGATACAAAGAGGCAACAATAATAGACAATGACTTTCTGAGACTAGTTTTTCGATTGCAGAAGGCGGAAAAACTAAGAGTGGTTATTTTATTTCATCTGTCATTGACCGCCGGTGTTTGCGCAATTCAAAAGTCTAGACCCTTCTCATAGGCTTGGTCATCGGACATGTCTACATTTAGGAGCTGTAAGGTTTGGGTAATCGTGAGGAATTTATCCAACGCACTTCTAAACCGATGGCTGGAAGTAGACCTACGTATTTCTAACGGTAATTTATTCCATAAGTTAGAGTGCACTGTGATGAAGAAATATGAACGTAAGCTGGTGTTGGTAATAGGGGCTTAAAGGGTAAGAGTTCTAGAACGTATTGGATAGCTAGAAACGGGCGCAAAGTGCAGTGGATTAGAAGTATATGTCCAACTGTGAAGAATGTTATACAAAAAGATAAGGTTCAGTTTCATACGGCGAAGCCATAAAGGGTCTAGTTTAAAAAATAAGCAGCGTTCTTTATAAGTGAGGGCTCAGCTCCATCCAATCAGTGGCTTGGTAAAACTACGTTGAACTGACTCGATACCAATTTTGTCTGATTTCCGCATACTAGAAAAGATCAGTAGGCAGTATTCTAATAAAGGCCTGGCATGAGATTTATAAAGGAAACGAATGCAGTCTCGAAGTTGGAAGAAGCGAAATATTAGCCCTAGACACTTTCTGGTCTTAGCGACTTGGAGGGCCGAATATTCCGAGAAATTAAATGTGCAGGAATAGTTCAAGCCAAGGTCCCGAACTATTTGCCTGTTAGCAATGGTTGAACCACAAACGGTTAAGGATCCTGGAGGTAGCTTGCATTTATATGTAAGAACCTCACATTTGTCAGCGGAAAAATTCATCTGCCAAGTTGAACACCATCTATGGAGTGCAGATATGTCTTTAGAGATGTTTAAGATAGCCGAGGCGATGCATTCAGGCTTGAATGAGTATATGGTATGTTGTGTTTCGCTGAGGAAAGCGGCAAGCAGTCTGGAACATTAAAAACCACTGCTTTCTTGGAGTTGGGGATGCGGTGGTATATTTCAGTAGACACGGAGTCGGGGAGGTGTCCCACTGAAACCAAGTTTTTGGGCGATGTAACGGCTACAGGGTCAAAGAGGGTAGCCAGGGGTGAAACCTTTGAAAGGATTTCATCAATCAGCTCTACCCTGCTTTTAGATTCAACGAAACCCCGCTTAAGGCCATAAGATTTATTAGAAGCTTCACAGTCGACTCTACCGAGGGCGACAGAGCACGGCCTGGTTTTTGGGAGGTGTTGGGTCTGTTTGGATTTGCCAGCTTAAGCGACACGGATTTTCCGAGCACTGGTTGAGGACTGGGATGGTATGACAAGTAAAATTGTATGACAAAGGTACGCAGGTAGCAGGAATTCGGTCAACTAGACAGAGACAAGCCAAATGTCTGAGCAGACCAGGAGTGTACCTGGATGCTATATGCGCAAAGGTGTAGATGAGACCTGCGCAACAGTGCGGTATAGGAAGTAAGCTACATGACCCACTATATATATAGTTAAGATTAGGAGACTTGGGGCGATGAGCAATAGTGAGATAGTAGAACGTTTTCTGTGTGGTATCCACAGGTGCAACCCACACAGGATGCGGTAGATACTTAATTGTTGCTTGGATCACCACAGCAGGTTGTGCGGGGAAATATGTTGTAGATACGGGGTCGATGGACCGGGTGGAACGAGAGTGCGCTCTTACGGGAGAAAATCAAATAGATGGAGGTAAAGTGGGACAGAAATTTTAAAGGGTGCACCGGTGGATGCGTAGCGAGAATAAGGTAAGAGTTGGATTATAGGGAGTGGGATGTAAGAATGCTATGCTGATCTTATTGTGGCAAGAATTAGGGGGGATTTGCTAGGTAAGCCACGTAGAATGTTATTAAATAGAGTTGAAGCAGTGACTAACCAATATAAACCATAACTCTAACTAGCGATAATTACTAGCAGCTGCACTCTGGTGTGCCGCCGTTGTTTACACAACTAGGTCACTATTTCAGGTAATGAGGTGATATATACTAGGGTGGACACGGTTACAAGTCTAAGCTGTGATGTAAGAAAACGAGTTAACTTGAATTTCACGTCGGAGTGACCTTAATCTTGCGGCCATCCCACATAAAGAGTCCCTTCTGTGTCCGAGTAGGTGTTGTTTCAGGCAGAGCGTGCATAAGTACGATGTTCACCGATGCTCCCGCGTCCAACTGGAAATCCACCTCTTCTTCGTTCACTACCACCTTGGCAAAGACTCCTTTTCGGCTTGTTGGTTCTCGCTTCCTATTCACTCGATTGACGCTGTGATGGTTTTTCTGTCCACTGCTGTCTTGAAAAAACTTTTCGATGCGAAATGTTTGAGCTTCTTGCAGTTACCACACGTTTTTATCCAGGTCGAAAAATTGTCTCCTCCCACAAAGTGCAGTCAGCCACAAAACTGATATTCAGTCTTTGGTACCTTGCGTGTCCCTGATGTTATTTTGTACAGACCAAGTGATTCTGATGAATTCATCATCTTCATGCATTGTTCGGCTGCTTCCTTAACTCGGCAGATGTGGACGCAGTATTGGGGTGACAATTTTGGAATCTTCAACAAACTTTTGATCACAGCGGGGTTGAGTAATCCGATCACTATCCAATCCAGCACGAAGCTCTCCTTTAGATAGTTGCAAACATTGTTTAACCGTGCCAGTGCTCTCAACGACAGCAAAAAATGACAAACGAATGGTCTGGCCCTTGCGATCTTCGGTTAAAAACGAAACGCTCATATGTTCTGTTGCACTCACCAAGGCAGTGTCGCTCCAGCCCAAGAATCACCGCCATTCAGTCACCACTATCCTCATCAAAATCAAATGAGAAGCAGGTGAAGATGCGAAGCTCCGGCGGTTCAATGGTGTGACAAGAAAACTCGAGCTGCGTAGCCTTCGGTTCGTGCTCCATCTCCGACGAAGTCCGGAAATTTTCATACCGCTTTCGCAAGAGCTTCCGGTTTTCAGCCAGTCGATCGGTGTCTTCAATCCCCGTGTGTGCCGGTGATTGGATCTGCAGGCCGTTGTGTGTTCGTGTCTTGGTTATCGACACTTTCACGTCAGTTTCCGCTGCCACCATGTAAAAAGTCAGCTCTTCGGGAAATGCAATCAGTACATTGTTGCAGCGTAGAACAAGGAAATATCGATGACCGTTCATTGTTCAGTGGCTTATAAAGCTTCTTTCGCTAGTCAGATTGCTCGATTTGCAATGTGTTAAACAGAAGCCACCTTCTGACCAATCGGAAACAACAGTTATGCGGTGACACATAAACTTGTCCACCACATACCCGTACATAGAACTCTGTTCACCGTCCAAAGAGATGGAGCCGGGATGGTGGCTTCGCCTGAAAAAGCGCGCCAACAACTAGCGGAGCCCAGACAAATCAATACTAGTCTTGGAGGTCTTTTCATGTATCGAAAAACTGCGGTTACCCGACATCAGGGCCTTATCAACGTCCAGATTCCTGTCCACTGCAGGAAGATAAGTACGAAAACACAACCTTCTGTTGATGTGTGTTTATTCACGAAGGCCGCTCCCACCTTCCCCTTTATGGCAGCTGCCGCTCGCCGTTTCGCAAATGCAGCACTCCTCATGGTCTCCGCTGCTTTTACCTCTAACTGCACTCTTCCTAAATCTAAAGTGGGGTAATCAAAAGCGTCGCACGCCTTCGTGCATGAGGGTTTGAACGCGGGTGATGGCTTACCACAGGGGGGTGTAGGAGACACTCCAAAATGGGCTTCTCACTCAAAATCGCCATCATAAAGTTATCCATGTCACACAACAGAGGTGAATGAAAGGTTGCTAAAACAAACCGAAAGCTTAGGCAGACACAAGGGAGTCAATATTCTGTTAGAAATGCGGCCGATAAAGGAGCGTCAGCAAAAAACTTCCCTCCGGATGTCAGAGAGAACAACTTTTCCTGTATTCACTGGGATCCACAACGCTTTCCGGTTGTCGTCTACCATTAAGGCTCCTCGATCTCGGTGCTGTACACGGGCACATACAAGCCTCGTTATGTCGCTATTCCAATCGAAATCCGTCCAAAAAAGCCGACTGAGCGAAGACTGACGAATTGTTTTCGTTCAAACTGTTAGGTATCCATAACAGTCAATCAGAAATAGAAAAATGTATATACAAATCCCAATAGACAATTCTCCGTCTCAGGTGAACATTGGGGAATAATCTTTCGAGATGGCCAAAAGAACCGTTTCATCCAAACTGGGGCGGTCAACCTCGTGCTCCACGGGGCGAAATCGAAAGTTGTAATGGCCGACCCCGACCAGAGCTTTCATGGGAGTAGATAAATAAAACGGGAACAAAGATGAGGAAAGGATTGTAACTGTCACACAAAATGGATGTTCTCCGGACAACTTGTGTCGAAAACGGGTTGCTTGTCACGGCTGCTGCAAAGCCCTGACACACCTCACGGGGTAAACTGGCTTTTCTACTCCTCTGTAATAGACATCGATAAAGCACTTCCAACTGAGATGGTCTAATACCATTGCTCTCTATCCTCTCTATCAACAGATGTGTTTTTGACAACAGCCTAACGGTAACGTTTTGTCGAATATGAGTGATTCGTAACCAAGTTAGCTAATCCTAAGGTCCGAAAAACGTTGATTCGTAGATTCTACGGTGCTGCATTACCAGACTGCATGAGGGCAAAATTATATACAGACCTCATCTACAAGAACGAAACGGATAACTGCGGGAACCGGAGTTCAGCAAGTCACAGCCAGAAACGGCCGTCATGGCAGTCAGAGTTCAAACCAAAAAGACGCCGGGTTGCACATGGGCGAAATAAAGACAAGTTTTCAAATGTATTGGCTGAGGTGCGCCGTATTTTTCGGAGATCAACGAGAACAAATAGTAATAATAATAATGGTATATTTTCTCCACAATAGTCGAGAGGCACTCACAAGCGCATGGTCGTGGTGTACAACGTTACTCAAAACGGTGAACTATAAACGAATTTCAAGAAAGAGAGTCAAAAACGTTAGAAGCAAAGCAATATGGCTAGAGATAGTTTGAATTGACCGAGATGATAATGGTTTGCGCGGCAAATATGGTTTGGTTTTCGAATCCGAGTTGGTTGATGGCGGCCCGTGGAAACACAAAATATACCGTGAAAATATCGCTCTAAGGATGCGTTATAAACCAAAATAATGCGAGCTGTGGATAACGGAGGCCTATTGGGGTTCTATGAACGGAATAATTTATGAACAAGGAGACATGAAAGAAAAGAATGGGAGTACACTAGTGAACTTTGGAGAATATGAGGAGAACGGCTCTCTATGAAGACGATGTTGGCCCGGAATGACGGATATTCCCGGGTTCAATAAAGGTAGTGCGTAATGAAACGGGGGGACATGAACAAATTGTGTGGAAGTGGACTTGGAAACGTTGACGAATGTGGAGGAAACAGCAATCCATATAAAAGGTGAGTTTAGGTTCAGGATCAATAACCCGTATCATTCAGAAAAAAAGGGAGCGCAACTTGAAGACCTTGAATTAGTGAAGAAGCAATTTCAATCCGGATACCGATCGAAAGAAAAATGAAATCTTGGAAGAAAAAACTGAGTGAAAAACCTTCGCGTAGGCTCGCGCCTTATTGTCCTGTTAAGCTGACAAAAATATATTGACTTGTTGATTCTCAGTGGTATTCGGTGTCATTATTGGGAACCACGGATGAGGGGGATAAGAGGACTTGCGTTCCGATGGCATATCGAAATTTGATGAGTAAAAAAGTCCTGTGTTGCGTATTCTGGCTCTGTTATTTTATTGTTTCACATGAGACCAAGGTTATGTGCAGCATCCCGTGGGTATGGTTCATCAGGCGGGGTAAGGGACGTGTCAATCAATCAGTAGAAGGTAGCTTGTGAACTGTTATTTGTGAAGACTCCAGCAGTGACATCAGTAGTAGAAGTGTTGCTTCAGAAGACGCCTGTCAACCTACTGGTAAGCAGATGAGAGTGTTTTAGGTCGTGTGGCTCGATTGCAATCCCGCTTTGTGTACAAGATTCCGTTTAGGTCTCTGTCGGTACGGGTCAAAGTGTGGACCTTGGTCATCGAAAGTGGAGCCCGAGAGAGTGGGCAACGACAAACCTGAAGTAAATGATGTTAACATTCTGGACGTGGTTCCAGCTGTAAGTTATGATAATAAATGGTGACAATTATTAACGAACTGGTTAGGTTTATGTGAGCTGTCGGTGGCACATTGCATATTCTGGTCTGGGTTTTAATTCGAGAGTTCAAGTAACGCAGGGTTGCAAGGGATTGATAAGTACCACTACAGGCTTGCAAGATAGCGTAAACCGGGTGGGCTGCTGCGTCTGCATTTCAAAGGATAAATGGTTTGCACGCGATTAGAAGTTCTGAAGAGCAATCAAGTAAGAATGCAGAAAGAACCACTAGGGCATCGGTGATGATGCGGTGGAGAAAATCGTTATCATGCAGAGAAACGTAGACGTAAGTTCGTCTGTGCTCCTACTCGGTAATGCCGGCCTACTGCGATTAAATTTAAGTGTGAATAGGGAAATCTCATGACGTGGTAGTTGCATGAATATCATATGTCATAAAAGTGAGGAGAGATAATTAGTAGGGAATAGAAAAAATGAAAGGTTCTCCGTGTCCATTTTTTGTAGACTCAAGTGAGGCAGGTGTTGGTCATCTGTTGCCTCCATGTTATCCATTTCGGTGGGCTTAATGTCCAGGCTGCGGTAGTGATTATAGTTGGCAGGAGGCTGTGGTTACTGCTAGGTAGGGCTGCAGACCTAAGCGTGGCTTGGATGCTAGTACATCGAGAAGGCTGCTTTCTAAGAAAGATGATGGAAGATGGAGGGGTATGGATGGAAAACGTGACCGGTTTCCACTATGTTCTTCTCTTTTTTTCTCCTTTTTCCGGGCTTAACCGCCGTTGCCGTTGTTCTTCGGGTACGTCTACACGCTGTCTGGGTCAATGGGTTGAAGGTCAGGGCTATGATAGCTATTGTATTTGACGTCGACATGCATGCTAGGTGCTCTTGAGGAGGGTGTGGGATGGTTGAAACTTAGAATGGGAGGTGGATAAGCTTAAGTGGAGAGTCCAGTGAGCAGTCACCCCAGTCTGTCTCGTGCGAGAAAACCAAAAGCTTGTCGAGCGAACAAGGGCGATGTAGGGTTTCCCCTTTCGCAGGATCAGGTCTGAGCTGATGAGAGACATACCCATAGATGAAGGTTGCCCAATTCCTTCAAAGCCCAATGTCAGTGGTATTTGGAAATCAAATCGATCCCACGAGGCCTTTTCTGTTTCCACTGTTCTTCTTTCGGTTTTCTTTTTTGTTTCCTAAGAGAGGGGTGGTTGAGCTCATATAGGAACATTCCACAGCCCCTCCGCCCGATCGTAATTTTATTCTTATGTCTTTTTTTGCAACTGCTGAGGGTGGTCTGTTTTCCCCACGTTCGGACGGTGCTACTGTATGGGTGCCGTTGACCTCAGGGGTTTCGCTAGCATGGGCTGGGAAAATGCAGATTGGGACTATGCAAACACACAGAGCAGGACAACGAACGTTGCAAAGCACAAGCTAGCATACGTGTATCAGTCTGATACAACGCCAGACCATGCCTAAGACCATCAGAGACCAGTCCGGGAGAGGTGGTGCAGATGAGTTTGGCTCTGTTGATAGGACATGGTGTGGTGCGTAAGAGGGAATATGATAGTTGTGGATGGTAGACACAGAGATGAGACGAGAGGACAGGCCACCAAGTAGGTACTAGAAGGTGGGTCTCTCTGATAAAAGATTCCGGAACGATATAATTAAGAAAGGCGAAATGAGGCCGGACATAAAACCCAGGCGTGTGGAGGCAGCCAAATTGAACAGTAAAGGAATGAAAAGATCAAGTGAGTTGGTAGACCGCGGAACTCAGTGTCCTAGGGTCCAAAGCCACATACCTATTTGCTGCAGAGACATCTAAGACTAAGAAACTAAGACTGGTTTGCAATAGAACACGAACATTGTCTTAAATTAGGAGAACCGACAAGCATTAATCTAGGCATAGTTACAAAAGTCAACAAACTGTAGCTACTGTGGTATAGATTGTATGCAATATAAAGTAAAATAAAATAGTAGCCCTGGCGTTTGTCATCGGGCGAGAGATAAAGGTTCTAGTGCAATAATCCCAGTTATCAACCCCATTTTCGTAGGTCATCTCTTCGGCGACGGTCTGGCCGGTAAGAAGGGTCACATTGGGAGCAGTCAAGAAGTGATCCAGCGAGACTCTGAACTGGGAAATTGCGAGATCCTCGCGAATGTTCAGCGGGAGTTTATTCCATAACTTTGAGTAGTTTATAAGGAAGAAGTTAGATCTAAACGCTCATTTTGATCTAGGAATAGCGAGCCCCAGTGACCGGTGGCGTATGGCATGATTCGTGGAAGGAGTGAGACGAATGGGTTCAGTACACGAAAAGACCTTGCCGTGGCACAGCTTAAACAGGAAGCATAAATTGAGCCTAGGGCGACGCAGCCATAGAGGGTCAAGACTGAATAGGATGCATCGATCCTTTTAACACAAACTGGAGGAAACTCCCATTAATTGTTTGGTGAATTGGCCTTTCGCGGACTCCAGAGAAATGCGGTCAGATTTCGTCATGTTGGTGAAGATAGTTGGAGGGTATTGAAGAAGAGGCCTGGCGTGAGTCTTGTAAGTGAGCAGTTTGCAGTCATTTAGTCGAATAGTTCTGGAGATGAGACCAGTGGTTCTCCTCGTCTTTGCAATCTGGAGTGGAACATACTCAGAAAACCTAAAGCTACAAGAATAATGAAGACCGAAGTCTCGAACTAAAGGGCTGTATGAGATGGGTAGGTCGTGGATAAGCAGGGTCCCGGGGGCCATTTGACATCTGGAGGTGTGCAGCAGCTCTTCGAGGTCGAGAAGTCCATACTTCATGAATTGCACCAGTCCCCGAGTCGCTTTAGGTCACTAGAAATTTCATCCAGCATAATGTTGAGGTTCTGACGAGGAACTCATAGACAATCTTAACGTCATCAGCGAAAGGAATGGGGTACTATGGTGCAAGATGGGAAATGTATCATTTCTGTGGACGAGAAAAAGTGGGGGGCCGAGCACACTGCCTTGTATAACCTCACTGGTGACTGGAGCAGTCTGTGAGAAATACCCATCAATGGAAACCACTTGTGAGAGGTTCGATAGGTATGATGTCAACCACGATATAAGCGAGCCGGAAAAGCCTTGAGCTTTGAGTTTGGTTAACAATAAAGCGTGAGGGACGCGGTCGAACGCTTTTGTCATATCAAGGTATATAATGATGGTGGATTTACTGCTGTCGGCGGCCGCCGTTTTGAAGTTAAAAAAGTCGTATTGGCGAGTGATGCATGAACGTGACTTTAGGAAGCCATGCTGCCCACTATGGATGATGTTATGGGACAATAGGAAGTCGGACATCCGCTGTTTGATGAGGCGTTCCATCAACCTAGAAGCAATTGGAGTGTGGTTGATAGGGCGGTAATTGGAGGGGTCATGTATTGGTCATTTCTCATGGATTGGGATGATGACCGCAGTCTTCCATTGTGAAGGAAATTTGCCAAGCTTAATAGATAGATTATAGACCTTCAATAGTAGGGCTGTGACATTCGTTCCTCCAAGGCTTAGAAGTGTCATTGGAACACCATCATGGCCAAGGTGTGGGGACTTTCGGACACGGGTGAGCTGGTTGGTCACCTATTTGAGAGTAAATTCTAAGTCAGACGGTAAGTGCTCGGTGACAGGATCTATGCATGGGGACGAAGTAAGGAGGTCCATATTCGTGGATAAAGTGCAAGTAAGTGACAGGGATTGGAGAGGGTTTCTACAAATGTGCCTTGCACCGAACACGCCTGCGGGAGACCCCAAACATTTGATCATCTCAACTAGCCATCAATTCTGGAGTCTGGATCTGTACATGGTGACAGGAAGCCGTTGGAGCTTCCCACACGCAAGCTCTGACCTCTTTTTTCTTGGTTTCAACCATCTTGAGTGCCCAGCTCAATCCCTGGCCGGCTTGCAGTTGTTTAGTGCAATAGCCAGTGCACGGCTTGGAGTGTCAAATCATGTGACCGCTGCTCTGATGACACTAGGTATTGATGCACCTCGAGCTAACTGCTATGGACAAACCCCAGCCACATTTTATCGCCTAAGAGAGGAATATAAACACCTCATATCTAAAATTTGCTACCCAAAACTTTACACCCTCTGTGTTCTCCTCGAGCCCATTCAGCAATAACGCGTTGTCCGGAGTCAGTTGGAGGTTGTCTGCTTCGGTGACGCCTCATGTGCTTAGCCAAAATTCTTGGTGACACGAGCCACCCCTTTAAACCCTGCTTTATACTTTATGGTGTACTCTTACCTTCACTTGGCTCTCTAGTCTAAGCCCCACGCTCCGCGGTTCCAGCACTCTTTTATTCTTGGACTTTTTCGTGGAAGGCAATTTTATCACATTCTTCAACATTATTCAGTAACCACCGCTGGCCGACCTGCGCATATACCCACTGCTGGTGAGGACACCATCCCACTTGGCAGCCGTATGATTCTGCCCCCTCACAACCCCCACGGAGAAGCACCACTTGCGCATCCACATAAACCCAAATAGTTCCCCCCATCCGCTACCTTTGTCATACTCACCAATAGCTAGTGCAACGACCAGGCCGTTGCTTCCTTTCTCATTTCCCTTTCAGACCCTGACCTTTTATTGAAATATCCTTTACACCGCTAGAGGAGCAGTGATCACATTTACATTGCCGTAGGAGGTAGTGCGAGGATTATTCTTGGACCCCATTTTGGTTGACCGGATACTGCCTATAAAATGTTGGAAGTAGTAAGTGTATATATTTGTGGCTGGCCAAGCCCCCAATCCTCCCCCTTTGGAGTGATCAACCACCATACAAGAGCACTTGCTACTACGGCAGATGGTTCATGGTCGGTGGTACCACCCACCCCCTGCAAAATGACTCATCGTGGTCCAGAGGGGCACCCAAAGTAAGTAAATATTGACTTTTTTGAGGGTGTACTCTGTGTACATATACGTAGGCTCATCCGAACCTGGTGATGCTCATCATCCCCATATTTCCTGCTCGATACTGTAGCAGAAAAACTGCATGAGATCCAATGGCGTTAGCATATTTTTCAGCTCAGAGGAATTGTCAGGCCTTAGCCCAGGCAAAATATCTTCATCCTCCGGTCCCAGAATGCTCAGTATCCATTCACTTATTCATCAGTCCTTCAAATACCTTTACACAAATTCTTCCAACTAGCATGCATCCCAACAACTAGCTTCGTTCGTTGTTCTAGAGCGAGCATCCGTCAATAATTTTACACACCGGCTTAGTGTATGATGTATGTTCCACCTTTCATCACGTGGCTCATTTCAGCCATTATATACCTATCCGATTCTTTGAACTTTCATCTATCTGTTGGAAGCAGGGTTATACTGGCCGCGTAATTCCACTTCCATTTTGCTCTATCTAAACCCTCACCATCTCTACTGCACTGTGGCTGCAATGTTAGACCCACTTTTCAATATTCCGGAATATTTAGCCGTGATGAGTATAACTGCTCTCCTTGATCGAGCCTTTGGGCGTGCGTTTCCACAACGGCCGAGATCCATGATAACAATAATAATAATATGGTTTGAAAAACTAAAGACCTCGAAAAAATAATAAAACACCAAAAACTCAAGTGGTCGGAATCATGAACGAAGGAAAATAAGGAAACTAACGTGAACTCGAGGTCGCTTCGGGCCCACCAGTTGCAAGGGCGCTAAGTAGTACCTCGTAGTTTCCTTGGTAAACGTATTCTTAGGTCCTTCTTACTACGTTGACCTTCTGCAATTTAATCCAGCTCTCAGCATCGTATGGGCTCTTTAAAGGAAGCAGTAGTTTCCACGGCAGGTGAGGAATAGAATGCTATTTGGAGAAATAGTGGTTAGCGCCTACTAGACAGCATGTACAAGGACAACGGTCAAATGGCAACCTCGCCTGGCAGTCATCCTTTATTAGGGATATAACTTGTCAAGAACTCTCGCCATCAAGGCTGGCCAGCGCCGGCGGTTAGACGAGCTGAGAAGAGGGACAAAAGCCGGCAAATCTTTGAAGCTAAGGGTAGCGAAATACTCTGGCTGTGACAAAATATGGATAGAAATTCAGCCATCGTAGCGGCATTCAAATTCGCCTCTTTTGTTGACACACATTGTTGTTCAGCTCGACCCTTTCTTTTGAGCAAAGTCACCATTTGACCATTGCACATTCAGGCTACAAGCTTGCTCTCGCAATACATGCTAATCATTTCCTCCTCATCCCCAGTTTCCTCCATCTCATGGGTCGTGGGAGACAAGACTGTAGTTTCTTGTTTCCGTTACAGGAAGCAACGCGAAGAGGGACGGGTGGTCCATGAACACCTGAACAGGCTAACAGACGCGAGCATTTGGGGAGGTAAAGTATTAGAGAGTAGGCCTTGTTATGATGGAATAGGGAAGGGACTTAAGTCAAGTGGTCATCACACGACCACTGAGGATTCACCATCATCGCGTAATAAACACCAAAATGGCCGCTTTTGAAATAGCATCGCCAGGCAGATTCTGCCATAAGCTCGGCGGACCAAAGACACCGGCATTATTGGAAGCAGCTGCGGAACTAAATTGGGAAATCACTCAGGTCAACATGGAAAACAGGCGAAAGCATATCAAGGGTAGCTTTCAGACACTTATGGGCTTCGTCGCATCGCTGATTACGATTCTGCAAAAAAGCTTGCCGCCACGGTGGAAGCACAGGGCTCGGAAAGCACAGGCTAAAAACACAAAGGCTGGAGCAGGTTTTAAGAGGTTGGAGACCATAGGAAACTGCTGGAATATATCATGGTTCGAGTAAGGTCTCCATGGACCCAACTGCAGCATGGACTTCTGTTCGAAGAGAAGCTGAAGAGGGGGATGAGAAACAGCCAAGGGTACACATGAATTATTCCCGGCCAAAGTCTATCCTAAGGGCTGTAGTTGCTAATGGTGGAGGCCCGGTAGACGAAAACAATGAAACAGAAGAGCGCAAGGTGAATGCATTGAGTCGTTATTTTCAGGGAGTGCATAGCAGTGATAATGGTAGGGGCGAGCCCAGTCACACTCTGTTGCGTGACTATCAACTGACGAGCCGATGAAAGCTGGCACAGGTAAAGGCAGTCCACAACGGTGGGAGTAGAGATGAAGATTTCGACTGCGGACCAGGAGGCCTGACATTTATGGTGTCGACTGCACTGGAAGGGCCTCTGGGTAAAGAAAAGCCCGCCTTCCTATCCGGGAGTGGGCTGATTAGTGTGTACCCACAAGGCTTTATGAAGAAGTGGTCGTGCGGGGTGAACCTCGAGTCCACCATGGATGAAGCCACGAGGCTGCTTGACAATGGCAAGAAGGTAGAGGTTTGTTGCTTGGACTTCGGGGGGGAGGGCATTCAACCCCGTAGGTCAAAGGCGGATGGTGCACTAGCTTCGAGCTTGTGGAATCGATCCATCGCCTGATGATTGGATGGTCAAGTTTCTCGGAGAAGGGAGAGTCTACGTAGAGGTGGGAGGAAACCTATCCAGTACGGGTAAAGGTTGCCGGTCGAGTCACAAAAAGATAAGTGCTTGGGCCACCCCCATTTCTGTTGTACACGAAAGACTTGGCTCACGGACTAGGTTGTCCACACCTCATGTTGGCCGACGACGTTGAGATATTCGGAAATCCTAAGAGCCCTGCAGGGTGACTCCTGTAAGGTGTGCCTGTGATGCACACATTTTGCGCTCCCACCCAATACCAGGAATTGCGGGCAACTCATTGGAGAAGTCCCTCAGTCCCACTTGAGGGGAATTGAAGATCGAGGCACCAGGGTGGTTATGAAGAGAATATATACTGTCAAATATCTGGAGTGCTTGTGATAGCAGAATATGAACCCCGGAAACAATGTCTGGAGGTGGCAAATAGAGGTAAAACTCGCTTTCACTAAGGCTGACAGCCGTCGCCTAGAGTAAGCCATGGGTACTACGGGGTGTCTGATAGGAACTGAACCTCTCAGTTGGTTGAATGTCATGTCCCTCGGGGCATCCTCCTTCTCCTTGATCTCCATCATTCACCTAGCTCTTACCTACGGCTCCAAGAAGCTAAAGCGTGCATCAGCGGCCACGCTTCTGTGAACAGCTCGACAGGGGGGATAAATTAGGCTGAGGGTAACCGAGGACCAAAACCTCAGTTAGACGGTGTTCGGCACGAGAACACAGATCACCCTTGTAGGGTGAACGCGATTACTGATCTGATGGCCATTAGGGGGAACTGTTCAGCCACTCCATCCGGCATTCCGGAAGACGCGGAAGAACAGAACAGCGGGCCACCGGCTCCTCTGTATACACCATGCTGCCTCGCACACTGCACTTTGGAGTGCAATGGCTGAAGGTTCAACCCCGAATAAAAAGGCCTAACGGTGCTAGGGACACCGCTTCGTACCGTACTCCCGCGGCTCCCTATGATTATTCACGGAAACTCATTCGCTCACCATGCTACCGCATCCTCGGTAGGCCAAACGCCTGGTGTCCCAACGGTCGAGGTGATAAGACAACAAGCTGGGATTATTCGCTGCAGGAAAAAACACAGCCTGTTGGAATTTAAGGACTTTTCCAGAATCCGGTAATCAATAACTCACATCGCGGATTCTGCATGGCCATCAAGTAGATGTTGGGTGACTCTTGTAAGTCAGCCTACCCAACTCAGGTAGCCGACAAACAAAAGTCCTAGGAGTGGAAACATCTTATTGGCTCTATCACAGTGGCCCAACAGACGACTCTGATCTATACGGCGTTTGCTCTGAACGAACCAGCTAATGATGCGATGATCTCTTGGGGACCAGTCTCGTCCAGAATCTCTCTGATATACCTTAAAGCTCCTAGCAATACTTGAAAGTGATTACGATCTGTGCTAAAACCAATCTGGTTGATGACGAAACTAAAAATACAAATTCTACGAAAGCTGGCAGACTGCAGTCAATAGAGTTTCAAGGAGCGAAGTGCTTTTGGTCGGATGAGATTGGAACGCTTGCACAAGTACGGCCGATGAATCCGCTTGCTGTACCCTCGGGAAATTCGGTCACGGTCTGCGTTGCGAGAAAGGTGGTTGACTGGATGGTTCAGCCGAAGTCAACAGAAAGTTTGTCTGTAGCCTTCGATTCCAACACCCCAAGAAGCACTTACTCACACGGCGCTACTGTGACGGTCACACTGCGTATCAACTCCAGTGCATCCTGATGACAGCCCGTTGGGCTCCGTCTGTGGAGGAAAGTCCGGTGTACGAGGCGCAAAAAGGGAGTACAAACGGCGCCAATCATATCCTCCTACGTGAGTCTCAAAGTTCATCTATCTAAAGGTGCTAAAGAGTCTGCACCCTCTCGGACAAAAGTAGCCGCCCTGGACAATCCAGAGAGGCGAGAAGCTTTGTCACTAGCAACCACAACCAAACTTACCAATGCAACCGAGGCACAAGTAAAGGAGGTTTCCGTGGAAGGGCAGTGGATTCGACTGAAAGAAACTCTCAAGGGAGCTACTCGGACAGTACTAGGGAAAACAAAATGGCGGACAAAGAGTAAGTGTCTGAGGGCTCGCTACGGCTGTCAACCAAAGCGCGTGAAGCCCGACCAGCAGGTGGTGACCAACGCCGCAGACTGAATAGAGAGATCACCCGCTCCGCCAAGGCTGATCGCAAAAGATACCGGATAGAAATAGCTGGAAAAACAAGGGCCTCTTCCGGAACTGGTGACTTCGGTAAACGGTTTCGCCTTGTTGGCAACGCCTCCAATATAGTCTGTATACAAGGTTCCCTTCGTCTCGACGGGGCAGGAAACCCAGTACCCGAACAGAGTAGGAAAATGGACCGATGGGAGACACTGGTCAGCAGCACAACCGGCTTAGAGATAGTCCGACTGAAAAAACAATATGAACCCCCCCCCCCAAGTCCAGTACAAAAGCAACTATGACCCTCCAAACGTCGCAGAAGTCTCGGAAATGATAGACAAACTGAAGGACAGAAAGGTTGCTGGGGAAGATGGCGTCCCCCAGAAGTGCATAAAGCATGTTCCTCGTCTTTGACTGACAGGCTGTGTACACATTTTAGCTCCCTTTGAAGAGAGGAAGCGTTTCCACCCGACTGGGAAATGTCCGTTCGGCTGCCCACTCCAAACAGAGGTAATAAGTCGGAATACGAGGACTACCGAGTTATTGGCCTGATCGACTTTGCCGCAAAGATATTTGGCTCATTGTTACTAACCCTTTCTCTGAGGCAAGAGACCGGTGCACTTGCCCGAACCAAGGGGGTTTCCGCCATGGCATGGGCTGTGTGGATCAAACCTTCACACTGCGCCGAGCACGGGAGCACCGCGGTAAGTTCCAGCAAGCAAAGGTAAATTGCATAATCAACCCCCAGGGCGCCTTCGGTTTTGTTAAGCACGAGTCTTTCTGGGCCATAATCCAATTTGACGGGATGCTTGATAAGATTTTAAGGCTTTTGACAGGGTACTACTCGACATCTGGAGCTAGGGTTCGTGTGTATGGTGAAAATCCCCATGAGTTCGCACTCAACACCAGAGATGGACATGGCTGTCCCCTCTCACAGGCGCCATTCAACTACGTCAATGATTAGACAACGCGACAGGCGTTACTCCACCAGGAAGTATACGTCCTGGGCCTGGAGTTCGCGGATGATATTGTCGTGCTAGGAGACTCCCACGCTGCGCCACAACCAATCCTCGACCGAATCACTTCCCTTGCGAGGTCCGTCAGACTTGAGGCAAGTCCGACCAAAACAAAAGCTTTTACAGCCCACCTAGGTCCGACAATTCCACAAATGCCGATCATTGACCAACTAGTTGAATACTTCCCCTCAGTCGAGTACCTAAACTCATCTCTATTTCCGAACAGCCAGGCAAAAGAAGAAGTGGTACTACGGATCGACAGTGCCAGGAGAACCTTCCTTCAGCTAAGACGAAAGCTGTAGACTCTACGTGAACTCAGCTTAAGAACCACCGTTCGTGTTTACCTTGCCGCCTTCCGTAGTCATCTATGGCCGCAAAACCTGGCATCCACGGGCCAAGGATAGCAGGAGGCCGAAGGTTCTCAATCACTGGTGCTTCCGGCAAATGCTCAAAGTCAAAAGGCATGGCAGGGGTGGGGAAATGACGTGCTGATTTTGATGCGCCTCCGTCCTCCTCCAAAGTCGACGACTTCAGTGTTCAGGTCATACTCTTCGACCAACAGGCTCAGAGATAACCAAAAAAATATGTCGCCTCTTACCCCGCCCTGGTTGGGATTGTCGCCTTGGTGAACAGCTCAAAAAGTGGGCCAGCCCAATAGGGAAAGTCGTAGAGCTCTAGGCCCCCCTTCGGTCTATAGAGCCCGGAGGTGGAAGAAGGACTGGATCATGATCTGTTCGGAGCGCGCATCCACCCGCCGCTCGTGGTCCGTAATACCCATGGGGCCGACTGATCCCTCTCGCGGGAGATGGTCGCGTAAAAGTAAAAAATAAAGTAGGCTCACAACCCAAATAAGACTGTCCTGGAGTACGCCATTCAGGCTTGGCATCTTTATCTCATTCGGAATGGGCAAATACCTGAACGTGTGTAAAGGAGATTCACACAAATGCTTATTGAAATCCAAAGCCGGCTGTATGAAGTAAGGCTTAGAGAAATAAACTTCTTCCCTCTGGAAAAATGGAAACATTCAGGCTTATGAGGGCCTCCTGGGACCTGAACGGTTTTCATTTGCTCCGAAGAACACACGTATGGGAGCCCAGGGGACGCCAACAGGAGCTTGCAAAGGGCCGTTGTAATACAGCAGTTAGGGAAACTTTCTTCGCCAACGAATAGTGAATCAATGAAATATACTCGTCTTTGGTGGTGGATGCCCAGAGGGTCGGTGAGTTCGAATAAGTCAGGTGCTTCTTGGGACAGTTAGTTTGAAGACCCAGTTAGAACGGAGGGCTACCGCATGAACCCTTGAGTAGCTGGACTCGTGGTCCTTGAAGCCTAAGAAAACTTCACCAGTGAACGAAGTAGCTAGGCGTCGCAGTAATGTCGGGGTGTGGATGAAGCTCAATCCAAACTTCTGTCTGGCTGCCGAAAAAAAGTAAACTGAAACCCAATTTGGTAGATAAGCAAGACAAAACCGTTTCTGCATATCTTCGCATCAGTTTTCTACACTATTACATGAAGCCACAATGGATTAAAACGCCTATGACAGCTTACATAGCCCAGTCGCTACCAAGTATGAGGCGCGACCTCATGGAAAGAGGCTCCACTGGCTTCACACAATGAGTGTTAACATATTACCTCAATCACCTAAAGCAGAACCGGTTTTCAACCTGTTTCGGAGCCAAACCAAATAGGTAGCAGAGGATGGTTTATGTGTCACTTTGCAGGGAGGGTCCGAGTACCGCAAAGTGTCAAAAGGCTCCATATATTTGCTTTTGTTTTAGATCAGGTTATGGGTTGCCACAATGTTTGATCGCCGCGCTTGGCTTCTAGATAGCAAAAGTCAGTGGGCTTGCTCATGCACTGATGGAGCCATCTTCGACTGGTGACGAAGAGTTTGCGGTCTGAAGGCCAAGCTCAGCGATCAGAACTTCACGAAGTGTCACATAGCCGATATCTTAAGTTAGTACAGCTTCATTTTCACGGGATGTGTCATCACGGCAACCTCTAACCCATCTCCAAGTTGCTGAATCGTTTTTCTCAATGTTCCCAATTTCATTTGTTATCTTCTGACCTTCCAAATTCCCCACCATATCCCCCGGTTGCATCTGTAAGTGCAGTGAAGTGGCAGAAAACGTTCAGTGTCATCCACGCAACTACTACCATGGTCATCGGAAGAGGGAATAAGAGAACTTAGGCAACGAGGTCTTGACTTGGACACTCTGCTTTTCGTGGTGCATCGCCTCATCGTTCAATGGGGTCTGAAGTTGGCTGTACTACTACCGGGGATTTACAGCTTTGTGAAGATCACTGGAACAATGCCGCTTGGTTTTTCTGTTGCAGCAAACGAGGATCTATGGAGTCTTGCCTGCAGGAAACCAGATGCGACTTTGGATGAAGTTCCAGGGAGGAATAATCAGCAATCGGAATGCCGTGTCCACAGGGAACAACATAAGGCAAGACAAGGGTGAAAAACCTTTTCAACAGGCCAGGTTATGCTAGCAAATTGTCGAATACATTATTCCGTTGAGTTTCCTGTGGCTTTTCTCTGTCTGTGTTGGGCTTTTTGGGCAAGGGTTGGCTGTGGTTTGTGTTCGCTGTTTCATCATGGGAAGGGGGAGGGCGCCACCGAATCTGGACCGATCACTATTTAATTAGGAGTCCTAGCACGGTGGTTTAAATGGCTTTGACATCGGAGGGGGGGGGCTCTTGTAGTGAGAATTCCTCAGTTAGCCTCAGAGTGGCATATGCAGCAATACCAGGACTTTTTATGGGTGAAACCCGGTGGCTGGGTCGTATTCGCGGTAGCCGGCTTCTGGTGCGGTTGTAGACGTGCGGAGAAAAGATAAGCTGTCTGCGCGATATATTACAGCCAGGCAACGTGATGACCGGGTGGTTCTGAAATTGAAACAGGGAGGATCGCAGTCTGAGAAATGGTCCAGCTGAGGGTTAGTGTGAGCAAAATAACAGAAAGGAGTACGGAGGATGGAAATGACGCACAATGGTCTTGATGAAATGAGGAGTCGTATGTATTGTGTTTCGGTGTTCGTGAGGGTTAACTGCGCTTACACTACTAGGCAAAGTTATTGATTACCGATTGGGCCGCTCACCGGGAAGTCTTATCTTTAGAGGTTAATAAAGCAGTGGAGGTTCTCTTGGACTTTACTGTTCGAGGGCTACGAGAGGAAGCAGCCGGGCAAGACGAATAACCTGAAAGTCAAGTCTGCATAATAGGTCTAGGGGATACATGACAAATCTCACTGTGGTGGTTTACGGGTCACGAGGAAGCAGCTGAGACACACCAAGAATCCAAATGTCAAGTTTATATGATAGATCCAGAAGATATATGACAGATCCTATCGTGGGGTATCTACAGGTCTAGTGCTGCAGGTTGCTGTTAGGTTGGGCTGTAAACTGGAGAGTGGGATGGATTCTAGGACAAGAGGAACGCCGCTTTCCTACGAAAAGGAGGAAAAACAGATACATGGGCGAAAAATACGGGCATTTTTCTCTACTTTCTTACATGTTTGCTTACATATATATATATATAATAATACCTACATGGATATAATTAGCGCTTTGATGAGACGTGTCTGTCGTCTGATGTATCGACTTGTTGTCCAGGGCCACGGTGGTTTTGTAGCTGACGTCAACAAACATGCCAGGCCTGCATGGGAGGGTACGGGGTGATTGAAAACTGCAGCGGGGGGTACGTAAGCATGTTTGGAGAGACCAATTCGCCATCACCCCCGAGTCAGTCTCGTGCGTAGGAACCAAAAGCATGTCAAGCGGACACGGGCGGTGTGGAGTTCCCACTTTCGCAGGGTCGGGTCCGAGCTGATGGGAGACACCCATGATTGGAGAAAGCCCATTTCTTTCACAACCCGACTTAGTGATATTTAGAGACCAAGTCGATCCCACTAGGTCTTTTTTGTCTTTCACTTTTTCTTCTTTAGTTTTTTTCTAACAGAGGGGTGATTGAGCCCATATGGGAACTTTCCATAGCCCCTCCGCCCGACTGCAAATTTCCGCGTATATGTCAATTTTCGCAACTGCTGGGGGTGGTCTGTTTTCCCCACGTCCGGACGCAGCTATGGTGAAGGTGCCGTTGACACCAGGGGTTTCGCTTGCATGGGCTGAGAAAATGCAGAGTGGGACTATGCAAACACACGGAGTAGGACAACGAGTGTTGTAATGCACGTGCCAGCATGTATGTATCAGTCTCGTACAGCGCCAGACCGTGCCTAAGACTTTCGAGTGCCGTTCTGGTGTGGTTACGACAGGCTGCGCCCGTGGGAGATGTTGCTGCACACACAGAGAGAGGATAGCAGTCTAAGCTGGGTGATGGATTCAGAAATCTTGGCGACATAAGCTGGCTTTCATGTCAGGAAGTATAAAAAGAGGAAATTGAGGCCAACAGGTAGCTATGGGAAGGTGGACGTATGGGATGGAAGATTTTCAACCTGGATAATTAAGGAAAGCAAAAAACGGCCGGGCAAGAAAGATGAGGGGTGTGGAAGCCAGAATAGATGAGAGGAGTCGAAGAACCAAGAAGTAAAGTAATGGGTGATATGAGCTTAACGTCATAGAATCCAGCACTACTGAACCATTTGATGATACGGAAAACGTCAATGGCCAAAAGCCTTGAGCTAAGGGAAAGTTGTTTTATTTGGCTGTCCTAGTATTATATAGCGAGGGAGGCAACAATTATCTAGACATAATTGTGAAGGCCGACTAGTGAATTAGATAAGGCAGGGTCGTATGGGGTTAGGTAATAGTAGGTGAACGTGGGTGAGTAGCGAGGACCGGCAGGCATCTAACTAGTTATAGTTGCAAACGGCATAAACTGTATCCTTCTGCAATGTGGATTGTGTGCAATATGCGTAAAAGTACAAGCAGACGTTTTTCAAGCCGCGTACTGCTTAATGAATAGATCCTTGAAAGGTTTGGGCTGCATCGATGGGCTCAGGCGGCACGCGCAAAAGCTGGAAAAGTCGTAATAGAGCTGTGACGGCGGTTCTAGCGGGGCCATCTTCGTCTATCAGGATTTTGTGGTAGGCTCTAACGAGGTTGGTGCGACTGAAAACGTAGCGACCAGACAGAGTCGTCTAATTGCGAGGGGTCCTTCAGAGACAGCCTGGGGGGTGACGGTACTGGTCAGCCCGGCTTGAGGTTTGTACTGCCTTAGATTTGTCGGGTAAGCTGAAAAGAGGTCTGCGTAGGGTTTTTCAACCTGAGATTCGATGTCTGGGGGCGTGATGTGAATCCTGGATGAAGACGAACCGGTTACGGAAAGAGAAACCTCTCAGTCGACAACTCTCCAACCTCGCGCTTAAGCCAGGAGGTCGAAAAGGTCTAGAAAATCTACACGCAGTGTGACATAGGGGACGTCTGCTATTGTATCACCGGGTGGAAGGTTCGGCGTAGGCCTTAATTGGGCTTCAGTGACTGACGGCCGCGAGCACTAATGGGAGTGCCGTTGGCATCACGACCTTTTTGTATTGGTGGAATGGTAGCATCACCCGCTCCTTTTGGAATGACACCAAGTACTGCACTGGTGCCAACTAGGAACGGGTTGTTAAAAACCAAATCTCCAACATGTAACGCACGACTGCTATTATGGCTGTCGACCGCGCTAGTCGATGGAACTCTTCGCGATACTTGTTCCCCTGTTGGGAACTTGGAAAGGCGTAAGTGGCTTCGCGGCGCCGGGCCTTCTCCCCAAGCCGTTTTGTTATCGGCAGTACTTCGCTTTAGATGGAATAAGAGGACGGACGGGGAGAGGGCCTCTGAGGTGTTCGCGTCGGTCAGAGTTGTGATAAGGTGTATGGTCTCTAGGGTGAGAACAACCAGGAGTGGATGTTGACTTGTTATCATTGTACCTACAACTCCTGCCCTGCCAGCTTCTATACTTCTTTCAGTAATTCACAGGGTTTCCTGCCAACTAACTCTGTTCCCTGAATGAGTGGCCTCAGTCTTGACGATTCTGACAGCAAAAGACAGGAGATTACCGATTCTTTCACGGCTGTGTAAGAATGATAACGGAATATTACGTCAAGTATCTGGGTAGCAAAGTTACGGGAAAGAAGGCCAATAGTCCACAAGTACCGAGTACGTCCGCTTGTGAATCTGTGTCTCAAAATCTGCCTCCACCATACAGAATCAGGGTTTAGGGCCATCAATAAAAATTCGGGGACTGCTACGGAGGCTGTAAAAAGGATATTTCCGGATCAGGCTTACGATCGTTGTTATCCGAAAGTGCAATGGTATAACGGGTGTTGAGGATATATAAAGTTCCGTTGAGCAACCGTGAAACTAAACCTATACTCTTGACGCCGTCAGCAGGGGAGTGCGTACTTAGGTCCCAGAATAGTTCCTCGAGCGCCGAGTGATTTTCGAGGGTGTTCACAGACCGTTTAATTTCCCCCAATAGAAGTTAATGAAAGTTCACAAACTAGTACCTCAAGATGCAGTATTAAGTAGAGCTTACCGAAACTTCAAGGTAAAGCATGTAGGCCGCTGCCTTCTCGGTGTGTTCGAAAGTAGCCTTAAAAATTCCCCGGGATGTCTCAAAGGGGCTAAATTAAGAAGAATTTAAAACTAAACTGGGATCAGTTTGGGACTCCCTTGCTGACTGGAGGTATGAGCAAAAAAGTGAGACGAGTATTGTGGCAGAAATAGAGATTTACAGTAAATACGTTGGGAAAAGTGTATACAATAAAGAATGAACGTGATTCAAGGACTCACGAGGGTCCACGGTGGAATGAGTTTGTTGTTCTGGGTCACCAGCTTAGGATCCTTCTAAGTTAAGTCGGGTTCTGCTGCCGTATGGAGTCTACAGCCCCTGACCCTCGGTTTGTGAAACGTTAACGAAAGTACTGGCCAGCACGCGACACAGCAGAACTCAAAAATCTGGAGCAGGACAGCTTGTATATCCGAGGAACGCAACTGCGTGTAGACGGAGTACACAGGCGGAGAAAGTGGAGCCACCAAATTCGGCAATTGTTCTTGTGAACAACTTTGTTAGTCTTTGTAATTTTGTGTCGTATTAGTGGCACCACAAGCGCACCGGAAACACCAGATGCAAGATATTGTCAAGATTTGTGTAGTGGCATTCAATCCTGGTTATTTTGTGTAACACATCTCTGCCTTTCCTTACTCGCGCCACTAAGCGCGGTGGCCACTTGAACATTGCCCGTGCAAGCCACGCACCAGCTTTTCCAATATACACCAACCACTCTCTCCCTACCTATAGTGTTCTCCATTCCAATGGTTGAAGGGAACCTTGCCTTGGTGATCGTGGTGCTAAATTGCAGAGCACCACTGTAACGGACAGGTAGTCCAAACGTGTTGGGGGGACTAGCGAAAGTATGTGTTGAGGAAAAAGCATGGTTGGGTCTAACCAAGCTTACTTTTGTATTTTGAAAGCTTTCTCTTCTCCCATCGCCTCATTATCCTGTGAACTATCTTCCAGATCCTTGGTGATATTCAGATAAAAGAGAGAACCACAAGATCCGGGACCGTTTGGTCTTTAGTTTCGTACCCGGGTACTTCTTCAAAACTTCAAGACTCTTTTCCTTTTCCTTCAGCTACTACAAGTATTGAGTTATACTGGATACTTGGAAGTCATGGCACTACGGAAACTCCTTGAGCTCGCCACTCAAGAGTCCGAATTTTAGTTGGCTCAAGCAGCAAGTCCTGTGATCTGACCTGATATGATCTGGTCTGGTAAAGTTTAACCGACCTTGCAACTGGTTGCGGCGTGGTTTGAATCTCCGAACCGCACTTGGGGTATCCTGAAAAATTCCTATCCAACACATTTCTTTAAGTTACGTCCCTTTTTTAGCGGTGCCACATTTTTGAAAAACGGGTAATTAGTCTACTAGTTTCGTAATGAAATTTCGTCGTGCAAATAAGGTATCGTGCATTGTGCATTCAAATCAGTGAGTTAATGTGGGGTACGTCATGCACAAAATTGATGCCCATTCTTCAGTTTCATGTAACAAAAATTTTACGTCACACCCGTACGAGGTTTAAAATATGAACATGAATGCGCAATCACTTATTGATCTTAGTTTTAGATTCATCTCCACAACGTTGTAGTCCCGGTACAGCACACTTGGTAGGCAATAATCTCAGCCGCCCTTAATAAGCTTGATAATGGTAACTTGTTGAATAAAAGTTCCAGTTGGAATTCCAACTGCGGCTTTTATCTACTAATGGTAGTTTTGAGCAAAAAATGTACGTCCAGCATTGTAGTTTGACGTCTATATTGATTTTTCTCATTATCACCTTCCTCTTGACGGACTCGGGATGTCCTGTCACTGGAATCGAAAGATTCTTCCTTTCTACTGTATGTGCAATCGAAATCCGTTGAACACCCACTAGTTCCCGTTGTAGGACTTTATTCGCGGGCAAAGATGGTATATATCCTTTTTGAGCACTATGGAGGCCACTGAAGCGCGCACTCAAAATAAAGCGAATATGCATTTATATGTATACATAGTATACTATGTGCGAAGAACTACCTTTGTAACTGTACTATAGCCACTGTTTACGTAAAAAGTGACAGGTACGTGTCATGGTGTTCGTGAATATGTGATGTTAAAAGTATATCGTACAACGTAGAATTATTACTATAAGACATCCCTCACAAGACCAAAGATATGTTTGTCAAAACAGGGATACGTGTTTACAGATCTGCAAACACTGGAATATATATGTATATAATCGTGCGTAATATATGTCAGCAGAGATGTTTCTAATGAAAATCGTTCCTCACTACAAGGCTCACTCTCTGGTGCTTAACCGCCGAACTTGGGACACAACTAAAAGCCTACGGTTTAGGTGTGCCGTGTTTCTGCCTAGAAGTTTGTGGTGTGGTGTGCAACCGGTACATGCATCGCAAAAAATTACACGTGGGACGACCAGTACGCGCACAGGAGCCATTGGTTCGCATCGTCGAACAGATAACTGCAAAACTTTATATATACATATATATATATATATGCTAGTTCCTTTTGCAATATGTATGATTCCTTTTCTGAGCGGTGGTTCTGAACCAGATGCAGCACGTTTCAAATGTAGCTCGCAATTCCCGCTACATCTAAAGCACTGCACGTGCTAGCCGAAACGGATTACGGAATAGAATAGAAAAGTAAATTGCCTTTCTCCGCGCTGCTCCGCCATCCCAGTAAGATGATGTTCTCTCACACCACGGTTTTGTGCTTCTGTAACAGTTTAGTAATCATCGACGTATGCATAAACTGAACTCGAAACAATCGGGTATGTTTTACACGCATCTCCCCTCGCCTTTTTGCTAATGTTACTCAAATGTAATCCCTTTTCCTTCGCCTAAATCGTGACCAAAGTAAGGAGGGATTTGTGCGCTGCGAGGTTTCACAACACGTTTATGCTTGTACTTATGGGCCTTAATTACAAATAGACATTTGTAGTTAGGTATGATACCAGAATGATGAGCGCGACTCACGAACTAATGCAGTTTCAGTATCAGCTTTTACACTATCCACTGGTAGTTGGTATGACACACAACCATCAGGTACTCATATGTCTGATGTTTATTTCCGCTCAACGGTATCGACGTATCCAAAGTATATATTTATATATAAAGGCTTTATTACCGCGCATAAAAGACACCGATTCCAAAGTGGAAACTGGAGGCTGCACAACTATACATGTATTTATAAATGCAAACGCTCCGGTCCCATGTATAATCCTTAATTCTCTCTCTGTTTTCTGGCGCCCACACCAGTCCGTAACAAGTGTCCCAGTATCATAAACGTACACTAAACGGCTCCGGTGGCTGCTGTGAGTTTCTTATTCCTACTTATTACACACGTGAGTTAACTGATATGACACGGCACACAGCAGGGTACGGAGACAACTAACTTCACGTGCAAACCGGTAATCCCACCACCTTCGATATGCTGATAACTGCCCCACTCAAGCAGTGATATCTTCACACTTAGGCACCGGTGTCTTTCTAAAGGAACCCCTGAGAGCCAATTCTACCGGATAGACAGTGAATGCTAATGGTGCATAATGTCCCTCGCAGTTGACGTGCGATGAGATTTTTTCGTTTCCCTCCCCCTTTTAGCGGGGATTCGACGAGATACATGGTGCAGTGGTAGGAGCATAACTGGCAAGCACACCACCAGGAGAATTCTGGACGCTCGATCTACCTTGGCCATCACCTGTTCCGTGCAAACTAAAATGAACCACTGAGGCCTCATGGAAATCATCAATACGGCAAACCCAGTGGCCTCCACTTCACAGACGGTGCACTGCACCACCCTTTATGAAAGGGAAATTGCCATTCCGACTACGTCCATCAACTGTCACACTTAAACGGCTTGTGGTTTAGCACACGAAAGAAGACTCAAGTACCAAAGTCCCTAGTGAACGATAATGAATGCACCTGGAAGAGGACAACACCTCTCGGTTTTGTCCATTAATTAGGGGCCCGCTGATGCCGGTTTCGCATTCTCCCATCCATGGTCGTCCATCTTCCGGTCATGGATGACACGTACAAGTACAGCTCCAAAATTATCATTGAAAACGTGCCCAAAGTATAAAGGAGTGGTATTCGGTGGACTCGTATTCAGGCTTACTCGTTGGCCTGTGAATTGCAAGCGTGGAAACCCGAGTCAGTTGTGAAAACCGTAGCTGAATGCCACCAAACCTAGGTACCATTGACCGAACCTCGGCTGAGTCGACCACGAGATGATGGAGAAGGTAACAACCTCATCGCACAGGTCGGGCAGCAATAAAGAACTGCAGCGGCTGTGCATCATTTTATATATGACAGCTGAGACAGTCAAATAAAACGAGCGGGTTGACCAATGACTTGGGAGGAACTTACCAGCACTTGATGAACACGACCAATTTTTACGTAGCACTCAATAACTTCACAGTCCTCTGTGGACACAGAATCCCCATGCATTGAAGGACATTTTGAGCCACGGAGAGATCAGCGAAAAATCCATCTGCAGGTAAAGATTGCTCTACCAAAACACATTTAGGAGCAGTCAGCACTTCCCCGCTCTCGGTGGTGAGCGTCTTTGCATTGTTTGGTGAAATAGCATGCCCAAGCTAAAGTATCGTAATCAGCCAAACGGTTTGCGTATTCTTTGAAGAGTTTATTCTCTTCAAAACCAGGTTACGCGTTTGGGTCCTTTTGGTGTTCTTTGTTTTTGTCAGTACAACTGATACTTAACAACAATCTTTTGTAACATTTTATGTGGGGTGCATTTTTTGTCGGTCCAGAGGGCTGTGTTGACACCCTACCGGTGTTTGATAAGGTCTTTTAAGAAAGCTCAACTATTGCTGCCGAAGTGAGTAGAAAAGAGATTGGTCCTATCAGTCAAGCAGGGAGCTGTGGCAACAAGGAATGCATGGACCTAGTGGAAGACGTGGGAATTCAGTGCAATCTCTGCTGCCTTTGGTATCACCAGAAGTGATCCAAGTTGGTGAAGAAAGACTTTAAGCTTGATATCAAGTAGGCGTCTCTAAAGTGGATGTGCTTCCGCTGCCTCGCGTTTGCAAGCGAGTAATCGGGCATAATTCGAAGGAAACTGGAAAGAGGGATGGGAAATTCAAACAGGAACCAAGACTAGAGACGGCGAATTCGATCACCGAAAGGGGAAGTTATGCCTAATCAGAAAACCAAAAAAGGAAACCCAAACCTAAAGGTAAAGAAAATAAGGGGACAGCAGGTTTCAGCAAGGCGGAAAAACGCCTCCTGACAGAAGTAGAATCCCTCAAGGAGCAGGGTAGGCGCCCAGGTTCTGAAGTGCAACGTCTGAAGCGGGACACGGAGGTCATGGCAGACAAAAGTAGAATACTGCTACTTCATAACCTTGGGGAAAAAATTGTAAACGACGGGGGAATCAGAAGGGATGAAGACAGCCCGCTTGTGACTGGGGTTCTTGGGATGGCTGGTCCACCTCCCACAACACCAACAGTCAAGTGCCGTAGAAGAGGACTGTAGTTAGGAAAGCAATTAGAGCCGTCATGACCCCTGGTTGTTGTTTTACACAGTGTTGATTGAAGAGATGTGCTTTCGTTCAGGGTGGAGCAGTTGACAGTGGCGGGCAGGGTATAGTTTGGGCTACTCCTGACAGTCCCGCATTTGTCACACAGGGCAATGTCATAGTCTCGTTGAGAAAGGGCACACCTGATATAAAGCGGCCGATTCCTCATATAGCAAGGATGGAGGTGACCCTTTGGGAAGTCAACAGCTAGAGCCCTGGGGGTAATTCGGGTCCCCAAGATGGCGTTAGGCACCGGTAAACAAAAAGCCAAAGTTCTGGTAGTTCAAACAGCCAAAAAGAGGGAGACTCAAGGGGCATCCAGTCCGGTCAGTATTGAGAACGTGCAGCCAGCGAATTCAATTCTGAAGATGACCAAAAATTCCACTCCGGTGCAACCATCAAAGTTGGAGGTGCCAGAGAGAAAAGCTGAGGAAGCCAGACGGGCCGCGGTGGGCGCAGGACAATCCCGGGTCATCAGCGTGGTGACCCAAGAGGAAGGGACGCCGGCTGTGCACGCTGAGCCCGACACAGAGCTGATCGGTTGGAAAGAAAAAGCCGCACAATTCAGGGCATTAATTATTGTTCCAGAAGCAGCATCTAGACAGCTCTAGAGGCAAAAACGGGGCATCACCTCGGAGGTTGCTTCCGAGAGTACCCCAGCCGTAAACTTAGCAACAAAGCCAGTAGCGAGGACCATTGAACGGTCAGTAAGGTAAGCGAACACCTGCAGTCCCCGGGAAAAGGGGGGAGTTGACCACTAGACCTGCGGAGTCTGACATCGTTGTGCCGACGGAAACTTGGATAGGGCCAGATATCGACGATACGCTTTTTCAGGGATATGCTGCCTACAGACAGGATAGAATAGGTGGGGGCAGGGGGGAAAAGCGCTACTAACACGGACAGACACAGACCATTGGGAGGCTCCGATAAACTTAATCTCTGGTAATGTACATGCCAGAGCCTGCTCAATCAGGATCGGGCAGCGGACGGTCTACACTATCTGCATTTACAGGGCGCAGCTAGCTACAGTTGAGGAAGGGATCAACGGAATGCAAGTTTCTTTAGCGGGTCTAGTTGAGTGCACTTTAGCAGCATGTGAAGCAGGCTACTGGGAACAGAAGTTGACGGCACCCGTCTCTCCTTGATTTAGTGACAAAGCTGTACCACGAGGAAGTTAAAGAAATTAAGTGGGAAGAGCCACTGGGCAAAAGTGATCATATAGTCCTAAGGGCCACAGTGAGACTTGGCAAGGAGCCGAAGGAAATCGTGTCACATCAGTGCTGTGAGAGGAGCAGTAAGGGTGAACTAAAGAGGTCAGCGGGGGAAGTTCAGTGGACAACGAATCACACAAATGCCTTCTTAGGAGAACTTCGGGAGGCCATGAAGGTGGGACTACTCGGACCTACAAAGGAGTATGCACCTCCAAGGAAGGCCAGCAGTAGAAGTCAACCCCTATAATGGAAGTCAAAAGTCCACAAAGCTCTAGTAATTTGTGGGCAAGGATGGGCGGAGTACAAGCTGTACAAGACTCAAGTGGTATGGAATAGCCTTAAGATGGCCAGGAGCGGAGCTCATGTGGTCCAAAGAGTAGAGGATTATTCCTTCGATCGTTGGTTAGCTGCTTCGGTCCGAGCAAACCCAAAATGGTTCTACTCTTACGTGTAATCCCAAACGTGTGACAGAAATTGTAGCAACTTTGAAAGGAGCATGGGGACGACTAGCTCTAATCAACGAAGACAAGGCCGAAGTGCTCTTGGCATTCTTTAGGAGCATATATCGACCAGCTGGTAACTTAGAGAAACAAATGGGGACCAATGGCGCCTCCAACACCCAAACTTAGTGTAGGACAAGAAGAGGTTTACGGTGTGATGCAAACCTTGGATAGAAATAAAGCAGCAGGACCAGATGGGATTCATCCAGCCACTGCTCAGCCTACGGCCGAGGTCCTGAAGGCTTCGGTGACGAAGCTGTACAAAACGTCACTCAGGGAGGAAACTGCTCCGTGAGACTGGAGGAAAGCAACAGTGGTGGGAATTTGCAAGACCGGACCCCGGCAAAAGACCGAAAATTACCAACCGGTTAACTTCACTTCAGTACTGTGTAAGTGCATGGAGCGAATAGCGAGGAAACATATCTCTAGGCATTCGGTTCAACATAACACGCCAAACGCTTAGCATGGGTTTGCGGCAAAACGATCTTGTCCGGCGAACCTCCTGCTGCGCTTCGATGAGGTAACCAAGCGCCCGGACGAAGGACAGTCAACTTCTGTCTGTTATACTGACTTTATCCGGGCTTTTGATTCTGTGGACCACAGATTTCTTGGCGTGAAACTGCAGTCCAAGGGAACTGCTGGGAAAGCAAGGAAATGGGTAAGTAGTTTTTTAACATGGCGAACTTTTAGTGCTGAGATGGGGGGTCATGTCTCAAAATTGGAAGGTATAACTGGTGGGGTGCCACAGGGCTCGGTGCTCGGCCCTCTGCTCTTCCTCATCTTCATGGGCGACCTAGAATTTGAGCTTGCAAACCCCAACTTTGTGTTTTCCGATGAATTCAAAATAGCTGGAACGGATGTCGAAGTTTACGTGTTAGCAGTACAAAAGTGGTCTCTCAAATGGGACTTTCCACTAAACCTCACCGAACGTTAAGTTGTGACCACATATACAAGAGCTGGTGGGACTGGTGTGGAATCCTTTTGAATGGTCTCTCAGGTCAAAGACTCTGGCGCTATAATAGACAACAGCTTCAGGCCGTCGGAGCAGTGTGTGGCAGCAGCCAATATGGCCAAGAGAAAACCCTTTCAAGATGGATCCACTATGTCTTGAAGAGTGCCGGAGGTTTTCGTTCCGGAATACAAAGCCATGGTCAAGCCATTCATGGAGTACTGTGTGCAAGCCTGGGCACCGTGCTACAACAGGGATATAGACTGTCCAGAGAAAGTGCAAGGGCTTGCCACTACAATATTGACTGTGCAAGGTGGCTTGGCTACACAGGGCCTCTCCGTGCCCTGGATGTGTTCTCTATGGAAAGGCGGAGCGTTCGCGGGGATTTGATAGAAACCTTCAAGGTAATGAAGAGACTGTTTGGCATAAATCGATAAAACCTTTTCTCTCCGATCAAAGAGAAAGGCACCAGAAGACATAACCTTAGATTGCAGAGAAAACACTCGAGGCTCCAAATTGGGACAAATTACTTCTCAAATATTGTGATGCCCCATCGGAATAGGCTCACGGAGGAGGTCACAAATACCACAACACTGAAGGCTTTTAAGAAGGCAGTGGACCAGTGTTGGGTGGCAATATAACCCGAATTATGTTAAGCAGTTTTTAGGGCCCTGACTCAATTCACTCATTGTTTTCACTTTTCTCAACCAGAGCTGACACTACTAAGACTTGCTGCCTTTCAGAAAAAGAAAATCACACAGTGTTGGGAGCTACGGAAATGCGCTGACAACACAACTATCTAAACACACGACTAGCTCCGGCTTCTACCAACCGAGTTGAGCTCATTTGGTATAAATGGGCAGATTCAGGAACTGTTAAGTGACTTCCTGGCCAGTAGAATGTTCTACGTTGGCGTCGGTCGAAATAACTCTAGATTAGAAAACGTCTCCAGTGGAATACCGCAGGGTTCCGTAGTGGGCCCACTTCTGTTTCTTCTGTTCGTTATTGATTCAGCCTCAGTCCTGCGGTCACAAAGCTCCTTCTCTGCCGATGATGTAAAGTTGGT
Organism: Fasciola hepatica; assembly: GCA_948099385.1. Lineage (NCBI taxonomy): Eukaryota > Metazoa > Platyhelminthes > Trematoda > Plagiorchiida > Fasciolidae > Fasciola > Fasciola hepatica. Next base: position 2,637,703 of record CANUEZ040000047.1, read on the forward strand.
GGGAGCTCAGGGAAGAGATGAGACGATCAGCGGAGCACCTGCTGTTCTTAACTTATCACAGAAGTGCGACTTGCCCGTCAGTGCTGGGAAAAGCAACTTGTTGTCACGGGCAGCGACAAGCCTGAAGGTTGAACACGACCATGGAGGCAGTAAACAGGGTGAAAGACCTCTTTATTTTGGTGAGGTCTTACCTAAGTGGTCGGACCATTGGGCAGCAGCTGCAAAAATGCTCGCGTGAGCTCTTCAGGTTGACATCAGCGTTTTTGTGCAGACAGCCAAGGGTTTTCGTGCCAGCACACATGTCTATAGCTAGACCTCTTTTAGAAAACTGTGTTCAAGCAAGGTCACCCTTCCACAAAAAACTGCCACTTGTTTGGAGAACGTACAACGTCTTGCTGTGCTCACTATTGAAGCTCAGGAGAAAGGTGCATGAGCAGAGACTTGAGGACCTCAGACTTTTCTCTATGAAAAGGAGACCGCGGGGGGATCTCACAGAGACACTAGAGGTAATCAACGGCCTTTCTGGGCTTAGACCGGGGGGTTTATTCCATGTGGCAACAGAATCCAGAACAAGAGTTCACGGGAACAAACCGGTGAAAGTTCAAGCTAGGCTGACAGCTAGATCTCACTTCTTTAGCAATGGGGTAGTCACCTGCTGGAATAGACTGCCGGATGGGGTAATAGAACTGGCGACTGTCCAGGCATTCAAGGGGGCTTTAGATCGTAAGTGGAATGAGATCACTTTTGACAGTGAACTTTGAGCGTGTTACTAGACAGACGGACGTGAAGTGTTAAATTATTGAAATTTTCCGTTTACTACTCAATGAGGTGGAGAATGCTCACGATGCATAATGACCCTCAAAGTTGACATGCGATGAAGTTTTATGTTTCCCTTCTATTTCTAGGTGGGATTCGGAGGAGTAAACTGTAAATGGAAGACCGGGGGCGGCAATACTGGAGGGTGTTTTGAACTCGCCTATTCGTTGCCGTTGATTGTTGACAGGTGAACCTGTCGGGCTTCGGGAGTGCACGAATACCGATGAGGGGACACGGACAAGGAGACCTACTGCTAGCCCTGAGGAGGGAGGCGATACCGAACCGGAGGACGCCGATGTGAGGGACACGTGTAACTTGTTTCCATCGCGTTCATTCTCTTCCAATAATCATTCCTCCCTTGTATTCCGTGTTCTCCGTTTCGACTGGGAGCAGTGCGCGGGACAATGACTGAGGAGTCGCGTACGTCTATTTCCAGCTAACCAGCCTGTTACACAACTGCACAGTTGTGGGTGCCTACCTGGTGTGCATACCATGGAAGGAATTCTGGATGCTCGATTGGCCGTGGCCATTATCTGTCCTGTGCAAACTTAACTGAACTTAGCTGAACTGAACTGAACTGAAGTGTGCTGAACGGAGCCCGACGTGATGCCAATGTCCAAGGGTTTCGTTTGTGTTCGCTTGATAAAGTCACATTTGATATTTTCGGTTGTGCAGCTTTGCTGTTGAATGCCCTGCAGTTGCTCCTATTTGTTATGCTTTGGTCATTAGATTTTCTTTCCACTGTTTAACGTTCATAATTTTCTGCCCAGTTCAGTTCAATTCAGTTTGCACAGGACAGGTGAAGACCACGGCCAATCCCTCAACAGGTCAGGTCAGATCACCAGACTCGAGGGGCGAGCCAATAAAGCAATCCAGATTCTTGCACCCGTGAGAGGCGACATGATCCCCACCCGGATGCAACTTCTGTATTTGCATCGTGTATACATTGTTTACTCTGATGTTGAAGAAGCAGCCCAAGCAGCAACCCCAACCAAATCCCAACTGGGGCCCAATGGGGATTTGGCTGGGATAAGTATGGTTCCGATAGGCTTACGTAGGGTTTGGGTTGGGATCAACACGCCTAAATGTTAGATCATCCTGCACATCCCAGTGGGAACCCAGTCGTTTCCCAATCAGGTCCCAATCGGGATAAGTGAATTTTTAGATTGCCCTAACACACCTTCCTGGTTTTACCTATAGTTCCCCACAAGCTCCGTTGGTGATCGCGAAACGATGCAACCTCCCCATTCTCTCCATATTCTGTAAGTTCCCGGTTGTGGAAGGACAAAGCGTGGTAAGTAGCGATAAGCAATAGACATCCTTAGAAAAGCACAGAAATTTGTAAAGTTGAGTCATTTGGTCCCTCTGTTTACCCCAACAGTCGACCGAGCTTCTTCGAAATCCTATAACGACAAGGAAGCAGACAAAAATATCAATAAACAGATGCATGCGCTTAAGACAATTGTCCTTGTACAAGGAAGTGTAATGGAAGTCTTCAACAATATGTGCTAAACGTCAACGGACAACAAACATACTGAACAATATATTGTAGTGAATCAGGAGTAGAACAGTGCCCTAATAATAAGTAACTGAATGAAGTAGATGAAATATAAATTTATACGTTCACTCACCAGTTTAAACTGCATGCAAAAATACTGCCTGGGTTCTCTACCGGAAAAGCCGCAGTCCCTGACGTTGTTGAACCAAACCTCCAAGATTTCGTCGTTATCAGCATCTGTTGTATTTCTAACGGCTCGTTTTCATTAATAGCGTTTGAAGTACCATTAACCTCTTAGTCACCGAAAACTAGCCTTTGATTGCCCTCATCAGTCGCAGATGAAAAACGGTGGTTTTTCATACTACCTGACCAGCAGCATAGTTTCGACAGCTAGTCTCTGGCCATCAGTGGGAGCATTTTACTTGTGGGCTCACGAAGGTCTTTCGTGACAATCCGAAAAACCGGGGAACCCTGAGAAATAATTGTCAACTTTGTGACCTCACCAGATGCATATAGTTGGAGAGCACATTGAGTTCTTCGCCCATGGCTTGCAAGTCAGCCAAAGCCATTGCTACTTTGGGTATGTAAAAAGCCGGAACACTCGGTTTCGTTACTGTTGCTGACAAAAAGTTCAACTGATTTTGTATAGGCTCAAATCCCGAGTTATACGAGGCAATCAGTGTGGACAATTTGATAATAATTTTCTCTGCTAAGTTTAGTATTAACTTTGACGTCTTAACAGACCGATGGAAGCCATCGATTTCTCCGGCGTGGCGATCTGTTGCTAGTCGGTGGTAGTGTTCAGTGAGTCAACAGATTTGTCGTTTAAAAGCTGCAAATGAAGTTTCCGAAACTACACATTCGAATGGTAACTTGCTGTAGAAAGTGGTTAGCCTACGGGACGGGTGACGAAATTTCCACATGTTGGGATGTACGCTGTGCCGCGGAAGATTATTTTACAATGAAAGGAACAATTAGCTTGTTTGCTTGGCCAGCCCTGGCATTCGACTTCCGCGGAGATATTTTTCCGGAGCAAGTGGTAAGTGCACACGTTCCACGACTCTTGCTTGAGCGACTGTTTCGCAGTCCTCTCCATCCGAACCGCTGGCAAATGTGACAGGCCAACTAAGAGTATTAGACAAAATCCAATAATTTAACCTTTACCCATGGCGTATCTGGTTGCAAACAGAGTCATAGGCACGGTCATGTCTGGAGTGGAGTCTTTCAGATACTGAGATTAGCACTCCAGAATCTCGTTGTAGCTTTCTGTTTAAAGTAGAGCATTTTAGTAAGGCATTCTAACCGAAGGAAGACAATTCCCGGCACTCATACTGGACGATCTTCTGGTCCCTCCTTTCCCAGAATCAACAATCTCCGGTTTCCGAGGCTCTCTTTACAGTAGGCCTTTCGGTGTATGATGCACCTACAAACCATCTACGGTGAGCTGCGTTCACTGAGCCTCCATCTAGAAGCGCACGGAGAGAAACATCTAGAAAACGAGAGGGGCCCAATGAGGCATCAGGCATCGAAGCTGCCATCGGTGAAAGGGGAACCAGCTTGTAGAACATGTTTGTATTTTATGCGAAAGTGTGTAAAACAGGAATTACTACGCTGTGTTCCTCAGGGCAGCAAAAGGCATTCATATTCAATGCCTGTGGTTGTGGCGGAGAAAATTTCCATGTCCGTTTTATCCAATGAAAAAATGTACTGCTAATTGGAGGGTAAAATTCAGTGAGAAACGTACCTGGAAAAACAAAACGTTTAAAATGCAATGCCGTTGAGTGTCTGTGGTGCATTCAGGCAGTTTAAGTTCGGATATTGATTGGACAAGTCCCTGCACGAGCCCAAGGTGGAAATGCTCTCTATTCTGTTAACTCCTGAAATTGCGCTGTCTAGGGGTGCCGCACGGCTTTCTCGGATCCCTTGGAATGCCTGGGAAATGTTCAGCCAGTATGAGCAACATGGAAGCATGTTGAGCCATGTTAAAGCGATATTTAACAAAGTCGTGACGCAACTGGTCAAGTAGTTTCACAGTCCCATGGACATCCTAAGCATCTGGAATGAAGGAGGAGCATTATTCACGTACAACAGTTTACCGTCGCCTTTCCCTTGTTCCGTGACCAAAGCAGACATTGAAAAAGCTCCGTGACCTTGGAAGGAGACCAACAAAGTCGTTGGTGCCAAGTACGAATTATCAGAGTTGACAGGGGTAGCGGCGTAAGTTCCGACCTGAGGATTTTTGAACTGGAGCGGAATCCTGGATTTCTGTGGCGCGAATTTTGGGAAACATGAAATTGATCTGCCAAGATCATTGTGAAATACGAGTTACTTGCTGGGTTGTAAGTGACTTAATTGCTATAGTTATAATAGGAAAAAATGGGCGATTTTTCCTTGGTAAAACATTCCGATCAACGAAATGGTAATCACCTGTGTGTAGCGGACTATAAAATTGAACTGGGATGTCGATTCGTATCTGGCAATGACAAAAGATGTGCAAAATATTTTGCAGACCTTGGACCGTTTCTTAATTATTATTTGGAAAAGGGGTCCTTACTTATCATTTTCCCGAAATCCCCATTTTGTGTGAAGAACTTGCCCCTAGTGGTTGTGCGCTTTCCGAAGGACCACTGGGTGATGTGATCTGACCCAGTGAAGTTGGGCTAAAAGAACAACTACCAGAATGCGGAAACTGTTTTCTTTCTACCGTCGTGTACACCATTGGCGTAAGGAGTTACCTAAGTGATGGGTGGAAGTACAGCACGTTTGGTTTCGCATCCATCGGTAGCAGACGGATATTGTATATATACATATATATATATATATATATCGTTGTGTCCCAATGTACGAGCTCTCTTCCATGTATCTAGCAGCAAAGTTTCACCGAACTAACTAGCTGATCCTCTAGTCTGAACGCAGTAGATAACTGCACTTCTGCTATCAATACTTTCAGTATTTATCAGTACTGTAACTTACGTGAAATGGCTAACGGATGGAATCGAATGCTACTTCCCTTCCATCTTCTGAAGCTGTTAAGCGTCAGTCGATCCTCACGAAATGTTTAACAAAGCACGAAGTCTTCCATATACCACACCCAAACTCGCAAATGATCGTCCCCTATATGAAGCTAGTATTCCCAGGCTTGTGCAAGTGAAACAAGACACACATGCAAGAGAACTGAAAAGGCAACAAAAAATGGCTTCAGAGAAGCAACATACTAATCAAAATGTGGTGGCCCCATGGGGGCCATGTTAGCAGTCACGTAGTTCTCGACCATCGTCATCGAGCCAGACAGTGTAGGCATTCTTCCTGAATTGGTGAAGCCGCTGGATTCACAAGTGGATGTCTGCTTTCCTTTCTGAACGGTGCAATTCCCCTTGCTCGCCAGTTGCATACGTAAAACCTGGTTGGTTGGAATTTCCGGGAACTGGGCTGAATCACCATCGATGCTCTATTGAACACAGAACAACCAGCTCTCGCGTCTCAGCGAACGGCAAAGGAGGAACAAACTTCGCGCAACAGCTCATATATGACCACTTACCCAATCAACAATCAGTAACGGCTAAGCCAATGACTGGAGAGCTGATTACCGAGATTTGACCGAGAAAAACAAGATCCACCAAAAATAAAGAATATAAATTTATAAAAGTCACCCCCAATAAGTACACTTTTAGGAAATTTCTTTTTCATTTGAATTCAGAAGACTTTCTGACAGCTGTTTGATATCTGCATTACACCAGGCCAGGTCGGAACTTACCCCGCTCTCGTTGACAGGATTGCCATCGTTTGGTGTATCTGGTAGAATTATGGAACCAATACCAATGTACTCTTGCTATTGAAAATTGTACCCCCTTACGATGTGCCCGTGAGGTTGCCTCCATGCCACACCGACATAAGGCCAGCATTATTATCCTCGCCTCAGACGGTATCGTTGCCAGACATTTTGGGTTTTTACCTTAAAAGTTGATTATAAAAACGATATTACAGATGTTATACTATCACTCTACTTTATACCATTGGAAAAACTTGAGGTAAACAAAGAAAAATGAATGCCTTGTTATCTTCTAACAAACCCAAATGGATCCCTACCATAACCTAACCATAACTCAACCGGATACTTATCATAACCCAATCAAGACCAGGATTTAACCTCGTCTTACTAGAGACGATTATTAAAACTTGTAAGTGTTTATATTACCAAACCATGGTAATTAATTACTTCATTCCGTTTTCATACGACGATGATGATGACCGAACTTACTGAGAATGCAACACAGGCGCATATATGACAGATTACGTAATTAACCAGAATGCCCACTTTTGTGGTTAGTAACCTTCGTTATTAGTGTACAATAAATGCAATTTCTAACTGCATGAGATATGACATCCAGTATAGTACGATGTGGAAGTTTAAGCATTCAAAGACGAAAATAGTGAGTCACCACTACGACACAACCAACTGCCAGTGAACAAAGCCGATCCAAAATGGCAACTGCCTTTAGAGAAGCCGTATTTTTAAACAAAATGTAATGCATTCTACTGCCTGTTTTTCCTATAAAAGAGACATTTTTGGAAAGCTTGATTAATTTCCGTCCGAAATATGTAGGTCTTCCTTCCAAAAATGAAGAATAAATATCCCAACACAATCCCGATAAAAACCCAACGTTAACATGGGGATGTGTGCAACATGGGTTTCGGACTAACTAACAACACCACTGACCCTGTTGTCCAATTTATCGTTGGCCACCGGCATTCTACCTCGCGAGTGTAAAAAACGGTGATTGTTCCACTGTACAAGGGTGGGAAGAAATCAACCTCGGCCAACTACAGCCCAGTTAGTCTCACTTCCGCAGCGATAAACGCCATGGAAGAATGGTGGCTGCTTGTAACAGCCGGTCGTGGAAAATCCCCCTTTCTCCCTCGCGATTCAGTGTTTTCCCAACATCACTCATTTGCATACACTATTGACTTGTCTTTACGAACTGGTTGTTTTTCTGGACCAATTGTTGTTTGTTCGCGCCCAGAGCTCTACTTTGGCACATCCTTGTTCTGGACCTGCGTGACGCACGTGCTGTCTGCTCACACGCTGCCATTCGGTTTCTCGTTGTTGAGTCCTTGTGATCGTTTTATTGAGGTTTGTATATTGTTTATGTCATTGTTTATTGTAATAATCTAGTATCGTAGAATATCACGGATAATCGTCTTCTGATTTCGGGATCCGTCGCGAATTTGGCTACGCATTGCTCAAACGTTCGTAACACTGCTTGCATACGCGAACATCTGGAGAGCTATCAACTGGCATGCTCAGAGCAGCACGGTTTTCGGAGGATCAGATCACGTCTGTCGGACCTGTTGACTGCTCGTGAAAGTCAGCCTAACTTCAAGGCCGAGGGATTTCACGGATATCATCTTTGTAGACTTTAGTATGTAGTGTCCAGGTTGTGGGCCGGCATATTGTAGTTCGAGTAAAGTAAGTGTTGGTGCCTTTGATGCACTTGCTGAGCCTCGGCTCATGAAGTTTTTCCTTTCGTTGTGCTTTTAGAGATTGAACACGCTCAACTCCCCGGCGGAAGATCACTGCCACTTGAATGGTTCAAGTAAGGCGTTTCATAAATTTCCTCACAAGGGGCTGCTGCTGAAATTCTAGGCCATCGGCACCTCCGGGCCCATGCTTCACTAGATTGAGGATTTCTTGTACGAGAGAACCTTTGCCATGAGAGCTGTACAGTCCCAGTCCGCGTAGTATCCAGTTGGCGGTGGCATGCAACATGGCTCCGCGCTAGGATCACTGTTGATTCTAGTGTTTGTGAACGACCTACCACGGACCCTTCAATCCCAATGCCTCACCTACGCCGACGACCTAGGGATCTGGAGCACCATTCGATTGGCAGAAGATCGTGAGATACTACAGGTGGATCTCCAGGCTCTAGTCAATTGGTCGACCACCTGGGGTCTACCGATAAGCGTGGACGAATGTGTGAGCGTGAGGATTGGTGGCCCCAAAGATACTTCCGGCCACTGCCTTGGGAGTATCGTACTTTGTCACTCGCAAGAAGAAGAGGACTCCGGAGTTGTTGTCACCAACAATCCGAAGACAAGAGCACACTGAGAGAGCGTGCGCGTCAGAGTAGAGGATACTTGGTTCCATTCGCCGTTCATTTGGGCCCCTACCCCTGGACACTCTCCGATCGCTGTATTTCCCGCATGTACATCGTCGCTTGGAATATGGCAGTCCGGCTGTCTACCCCTGCACGGCGGCGGAAGCCCCTCCCGGTGTTTTGTTCTCGTGTGATGGTCAGGTCGTAAGCCGCCATATTGTTGTTCGAGTAATGTAAATGTTGGCGCCGTTGATACACTTACTGAGCTTCGGCTCATGGATTTTTTTCTTCTCTGATGCTTTTGCAGATCGGACACGCCCAACCCCCCGGCGGAAGATCACTGCTACTTAAGTAGCGATTGCATGTTACACACCGGTGTCCTCGAAAGATAGCTGGAGCACATCAAGATAGCTGGAGTAGATATAGAACTTGACGTGTTAGCAGTACAAAACTGGTCACGCAAATGGGACCTTCCACTAAACCCCACCAAGTGTCAATGCCTGGCCACAAATACAGGGGCTAGAGGGAATGGTGTGGGTTCGTTGCAAGTGGTCTCGCAGGCCAAAGACTTAGGAGTTATAATGGACAACAGCTTTAAGCCGTCAAAGCAGTGCACTTCAGCAGCCAATACGGCCAGGAGAGAACTCTTTCGAGTTAGATCCATTATGTCGTGTAGAGATCCGAAGATTTTCGTTCCGATATATCAGGCCATAGTTAGGCCGCATATGGAGTACTGCGTGCAGGCCTGGGCACCGTACTACCAGAAAGATATCGACTGTCTGGAGAAAGTGCAAGGGCTAGCCACTAGAATGGTGGCTGGGCAAAGGGGGTTTGACTACACAGAGCGTCTCCGTGCCCTCGACCTATTCTCGATGGAAAGATGGCGCATTCGCGGGGATTTGATAGAAACCTTCAAGGTAATAAAAGGACTGTCAGGAATAAGACGAGAGGACCTTTTTTCTCTGATCCCCGAGAGAGGTACAAGGGGGCATAGCCTTAGATTACAAAGGAAACATTCGAGGCTCCAAATTAGGGCGAAGTACTTCTCAAATAGAGTGGTACCCTATTGGAATAAGCTCCCGGAAGAGGTCATAAATACCACAACCGTGAAGGCTTCAAAAAAGCAGTAGACTTATGTTGGGTGGCAGTATACCCCGAGTTATGTTAAGCAGCTTTTAGGGTCAGATGCAATTTACTTATTGTTTCCACCTTACTCTGCCAGGGCTGATACTGCACAAAATTTCTGCCTTTCAGAAAAAGAAAATCACGCAGTGTTGGGAGCTACGGAAACGCGCCGACAACACAACTATCTGGACACACGATTGGCTCTAGCCACACCAAGTCCTGTGCAAACTGAACTGAACTGAACTGAAACTGGAACGAACGCAACGGGCTGCCACAGGCCTAGTGGCCGGAGTGAGTGGGTTCAGCTATGAGGAACGCCTGGAAGTCACCGAGTTGTTTCCCATTGCCTATTGATGTCTTCGAGGCGAGCTCATCTATGCCAAGCGGATAATCCGTGGTGAGTTGGGCCGGGAGCTACAGTCGGAATTCCTGCTCACGAATGATGATCGTACCAGAAGACACTCCCTGACGCTTCGTAAGGTGCATTCCACGGGCTTACCGGCCATCTCTCGATTGTCAAGGAGAGTGACCAATTTCTGGAAAGCTCTATCGACCGAGGTGGTGGAAGGGGAAACAGAGACACTGTTTAGGGGGATGTTGGGTCGGGCTCTGAAGGATTACTGGCGGAGAACCGACATCTATCCGAGTCAACAGAGTACGATGCGATGGGGCTCACACGGAGTGGCTTCCCACTGTCTTTCACCTGAGCAGTGAAGACTGACTGGAGACTGGCTAATGCAATCGGGTTTGAACTCAGTTCGCTGTCGGGAGAGTGTAGCAGTCCTACGGTTACGGACTGGGTCCTTTTCCGAGTCTGGATCCCTCCAAGAGTGTCACAAATACAGGCAGCGCTTAGGTAAAATGGTACTTCAGGGAGTAAAGAGAATAAGATGGGGTGGGGTGGGGTGGTGGAGAGAGTCAAAGGTGGGTATAATACTGATGGAAAGTGGGGACAGAAGAGAGAAGGGCGCTGCGTCCAGTATAATCACTGGAAGATGTAGATTTAAATGCACCCAGGCAACACTTCAAGCCAGCAGTGGACCAACCTTGCCTCAGAGCCTGCAGCTGACGTGGCAGACACTACCTTAGCTGGCAGTGCGTTCCACGGATTGAATATGCGGCAAGCGAAGATATTTCCCCCTGTGTTTTTTAATGCCCTCGGTTTGACGAGCTTGAACTCGTGTCCCTTAAGTTTGGAATCCCGTGTCAGTACCAACAATGGCTACGTTGAGACGGATAGTCCTCGAATTTTCTTTTAAGGCTTCTATTAGGCCCCCTCTGAGTCTTATGTGTTTCATGGAGAATAGTTTTAGCTCCAGTAACCTCTCTATGTGTGTTTTGTCCCTGACCAGTCTGGGTTATGACTTTCTACTCGATCTTGAGTTTACACCAACCAGTGGATTGTGAAGAGGCTTAAACGGATGATTTCCATTGTCTCTAATATGAAGACTAAAGAGTAAACGAGGAATAAGTCCCATTAGCAGTCTAATGAAGTATGGCTGCACTTTCTCAAGGGCATCAGTTTTCCGCACAAGAGCTGGGGCCCAAGCTTGGGCACAATATTCCAGACGTGGCCTGACTAGTGTTGTGTAGAAAGGCAACGACACATAAGCTTCTCTGGAAGCCCCAGGGCACAACAGTTGGTGGAGCGCCCGGTGCCCCTTAGCCACGGCAGCCAGACACTACGGAGATGGCTGGTAGCGATCGTTTATCAAGACTCCAAGGTCAGTGATGACTGTAACCTTCATTATTTTCAATTGAGTTGTAGGAAATTAGATTTGTATATAATATGATTCATCATGCAGCTTGAACGCTCAACTCACCATTGAAAACCATGGAAGTACTGTACAGCTGTTTCATCCTTGTTGGGAATCATCAGCAGTGCACATCCATCATAGGAGTCGATCGCTGTGTGGGAAGCGGGTTGTTACCGTTCAAAGCCAGTGACGGAAGGGTGCTATATCATGTAGTGTAGATGTTCAACAAACCGTTGAGAGCCAGCCCGGATAGCCTTGTGGTTAAGGTGTTCGATTCACAATCGTTCACCCCGGGTTCGAGTCCTCGTGGGGGCTCGGTGGATGTGCACTGCTGATGATTCCCAACAAGGATGAAACAGCTGTACAGTGCTTCCATGGTTTTCAATGGTGAGTTGAGCGTTCAACCTTCATTATTGTTTGTGGGTTATGTGGGTCCTGGTGTACTGATTCTCCGCCGATGTCCTGGGTGAGATACCTACACTTACCTATGTTGAGCGGCAGTTGCCACTGTGTGGTTCAGTCGTGAACCTTATTCAAGTCCTCTTGGAGTGATGCGGTTCCGGGTTCACTCACCAGCTTTAGGTTGTCCGCAAACAGCTAGCCTGGATTTTGTATGCCATCTAATAAGTCGTTGATGTAGATCCAAAACAGACGAGGATCCAGGACTCACCCCTGAGGAACCACACTAGTAGCCGTAGCCCTGGTGGACTTGCCCCCTTCCGCCCTAACGTAATACGTTCGGTTTGTGGGATATACCCGGATACATTCCAGCACCTGGGGCGCTATACCCAGAGCTTCTATTTTAGACAATAGAAGATGGTTCACGTAGTCAAAAGCTTTTTGGAAGTCCAAATAGTAGACGTCGACTCGTTCACCCCTGTCTAACCTGGCCGTTACCTCGTCCAAAAAAGCTAGCAAGTTAAACAACCACGACCTATTTTTGGAAAATCTGTGTTGTCTGTTGGAAGCTATCTCATTTTCCGTCAGGTGACTGTCCATGCGATTTCTAATCAGTCCCTCTATTATTTTGAGTGGCACAGGTGGCATACTAACCGGTGGATAGTTTCGTGCCTAGGCTCTTCCTTCAACCCTCCTTTGTGTATTGGAACAACTTTGGTCGTCAGCCAGTCCTCAGATAACTGCGCTCTATCTGACGACCTGGTGTACAGTCGAGGAAGAGAGGCCGCTATTACCTGGAGAAGAGGGCGTTGAGCCGCAGCATGGGTGCCGTCTGGACCGGCTACCTTGTGCACGTTAAGACCCCTCAGGGCTTTTTCTACTTCTACTACTACTTCCACTACTGGGTCGTTCGTACGCTCGGTTCAGTCCGTTCTCTCGCTGGTACACAGCCTCGAATTGCTCTAGCAGTATTTCGGACTTGGCGCTACTGTTGAATGCATGGTTGCCATTCCTGCCCTTAACGGAACTCGTAGCTACTCGCGTGGTTGATTTGACTGGACATAGTTGTAGTAGGTATCCAAAATTCTTTCGATGGTATGATGATATGATCTGAAAGTGGCGTCCGACTCAATCGACCGCATAGTTCTCTGGCGCTGCTTCTCATTAAAGGGTGTCAGCGAAATTTATTTCTCTTTTCCAATACTTATATTCTAACAGCCAAAGCCGAGTTCGTACTTACGACGATCTTTCACCCAAGTTTACCGTGGAAAGTAGTGTTCATCAGGGTTGCTGTCTTCTGCCCTTCCTCTTCAATTATGTAATCAAATTGATTCTTGAGATAGCCCTGTCCTCGTGTGAGAATAGGGGCATCGATCTTTGCTCAGACAGTTAATTGTCTGACTTGGAATACGCGCACAATATTGTTCTTCTGAGTGAAGATCCAGGTCATTTGCAAGCTCTTTTAGATAACCTTAACAACAGTGTAGGAATGTTTGGGATGTATTTTGCACCTTCAAAATGTAAAATGTTGTTGCAGGTCTGGGTTGGCTCAACACCAAGCTTTGTGTTGGAAAGAGAAGCTCTAGCTGAACTATATAGGTTTTGTTACATGGGCAGTTACATTTCATCAGGTGGACAGATATCGAATGAAGTTTCATCGCGCATACGGAAGGTGCGTTTGACTTTTGCCAACCTCAGCCATTTATGGCATCGGTGGGACATCCGGTTGTCTGTCAAGGGTCGAGTGTACAATGCGGCGGTTAGGTCCGTTCTTCGACACGACTCAGAACGATGGCCGTTAAGGGTAGAAGATAGACGAAGACTGTCAGTTTTCGAACATCGATGTCTTCGTAGCACTACCCGAACATGATGGAAATACCGAGTCAACGATGTGAAGTCAGACTTGGGATTTTGGGAACCAGAGGTCAGTCTTTGGAATAAGTATCGAATCCAAACAGATTAAAATGGCTAGGGCATGTGTTATGCATGCCCATCAATAGACTTCCTCGATGCACACTGTTCTCCGAGGCCTGTAGTGGTTAGAAAGTAGGTCGAGGTGGTTTCCGGGGATGGGGGTCGAGTGGTTTAGGGCGTTTGGTTTCCGCCTCGCAGACCAGAGCTTCGAATCCCCGCCATCGCGGGTTACTTTGGTAATAGACAGTAATCCATTGTCATCCGGCCCGTTACCACATCTGACTTATTGGGACTTTATGTGCTTCTCCATCACTAATTCTTAGGATCTGATTGCTGGTTATCCCCAATAGTCCAATGGGCCCTTGAAGCTATGGGTTATCTATCCCTTCCTTTTTCCGTTTACTGGACAATGCTGGGAGGTAGCGACCGAAACCAGAGCACAGAAGTGTGGGGTTAGTGGCTAAATAAACTGAAACTAAAATTGTGGCAGCACTTCACTCTTGGAGGGTGAAAAACATTCCGTACCGCGAAACGGACGACGCGAGGTTGTCTAGAACGCACTGTGCCGCAGTAGCATCGTCGCAAACCAGTACAATTTTATCTGCAAAGTCTAAGTCCGAAGGTCTGTTATCAGATAGGAGCTCAGTGCCTTCGTCCATTTGATCTCCTTGTGCCTCTTAGGATGTTGTCAATCGCAAAATTGAACAGGAGCGGTGAGGGTAGGCAACCATGAACCACACCACTTCCAACCGGTAATTGAGACGACGATGAGCCATATGCTTATACTCGGCCTAAAGTCTGATGGTATAGCGCTTGGATGATTTTCACATACCTATCGGACACTCCCTGTCTGAGACAATCCCAGAGAGCTGTCCTATCATCATCATAATCATCATCATCATCGTACAGCGTTAAACAGCAGGGTAAGCCCCACTGACCACTGCTTTTCACCCCACGCCGAACGTGGAAATAGAAAGAGTGAATACACAAAATGACAGGGAATGGACTTACAAGGGTGGGGAAAGGAAACAACACCCTAGTAACCAACACACGGAATACACAGTCTAACTGTACAAACACACATTGACCAATCATTCTGATTCGATAGAAAGTGACAACACGATCGCCACCGTTCATGGTTCACTGTCATATCACTCAGTGTCTCCAGCCAACTGGTTGAGGAATCTTTTGGACCCCAACCACGAAGACGTGAAGCACCTACTTTTCCTAAGTCACTGTACATTTTCTCATTCCTCACTGCCACGTGATCTGTTGACCTCTATTTTATTCATCCTTTGTCTTCCGTCCCTAACCACCTCTCTTTGCCTCATCTATCCACCAATAATGCTCCCACTGATAACACGGCCGATACTCGCAACGATTCATTGTCAAATAGTGTTGGGAATGAACCTCTGTCTGGCAACTCACATTTTCTCAAGCCTCGTCAGCCTCTGAATCTCGGCTTTTAAACGTGCGTACAGTCATGCAGGCCGGTCAGCAGGCGTGTCTAGCCCTCACAAAAGACTCTCTG
The DNA here is from genome assembly GCA_948099385.1 of Fasciola hepatica. Lineage (NCBI taxonomy): Eukaryota > Metazoa > Platyhelminthes > Trematoda > Plagiorchiida > Fasciolidae > Fasciola > Fasciola hepatica. The sequence goes on from CANUEZ040000047.1 coordinate 2,652,838, forward strand.
AAGACTGATGTATGCTGCGTAAGTGGAACGCATATCAAAGATTCGAGCAGTGTAATTCCACTAACTGCTCCTGGTATCTCATCGAGTTATTTTCTGGGCACTTCAGGAGACGAAGTAGCTCGAGCTGTGGGTCAACGTAGTGTAGGAGTAGTCTTGACTGACAAGGCTGAGGCTGTCCTTTTAGACTGGATCCCTGTTGACAGTCGTTTATGTGCTGTGAGACTCCAGGGGTCAGTCTGCGTTTGAATGCGCATGTTGTTTATAATCTCGGTGTACGCCCCAACGGAATGCAGCTCAGACGCGCAGAAAGATGAGTTCTACGGTGAACTCGCCACCCTCGTTCACAGCAGTAAAGGTTCTGACATTCTAGTGCTGCTAGCTGGTAACTTCAATGCACAAGTTGGCAAACTTAGTGTGTCAGAAGCCTGTTTAGGTGGGCGTTGTGCTTTACTCGCAGAGCGTACAGATAACGGGGATAGGTTTCTTCAGTTTTGTGCAGACATTCGATTGTTCTTGTCTAGCACCAATTTCCGACACAGGTCGCGTCGTACAGCGACATGGCTCTCTAACTCTACAGGTACTCTAAGCCAGATTGATCATATCGCAGTAAGCTACCGGTGGCACTATTCAGTTAAGAACTGCAGATCTTACTTGTCCACGTACATGGAGTCGGACAATGCATTAGTTTTAATGCGATTATCTCTCCAACTCCATGATAATCGTCACAAACCGCAAACCCGGTTAGCTATGCAACGTATGCGTGATCCAGAAGTTCACACCGGTGGTTTCACCTAAGCCCCCATCGGAAGTGGAATTGTAGCCATGTATTCGATTACTAAAGCGTAGGAAAGCGGCCGGTCCCGACGAACTTTCCCCAGTTCTTTTCAAACTGGGTGGGAATGTTTTGATAAAATCACTTACGACCTTGCTCCGTGACATCTGGAACGAGCGTATTCGGTCGATATGGAGCGAGTCATTGGCTGCTTCCATCTTCAAGAAGGGAATACGCAGACTTTAGCAACCATCGTGGGTTCAGCTTAATTCCGATAGTCACCAAAGTATTAACCTCAATCGTGCTGCACCGTATTACACTCGCTGGCGAGAGGAATGTCCGCGAACAACAGGCTGGATTCCGCCCAGGTCGAGGATGCATCGACCAGATTTTTACTCTTCGCCGACTGCTTGAAACGCGTTACATGCACCACCGGCCGACAATAATGATTTCCCTAGACCTGAAGGGCGCTTTCGATTCAGTTGATCGAGCAGCGCTTTTCAGTGCTCTTCAACGAAAAGGTATGCCCCAGAAGTTCGTGAACCTACTGAGGTCATTTTATTTTCATACTTCTGGCTGCGTAAGGGTTTACGGCGAACTATCCAGTGGGTTCGAAACGACCAGTGGTGTTCGACGGGGATGTCCTATGTCTCCATTCCTGTTCAACTTTCTCATGGACGAAATAATGGAGAGTGCGTTGCGGATGGTGAAACTTTGGTCGATGCACCAGTGGCTGGGACGAAAACCGGACTGTTGTTCACGGAGTTGTTGTTCGCACACTGGGGACAATATTTGAAAGGACTACGGACGTTAATAGCTTTGATATGACCGAAATAAAGCGTATCCACCATGGATTGGAACAGATGATTCTAGCCCCTTTCTTTTATATAAGAACGATGGAGGGACATTTCCAACTTTCTTGGAGCCAAATCTTGGTAAAGAGACTGGTGAGCGCTTTGAAGAGGTGCACACCACCATCTTTAAATTGGGTCGGGGGGAGTTCGTCAGGGCCGGAAGCTTTTCTGAGTTTCAGGAGGTGAAGCGCACGATCGACTTCTGTGGGTGGAGCAGGGCAGACCGTCCATGGAGCTCGAACTTGTTCATTCTGAGGGTCAGTTAAATTGCTCTTCAAAGTATTTTGCCCATCGATACATGCGCCGTGAAAGCTGGTGGATTGGTTGACCGTTCGCCTCGCAGATCATTTCGCTCACTCCAAGCTTCTTGGTCCCAGTGGATCTAGTGAGTTGGTAAAATTTCCGAGCATTGCCGGTAGCAGCAGCTTGTTCCATTTCGGCCGCGCGTTCAGACCACCAATTCTCTCGATCTCTGCGCAAGCTTCTTCGTAGTTGGATGCGGGCGTTGTGGTTTTCGCTTCCTGCAGGGCTATTCCGGCGGTTATTTCGCAATTCCGGAGAACCCGATGAAATCCAGTGCGTGACTGCATGCCGTGTGACTAATCCACAAGATGTGGTACCCCCTACTTTTGTAGCGTCCTGGATGTGTTGTCACCGGTCTGACAAGTCATCGTGCATGTGGCTACTCAGCTGGACAGCAAGTTCATTCTGGTATCTCTCCCGGACTGACGTCTGCCAAAGTTGGCCTACGTCTATCGCTTAATGGCGAAATTTTTACTTGGTGGAAAACCGTACTATGAATTCGGCACACACTAGAGCGTGATTCAAATCTAGATTTGTGCTCCAATACAGCCTATAAGACTTGACTGATCCACTCCAGTAGTGGCTTACGGCTGTGGTCTATTTGTGTCCAAGGCTGACTAACAGATGGCGGTCACCATGTGACTGTGCGACGAAAGTTGCGCCGGAAGTTCGTACTCGACAAGAATAGGCGATGATTTGTGCGTAGATGGAGCAGTCGATTAGCCCTATCCGTGTGTTGATGACTGACGCCACTTTGACCTCCATGCATTCGCTCGTCTGGACTCAATTGACCAATCTGGGCGTCCATCCAATACCACCATACCTCTGAGATGCCCTTCCGAGAAGTTCGTGAATTTACTGGTAGAATATATTTTTGACTCTACCCGGACTGTAGTCAGTAAAAGCGTAGACAGTGACAACGAACAGACAGCGGTTGCCGTCGTGGCTTTTGTTAGCTTTGAACAAACACTCCAAGGGATTCGCATATAATCTTCTGTTGACTGGGATCCAGTCGCGTAGCGCAGACAGCTCTAGTACTCAAACCGATTTCTACTCCTGCATGTCCAAATGCAGAAGCTGCGGCATCTCCGGATAAGCGCAGAGTAAAAGCATGTCCTGACGGCGAGTTCAGACGAAATACGATGTTGGGGTCCTGGATGCGAGTCTCGGATAAGTAGCAGACGTCAATGGCCAGTGTTTTGAGTGTGCGCTTTAAAGCCGCTTGCGGGCCTACTTGCATCAAGGTGCTTACATTGAAGGCTGCAAGCTTCAACGGGACGTGGTCTCACTAGTGGTTTTGATGAACTGCATACAACTGATAGAGGAATGTCATCTGCATGCCCAGCATCTCCGTCGATGGCAACCTGAGAGGTACACGGAATGGTATTAATATCGTTGTGTGTAAGGGAGTAGGTGAAAATTTATTGTGCAGTTATAGGTAGTTAGTTTTTTCCGACTGCTAGCACCTCGGCCATATCTTATGTAGCTTGAGTGAGTGGATAAAGTCGAACGCGAGAACGGGTAGTCCTAGACGTGGAGATTCCATGTAAGCATATGGGCTGAATACTACCCGGTTGCCCAGACTTAAGTAGTGGGTTGACTTAAGAAACCCCAACCCGAGCCTTTGACCAGAAAGCCAACCTTACAAGGCAGTAGCACGATATGAGTGTCTCGTAGCTCTCTGGAGGCCGGTGACTGATTGCTCAGTTCATGCGCCTTTCGAATGAGGCTGAACATCCTGGGTGCTCAGTGCACCTCTCTGCCACTGATGGCGGTGAGAATATTGATGTATGCCTCACACGCCATCCATGTTTAGTTTGGAATCAAGGTTTAGCTATCTCTCCTAGACTCACTATTAGTCAGTCAACCCGGTGGAGAGCTCTGGCTATCCGCTTTCGTCCTCTCACTTTAGTGAGAACACCTTCGCTACGAGAAGGCAGTGAGTAGGGTTTCCTCAGCAGAGGCTGTAGAAAACCCACGGTCATCTGTGAACATCTCGAGAAGCGTTCAGGACGAGTAACCATTTCGGAGCCTGAAACACCCACCGTTGACTGTACTGCGGCATCGGTATGCGAAGACTGATCACAGGAATGGGGTCTTGTATACGCCTTTCAGGAAGGACATTTATCCATTTTAAAATTTTTAAGAGTTCTAGCGACGGCAGCCTGTCTTGCGTAATGTGCGAATGTTGTAGGCAGACAAGCGAAGTAAACGTGCAGGCTTAAAGAGTGTGCTTGATTTATGCCTCATGAACTAACGTTTTCTTCAGAGTCGCAATAACCCATGGCATTTTGCGTCGACTAAAGTTAAAAGAGGCAAAATCAGTAAGGCCTTTTGAAGGAAAGATGCTGGGTGTTTCTGGGCAAATCACATTTGTCAGCTTCCTACACCGCAAAAGGGGTTTTTCTTTGAGAACTCCAGCTGGAGCCTTTAACTCAGAAATCTTATCCCTAGAGTAGTGAGGCGTTAGCCCAGCACGGGAAGGTGACCGAAGAACCCGTGAAGGAAATTATTCTGGCCGATCACATGATACCTGGTTGTTGCAAGTACGTTGTCCTATCTTTGCTGGTGCCTTGTTATCAATCCAATTTTCGGATTCAATCCGTATCCCCATGCGCACGATGGAGCCAGCGAAACGTGGACGGGGCAGCATTCTTTGGGCTGGAGACCGCCCAGCTTTGGCAAGCGATAGTGGCCTAGCGAAATGCGAGAACTTCTCTCACCGTCGAGATAAGTCGCATTTACTCCACTCCTACATCCATCTAGTGGAGGTTTTTAGACCGGTAAACTGCTTCTCTGTGTTTATTCGCTGAGGTGTCCTCTCCAGGGGTATAGTGGTTATAACCAGATGTGGCCCATCAACTGTCTCAGAGACTGGTTTTTGTCTGGTCTCTATCCATTGACCTGTTCGTCATGATTGCATCTTTGGCGTAAGGAATCCATGCTGCGTAGCTCTTTGGGTCCAGTCTCATTGTGCTACAAGACTGGCAGAAGTCCATCCCCGCACCTACCCTCGGTACTGATCGGTTAGAAATTGGGAAAGTGTATAACTGTCGATGGACGGATTGGAAACGATGCGAACAACCGAACAACGAAGTTCCAGGCGGCGTCCTGCACTTCGCGGCACCTGTGAAGACGGCGTGACTTCTCTCTCCGACTGAAAGGTAGGATGTACAACGCTGCTATGCGTAGTGTGCTCATATGCGTTTGTGAGACCTGGCTTGTTCGAGCGGCAGATGTCGACCGGTTGTTCGTGTTCGATCGTCGATGCCTGAGGAGTATCTCGCGAGTTTAGCTCAAACACGCATCTACGGAACCGGGCGTGCTGCGTACCCAAATAGTGCTACGAAATCACTCCATCGGCTCCGTTGGCTGGGACATGTGCTACGTATACCACTTCATCGACTTCCCCGCTGCGCTCTATCCATCGAGCCTTAGGTTGGCTGGAAAAGACAACGTGGGGGCCAGGCCTTTGTCGGTTCTTCACGCTTGTATGGTTGGGGACCTCGAGATCCGTCATATAGCTGGTTGGAAACTTTGTCGGATATGGTTCACTGTCGTACTCGGTAGCTCAACGTGCACTGGATAGACTCTCAAGAGCTGTAGCTCCGTTGGGCATGCACTTTGCACCTTCAAAGTGTAAGTTGATGTGACAAGACTGGACGTCAACGATTCTGAGCTTGATGCTCGATGGGGAGGTGCTGTCAGTTTTCGACCACTTCACTTTCCTCGGCAGCAGCGTGACGACGAATGGGAGCACAGTAGTGGAGGTGAGTACGCGTATATCCAAGGCTCGAGCGGCGTACGCTGGACTGAAGCACTTGTGGCGCCGACTTGATATTTCGCTGCAGTTAAAAAGTCGTGTATACTGTGCCGCGGTGCGTTCGGTTTTGTTGTATGGTTGCGAGGCTTGGGGTCTGCGTGCGGAAGATATTCGTCGTCTTGGGGTTTTCGACCACCGATGTTTACGTAGCATCGCTAAGATTGGTTGGAATAGCCGAGTGAGCAATGCTGAAGTCAGAAATCGAGTATTGGGTACAAATTGGGAGAACGTTTTGTCACAGCGTATCCAATTTAGTAGACTTCGTTGGTTGGGGCACATGCCTCGTATGTGAAACACACGCCTACCGTACCGTGTCCTATTCTCCGTTCTTTCTACGGGGTGGAAGAAACCACGTGGAGATCAACAGATGACGTGGCAACGAGGAATGAGAAAATGTACAGTGACTTAGGAAAAGTAGGTGCTTCACGTCTTCGTGGTTGGGGTCCAAAAGATTCCTCAACCAGTTGGCTGGAGACACTGAGTGATATGGCAGTGAACCGTGAACGGTGGCGATCGTATTGTCACTTTCTGTCGAATCAGAATGACTGGTCAATGTGTGTTTGTACAGTTAGATTGTGTATTCCGTGTGTTGGCTGTTAGGGCATTATTTCCTTTTCCCACCCTTGTAGATCCGCTCTCTGTCCATCTTATATATATATATATATATATATATATATATATATATATATATATATATATATATATATATATATATATATATATATATTCATACTTTCTAATTCAACGTGCAAGATGGTGAGAAATGCAGTGGTGAGTGGGGCTTGCTCTACTGTTTAACTCTCTGTGATGATGATGATAACATATGCCAGTTGGAACATGCTTTAAGTTGCTGACTGACCAGAAATCCGTATCATTCATGTTTGAGAAAACACCTGAAAGAAAAATAAGAAAAGAAAGGTTTCACCTCTGTCGCATTAACCTGTCCGACTTTCAGTACGACATCGTGCATCGCACTGGACGCGAAAATTGTCGCTGACACTGGCACGTGTCTTTTATGGATCCGTCTTTGGCCCCGATCTAAAAGAGCTCCATGAATCCCTGTGCCATCCCGGCATAACCGCAATGCTATATTTTTTCGAATGTTGTGACCTACCATGTTCTGAAATCAAAGCACGTTTCTGTAATTCTCCGCACACCATTTTAATCAAAGCTATCCAGCCATTTGAACGTGCCTCCAAATGCCTGAGTATGGTCGGGGGTGGGTATCTCGGGCGTCGAAATGGCTACTCGTCCTGAACGCTTCTCGAGATGTTCACAGATGACCGTGGGTTTTCTACAGCCTCTGCTGAGGAAATCCTACTCACTGCCTTCTCGTAGCGAAGGTGTTCTCACTAAAGTGAGAGGACGAAAGCGGATAGCCAGAGCTCTCCACCGGGTTGACTGACTAATAGTGAGTCTAGGAGAGATAGCTAAACCCTGATTCCAAACTAAACATGGATGGCGTGTGAGGCATACATCAATATTCTCACCGCCATCAGTGGCAGAGAGGTGCACTGAGCACCCAGGATGTTCAGCCTCATTCGAAGGGCGCATGAACTGAGCAATCAGTCACCGGCCCCGCAGTGGGTTGCAGACCCCACGTTTAGTTCCGCTGCTTTGCGTGTTAAGCTTTAGATTGCTAAAGGCTCAGATTGTTAATCCCTAAGAAAACCACCTGCTTTGGCTTGGGAACCAGGCAGTATCGCGCTTACAAATCAAATCTTAGACTCGGACTATCTATTCTTTCCTCTTCGATTGTACCATGTTTTGTTGGCACACAGTAGGGAATCAGACAGGCGTGATATATATATATATATATATATATATATATATATATATATATATATATATATATATATATATATTTGAATGTGTGAGTATGGATTTCAAAGGACCTCTTCCGTCTGACTCTAAAAACAAATTTCTGCTTACAGTTGTCGTGGGTTTTCTCGTTTTCCATTCGCTCAAGCCCGTTCGGATACATCTGTTGTCACTGTAATCAAGTGTCTTATTAATCTCTCTTTCATCTTCGGTATTCCCTCTCATATATATCCTGACCGTGGTTTTTCGTTTATGTCATGAGTTGAAACATCTCTACAGCAAAGACATTGCCACTAGTCGCATCATGCCTTATGACCCCCAATGCAACAGACATGTTCAACGTTTGGGAGGTAGCATTTGGAAGGCCGTCACCGTAGCTTTGCGATTCATCAGTGGAAGTTGTTATTCCTGACGCCCTTTCATTTACTTCGCTTCTTATTCTGCACGCCTACAAACTGCACTCCTCATGAAAGCATGTTTCACCATAACCGAAAACCCACAACGGGCACATCAACGCCCAGTTCGTTGGTGAATTCAGATAGAATACTTCTTCGCGAAAAGGCTGGATCATCCTAATTTGGCCCCTAAGTTTGGGAAGTTGAATTACTAGAATTCAATCCTCACTATGGCCGCATCCGTTTTACGGATGACCGACGAGATACCGTATTACTCAGAGATCTTGCACCGGCCACTGAACGATTCACCGAAGGTTCAAGCCACGACAAAGAAAATGAGATGGTACTTAGTCTCACTAAAGAACTTTCCTCATCTACATCAGAGTCAGATCTGGTCCTCGATTCGCAAGTGACCCGAAAGGACGAAGACATGACGCATTAGTCTTTAGTGGGGGAAATGAATAGACTCCAACAAAAAGTCCAGCCTTATTGTTTGAGAAACAAAAGTATGGTCCATACACTACAATATCAAGTCACGTGCACACGAGATCAATCATTCCCGTACGTCTCCTCAAATAATAACTTTTACTTCAATTTCCGTTATGTCAAAAATCTTTCTAGGCGGACTGAATGTGATAACTGAACCTTTCTCAGTAAAGTAGTTTTGCCATCGCCTGTACTCTTCCACGTTAGCTATGGCCTTATTCCAGGGTGAGTAAAGCCTTACATTGGGTTATGTTTCATTACTACTGCTACCACTCGTTTGTTGTTGTTGGTTATAACAGTTTTATCGTAATTTGAGGCCTTGATACACCATTCCGAGAGACCTTACTAATTCTTAGGCCGTTTCCAGGTGCAGCTTTTCATTTTTCAGGAGGCGTTGCCCAATACTGACGGACTGCATTCCACTTTTAAATGCATAACACATCTCGTCACTCGGATTCCGCTCGACCGAAGCGGACTTAAAACTGCAATTTTTTGCTAGCAACTGCAGCTTTTGGATAGGCAGATCAAAACTCTGCTCCATTTCTTGTTTGCATGCAGAAAGTATGTGTTGTTGGCTTCATCTGGTGGTTCTCGAGGATGTCCTACGTGATTTGAAACATTTTGCATTCAGTAAAATGCTCGTAGACGTTACGACCAACGCAACCGACGAGAATTTCTAGTTTATCACCTGAGGAAAAAGTTCTAGTGAGGGAGGATATAAATGTGCCAAGCTAGTGACTCCAGACTTCAACTAAATTAGGACCACTGGGATCAGCATTCAAACAATTGCGTTTATCAAATGAAGTCGTTTTTATATTGAGCATGAAGAGCAATTTGAATTCCACGCACTTGCTCATATATATCCAATTCCTCTTCAGGTGCCTACCTCCGATTGAGCTTCGTATGACTCTGTTTTATTGATTTCTAGCAAGAAAGACATCAACGGGTGAGTCCAAACAGTTAGTTTGCTTTTCACTCGTCGATTCGCCGAGGGAGCCCGCGATCTGTATCCCGAGAGGAAAATCATGGAGTGCTTCATGAGCAGTTATGCAGACGCTGTACAGACGCTTCCCAGCGAGCTACAAACACATATCACTTCATATTTACAATCAGATTTGCAGCATCAAAATTTACTTAGTCTTTGCAAGCAATATGTGGCCAAGGCGAAACAGACAGGGAACAAGGACAATCAGAAACGGCTGATGCGTCAGCTGATCATGTCTCTTTTGGCTATACAAGACATCTGTAACCGACGCATAGTTACGGTGACCGAGGTGTGTTTTACTGTTCTTGTTTCCAGCTGAAATCTTTCTGTCCTATTTTTTATTACCCATTAAATCATCGATCACCTTTTCATTTTACGCTTGTGTTTGTATTTATATTTGCATGATGGCAGTGAAGAGGGTATACTCCATGATTAATCGAGAAAAAACCGGAAAATCACTTTACTTTTACTTCTACACGACTATCTCCTGCCAGAGGATAGTCCGGCTCTGTGGATATTGCGGACCATCGCCAACCATTCGCGGCTGTTTGATGGGAGCTTAAAGCAAATCATGACCCAGTTTTCTCCCGGTGTTGCAGACTGTATATTTTCCGAGGCGCTCCATATCTTTCTTGACGGTGCTCAACCACATTTTCCGTTGACCTCCTAGGTGATAGGGCCATCTCGTACACTGCGCATGGCAGAGTGTTTCTCTGGACAGTTCCGTGTCGGGTCATCGGAGTATGTGGCTGAACCACTGCAGGCGGCGGCGTTGGAGAAGGACAAAGAGCTGGTCAATGTCACAGCGTCGCCTTCTCACTTCGTCGTTTAACAGTATTTCCTGCTAGTGCTTACGAAGAATTCGGGGCTGACACCTGTGGTTGGACACCTCCAGCCTCCTGCTATCAGCTCGGAGTGGTCAGGTTTCACACCCGTATGTGAGTACGGGTCGGATAGCGGCGCAGAAGACACGAATCTTCGTTCTAGAGCTAGTTTCCCTCCGTGATCATAGCACATACCGGAGCTCGAAAAAAGCTCTCCGTGCATCATCAATCCTTGATAACACTTCGTCCTTCGCCTGACCATTCGGAAGCAGAGTTGGCCTCAGATATCTCAACGATGGTGCATATTCGATCACCTGACCATTGATGGGCAACTGCTGGGCTGACGACCCAGGGCAAGTCGAAAAAGCCTTCGCTTTCGTTGAATTAACTTCGAGACCCATAGTTCTCGAGAAACAATCGAGTGGATCCAGGACTGGCCGAAGTTTGTCAGGAATCTCCTAGTACCAAGACACCGTCCGCAAACTCCAGATTCGAGATGTGCACCACCGGACTCAATTGGACACCGCGGTAATCAGCCAAGGCTTTGTTCGTTGTCCAATCGGCTGCATAGTTGAACAACAGCGGTAAGAGAGGGCATACCTGTGTAACTCCGGATTTAATTGGGAACTTAGAAGATTCTTCACCATGCATTCGAATGTGCGCTAATGGACGCATAGTAAGCCCTTAGGGTCTTTGAGAGTCTGTCATGAATACCATCGGGTTCTGGTGTAAACATTCACGATTAACCAAGTCAGAGTCGGCATAGAAATCAAGGAAACAGGCTACTGTTGGCTACTGGAACTTGTAGCGGTGTTCTAGTACTCGGTCCACACAGCGTCTGGCACTGCGGAAACCCCATCGCTTTGGTCGAGTGTGGAAGTCTCTGGCAACTGAAAAGCGATTAGGCAGCAATAAGCAAAAAATCTTTGCAACGACGTCAATGTAACATCCCCCGGTAGTTCTCGCCCACTGTCTTATCTCCTTTCCTGTGAATGGGTATTGGAATAGACGTACCCCAGTCCATTGGAAGTATGTCTTCTTCCCATATCGATCGGAAAAGCACGTGGAACTTGTCTATCAGTGATGACCAATAAGTCTTATACATTTTTGGTGAGATGCTACCCTCTCTATCAGCTTTTGTCTTTCAGCTGGTTGACGATCCTGACAATTTCCGTCTAATTGGTGGCTCGCGGTTGACGTCGTACATCGCAACTGGAGGTGGGAGGTCCGCGGTGTGACCGGAAGGTCGATTGAGAAGCTGGTCAAAATGCTCTCTCCAACGTGCAACTTTTCTCCTCCGTTTGAGAATAATCTGGCCTGTTACATAACGCGCAGAATGGGATCAGGCTTGCATCGCCCATTCGAAGCGTTGCGAATGGGTCCAAATAATTTGCCCAAGTAACCAGTACTAAAAGCGGCCTCCATCTTTGCCATTTCTATCCAGTGCCTCTTACGATGGGCTCTAGCCGAGCGCGAAGCCTCTCGCTGTAGTCCTCGGCGTTCGGTGCTTCCTACCAGTCAGGCTTCCTGTGCCTTTGTTGATAGCTACAAGGTGTTCGCTGAAACCAAGTCTTTCAGGCGTTTTTCAGTTCGCCCTAGCCCCCTCAAGCAGTCTTTTTGACCACCGATTTGATCACCTCCCATCGCTTTTCAACGGAGGACTCATCCGTTTGCACGCTACTTACAATAGCCAGCTGGGCTGCGATTTCGTTCGAGAGAGAAATGCGCTTTGCTGGTAGTTCCAGGGCTGCGGCATTGATTTGGCTCGATGATGAGACTCTGAGACACGCAGACAGATGGATTTTAAAGCGCACACGTACAAAGATATGGTCTGTACCATTCGTGTTTTTCGTTACTACGCAGCGGTACGCTCGACAGTCCTGCACCGATGAGACCCAACGGGATCACTCTGGTGCGCTGTGCGACCATCGTTTGTATAACAGGCTAGTAAATGTCTTTTTGGGTGTCGGAAGCACGTGTTGCAGGTTACTAATCTCTTAACGTGGACCGGATTCAGGTGGTTTCCATTCTCCCAACGTTGGCCAAGTCCAAACTTTCCTAGGACACGGCAGATGAACTCACTCTAGGGGTCTGTCTGTGCGTTTCAGTCACCAGCGACGAAGAATTCTTCACTCCTCGGAAAAAGATTGATTAGATCTTGTAATTTGTCGTATTGGTCATCTTTTTTGTGTTTTGAGCCACATTTGTTGATGCATAGATAGCGGTCACCGACAGGTTTTGAGGAGAGCCCTTGAAGCGTGCTAGGGCCATCCTCGAAGAAATCGGTTCCCAAGAAATCAGGGTGCTGCTAGCTCTTTTGCTCAGGGCGAATGCGACACCATAGTGCTTGGAGTTGTCCTCAAGCCCACTGTGATAGGGACCATAAACGATATCCACTCCCCGAACCTTGAAACACAGTGCTGGAGTAGGGTAGTCAAACTTCCGAAGCGCAGGTAGCATCTGCATGGTATTCATGTAGTGTTCTCATTGCAATACTTTGGCTGCCTATTTCTAGTATCGTCCTCACATTCCAACAGGCTGTGTGCCTGTTTTCTACGGTAGAGAGTTCCGGCTTGGTGGCTTGTCACATCCGATAGAACACGAGACGTGTCGCTTACCGGGGACGCCGTAGCATGATGAGAGCTGGTAAATTCCGAATAATCCATAGAGTCTTGGGAATAGTGTTACAAAGCGGTGTTCCCAGTACCTTTCGGGACTCTTGTGTTACTTGGCAGCCTAGTCCGACTTTTTTGTTGCAGGGTGCGCCCCTAACCTTTGCATATCCAACCTGCAAGGCAGTAGGGAAGGCGATCTTATTTGGTGGCGGGTCGCATACGCCACGTGACAACGCAGTCAACAGACTGATGTGACATTTTAGGTAGAAAAGCTTTAACCGAGAGAAGACCCATCACGTCCTCAGGCACTGCCGCTGCTCGTCCGCGGCCGCTTCCTGCTTTGTGGCTGGACACCCTAGCAGTACCCGCCCAACATCTCCCATGAACTGCACGAATAGAAAGAATTCCATAGTCCATCGGTCGTCGCGCAGGATAATCAGGACCGCACTGCCCATTGCATCGAGCGGGGTGGGAAGTGACAAGTGGGCTACTGCTCAGAGTCCCTCTCTTTTATTCAACCTCTGTCTTCTGTCCCCAACCACCTCTCTTTGCCTCATCTATCCACCAATAATGCTCCCACTGATAACACGGCCGATACTCGCAACGATTCATTGTCAAATAGTGTTGGGAATGAACCTCTGTCTGGCAACTCACATTTTCTCAAGCCTCGTCAGCCTCTGAATCTCGGCTTTTAAACGTGCGTACAGTCATGCAGGCCGGTCAGCAGGCGTGTCTAGCCCTCACAAAAGACTCTCTGAAGACTGATGTATGCTGCGTAAGTGGAACGCATATCAAAGATTCGAGCAGTGTAATTCCACTAACTGCTCCTGGTATCTCATCGAGTTATTTTCTGGGCACTTCAGGAGACGAAGTAGCTCGAGCTGTGGGTCAACGTAGTGTAGGAGTAGTCTTGACTGACGAGGCTGAGGCTGTCCTTTTAGACTGGATCCCTGTTGACAGTCGTTTATGTGCTGTGAGACTCCAGGGGTCAGTCTGCGTTTGAATGCGCATGTTGTTTATAATCTCGGTGTACGCCCCAACGGAATGCAGCTCAGACGCGCAGAAAGATGAGTTCTACGGTGAACTCGCCACCCTCGTTCACAGCAGTAAAGGTTCTGACATTCTAGTGCTGCTAGCTGGTAACTTCAATGCACAAGTTGGCAAACTTAGTGTGTCAGAAGCCTGTTTAGGTGGGCGTTGTGCTTTACTCGCAGAGCGTACAGATAACGGGGATAGGCTCCTCCAGTTTTGTGCAGACAATCGATTGTTCTTGTCTAACACCAATTCCCGACACAGGTCGCGTCGTACAGCGACATGGCTCTCTAACTCTACAGGTACTCTAAGCCAGATTGATCATATCGCAGTAAGCTACCGGTGGCACTATTCAGTTAAGAACTGCAGATCTTACTTGTCCACGTACATGGAGTCGGACAATGCATTAGTTTTAATGCGATTATCTCTCCAACTCCATGATAATCGTCACAAACCGCAAACCCGGTTAGCTATGCAACGTATGCGTGATCCAGAAGTACGCACCCGTTGTGAGCAGAAGTTAGCACATGAGGATCTGCGACGACTAGTAATGTAGATGAGCATTGGGCTCATATCAAACAGGCGATGCACTTTGCAGCAGGTTTCGCCTATGGTCCTACATCCGCTGTCCATCAAAGACACTGGATCTCGCAAGAGTCGCTGAGTGTAACAGAGCAGAAGCGTCAGCTCTCGAACTGTAAGGAGATGAATAAGATGCGGAGAAAGCTGCAAAGGCAGGTTACGAAAGGCCTTAAGAATGACCGCGAAAATTGGTAGGTCAAGGTAGCCGAGGAAATGGAAATAGCAGCTGCTTCAGGTAACAGTCAACGGCTGTTCAAGCTTATTCGTGATACCGGTGGACGGCTCACCCAGGCCAGTGAGACGATTTGCGATAGGAATGGAGAACCCATCCATAGCAAACAGCAAAGGCTTGACCTTTGGGCCGAATAATTCAAGGAACAGTTTAGCTGGCCGCGCGCTAGTGTAGTTACTCCTGTGTCAACAACTGCTACTCCGTGGGGAGTATCACTTGAGCCCCCATCGGAAGTAGAAGTAGAATCATGTATTCCATTACTAAAGCGAGGCAAAGCGGCAGGTCCCGACGAACTTCCACCAGTTCTTTTCAAACTGGGTATAGATGCTTTGATAAAATCATTTACTGTCGTGCTCCGTGACACTTGGAAAGAGGAGCGCAATCCATTGATATGGAGCGAGTCGTTGATTGTTCACATCTTCACGAACGGAAAAAGCAGTGACTTTAGTAATCATCGTGGGGTCAGCTTGATTTCGATAGTCACCAAAGTATTAACCTCGATCGTGCTGCACCGTCTTACACCGGGTCGCGAGAGGAAAATCCGCGAACAACAGGCTGGATTCCGCCCAGGTCGAGGATGCATCGATCAGATTTTTACTCTTCGCCGACTACTTGAAACGCGTTACACGCACCACCGACCGACAGTAATAGCTATCTTAGACTTGAAAGGCGCTTTCGACTCAGTTGGTCGAGCAGCGCTTTTCAGTGCTCTTCAACGAAAAGGTATGCCCCAGAAGTTCGTGAACCTACTGAGGTCATTTTATTTTCATACTTCTGGCTGCGTAAGGGTTTACGGCGAACTATCCAGTGGGTTCGAAACGACCAGTGGTGTTCGACGGGGATGTCTTATGTCTCCATTCCTGTTCAACTTCCTCATGGACGAAATAATGGAGAGTGCGTTGCAAAATCTTCAGGATGTAGGCGTAGAACTAGGAAATAGTGAAAAGCTGTGACCTAGATTACGCAGACGACGTTGTTTGTTTGTTCGAATGCACGGAACATGCTCAACATGCACCAGATTGACTTTAGAGAGCTGTAGCTCCGTTGGGCATGCACTTTGCACCTTCAAAGTGTAAGTTGATGTGACAAGACTGGACGTCAACGATTCTGAGCTTGATGCTCGATGGGGAGGTGCTGTCAGTTTTCGACCACTTCACTTTCCTCGGCAGCAGCGTGACGACGAATGGGAGCACAGTAGTGGAGGTGAGTACGCGTATATCCAAGGCTCGAGCGGCGTACGCTGGACTGAAGCACTTGTGGCGCCGACTTGATATTTCGCTGCAGTTAAAAAGTCGTGTATACTGTGCCGCGGTGCGTTCGGTTTTGTTGTATGGTTGCGAGGCTTGGGGTCTGCGTGCGGAAGATATTCGTCGTCTTGGGGTTTTCGACCACCGATGTTTACGTAGCATCGCTAAGATTGGTTGGAATAGCCGAGTGAGCAATGCTGAAGTCAGAAATCGAGTATTGGGTACAAATTGGGAGAACGTTTTGTCACAGCGTATCCAATTTAGTAGACTTCGTTGGTTGGG
This sequence comes from Fasciola hepatica, assembly GCA_948099385.1. Taxonomy (NCBI): domain Eukaryota; kingdom Metazoa; phylum Platyhelminthes; class Trematoda; order Plagiorchiida; family Fasciolidae; genus Fasciola; species Fasciola hepatica. Next base: position 2,669,091 of record CANUEZ040000047.1, read on the forward strand.
GCACATGCCTCGTATGTGAAACACACGCCTACCGTACCGTGTCCTATTCTCCGTTCTTTCTACGGGGTGGAAGAAACCACGTGGAGATCAACAGATGACGTGGCAACGAGGAATGAGAAAATGTACAGTGACTTAGGAAAAGTAGGTGCTTCACGTCTTCGTGGTTGGGGTCCAAAAGATTCCTCAACCAGTTGGCTGGAGACACTGAGTGATATGGCAGTGAACCGTGAACGGTGGCGATCGTATTGTCACTTTCTGTCGAATCAGAATGACTGGTCAATGTGTGTTTGTACAGTTAGATTGTGTATTCCGTGTGTTGGCTGTTAGGGCATTATTTCCTTTTCCCACCCTTGTAGATCCGCTCTCTGTCCATCTTATATATATATATATATATATATATATATATATATATATATATATATATATATATATATATATATTCATACTTTCTAATTCAACGTGCAAGATGGTGAGAAATGCAGTGGTGAGTGGGGCTTGCTCCACTGTTTAACTCTGTACGATGATGACGATGATGATGTCCGCCGCCGCTTATTCACTGTGTCTAGGTTTTCAGCATTCACAGCTAACCGCCGGTTTGATGGCCGCGCCCCTGATCTGGGGACTTGTTCGGTAACATCCAGTTCTGCTTGAAGTTAGTTCAGCCCTAACCTCATGGGTTCAGTAAATCCTTACACTCCATGATTTATCGAAGAAAAATCAGAAACCAAGAAGTTTGAAATGACGAACCGCCTTTGGTGGTTTAGTGGGTAAAGGCATCTGCTTACCACGTCAGAAATCAGAAGTTCGTTCATGCTATCGCCGGTCACTTTGGTGGTTGACAGTAATCCACTGCCATGCGGCTCGTTACTACACCTGACCTGTTGGAAAATTTTGTCTTTTGGTCTGGGTTGCGAATATCCTCAATAGTGGAGTAAGCTTTCAAGGCTATGGGGTGCACCTCTTCCACTGCACAAGCATGTAGTTAAAAAACGTCAGATGTGATGACAAGGCGAGTGATAGTAAGGTATTTACTAACAGAGTTAATCAATGGTGGAGGGGTCGGAGCATCGATTCGCGTACCTATGCCACTTGACCATTTTCATCGGGTACTCTTGATTACGCAATCCACCCTCTGGTTAACGAAAGCTCTGATCTGTTTTCTTGCGGTAGCCGTTTGATTGTGTAGTCTACCATAACCCATCCCGAGTTCAGACCAAGCAAAAACCGACCCTGAATCACTTGTTTACAATACCTAGCTTTATTAGAAAATTTGAAATGAATAGTATAGTTTCGGAGTAGTTTGACTCAAGCACTGGCTGGTTGGAGCATTGCTTGGTGTTAGCCAATGCATATTTCAAATATTTGCGGGAAGAGATTCTGCGACACGGAAAAGAAAGTCAATTTCAAAGCGATCTGTCACTCTAGATCACAATCTTTGGTATTTACGAGAACATGTAAAAATAATAAGCTAGCAAGATGTTTTAGTCGAGAGTACGCAGAATAATTGCGATTGAGTGAGGTTGACTGATGAAAATTTAGTATCCAAACTCGCTACAGTTGTCCCAATTTGTTTGTAGATAGTGCCAGGATCCTTTTCAGTATTACTTCAGTTGTAAACACTGCAGTAAATACGAACGGATAAAGCAAAAGCTCTTGCAAGCAGTGAATAAATAGCGACAATTTTGTCTTTACGATACGCACTAGTTACGCTGCGACGTTCCCTGTAAGTGACGCGCCACGTGCTTCCGCAGTGGCCGGGGTGACCCAAACACTAGCCGGGAATCTGAACACCAGGTTACGTATACACGTAGTTTGCTGAAACGTGAGGACCTTTTTAGACACAGGTAGCCAGTGCATCACCGTGCCAGTTCCCCACGACTACAAAATCGACATAGCTTGTCTGTCTGAGGTACACCTACCCAACTATGACACTCGACGAATTCAGGTGTATCATGTGGACGCATTCTGCTGTATTTATCATAACTGGCCAATGAACATTTCCGGATTTCGTGGAGTTGCGATCGAATTTAACTGTCAAGAACACAACACCTTGATCTCCTGGGAACCAGCTTCACCAAGGATAGTCGTGGCGCGGTTCAGGAATACTCCGTTTAACGTAACCGTGACTACAGTCTACTCCCCGACCACACACTCTGAGCCAAACATCAAAGATATGTACTACAGTAACCCCCAGAAATCTACCGACCAAAAATCTAGGCTTGACATTCTGATGATTACAGCTAACTGGAACTCCCATACAAGTCCCATCAACGAACATACATGGCATATACTGGTAAAATTTAGCTTCGGTGAGCGATGCAAAAATGACAACCACCTAGTTATGTTTGCAGATCTCAATCTACTAGTCGTCACCAGTACTCGCTGCCAGCATCCAAAGAAGCACCTTCTGACTTGGTACTCTAACGACAACATGACAGCGCGCCAGATCGAGCACATCTTGGTAACGTATCGCTGGACCTCTTCGACTGAGAATTGTTGAGCGTACCGCGGCGGAGAAACTGGAAACGCCTATGGCACTGACCACATACTCGTACATGCCGGTCTCTCGGCCGTCAAGGCAAGATTAATGTATCTTCGTTGGCAATTCCGGACAAAGTTCAGGCCTTGTCAAACGCTATCTCCTTCAGACCGGACACTGACCCTGTTGACAGTAGTATAGATGCACGATGGACTGCGCTCAAAGTATCCATAACAGCGGCCACTGTTGAACAATTAGGCAAGATATCCTGGCATAAAATAGAGTGGATCTATGAGAAAACCCTCAGCTACTGCTCAAAGGCCAATGAGGCGGGACTTCGTAATTCACCCGATTTCCTCAGTTTTCGCCGGGAAGCTACACACTCTGCAAAGAACGATCGTAGACGGTGTTGGTTCCAGATAGCAGATGTGATGTAAATCACAGCCGCCGTTTCAGATTTCGGAGAACTTCCGGCTCATGCGCTGTGTTTCGAGGAGAAAAACAGTCTCACCTTCCGTGCTGCAGGACGACAATGGCCATCATATATCCTTGGCCAAACAAAAACTCCAAAAATGAGTCGATCATTTCATTGAGCTACTAAACCGCCGTTTCCCTCAACCAAGCTGTGTAGTGTCACCAGGCGTCACCTGGCACTATAAAATTGACCACAGCCTACCAAACGTAGGTTCTACCACCAGAAAAATGAAAAACAGGAAATTTCATGTGAAATATTCAAGATCTGTCTGACAACGCTGGTAGCTACTCTGCAAAATTTGGGAAACCGAAGTTTCCGTAGAGACTGGGCAAGCTTCATCCTGCTCCCCATAAAAATGGCGACGAAGCCATCTGCGCGAACTACGAGGGAGAGGGGGGACCGATCTCATTGACATGGCGGCAAAGGTTGTCTCCGCCATTCTCCTAAACCGTTCCGTTGCCGCGAGGGTCCCGTGAACGCTCTCAATCCAGTGTGGCTTTTACAGAGGGAAAGGTTATGTTAATCAAATCTTCACGCTACGACATATCCTCGAGCACCACTACGAATTCCAACAAACGTTCACAGCCTGCTTCATTGACTTTCGAGTTGTCTTTGATTCCGTCAACCGAGAGTCACTCTGGAGCATACCAGGAGCTGACGAAATGCCCGAGAAGTTCAAAAAAACTACTTATGTCGTCCTATTCGATTTCACGAGCGCGTGTCCGCGCCAATGGCGAAGAGCCTCCAGAGTTCTCGTTCGACTCCGGCGTTCGTCAAGGTTGTCTTTTGTCGTCAGTCCTGTTCAACTACGCTATAGACTAAGTGGTGCATCGTGCCCTCACCAGTTACTGAAGAAGTCTACTAATCCAGGTTGGTCTTGAATTTTGCCGACGTGTTGTCGTTCTCGGGGATGAACTGAACAATCTGCCACCAGTTCTCAACCGTATCGAGTGCTAGGCCAGTGCAATCGGTCTGGAGATGACACAACAAAAAACAAGATATTCACGACTTCCCTAGATCCAGCAGGCTCTATCCAAGTTGGCGGTCAAATCTTGGAACTAGTTGGTGACTTCATTGGGGCTACCATACAACCAAACGGCTTATCCAAAGACGAAATTAAACTTCGGGTCGCTTGTACAAGGAGAGCATTCCTGCAACTTCGCAAATCATTGTGAAATAAGTCTCTGAATGAGACTGTAAGTTTACCGTGCAGCCATCACGCCGTTCTCGCGTACGCTTGTGAAACCTGGTCGCTAAGGATGGAGGATACGAAAAAGGTGGAAAGCTTTGATTGTTAGAGCCTTCGGTGTGTAGCCAAAGTCAAATCGTTTGATCGAGTCTCCAACTCCATTGCACCACAACGCTGCTCGAATATAGGTGTTTCCCTTTTTTCCTCAATAGCGCCGTCTCCAATGGTTCATCCATGTCCTCCGTCGACCTAAGATTTAACTCAAACGGAAGCCTTCTACCGGCATCTTGTCCAAGCTGAAAGTGTCGCCTTGGCGGTCAGCTAAAAACATGGATCAACGCAGTCAAAGCTGACGTAGAGCATCCAGACCTTCAGTCAGCCTTCGTACTTCGTGTGTGGCGCAAGAGCTGGATATCACTACACCAACCTTTCCTCCGACCGCAACGCATGGAAGCCGCCATCAGGGACCTCCATGAAGCAGACTTGTCCTATCGCGGGAGTTAGTCGCATAGAAGTAAAAATAAAGTATAAAACGGTGCGAAGCGACTGGCCTGCAGCGGCCACGTGCTCGCAATCATTCCTATGCCAAGCGTATCAGGGGACTTGATTCACAAGTTTTGGAGACAGCGGTCATTTGTACGTTTGTATTCACACAACTTAATTATCACATTGCCACCATCATTTTTACTTGTCTTCCTTATTTGCCATGCTGTTGATAACTTTCACTTATTTAGGTCGCTGCTGAAAAGTAGCAATCAGAACAGTTACTATCCAATACCCGTTAAGGGTTATTCCAACTGAACTAGATTCATTAAGTCTTTCCCATTCATGAAACCGAAGTGAATATACGAGGTTAAACCGCAGACGGAATAGCGATAAACACTGTGCTAATGGATGACGTACCGCTGATCAGATACTACATAGGTTGCTATTTGACTCGGGTTCTCTATACAAGGAGTTATTAAATTGACAAACACAGCCCGTTTGTTCACAATGATTGAGTTCATGTTGGTTTAAATACCATTACCGGTTCGCTCGATTTGCGTAGGTAGCTTTATCCGATCACTCTGTGGTTAAAATAGCACCTTTGTATGTATAATTTGCAAATCCTGTCGTTGTTCACCGACTTCACAGGCGGACAGTGCCACACAATTTTTCTCGCGAGATTTCAGAAAAAGTCAAAATTTAACTACTGCTACCGTTTAGTAGTGATATTAGAAATTTGAAGCTCCGTGGGTGTGCCCGTTCTCGCAGAACACTGCACCTGCAGAACGAGCAGTTGCATAGGAACATAGAGTAACTTATGCTCGCTGATCTCTAAACATAAGGTGAAAAATTCATGAAGTATTTTCTGTAAACATGTCAATCAATGTGGAACATGACTAGATATGTTGTGATGCGATGTATGTCCGATTCATGCATGAAATCTGGCACATTCATGTAATAGGTTAGTGTACATCTCTGCTTGACATTTCAGTGCACCTTCGTGATCTCGAATGGAACCCTCTTTATCATATGGTCTGGGAAAGGCTTGGGAGGAATATACCAGTTCTTTTTCACACTTTTAGTTTGTAATGGAGAAAGAGTACATCCAAGTTCTAGTTGTCCACACGACTACACCTGAAAACAATTATTCGTTTCAGTCTACGTAGATAAACTAAAAAGACTCACCGGTCTGCCTACTGTCTTAGCTTAAAGTATAATAAAACACCAACTTTGGGGAAGTCGTTAAGAGTCTAACTAACCTATGACGAGAATGAGGCGTAGTTTAACCTCAGTTACCTAAGTACTCCGCTTGATTAACATCGTATGAGATACCTCGTTTCCGGAGCTTAATGATGTTCATTGTTTTGGTTTCTTTTTCCAGATGGATCACTTGGTCGAAGGTCACATGCAGAAACTGGTCACTGCGCGTGCTAACCTGACAACGGAACCGTCCCAATCATGCGCTTCCGGTACGGAAAATGCGGTGGAAAGTGAGATAGACGCGGATGATCAAGCGGAGTCAGAGTCTCGAAATGGTGCGGTCCAGTCACTTCATTCGCGGAGCGCAACTCACGGGGAGGATGTCTCAACGAAGAGGCCTGGTCTTGGTGAACAGGAGCCTGAGGTACGAAGTGGAAATCAGTCGAGTTTCAAACGCAAAATTCGACTGCCTTTACGAAGTGCGCAACAGCTAACTAGATCGGTTGGCCCTCGTCGAGCGCTTAGCCGATGGGATAGTGGAGCCTCTCGTCGACGCGGTGGTCCATCTACATTAGTTGGATCAAAGAAAACTGTTATTCAAGCCCTTCATCAGCGTTGTATAAATGAGCAGCGTTCACGAGATCGCGCGGCCACAGAACAAAGACAGAAAGCCGGCGGAACATATTCACGATATGCAAATGTTCAACAAACCAGTCACAGTCAACAGCAGCAGCAATCGTCGCAACAGCAACAAACACCGCAACAGCGTCAACATCAGCGTATAAAGCACCCTCGTGCTCTGCAGCGTTCACTACATACGTCTAGAAATCGTTCGGTGCACCTTTTCGATTCAGCACGGCGCCGTTCGTCAAGTGCATCCAAGAAGAATAAAGTCCGACCGACCTATATGACTTCCGGTCGTCGTTTGGGTGCTAAATTGAATCGAACACCGGGAATACGTCTTGCTGGTCATACCGACTGGTCCAACTCAGATCAATACTATTTTAACGACGAAGGTGCTGAAGCTAATACCCGGTCTGCCAGTCATGTATCGAGTGAAGACGAAAAGGAGGAAAACACGGAAGCTTCGATGATGTCCCCACACCCCTCATCTCGATCGGTTGACCTAGGAAGCTGGTGCAAAGAGAATGGAGAAGGAGCCAACTGTTCTGAAGAACTAGACGACAGTGACTATGTGGATGATGATGATACGATTGATGGTGCTTCCCTTAGTTTGCGTGAAATCAAACCATACTGTGGCAAGGACCCGAAGTCTCGTATATCATCTTCACCAATCACAACAACCGGCGCATCATCATCATCGGCTGGACGTAGTTCTCGAACAAACATAAATCGGCGTCGTATATCACGCACTCAGAAGCTGACTGATCCGGAAACTGCGTTTGGTAATGCTTCATCTGAACGGAGTCTAGTCAGACAAACACAAGCCTCGCCTAATTCGTCTTTGGATATGTCATCAGTGCAACCAAGGGGAAATATGTCTACCACAGTTTATCCTCTTAACAGCCCCATGGCAAAACGGCGTGAAAAGACTTACGGCAGCGCGACTCGTCACCATCGAGTCGAGTCCAAACAAACTGTGCGACCTATTTCTGAAGAGACGACAAAGCTGTTGTCGGACAATTTACAGAAGCCTCGACAAGTGGGCTCGAGCGCTGAGCAGTCCAGCGATGGGAGCATCAGTCCAGATGAGCGCTTGTATTGTTTGTGTCGGCGAACCTCGTTTGGTGATATGATCGCTTGTGACAACAAACTTTGCGAAGTAGAATGGTTCCATTTTGCCTGTGTGGATATCCGAATTCAACCTAAGGGCAAATGGTATTGTCCGGTTTGCCGCGGTGATTCGTTCAAGGTCAAGCGACCCGATTTGTAAATAGTTCATTCTTTGCTTCTTTCCGTTTAAACCCATTTCATTGCGTTGTACCACTGGCATTTTCGGCATTAACTGTCGTTACGAGGAGTTTTATTCAATAACCTTGTAATTATATTCGTAATTTCCACTATTATTTTCTCCAATATAATTCCTAAAGGAACAAAATCACACGAAGTACAACATCATTATTTTTGACATAAAATCACGGGTATGGATAATAATGTGTGGTTTCCGCCTGATGTCGCCTCTCATCCATTTTAATCCAAGTGAGTTTTGCTGAATCTCTCCACGATTTGTCGTGTTTCTAACAGTCGATTCCGAGCGTGCTGGTAAGCACCTATGAAAACGGAAATAGTGGATCAGTCAGATCAGAAGGGACACTTACGAATTACACTAGCCACATCCAAATGCGATAGTGCCACTCTAAAGAGAGAGAGAGGGGTAAAGATAAGTTTTCACCGCGGTCAATAAGACTCCTTACTTTTTCTCCATGTCTGTTGCTTTGATTGCGTTCTTAGTCACATGTTTGTGCATATTGACCCTGTAACGCAGAGAAAATTAGTATTTATAAATGAAATCAGGCCCCGATCGATGTTTACATTTGATCTGAACGGATGCTGGTCGTGATTATCCAGTCGGGCCCAGATGACTACTGACTATGTGGTCGACTGCCTTTAGGTGACCGCGAAATGTGCGTGTTGATGTTGTAGTTTAGATTGCTACTTTATGTCTGTTGTGGTTGGCATACACCTAGCAAGAGGCAAATGAAACGGGAAACTTGTATATAGGAAACACGAATAGCGAAAAAGCTCGTTTTCGGTACCGTCATCCTCGTGGCTAATACAGTTACACTTATAGGTTAGAAATGCGTAAATTATGAACAATGTCTCTGTGCTAAAGTGCGATTGGATAGTCATCAAAATTGGTGTTGCGTAGCTAGGGAAGATAGGAGAAGAAATGTTGTTGTTCCGTGGTTGGGAAAAGGGACCAATGAAACAATGTACATGGGTTTCGGGATTACCCATTTCCGGTTTCAACTAAAGGATCAACGTTTTGGTCACACTGAGCTCCAGGGTCGGTCTCGGATCGCGGCCAGGGCAGTTTGGGTGCCTTAGCAAAACGAGTTTGTTCGCTATTCGTGTTTTCTGTATATGATGAAATGGGATTATTCAGTGAATTATGCAATCGCAAAGGAACAGAAAGCCCTGAGTGAGAGGAACCAACTGTTTCAGTATGATCTAGAACCGTATGAATAATCCGCGCTTCATTTTTACGCAAAGCTTGTCTTAAGTAAAATCACGTTATCCCCTACAATGGATATTAATTTTCCAGTCGACTGTAAGATTGATAAGAGGAGGTCGGTAAATTGACAAGAAATCTGTCTCATCCAGGACTGAAATCCGATTGCATCAATAATTCTTATTTTTCGTGTGAATAGGAATTTTTATCATGGGCAAGAAATGTCGGGACTTTTGTCTAACTCATTTTTACTACCAGTTTTTGGAATTAAGTCTTATTGATGCAGCCATCAACTTGTTGTTGATCATCAGTATACAGTATATCGTGTGATTGACTGTAACCAGTTTACATAAAAGGAACCTAATCAGCTTCTCTAGTCTGGGTTAACTAAGGGTCGGCATAGCCCCCACTGTATACTACAGTAGTTAGGCCACTTCCGGAGTACAATTGATAAACCAGGCTCTGCCGATTAGAAGATATATGTAGATTACGTTTGTTCTATTTCCAACATCTGTAAAACGTCGCCTAGGTAAGATGAACAACCAGGTCGATAGTGCTCAGATTAAGCTCCAGAATGGAATAAAAAAGAGAACAAATCAAGTTGTAAACCCTAGTGACTTGTGTTGCTTTTTATTTGTGCTTCCGGAAGTAAGCGGTTCTTTAGGGTGCGAGATGCATAGTTATTGTGGGAAACCGATTCCTCAATCAGCGGACTAGACCATGTGTGGTGTTTTTGGATAAGGTCTGCTTCATCCTTCGAATTCATTAATCAGCTGTATACCTGTATTTGCACTGACTTTAGAAATTGTACGGTTTCGCTAATACTACTACTACTATTAAAATATATTTTCCAGTACAGCCACCAGAATCTCAGTACCCGAACTCATCGTAGTTGGCGTTTTCCGAAAACTGATTGATTGGTACCGCTATAGGGTGTGCCATTGAAATGTAAACAAAATGATATACTCTGTCCCGTAATTTTATTGAGCCTTGCGCACTAACCAGCTACTGTAGAATTATTCTTCAGATGGTTTTTGGTATAGGATGAAATGAGTCGTCGGCAGATTGGATAAACTACTTAAAATAACTTTCAGGAATTCCTTTCCCAATAGTTTTCTTGCGTTACGTCAAGGTTATTTTGTTGTTGCTGGAATTAAATATGGGGTTTTTACATGGTCATATGCCTTTAAGCGCAGAAATAACTTACCAGCTTTGTACAGCACAGTTCAGTCGAAATTTGACGATCCCAGTAGTTTGCGTTCGGAAGCCATATTTTACCAGATGTTTGTCCTGAAATAGGGTGATTTGTGAAATTCACTGTTTAACAAATCTGAATATCTGTTCAGTTCAGTTCAAACTGTTCGGATTAACTCGTCTATACGTGGAAGTGGGTAAGCATCTAAAGGTGTGAAGCGATTTATCGCTTGACTATTATCGAATACCAGTCTTCTGTTGTGACGTTCATTCTTAACAATAAGAACTTATGCTCTCCATGGGACTTCGACGGCTCAATAATGTTTCGATTTCAAACGTGATAAATATGATATCTTGCAAGGAATGTCGTCGTGATTTAGTAGTGATTGGTCTACAATCAGAAGATAGGTGTCCGAAAAGTGGTTGTGGTTCGATTTTGGCATTGCTGATCGCACATATACACCGTTCTTGTAACTGTGTTCTTGTGGTAACTGAATCTTCTTTAATTAAGTAGTTTTGTCATCGCTTGTACTCTTCAACGTTAGCACCTTGTAATTCTTGCCTATTTATGTTTCAGCTATGGCCTTCTGCCATCACTCGTTTATTGTTGATCAGAACAAACTACTAGCACTACAATCTCTTCGTGACGAGAGATGGCTGCAGCCAGTCAACAGAAAACTGTCTGACTTGAAATACACGGACGACTGTGTTTATGAGTGAAGGTAATGTGCAGGTTTTCCCGGATAATCTCAAAAGCAGTGTAGCAGTATTCAAGATGCACTTTGCGCCTTCGAAATGCGAATTGTCGTTGCTAAACTGGGTTGACCCTACACGCAAACCTTGTCCTTTCGGGGGAAGCCTTAGTCGAAATAGGTAGGTTATGCTACTTGGATAGCTATAATTCACGAGACGATCAAATACCGAGAGAAGTATCGTCAGGGATAAAGAAGGGATGTTTGGCTTTTGCCAACCTGAGCGGCGGTTAGTTCGTTTTAGACGAGTGAGAAACGGCAGTGACGGGGAAAGCCACGACGGACAGACTGCACCTTGACGTGGTGTGATGGCTTCCATGTCTCCGACCCAAAGAGCTACGCAGCATGGATTCCTTACGCCAAAGATGCAATCATGATGAACAGGTCAATGGACAGAGACCAGACAAAGTCCAGTCTCTGAGACAGTTGATGGGCCACATCTGGTTATAACCACTATACCCCTGGAGAGGACACCTCAGCGAATAAACACAGAGAAGCAGTTTACCGGTCTAAAAACCTCCACTAGATGGATGTAGGAGTGGAGTAAATGCGGCTTATCTCGACGGTGGGAGAAGTTCTCGCATTTCACTAGGCCACTTTCGCTTGCCAAAGCTGGGCGGTCTCCAGCCCAAAGAATGCTGCCCCGTCCACGTTTCGCTTGCTCCATCGTGCGCATGGGGATACGGATTGAATCCGAAAATTGGATTGATAACAAGGCACCAGCAAAGATAGGACAACGTACTTGCAACAACCAGGTATCATGTGATCGGCCAGAATAATTTCCTTCACGGGTTCTTCGGTCACCTTCCCGTGCTGGGCTAACGCCTCACTACTCTAGGGATAAGATTTTTGAGTTAAAGGCTCCAGCTGGAGTTGTCAAAGAAAAACCCCTTTTGCGGTGTAGGAAGCTGACAAATGTGATTTGCCCAGAAACACCCAGCATCTTTCCTTCAAAAGGCCTTACTGATTTTGCCTCTTTTAACTTTAGTCGACGCAAAATGCCATGGGTTATTGCGACTCTGAAGAAAACGTTAGTTCATGAGGCATAAATCAAGCACACTCTTTAAGCCTGCACGTTTACTTCGCTTGTCTGCCTACAACATTCGCACATTACGCAAGACAGGCTGCCGTCGCTAGAACTCTTAAAAATTTTAAAATGGATAAATGTCCTTCCTGAAAGGCGTATACAAGACCCCATTCCTGTGATCAGTCTTCGCATACCGATGCCGCAGTACAGTCAACGGTGGGTGTTTCAGGCTCCGAAATGGTTACTCGTCCTGAACGCTTCTCGAGATGTTCACAGATGACCGTGGGTTTTCTACAGCCTCTGCTGAGGAAATCCTACTCACTGCCTTCTCGTAGCGAAGGTGTTCTCACTAAAGTGAGAGGACGAAAGCGGATAGCCAGAGCTCTCCACCGGGTTGACTGACTAATAGTGAGTCTAGGAGAGATAGCTAAACCTTGATTCCAAACTAAACATGGATGGCGTGTGAGGCATACATCAATATTCTCACCGCCATCAGTGGCAGAGAGGTGCACTGAGCACCCAGGATGTTCAGCCTCATTCGAAGGGCGCATGAACTGAGCAATCAGTCACCGGCCTCCAGAGAGCTACGAGACACTCATATCGTGCTACTGCCTTGTAAGGTTGGCTTTCTGGTCAAAGGCTCGGGTTGGGGTTTCTTAAGTCAACCCACTACTTAAGTCTGGGCAACCGGGTAGTATTCAGCCCATATGCTTACATGGAATCTCCACGTCTAGGACTACCCGTTCTCGCGTTCGACTTTATCCACTCACTCAAGCTACATAAGATATGGCCGAGGTGCTAGCAGTCGGAAAAAACTAACTACCTATAACTGCACAATAAATTTTCACCTACTCCCTTACACACAACGATATTAATACCATTCCGTGTACCTCTCAGGTTGCCATCGACGGAGATGCTGGGCATGCAGATGACATTCCTCTATCAGTTGTATGCAGTTCATCAAAACCACTAGTGAGACCACGTCCCGTTGAAGCTTGCAGCCTTCAATGTAAGCACCTTGATGCAAGTAGGCCCGCAAGCGGCTTTAAAGCGCACACTCAAAACACTGGCCATTGACGTCTGCTACTTATCCGAGACTCGCATCCAGGACCCCAACATCGTATTTCGTCTGAATTCGCCGTCAGGACATGCTTTTACTCTGCGCTTATCCGGAGATGCCGCAGCTTCTGCATTTGGACATGCAGGAGTAGAAATCGGTTTGAGTACTAGAGCTGTCTGCGCTACGCGACTGGATCCCAGTCAACAGCAGATTATATGCGAATCCCTTGGAGTGTTTGTTCAAAGCTAACAAAAGCCACGACGGCAACCGCTGTCTGTTCGTTGTCACTGTCTACGCTTTTACTGACTACAGTCCGGGTAGAGTCAAAAATATATTCTACCAGTAAATTCACGAACTTCTCGGAAGGGCATCTCACAGAGGTATGGTGGTATTGGATGGACGCCCAGATTGGTCAATTGAGTCCAGACGAGCGAATGCATGGAGGTCAAAGTGGCGTCAGTCATCAACACACGGATAGGGCTAATCGACTGCTCCATCTACGCACAAATCATCGCCTATTCTTGTCGAGTACGAACTTCCGGCGCAACTTTCGTCGCACAGTCACATGGTGACCGCCATCTGTTAGTCAGCCTTGGACACAAATAGACCACAGCCGTAAGCCACTACTGGAGTGGATCAGTCAAGTCTTGTAGGCTGTATTGGAGCACAAATCTAGATTTGAATCACGCTCTAGTGTGTGCCGAATTCATAGTACGGTTTTCCACCAAGCCACGACGGACAGACTGCACCTTGACGTGGTGTGATGGCTTCCATGTCTCCGACCCAAAGAGCTACGCAGCATGGATTCCTTACGCCAAAGATGCAATCATGATGAACAGGTCAATGGACAGAGACCAGACAAAGTCCAGTCTCTGAGACAGTTGATGGGCCACATCTGGTTATAACCACTATACCCCTGGAGAGGACACCTCAGCGAATAAACACAGAGAAGCAGTTTACCGGTCTAAAAACCTCCACTAGATGGATGTAGGAGTGGAGTAAATGCGGCTTATCTCGACGGTGGGAGAAGTTCTCGCATTTCACTAGGCCACTTTCGCTTGCCAAAGCTGGGCCGTCTCCAGCCCAAAGAATGCTGCCCCGTCCACGTTTCGCTTGCTCCATCGTGCGCATGGGGATACGGATTGAATCCGAAAATTGGATTGATAACAAGGCACCAGCAAAGATAGGACAACGTGCTTGCAACAATCAGGTATCACGTGACAGGCCAGAATAATTTCCTTCACGGGTTCTTTGGTAACCTTCCCGTGCTGGGCTAACGCCTCACTACTTTAGGGATAAGATTTTTGAGTTAAAGGCTCCGGTTAGAGTTCTCAGAGAAAAACCCCTTTTGTGGCGTGGAGATCCACGAAATATGACTCGCCTAGAAGTCTCCAGCGGTCCCTCGGGAAACACTTCATATCTCTATACTCATCGTCCTCCACATTCCAACTCTAGATGTTTGCCGTGTCTGTTTACACTCCAGCTGGCTAGGTCTCCTGAGGGCGAGAATGAATCCTACCAAGATTTGTCTCAATTGTTCTACGGCGTGTGCTCTACAGTTATATTAGTTGTTGCTGGCGATTCCAGTGCTTAAGTTTGACGTCTAGACGAGGCGGAAAGGCACACAGAAGACCGATTTGCGTTCCAGCGATGGAACCGATAACGGCGACCGACTCATTCAACTATGTATCTACCACAGACCGTTTCTAGCGAGTGCAAATTTCTGGCACAAAAAGCGGCACCGACTGTCCTGGCGTTCTGCTGCGCCTTCACAGCGTTGGATCCAGATCGAACACGCTTTCATCGGTTGCAGCTGGCGTGGATGAACTCAAGACTGTCGATAATTTTGCTTCGCGTTTGTATACACGGACCACGCATTCCAGCCTACGCCTCGTCAGTGACCTAAAAAACCACGAAGCCAACCGTTCCCCGCAGCCGCTACTGGACAGCAACCATCGAGCTGCTTCGCAAGCAGAATTATCCACCAGGTTATCGATGCAGCCAAACGTCCAGGATCCAGAAGGGTGATGAACAGACACCCAACATGCTCTACTTGAGGCTGCAGATGGAGGATGTCCGAAGATTGTTGGTGTTTGAACACCTATGTCTTCGTGGCATTACTCGAATATGGCAGGAACACCGTATACGCAATGTCGAGGTTCGACGGAGAGTCTTATGTTCACGAACCAGTTTGCCGGTCTGGTGAACTTCTACCGCCGGTTCATTCCTCGCTGTGCGGAAATGATGCAACCTTTCACCGACCTTATGCGCGAAGAGAAGCTGAAGTCCGTGTTTCGCGACACGGTACAAGCCGCTTTTGCCTCGATCAAAGAAGTTATCGCCAACATGGCTCCCCTTACGCATCCCGACCCTTAGGCTTCTACATTGGTAGTGACTGATACCTCAGACTCAGCGGCTGAAGTAGTACTGCAACCATTCACAAACCATTCTTGGCAACTTCTAGCATTCTCCTCTATGGGCCTACAGCCCGCTGAACCTATGTATATCACGTTTTGTGGGGAGTTACTGGCCATTTACATAGGCACTCATCATTTTTGACACGCATCTGGAGGCCGTTCGTTCACAGTGCTAACAGGTCACAAGCCTTTAGTTTGCGCACTAAAATCAGCTTCCGATCGATGGTCACTACGCGAGATTCGCCACTTGGGCTGTTTCTTAGTTTGCTGTGGACATACAACACGTCTCTGGGGTACACAATCCCGTCGCCGACGCCTTATTACGAATACATCAACTAAGTCTTTCACCGACTCCCGACATCAACTTAGACTCAATTGCACATGCTTAGACTACGGACCATGATATCGACCAACTTCGACTAAGTGGTTCACTAAACCCAACGACGGTGCCTCTTCTAACTTTCCGGTATACCATTATTTGCGATGAGTCACAAGGTCGCCCTAACCCGGTGGTCCCCGCTGCCGACCGTTATCCTACTTTCCTGGCCCTTTCTAATCTGGATGACCCCGGTCGGACTGCTTCGGTCAAAACAGTAACCTAGTGTTTTGTTTGTCACGGAGTCAAACGAGATGCATGTCTTCATTGTCGGCGTGTCAAGACCCATAGACACCAAAATGGCGTTATCTAGTTTGCCGTAACCAAAAACACGTTTTCCTCATGTACATTTTGAGCTCTTGGGATCACTGCCACCTTCGCTTGGAAACGTCTACATACTCACGTGTGTGGACCGTTTCACTCGCTGGCCACAGGCCTTTCCCATTCCTCGTCCCACGTCAGAAGCCGCGAAAGCTCTTATGACCAGTTGAACTAGTCAATTCGGTTGCCCGGCGATAGTGACAACCGACCACGGTTCACATTTCAACGGAGCTTTCGGTAATCTACTCGTCATACTTGGCTGCCAACACAATGAGACGATATCACATCACCCCCAGGCCAACGGTATGGTTGAGCGTTTCCTTCGGCAGTTAAGTGCAGCCCATCGCGCAAACAGTAACCTACTTTGGAGTGAAATACTACCATCAGCACACTTGGGCCTGCTCAGCACCGTTCAAGAAGAAATACACACCACACCGGCGGTGCTAATATACGGCTGTACACTTGCACCTGGAGTGTTGATAGCCCCCTCACCAACCGTGTCTTTTGATTGCGGTAACTATGCTCAACGCCTTACGCAGAAAATGCGAGTACTGAGGGCCAGCCCGCTACGCGAACAACAATCTATGGTCCAGTTGCGCTATAAACCGCTGCCCACGTATTCCTCCGCGTTGATGGTGTTCTATCACCGCTACAACCGCCATACACTGATCCTTCCCGGGCGATAAAACGCAGAGCGAGAACGTTTGTCATAGACATCACTGGGCGACACGACGCCTTATTTACTGACCGCCTCAAACCTGCCATCATAGAATATGAGCCATCCGGCCAACGTACGCCTGTTTGAATCGCTCAGTCACCTGCATCGAGTGACCTATTACTTGGGCCACCCACAACTACACCTTGTGAAAATCTAGGAGCTAGTCTATCAGAATATCCAACTACCCACAACACAAAGTAGCCGTCGCGGTCAAAAACTACGAAATGCCGTCCGTTTGGCTGGTTTCGTGATGATTTTTGCAACCGATTACTAGTTGTGAAAGTCACGGTAGATTTACCAATCAGCAGGCTAGAGAAATTACAATCAGCGATTGTAATTTCATTCTCTTCCGGTTTTCTAGTGACTACAGCAGCACCGACCGTTTGTGTCTGTCATCTTGGTCTAACATCCACTGGCGTCCCCAGGCGCTATTTCATTCTAGTTTGCCTTATCCTCTCTCTCTCTCTCTCTCGGATTTACAGTCACATATGCTTCATCCGTCTTGTTTCTGACTCCCGGTACTTTCAAGGAGATAACCATTCACTGGACAACAGCGCGGTTGGTCAGCGTGGCGCAGAAAGTGACGGCTAGACGGGTTTTGGACAGATTTCGAAGGTGCAAACGTCAAACCCTCACTACCAATCATCCGATTTCACGCCAACGATACAAGGAATGACGTGCACGGAGTTCATGGGATATCTGCGCATCCGGTCCACATCCGGAATCGAAAACCAACTCCGTCGAACTTATAGGAGGAGGCCGCTGTAGTGAGATTCAACTTTGTTCATTTACCACATTATTTTCTAATTGAACGCCTGCTGCCAAGTGTAGTGACATTTGGACCGTTGCTCTCACGCGCTCCTCATGCACGGTCAAATACACACTAACCGCTATCTTTTCCGACCGCCTTTTCTTTCCCATGGATTGTGGGGAATACGATTGCGGTTAATGTGTTCGCACAGGGCCGAGCATTAGAGTAACGTGCATGTGATCCACACATAATACAAAGGACCGAACAACGCGTTTACTAAGGAAGCTACGAGGTAAGGTTTCATGACCTTAAGATCACACGACGCCAAGTTACAGTCACTGATGGTGAACCAGAAGCAATGAATACCGATTGCTTCCAGTTTGATGCTGACTAACGGTTTATTTGTATTCCACACTGTCTTGCGTGTGTATTAGAAGGGAAAACCCATTACGCCAAAGACTCACTAGACTATCAAGAATAACCGACAGCCTTTACCTTGAGAATTTTTATAGTGTGTCACACAAGGTGCCAATAGGTTTGACGTGATGACGGGCCGGACCAGTTGATGAAGAATTGTGCCATGATAACCAAGTGGTTGGCCGTGTGACAAATAATAGCACAAGACTAGGCGTATAAATTGAAAGCGGGACTGGAACACCTGTCGGCAGCAAAATGAGCCTGTTTCGCATAATGTATCCTTCTTCAGTTAATTCTCTCACGGCCGTGAGAACTACTTTGCATGACTGGACTGTTTAAACCATATATAAATAATGTTAGGCTGCTTCTTGACAAGTGTGAAGCTAATCCAAATAAGCAATCGTCAGCCGTGCTCATGTTCGTGTGAGCGGCGTCTCCATGTGGGGATTCAAGTCCCCTGGAGCCGATGACGCTGGACACTTGGGTCGATTCAAAGCACTACTAATTTGTAGGAATCTAGTCACGGGCGAGTATCTTATATAAATAACTCACCTCGAGAGTTCCTGGTATTCCTGTGTATGTTATGTCTTCTAGCTGGCATGTACCGCCAACAAAAAACCGTCGGAGCTCGTCCACGACTGATTCGCCGACCGGACGCCAACACTGCACTTCGATTACATGTTCTCCTGTAAGAGGCGAACGATAATGCAGACAATGAGAAATCAACCAGCTTATTTTCTTGAGAGAAATGCGTGTTTGTGAGGATTCAACTTCTGAATGCTTGATAATCAGTAGCGTTGTTGTCGTAAATGTTTCTAATCAGTCGACATTTGGTGTACCACGGCCAATCGAAACATCAGTTGATCACGAAAACCCCCAACAATGCTGCGTTACTGAATCTTACAAATTTAAGTACAACATTTAACGTGGCGCATCGTTTTCATCGATGCACTGCAAAACGCACTCGGTGCTGATGTACTGACTTTGATTCCCCGAGTCAGAACTATCCTGTTTTGTTCGGAGCACGTTTTAGGATCAACTAGATTTATTCGTAGGTATGTTTTCGTTCGAAATATAAACAAATTACTTGATTTCAGAACTGACTTGTGTGGTGTAAACGGCCGATAACACAAATAAGTGCGTTGCAGGAATTATTGTAGGAAACTGGTTGAGTTAATGGCTTCTACGTCAAGAGTAACATATCTGACTAAAAACGATGCGTTTATCTATGAGAGCACTGGGTACATGTGTGGTACTTTGTACATTCCTCATATACTACCATTTTCTTCTCACTGCATTGTACACGATGTCTTATTGTTTTATCAAACTAATAAAGACACATTTTCAACGCACCCGCAAGTGGTTACCGCGGATCGTTTTCTCTGCGTTGCTTATGAGTGTTGCGTGACCTGTGGTCATAAAGACCGAACTCAGAATCCGAAACGCAATTTTAGTGCACCTACCGCGACTTGGCAGCCAACTGTGAAATTAATAGGATTCATTCAGACGGCATACAACCTCCTGACCGAAAGTTACGTCGAACTAAACTTGAGGAGCAATATTGTGTGGCTTGTTTGATATCAACTTGCTGAACACACCGCCAGTCACCTTTTTCTATTTCTGTTGTACCGTATTTCTGTATAGTAGCAATCTGCTACCATACCTTTTTTTACCTCCTATCTTTATCGAGCCGCCACACATGCATAGAATGGGTTCCAGTTCGGTTTTAAGAGAAGTCAGTAACAGCAGAAATGATCTCGGTAATTGGTGCAATCAAAGCTGCATGATGTTGATTACCGTAGGCTATCGGTGATTTCATCAATTACTATGTTTCATGTCTGAAGCGGCGATGGTTTCTGGACAAAAATGTCGATTGTGAGACATAGACGCGTTAGTGTTTAATGGGCTTGTTGAATCAGGGAGAATGAAAGGTTTACGCGGGTTGATACCTATCACAACTCGGCAACAGGATGCAAAATGTGCCCTGGGAAGTGATTTCGAAGGATCGACAACGCGAACCGGTTTTATGTTGCACCGATCTATGAAATACCTGGCAAATACAGAAGCAGTCGGGGTTTCTGCTTGCAGGGAAGAAAGCGCAAGAGAGTCACTTCTGGATAAATATCCTTCACTGTAGATTTAGACCTTTGCTAAACACCGAAGCTTTCCAGATGCGCGACTACTTTGCTAGAGAAGTGCATTTTAAAGAAAGCTATTGACCGATGTGCAAGGGTCTTTAGATCTTCCGAACAGCGAAATCTCTTCAAGTCAAATGCCTTATGACTTTAGCTCCCTGATTTCGTGATCAGTACGCTGGTTCATTGCCAATGTGTGAATTTTCGTTCTAAGTGTTGAATAAACATTTACAAGAGCAGGCTATGAGCAGCGCAGTTGGGATTGATTTTCATAATACTTTCATTCTACTTGGACAAATAATCGGTGAGTTGTGATACAACGCCGTTGAGAATGGATGCGGAAGCCACGCTAGGCCTGGAAGCACTTATAACATGGGTTGTCTAATTCATAATTACTTTGTATATATGAAAAAACGTGTCCAATTTGTGTTACCGCTTTCATAATCTACTATGAGCGCAAGTGTACTGCTGATTCCCAGCGAACTAGACTCAAACTTTGGAGTTGATCAGTAGAGCATACTAAATGGAGCAATCGTAATGCTACCACGGGTAACCTTTCTCAAAGAAGTGTGCAATCAAAATTCTGTACACCGAATTCCGTTCAGTCCAATAGCTTTGTTGTCTCGATGTTGCGTCGAGGAAAAAAACGATTTGGTAGCTCTGTCGTGTGATCAGTATTCCCATCCCTTTGTAGTGGAAGCAAAATAAGCACACAAAATAATTGGGACCTAAAACTTGGCTATGTAGTAACAACGAAGCCTCTGTCATTTATGATATCTTTTAATGCGTGTAGTGTGCGTTTACTGTCCCGTTTACCATAGCTTAGATATCTGCCGAAGCGCGACTGATGGGAAGAGGTCGGTACGGTTTCAAACAGCCCTGCTTGACTGCAGTTCGGAGCGCGTACGTGTACTTTTTAAATGGTATAACACCTGTCGGCAAGTAAACGGAAACAGATGATGCTGACGGAATCGCGCCACGTAACTCGTTTTGAGACATTGCGAAGCTTGCAAGATCCATTTAGCGGAATATTTTTGTATATCTGTGGTTTACTCATTTAAACGAAACCGAAAGATGCGCGCGGTACTTGCCGCCTACCCATTCATGGGCTCTGATATTTTACAGCAGCAGGTAACATTATAGTAGTACGTTTCACAATACAATTTTTCGATAACATGTGCTACAGAATACCATACTGATTTCTTTCGAAAACGATGTTTCGTCATCCTAACTGTTTACTTAGAAACCATGAAAGCACCAACGCCAGAAATCTATGTACCCAGTTTATCAGCTCAATTTGATGGGGATTGACTGCCGATATAAATCAGAGTTATCCAGTGCGTCTACTTCATTGTGGTCAACACATTGCCAATACAATGCAATACGGTGGGAAAATATCACCGTCGTACAATCAAAGACACTGCGGCAAAAATCAACTTCCTTATCTTCATTTTTAACAAATCAAGGAGTTCATAAACTGCAGAGGATATTCATCTGTCCATTCCTTGACGTTATTTCCTCTAGTAAATGGATGTTGATCACAAGGAGATCAAGTTAGATACGGTTATTCACACCTTACTTCCCATGTATATTTGTGAAGCAGTCAGATCAGGTGACCAACTTGAACCAATAAGTCGGATAAAGGATAAAGGCAAGAAGATAACAGTCACACATGGTTTCACACTCTAAGAAACAACAGTTTTACTATCTGAAGAAAGTCTTTTTGTCAACAGATCATCATAAGGACAACAAAAACCTAGATATGCAGTCTTTGAGTGGTGAAAAACATATCGCCGACTTGTCCTGGCCCATCCAACCTACATTCCGCACCGGGCTACTTTTACGCTTGTCAGTAGGCAAACTATCAAAAAATCCACTCGAGCTGTGAGCATCTCGCTTCATTACCTAGGCCATTTACTTTACATACTGACAAAATTCTTGCCAGTAAAAGCTGCCGTGAATCTAAGACTATCGACGGATAAATATCAGCATGTAGTCAATTCCTCGGAAGTCTAAAGGGCCATGGAACTAGTGGTCCAGGTTGCTTTCCGACAGTCATTAAATGCGGTAATAGGGTAACGCTATTAATACCAATTCCGTCTGAATATATCGGACAATAAAAAATTGAATCTGTAGTGCTACTCGAAGAATAAAAGATATTATCCACATGGTTCGTATAAAACATGTCAAGGGAATGTAAAATCCTATCGTCAAAAGTCCTTATTGTGAGCCATTATGAGTATTGTCACTCACACAGCGGATCAGACATTGTAGCCTCTCTAATGCCATGCATTTTTCTTCTATCACTCATCGGGAACCGCAAAATTTTCATAATGTGCTGAATCGTAAACTGATGTATTTGGTTGTGTTGGGAATAAAACTTGCTACGTACTCCATCGACAAGCGGTATTTCACTCTCAACCAGAGACCAGCTAACTAACTGTTTTACAACACGTAGTCCAAACTACCGCTTGCCGTACGGCGTACTTGAGTACTCGTACGTTCCTACGTACATGCTTCTGTTCTATTGATGACTAATGGGTACAATAGGTGTCCCTCCTGTATTTATTTGTTAGTAATTAGCCGAATCAACACAATCAATCCGACTACGGTTTAAGTATGTTTATTTTGTTTGAATTCAATAACTTAATTTATAAGGCCTTATCAAGCTATCAGACAGAGATGCATGATAATCACTATGCACGCAGTGGTTCTTCCTTTCAACGGCTCCAGATTGGCTGTGTTGGAAAACAATGAAAACTTTTTTCTGATGGAATGCACAAAACTGCGGGCATTGCGTGCACGATCGTTTGCGCGTATGGTGTGACTTTTGACATACCTGATTTTGCCTCCTAATTAGTACAAGAACGCCGAAAGAGTCCAAAAAGTCCCTGGCTCATGGTGAAAACTAAGTGAGTTTTTGTGTTTTCGTAGTTTATCAATGACATTTTTTGACCTCCTGGTGGTAAATTTCACTCGCTCCTTCAAACTTTCGCCCAAATCGGTTGATCGGTTCACACTTTAGGAAGACCCTAGTCGCTCTTCAGGACACAAAAACGAGGTGTTTGCTCGGACACTAGCGGCTTTTTTTATCCGATCCGTCTTCACACAGGCTGATAAACAAATCCCAAAACCTCTTTAGATGACCTGATATTACCGATTCAGTTTGCGACCCGATCGGGTTTCAGCGAAACTTTGATAAATAAAACTATTTACCAATGTTGCCAAAATATCTCGCTTCAAACAACAGTGCAGTGGATTTTAGGTGACGTTTCACAGCTGTACTCCATTCCTAGAAAATTCCATTTGATTTTATTGTTCCCTATCATCTTCGATGGTGTCCTAGTGAAAGGTTTTATTATTTTGCGAAAGTCTAATTAAATTATGCCACAATCCAGTGGTATCTCTAGTCTTAAATTAGTCAGTTTCCTAACAGAGAAGCAATCCGCTTCATGTGACAAACCGTACAGTAATACCAAAATTTGACTTAACTTGAAAAACCTGAAAAGGTTGCAATCAACTTGTGTTAAAAGTAAGCAGTTATAGTGATCCACGTAGTGGCCTAGATTTCCGAATGACAACGTCATTTGTTTGTTTGTTTTAATTCGACCATATCGGTAACGGTACGGTAAATACGGATACGTAGAATGTATTTGGCAATGATACAGTTTGGGAGTTATGAGACATTTTCAAATAAGCTACTGCCCAAAACCATTTATCCCATTATCTGTATGATAGAGATTAGTATTCCCGCTAATACACTGCCAAATCAGTCAGAGAGAAATTTACTGGGAAGCAAGACCGTAGATCAGGCGCGAGATAGGTGGTCCACATTTCGTTATCAGCTTTGATCATCCACTGTACTGTTTTCCGAATTGAAAAAACTACCTAGTTCATCAGTACGTATTCACAAGCTTGGAGCAACACATAAACGGTCAACACAAGATGCACCTATATGTTTGCCCTAACCCCATCAGACAGTTGTCCGAAGCAAGGAGAGAAAGATCGACGTAAATGAATTGAGTTTTATTCGGTATTGTACCAGGAATCAACTGCGTTTATTTGTTCAACATTTTGTTTATCTGAACTCCTTCTGACGAGCACGGTGGTCACTTGGCCGTTGCACGTGCACGCTGCCGCAATGCACGCCAGTCACTTCCTCTCTATGAACTGTGTTCTCCATTTCATGGGTCGTGGGAGGCGGACGGGTAGTTTGCGCATAGTAGGGAAGACTAACGAACGCGTTTCGAAGCAGAAAACCGCATGATGAGGTTTACATCATGAAATACACTCGTTTGTCATCCTGTAACCGCAATCGTCCTTATTAAATAAACACGTATTGGATGAAGCACCATCCTCAGCTAGATATAATCTACACCTTTTCCTGTCAAGCTTTAGCCAAAACACCAATCACTTAACCACGACCCACCATTCTTTAGCCTTGACGCACAACCTTTAGCTATGCCGCTGCAAGCCAGTCAGGTCAAAAATATCGGGATATAATGACATCAAAAGATATTGGAACAATCTATTTTTTCACAAAGATTGGTGTTCAAAAGCTAACGGAACAAATGAGAAAGTGTGACGATCATATGCTACATGGTTGACCGTGGTAATGGTATCTAATGCTGCACCGCAAATTGATTGGAGAATGTTTTAACGATGTGCCCGTATCGTCGAACCATGTGGCATAGCCCATAATACTGTTGCAATTTCTGTGGTAGTAATGGTTTCAAATGTTGCAGCATCACTAATTTGATGACATTACTCGGGGTGCACTTATGGTAACTGTGTATATTGCCCTCGGAATTTCAATGTATCCACTTATCCAAACGTTTAATTAATCAAACCTTTACTTTGTTTCATCATATGCAGTTCTGATATTTGTCCGTGACTTGAAATGCTAAACAGAGTACCGTTTGTTGAATTACAGCATTTACTTATAGGACTGCTTGTTTGTGACACTTTACCTTTGCATGGAGAGACTGATAGTCGATTGGTTGTTATTTCATTCGGAGTCAGTCAGGCGATAGAATCACACCGCGGCCCCTTGTGTTAGTATTCGCCGTACTTTACCTGGCACTGTACGCATCGCCTCTTGCAAATATGAAGAGCGTTAACATGGGTGAAAAGAAAAGATCGTACCGTTTCACCAGCTCTGAAGATCGATGAAGGATAATCGAATGCGCACGACAAGATGATTTAAAGGGCATTGCCAAACACCTCAACATCAAGATCAAAACATGCCGTGCTATTGCAGCTACAGATCGGGAAACGTCATTCACACCTGGGTCCTACAAGGCGAAGTTGAACGACAAGTTTGTCGGGCATTTGTGTGAAGTGGTGGACGAAAACCCCACAAGCACATTGAGGCAGATGAAGAAAAGGATGGAAAGGGATTTCCCAAGCACAAAAGTCAGCAAAATTATCCATTATTCGATGGCTAGATGGGCATCACTATTCCATTAAGAAGCTGACTATTCAACCAGTGGAAGGAAACGCAGATGTAGTCAAGTCTAAACGAGCAGAATATGCCGGTTGGCTGCAACCATGAGTTACTGCAACTTTGAGGTCCTATACTGATTAGACCAACTACAACATATGGTGTTGTAATAGCTATGGACGCTCAAAAGTGGGCAGTAAAGCCATCTGAATTCTACCGTCAATTAAAGGACCTAACTTGAACGTATTAGCTTGTTCATCTATCGCCGGTGTCTTGAAGTGCGAATGTCATTCAAAGATGACATGGCATATTTTTGATGCTTTTCTCTCATGCCGCTCAGCCTCTGTTGCTACTGAGCAACCTGATGTTCCAGTAGTATTTATCTTTGACAATGCGTCCGTTCATCGGAGGGTTATGGACGCACAATTACATACCAATAACCAAATACGTTTTCTCCCACCGTATAGCCCATTTTTCAATCCAAATGTTTCAACGATGTGCCCGCATCATCGAACCATGTGGAACAGCCCTTTTTACTGCTGTATTTTCAGTGAACCAGCTCTTAATGTATGAAAAATATGAACGAATTAAAATTGCAAACATTTTATCTTTTTGGATTCACTGAGTGCCTGCTCCAGCGAATTGGAAAATGAACTATACGGTGGGAGAAAACGTATTTGGTTATTGGTATGTAATTGTGCGTCCATAACCCTCCGATGAACGGACGCATTGTCAAAGATAAATACTACTGGAACATCAGATTGCTCAGTAGCAACAGAGGCTGAGCGGCATGAGAGAAAAGCATCAAAAATATGCCATGTCATCTTTGAATGACATTCGCACTTCAAGACACCGGCGATAGATGAACAAGCTAATACGTTCAAGTTAGGTCCTTTAATTGACGGTAGAATTCAGATGGCTTTACTGCCCACTTTTGAGCGTCCATAGCTATTACAACACCATATGTTGTAGTTGGTCTAATCAGTATAGGACCTCAAAGTTGCAGTAACTCATGGTTGCAGCCAACCGGCATATTCTGCTCGTTTAGACTTGACTACATCTGCGTTTCCTTCCACTGGTTGAATAGTCAGCTTCTTAATGGAATAGTGATGCCCATCTAGCCATCGAATAATGGATAATTTTGCTGACTTTTGTGCTTGGGAAATCCCTTTCCATCCTTTTCTTCATCTGCCTCAATGTGCTTGTGGGGTTTTCGTCCACCACTTCACACAAATGCCCGACAAACTTGTCGTTCAACTTCGCCTTGTAGGACCCAGGTGTGAATGACGTTTCCCGATCTGTAGCTGCAATAGCACGGCATGTTTTGATCTTGATGTTGAGGTGTTTGGCAATGCCCTTTAAATCATCTTGTCGTGCGCATTCGATTATCCTTCATCGATCTTCAGAGCTGGTGAAACGGTACGATCTTTTCTTTTCACCCATGTTAACGCTCTTCATATTTGCAAGAGGCGATGCGTACAGTGCCAGGTAAAGTACGGCGAATACTAACACAAGGGGCCGCGGTGTGATTCTATCGCCTGACTGACTCCGAATGAAATAACAACCAATCGACTATCAGTCTCTCCATGCAAAGGTAAAGTGTCACAAACAAGCAGTCCTATAAGTAAATGCTGTAATTCAACAAACGGTACTCTGTTTAGCATTTCAAGTCACGGACAAATATCAGAACTGCATATGATGAAACAAAGTAAAGGTTTGATTAATTAAACGTTTGGATAAGTGGATACATTGAAATTCCGAGGGCAATATACACAGTTACCATAAGTGCACCCCGAGTAATGTCATCAAATTAGTGATGCTGCAACATTTGAAACCATTACTACCACAGAAATTGCAACAGTATTATGGGCTATGCCACATGGTTCGACGATACGGGCACATCGTTAAAACATTCTCCAATCAATTTGCGGTGCAGCATTAGATACCATTACCACGGTCAACCATGTAGCATATGATCGTCACACTTTCTCATTTGTTCCGTTAGCTTTTGAACACCAATCTTTGTGAAAAAATAGATTGTTCCAATATCTTTTGATGTCATTATATCCCGATATTTTTGACCTGACTGGCTTGCAGCGGCATAGCTAAAGGTTGTGCGTCAAGGCTAAAGAATGGTGGGTCGTGGCTAAGTGGTTGTGGATTGTGGCTAAATAATTGCGGGTTTCGGATAAAGCTTGATGGGAAAAGATGTAGTCATATGATCAGCAAAGGTGCACATCACTGCTGTTTTAATCTATCCCGCCGGTATCGGTACTGCTCGAAAACGATGAATCCAACAGACTACCTTTAATTTTGCACTTCCCAACCTTTAGTTCATCCTAACATGATAACACTTATTCATTCCGTTTCAATAAAGGGACCAGTGTGTCATCCTTTCACTGACCTAATATTTTTACTTTTTTTCCCAACCTTCAGTCGAAGAGTTTGCTGAGTGTTAGTCACATCAAACAGCGGTTATTGTGGTGCGTCCAAGTAACCTTTTCACTTTACTGACCGTCTAGATCCGGGCCTACTTTTTCGTCCCTCATTTACGCAGTCAACGTGGTGGTTATGCGCCTTAGAGAAGCAAACGATCAACCGCTTAGTTTATCCCTCACAGCAGCCGTACCGAGCTCAGCCGTGATACTGGTCAACATGAGTCATGTGCGACCCAGACTACTGCACTTCTAGGTCGTAATATTCCCTTCAACCATCTCGAAGACAGACCAAACCATATGGAGAAGGCGCATTAGTTAAAACTGACTGGCATCAAACACGGCTTATTCTGTTTATCCCGGTTGAGCTGAATTCCTGTCGAAAGATACACGCCAACAGTCAGTCGGTTATTGTGTGTAGATGGGTGGGTGTGTGCGTCCGCCAAAACAATGCACGCATGTGGCGTCGACTTACACTATGAATGCTAGCACATTGAGTAGTGTTCAGTGTCAAGTGCATGATTTTGGCAGTGATGCTTAGTTTATGCATTAGGCAGCGCAAACCGACCTCTAAGATGAAAGAATGCACTTAATTTGCACTTCGTATGAGTTGCAGTCCACCGATCTGTGAATTGGGTTAGTCCGATCGGTCGATTTACGGCGCGCCTGCAACAACGTGACAGGTAAGTCGACTGCGTCTGATTAAGCCCAAGAAGGAACAATCTGTCTAAACACTGCGGGTATGCTATAAACCAGAAAGACGACAGAAACGGGGGAAAATTACAGCTGAACAATTGTGTACTGTACAGAAGTGCTAACATTTTTGACAGTCTGTCACTTCATCAAGACGTGAATCAGAATGCTATAACTCTATTATTACTATTATTATTATTATTAATTTCAATGTGATCATTCTAAGGCAGTTCGAAGGGAGAACCGCCGCGTGTGTAGTTTCCAGAATGCTGAATGAATCGCTTTCGTTTTTTGGTGGTTTTCTACCTACTGACACTGGCAACGTTATCACCGATGGCCACCGCGGTAGTTCAACAATTGACAAACCGCTTATTATGGAGAACTTGATGAAAAGTGAAACCCCGATTAAATTGGTTGAATTAAACAAACTGAGACGATCCAACTATACAACGTCTATTGAAGCCAGACAATTTATTACTCAGCGTGATCGGAATGGAGACGATCTGGGGTGTTCTACCGGGGCTCTAGGAATAAAGGTCAAAACATGTCAAGTTATTGCGATACTGATGCGGAATGTTGAGGTAATTTATTAAAAGTGCCCAAAAGGAATCATACTTAGAAACCCCGACACCAGCTGCTTGAGACCACCATTGGTTCTTTCTAGAGCCGGATAACTATCAACCGGTCCTTTTAAAGACCGACACAGCCTGATCATCTCTAGTACTAGACACCATTTTCTACTGTTTTTAAACGTTGAAAGGAAGAGTCACCTCGTGTGTAGTGATTATCACCCATCTCTATCTGATAGCTTGATAAAGCTTTTTGAATCAAATTAATGCATTTGAACACAATATACACATTTAACTCGCAGTCTGATTGGTCGTCTTGATTTAACTAATTAATAAAAGGTAAACCGAAGCTGAAAATCGACGGTAGGTCTCAAACTGGTCGACGGTCTGGATGACTTTGCACAGTCGTAGGTGCCGAAAAGGGTGATGATGAGAGAATACTTTTCCCACAGTGAGGTGATCAGCAGCGAGTCAATCGGATATCTCAGATGACCGAGCGAAACGTAAACAGGGAGACTGAAATGTTTGTTGTAGAACGTTTTTGTTGGCGGAAGGGGAAACAAGCGTTTTGGATCACAACGACGTGTTGTAGAACAGTTAGTTAGCTGGTCTCTGGTTGAGAGTGGAATATCGCTTGTCGATGGAGTACGTAGCAAGTTTTATTCCTAACACAACCAAATACATCAGTTTACGATTCAGCACATTATGAAAATTTTGCGGTTCCCGATGAGTGATAGAAGAAAAATGCATGGCATTAGAGAGGCTACAATGTCTGATCCGCTG
Source organism: Fasciola hepatica (assembly GCA_948099385.1). Lineage (NCBI taxonomy): Eukaryota > Metazoa > Platyhelminthes > Trematoda > Plagiorchiida > Fasciolidae > Fasciola > Fasciola hepatica. The sequence goes on from CANUEZ040000047.1 coordinate 2,699,144, forward strand.
TGTGAGTGACAATACTCATAATGGTTCACAATAAGGACTTTTGACGATAGGATTTTACATTCCCTTGACATGTTTTATACGAACCATGTGGATAATATCTTTTATTCTTCGAGTAGCACTACAGATTCCATTTTTTATTGTCCGATATATTCAGACGGAATTGGTATTAATAGCGTTACCCTATTACCGCATTTAATGACTGTCGGAAAGCAACCTGGACCACTAGTTCCATGGCCCTTTAGACTTCCGAGGAATTGACTACATGCTGATATTTATCCGTCGATAGTCTTAGATTCACGGCAGCTTTTACTGGCAAGAATTTTGTCAGTATGTAAAGTAAATGGCCTAGGTAATGAAGCGAGATGCTCACAGCTCGAGTGGATTTTTTGATAGTTTGCCTACTGACAAGCGTAAAAGTAGCCCGGTGCGGAATGTAGGTTGGATGGGCCAGGACAAGTCGGCGATATGTTTTTCACCACTCAAAGATTGCATATCTAGGTTTTTGTTGTCCTTATGATGATCTGTTGACAAAAAGACTTTCTTCAGACAGTAAAACTGTTGTTTCTTAGAGTGTGAAACCTAGTGTGATTGTTATCTTCTTGCCTTTATCCTACGACGTAACACACGCCCAACATTTTGAAAACACCTACTGCATGTCCCGGTAGATCCCTGCATTCTAGGGGACATGGGGTACATATTCGACACTTTGCGTGATGTGCCCTACTGGTAATTGAACTTTTCTGAACGGTATAGACAGATGTATAGTACAGTTCACTGAGCGCTTGCAGCCTTTAAGTGGCAAGATGCTGTTCTAGGATTGGGAAAGTTCAATACCGAACACTATAATATCTGAAGAGACTCTAAAAGTAGCAGATAAGTTCGGTTATCTAGTTAACTGCGTTTCATCTGGAGGTCAGATATAGAAGTAAGTGCCTTCGCGTTTACGGAAGGCGCGTTTAAGTTTTACCAGCTTGAATCATCCATGGCATCGAGGTGACATCCGTTGATCCATCAAGGTCCAAAGGTACGCTGCATCAGTCAGGCCAGGTCTTCTGTATTATCCAGAAACCTGAACACTGCGGTTTATGAAGATTGTCACTTTTCAAACACCGAAGTCTTTGTAGCATTAATAGAAACTGGTGGAACACTGCATCAGCAATGCTGAGGTTAGGCGCATTGAATGAAACACTGAAGTTCACTAGGCTAAGATAGTTGAGACTTGTTTTTCCATGTCTGCTGACAGGATTCCCTGGCGCACTGTGTTTGCTAAGGCATGAGGTGACTGAAAGATAAGTGAGGGTTGCCAGTCCATGAGGTGGAAGAAAGGTAATGAAAAGTCTGGCTAGTAGGCTTGACCTCGTAGGGTGTTAGGCTTCCTGTGTCAGGCCCAAGATATTCCCCGATCGAACGTTGGATTTATTAGAGGATATGGCTAGGTGTTGCAATCGGTGGCTTTCTTGCATTCACAACATTTTTTGTCGGCTTGGTGGCACCATTTATCGTTGTCCTTTTAAACTCTTTTGGTTGCTTTGGATTGAGGCTCCCGATGAGTGATGGCAACCAAACTACGGCGCTCAGCACATGGTCAATGGTTGTTTGAACTGAACCACTGCTTGAACTGTCTTTCAGATGAAATTTGGTGGGATTATCTCATTTCTTTGAAGAAACTGAACAAGTTGAAATACACAATAGCAATGAAGTATGTCTTTTGGCTGTTCATCTTTATAAAAATCTGTTCCTCTTGTTTTTATTTGATCTGAGTCTGTTGCCCTTTTTCGGGTGGGTGCCTATGGTGAAATTTTGATCAATGTGCCACCAGTTTTCCAAAACAGTTTCCGTCTCACCTGCTGTTCGAGGCAGCTCTACGTAGCCATAACCTTCTGTTCTGGTTCGTGTCCAAAAATCCAAGGACGTAACTTCGAAGAACAAAACCGGCCACTTGAATGCATTCGGTTGTTTTGGATCTGAAGCCAGGATTAAGAGTATCACTATCAGAAAGTAGCTTGTCTGAACTTTATACACAATGCGTTTTTTAAGTCGTGAAAACAAACAAAAGTAATCATCATCCATACCTTTTTGACAGCTCGATTTAGCTAAATCCATCAGTTCATCATTGAACACATCATGACACTGCATGGTTCCCGAATAGTGACAGAAAAAATTTCATAGCGTGAGAGACACTACAATATCTGATCTACCGTGTGAGTGGTAATACTCATAATGGTTCATATCAGGGATCTTTTGAAATAAGATTTTACATACCTTCAATGTATTTTAAATTCATCATACAGATTGTATTTATCATTTTGTCACTAGTGCGATAGATCCAACTTTTGAATTGTCTATTATGGTCAGATGGAGTTGATATCCATAAAGTTAACTTGTTACCACATACAATAAGGCTGTCGGTAAGCACTCTGGACCAATGGCTTCTTAACATTTAGGTTAGATTAACTCATTGCAGACTTCCGGGAAATCAACTACATCCTGGTAATTATCCGTCGATAATCTTGATTTCACGGCAACTTTTACTGACCAGAATGGTGTCAATATACACAAAGTAGGGTCCAGTCAATTACGCCAAACGCTCATAGCCTATGTGGATTTTTCGATAATTTGCCTGTTGATAAGCGTAAAAGTAGTCTGGTGCACAATGTAGTTTAAATGAGCTCAGATAAATCTCCAAAAAAACGTTTTCACGACTTAGAAAACAGTACATTTCAGACCCAAGTACGCATTGTTACCATCCATGGTGTATTTTCGTATTATTTCCGGATAAGTGTTCATAAATTGATAAAATAGGCTTTGAGCTCGATAAAAGGCTGCAGTTGGTGACAAACTTATATAGTCGCTGTGGTTGTTAGTTGTATGTGAACGGTGTAGCTGCCTCCGCGAACAGTATATCGTTGGACTCAGTGTCTGAGAAAATCAATTTCGGTCGAAAACTCTTCGTCATCCTGAGTTTATCGCACAGAAATATACAAAGTGCAAATAAATCTACCCCTAGTCGTTACTGACACCTGATTACCGTTTCTAAGGTGTCCAATTTCCTTGAAAGTTGAGTTATGAGCCGTGAACTCATCAGTGGTGTGTATCCTCCGCCGCGTCCAGGGTTTGAACCCGGGCCTTTTCATCTGGAAGGCGTGTATGTTAGCACTGTGGGTTGAGTGGATGACCTGAGGTTTGTGCGTGAAACGTGGAGTCCAAAGGACAGTTAGTTAGACAAAGTATCATCAGTCCCACACATCACTCTCAAATAGTTCATCATCATCATCATGGTACAGAATTAAACAGTAAAACAAACCCCACTGACCACTGCCTATCTCTTTTGGACCCCAACCACGAAGACGTGAAGCACCTACTTTTCCTAAGTCACTGTACATTTTCTCATTCCTCGTTGCCACGTCATCTGTTGATCTCCATGTGGTTTCTTCCACCCTTTAGAAAGAACGGAGAATAGGACACGGTACGGTAGGCGTGTGTTTCACATACGAGGCATGTGCCCCAACCAACGAAGTCTACTAAGTTGGATACGCTGTGACAAAACGTTCTCCCAATTTGTACCCAATACTCGATTTCTGACTTCAGCATTGCTCACTCGGCTATTCCAACCAATCTTAGCGATGCTACGTAAACATCGGTGGTCGAAAACCCCAAGACGACGAATATCTTCCGCACGCAGACCCCAAGCCTCGCAACCATACAACAAAACCGAACGCACCGCGGCACAGTATACACGACTTTTTTAACTGCAGCGAAATATCAAGTCGGCGCCACAAGTGCTTCAGTCCAGCGTACGCCGCTCGAGCCTTGGATATACGCGTACTCACCTCCACTACTGTGCTCCCATTCGTCGTCACGCTGCTGCCGAGGAAAGTGAAGTGGTCGAAAACTGACAGCACCTCCCCATCGAGCATCAAGCTCAGAATCGTTGACGTCCAGTCTTGTCACATCAACTTACACTTTGAAGGTGCAAAGTGCATGCCCAACGGAGCTACAGCTCTCTAAAGTCAATCTGGTGCATGTTGAGCATGTTCCGTGCATTCGAACAAACAAACAACGTCGTCTGCGTAATCCAGGTCACATAGCTTTGCACTATTTCCTAGTTCGACACCTACATTCTGAAGATTTTGCAACGCATTCTCCATTATTTCGTCCATGACGAAGTTGTGCAGGAGTGGAGACATGGGACATCCCTGTCGAACACCACTGGTCGTTTCGAGCCCACTGGATAGTTCGCCGTAAACCCTTACGCAGCCAGAAGTATGAGAATGCAATGATCTAAGTAGGTTCACGAAATTCTGGGCGCCGTTCAAGTCTAAGAAGGCCATTATTGTCGGTCGGGGGTGCGTGTGACGCGTGTCAAGTAGTCGGCGGAGAGTAGAAATCTGGTCTATGCATCCTCGACCTGGGCGGAATCCAGCCTGTTGTTCGCGGATTTTCCTCTCGCGACCCGGTGTAAGACGGTGCAACACGATCGAGGCTAATACTTTGGTGACTTTCGGAATTAAGCTAATCCCACGATGATTACTAGAGTCATTGCGCATTCCCTTCTTGGAGATGGGAACAATCAACGACTCGTTTCATATTAGCGGAATAAGCTTCTCGTTCAAAATGTCACGGAGCAAAGCGGTAGGTGATTTCATAAAAACATCACCCAGTTTGAAAAGAACTGGGGGAAGTTCGTCGGGACCTGCCGCTTTGCCTCGCTTTAGTAATCGAATACATGATTCTACTTCTACTTCCGATGGGGGCTCAAGTGATACTCCCCACGGAGTAGCAGTTGTTGACACAGGAGTAACTACACCAGCGCGCGACCAGCTAAACTTTTCCTTGAAGTATTCGGCCCAACGGTCAAGCTTTTGCTGTTTTCTATGGATGGGTTCTTTATTCCTGTCGCAAATCGTCTCACTGGCCTGGGTGCGCCGTCCACCGGTGTCACGAATAAGCTTGAACAGTCTTTGACTGTTACCTGGAGCAGCTGCTATTTCCAATCCTTCGGCTACCTTGGCCCATCAATCTTCGCGATCCTTCTTAGGGCTTTTCGTGACTTGCCTTTGCAGCTTTCTCCGCATCTTATTCATCTCCTTACAGTTCGAGAGCTGACGCTTCTGCTCTATTACACTCAGCGACTCTTGCGAGATCCAGTGTCTTTGATGGACAACGAATCTAGGACCATAGGCGAAACCTGCTGAAAAGTGCATCACCTGTTTGATATGAGCCCAATGCTCATCTACATTACTGGTTGTCGTAGATCCTCGATCATTTGCTAGCTTCTACTCATAACGGGTGCGTACTTTTGGACCATATAAAGGTTGCACGGCTAACCGGGTTTGCGGTTTGCGACGATTATCATGGAGTTGGTGATAATCGCATTAAAACTAATGCATGGTCCGACTCCACGTACGCGGACCAGTAAGATCTGCAGTTCTGAACAGAATTGCACCACCGGTAACTTACTGCGATAGGATCAATCTGGCTTAGAGTACCTGTAGAGTTAGAGAGCCATGTCGCTGTACGACGCGACCTGTGTCGGAAATTGGTGTTAGACAAGAACAATCGGTTGTCTGCACAAAACTGGAGAAGCCTATCCCTGTTATCTGTACGCTCTGCGAGTAAAGCATAACGCCCACCTAAACAGGCTTCTGACACACTAAGTTTTCCAACTTGTGCATTGAAGTTACCAGCTAGCACTAGAATGTCAGAACATTTACTGCCGCGAACGAGGGTGGCGAGGGCATCATAGAACTTATCCTTCTGCAAGTCTGCGCTGCAGTCCATTGGGGCGTACACCGAGATCACAAACAAATTGCGCTTAACACAACTATCCTTTCGAACGCCGACTGATCCCTGGAGTCTCACAGCACATGAACTACTGTTAACAGGGACCCAGTCTAAGAGGGCAGCCTCAGTCTTGTCAGTCAAGACTATTCCTACACCACGTTGACCCACAGCTCGAGCTACTTCGTCTCCTGAAGTGCGCAGAAAATAGCTCGATGAGATACCAGGAGCAGTTAGTTGAATCGCACTACGCGTTTCGCTTACACAGCAGACATCAGTCTTCAGAGAATCTACTGTCAGCGCTAGGCACGCCTGCTGATCGGCCTCCATGAGTGCACGCACGTTGAAGGAGCCGGGATTGAGGCTGACGAGGCTTGAGAAAATGTGAGTTATCAGAAAGAGGACTATTCGCGACATTATTTGACAATGAATCGTTGCGAGTATCGACCGTGTTATCAATGGGAGCATTATGGGTGGATAGATGGGGCAAAGAGAGGCGGTTGAGGACAGAAGACAGGTTGAATGAAAGAGAGGGAACTCTGAGCAGTAGCCCACTTATCACTACCCACCCCGCTCGATGCAATGGGCAGTGCGGTCCTAATTACCCTGCGCGACGACCGATGCATTATGGAATTCTCTCTATTCGTGCAGTTCATGGGAAATGTTGGACGGGTAATGCTTAAGTTTCCAACCACAAAGCAGGGGAACGATTAGGGTCCTCGTCCAAAGCCTTTAGTTCTAACAAGAACCTATCCGCAAGGCAGAGGGATGGCTTAGTGGAAGCCCATTTGCTTGCATCACTTGTTCTTCCACTGATTTTGTCAATTGAGTTGCCAGCTCAAATCAACCCCCAACCTGGAGGACCAGGAGAGTGGACTTTGTCTGACCTCTATCCATTGACCTGTCAGGTATGAGTGCATCTCCGGCTTGAAGAAGCCATCCTGTATAGCTCTGTGGGTCATAGAGGCGCGCAAGCCATCACACCACGTCAAGTTGCGGTCTCATCGCAAGTAATTATGACTATATATATATATATATATATATATATATATATATATATATATATATATATATATATAGTATCGGTAGTAGGAGATTAAGGTTTCACATGATATGATTCATCATGCAATGTGATTCCAAACAAGGATGAAACAGCTGTACAATGCTTACATGGTTTTCACTGATTTGAACGTTCCCTCTGCAGGATGAATCATGTCATATGTTATTATGTATGTATATATATATATATATATATATATATATATATAACGAACAGTGGCGGAGTCGTGAATCATTCAGCTACTTGTATCGGGTTTGCCTTAAGTGTTCGTACCTAGAATGGAGTACGAGCTCCTTGGATTTCGGCTATCCACTAACAATAGGATTGTCCTGTAGTTTCTTCTCTCAACTCTGTCAGTAGCCGGAATTATGCTGTTGATTTTATATATGAAGCATGTTCTATGATGAAAAACAAAACTCACCGACTTTTATTTCTCTCTTATAGGCCAGGTCGAATTCAATAGGGTGTGAAAAATTACTGACTTGTTCCTGAAACGGAAAGAGAAATCGATCGAGTCTGTTTAGTTACTTCAACCAATAGCCTTGAGCTGCAGTCCTCGGGTTTCAGTCGCTAACCCGTCTTTTTACTTATTGTCTGAGATCATTCTAAAAGTTGCTCTACCCTCATGCGTGGAAAGCAGGATTGACATTTTCCAAACAGAAAATTGTTTGCATAAAATTACACGGAAGACGGTTTTTTCTAAGTGAAGATCTAGACTACGCTAGGTAGTGTGCACAATAATGTAGTAGCTCTGGGCTGCGTCTTCCTCCTGCAGACTATAAAATGCTACTTCAGGAATGAAATTTCACGTAAAAGGTGAGCCACTGGCCAGACCAGTGCTATCAAAGGTCTATGTAAATCAACCGTATGACCGTGACTATGATATCATCTTAAGGAGTTATATAATGCGCAATAAAGCTGGATCAGCCAGCTAGGTTGCAAAAAATAACCAGGACTTTCTGATTCCACGTGGGTTCTATGGTCACTATAAACTGAAATAAAGAAACTGTTAAACGACAAGAATGAACCAGTAACTTGAAGCAGCAATATCGGCTGGATTACTGTCCGCCGTCTATATCGATAGACATAATCGGGTTGTAAATTCCGTCGACTCGTTTTTACTAGTAGCAAGACCTCAAATTACGGTCAATCAAACATCCCTGTTCCCTATCTTCCACTGGCAAATAAAAAGATCTAAAAAGATAGGGGCTTACTTTTTTCTTTTCGATATATATGGATGATTATTCCCAATGAGCACATTATGAGAAGACAGATTGGCGAACAAGCTCGTTTTCAGTGATTCATACTCATGCCATTGCATGACAATATATTACGATAAGTTGAGGAATTGGACCAATTAGAGAAACAGGAAGTCATAGAGATTATTGGTGACATAAAAAAGGAAGGAAAATAATTATAATCCAAGCTTAATCAAGGCAGGATGTGGATTGTTCCTCGCATATTATGTCAGTTATCATTTGATCTGTGGCCTGTCTTAGAGTGGAGGGAGGGCCAGGGCAGCTTAAGAGCACACAAATTGTTTTTGGGCACACAGAGGAGGGTTGAGTAGGCGGATGCCGACAGCCTCAGCAGTGGCCAGGATGCGAAATTATGCTTGTCTTGATTGTCGACCCCGGATCTTATACAGAGCATGAAAAGCCTCAGACACGTTTACCGTGTGATTGGATTCAGCTAGGTGTGAAACGACTGCGCTAGTGAGCGATTTAATTGCTCTAGTGTTCAACCATGCAGGATGGTGTTCGCGGATACGTTCAGACAAACGTCTGGTCGTGCGGCCGATGTACATTGCCCCCCAGGAACAAGTGAATGAGTACACACAGAATGAGGCTGCAGAATCAGGTTTTTTTGTCTTTCAACCGTTAAATCACTGCTGGTCTGGATTGGAACAACATCCGCAGATTAGCTGCGTAAAATGTTTTGCTGATGACGCCTGACAATCTTATCTGGGCCTTCTCTGCCAACGCATCGCCTTTGCATGGCAAAGTTATGTATACTGGCTTCCTTTCCACCATGGACTCTCTTAGAGTTTTCCGCTCTATCTGCATCATTTTATCAACTAGGCGGTCCGGGTAGCTGTTCTGCGTGAAAATCCTTCGCACCGTTCGGAGTTCTTCCTCAGTTGTGTCCTCCGAACATATTCGTCTTGCTCTGTTTACGAGGCACCTAATTAGGTTCCTTTTCACCTTAAGAGGCACAAAGCTGTGGTAGTGGATGTATTGTCCATTCCACGTCGCCCTCCTGTGTACGGACCGACTGATTGAACCATCTTCACGACGATTCATCCGAACGTCCAAGAAGCCTATCGCGCTGTTTGATTCTGTTTCCATTGTGAACTGTAAGCTGTCATCTGCTTAACTTAACAATTGACCTATCTGATCTGAGGAATTGATCACACAAAAGATGTCGTCTACGTAGCGTCTGTATAAACAACATCTATGGATCGTTGATTCAAGTGGGCCATTTCCCAACTTTGCCATAAAGACGTCGGCAAGCAGTGGTCCGAGTGGGGAGCTCATTGTGTGTGCTCTTAAGCTGCCCTGGCCCTCCCTCCACTCTAAGACAGGCCACAGATCAAATGATAACTGACATAGTATGCGAGGAACAATCCACATCCTGCCTTGATTAAGCTTGGATTATAATTATTTTCCTTCCTTTTTTATGTCACCAATAATCTCTATGACTTCCTGTTTCTCTAATTGGTCCAATTCCTCAACTTATCGTAATATATTGTCATGCAATGGCATGAGTATGAATCACTGAAAACGAGCTTGTTCGCCAATCTGTCTTCTCATAATATATGGATGATAAGAAGACTGCCGATGATTTTGACCTACTGCGTTATATATCCTCATTTTCAATCAGCTGGTAAAGAAATATTTTAGAACATAACCAGGATGAACACAGGTTCATACCCAGTTTTCCGAACTATTACGCAGGACAGCAGAACAGTATAATAGTTTCTGACGTGCCTCATATGCAAAAAGCCAAAGTATTCTGCTTTGTTAGATTCCGCCGAATTATCGGAAAATGAACAAAACACGAGATCCATCACTACTACTACTGTGTTGTGTGAGACCTGTTATTTTGACCGATAATGTAGATACAAATTTTGTCAGGTTTTGCATGCTCTACACCGGCCTCCTTAATTCTTTCAAGACCATTATCCAATACTTCGTCAATGGCGTTGTTGCAAATAAACGGTGAAATAGAGCATCGAATGCGGACTCTGTTGATTGTGGGACGTACCCTTATTTTTCCCTAGTTGTGCAACCACAATAGCCTCACAAGAATCGTATACTTCTGAAGCGTTATTTTTGATTTAGGGGACCGACGAGTCCTCAGCTCTCAACCAAACGCTGCACTGTGTGTGTGAATCAAACTAAGTCCAGTCTTATCAGTACAACGCTGAGCTTAGTTGGAGAATCCTCATCCGAAATGTGCGAAAATTTACTTCTTGATATAATAGGAGCGTTCAGCTGCTCCTGTACCTGTCTTGCGCATCGGTTATGCAGCAGAAATCAACTGATAGTCGTTCTGAGTGCGTATGAGGGTGGCATTTTGGTCAATCTATATATATTCATGTAAACTGGAAGTTTCCAGGCCCAGCTTCTAACGTGTCTCAACCATCTTAAGTACCGTCCTACAGCTCTTTTATAAACTGATCCTTTTTAGTCGCGTTAGAGTTCCCAAAACAATCACAAAATGGTACAAGATTGAATAAATAGATGTAGCTGAAAGTGGAAAAAACAACTAGTTGGACAAAGCTTCCCACAATGAATGAAGTCCTACCCAGAAGCTCATCGAGAAAGAGAGAGGATTTGAAATATTTAGTTGGTTAATGAAAAACGGTAAACTTACGTCATCAAAATCCCGCACATTGGATACTTGAGTGTTTCCTTGTAATAACCGATGGTCAAATGTTCGCCAATCTGATGGATAAACCAGGTTTTCGAAATTTGCCAAGTGAACTTACTCTGAGGAAGCTCGAGGAAGTATTGCACATACAGTCCAGAATACTCAAACAACTTAGCGTATACTGTGGTCAAATAGACATTATGTTCCCTGCAAAAGCTCACCGATCTCTCCCACGACAAAAAGGCGAAAAGTTTGTTGCTCAGGCTAGACGATGAGCAAAATTACTCTTATGCCCGAGCAACATACCATTTCAAATTGGTTACCAATTAGTGTGTTCAATCGAGCATTCTCACGGAGAATAATCTGAAGAAAAATTACGAAATGTGCACAAGCAGAAGTCACAAACCTCTTCTAGAAGTTTATTCTCCTTTTCTTGTTTGACTAACGAGATTTGAGGGGACATATGAGTTAGCTCGTATTGGAAAAAATCTGAGAAAAAATCGTAGATAGCTGAATTTCGAAAAGTGCAAAATACTGTGGGACTTTGGACTGGTGATTTTATACGGTACTGAACCCTGCGAAAAATCAGGAAGTACACTCAGCACGTTGTTTGAACTCAATGAAAGAATGCAGAGAACAACTTCCTCGTCAACTGACTTAGAGCAATTGTCTTCTTCAGTTATTTCGGTAAGTTCTTGAATATCTTCGGATAAATCGGCCATGATGTACATGACACGTCCAGGTTTGACTGGCAAGTGATGAATCAGTGTTTGTACACTGGACGGATTCTCGACTACCAAACCAAATCCAGGCTGTGTAGTATTTCTACGTGAGTGAATGAATCAGAGAGAATTACGTTTGGGAACAAACTTGATCAGTCTTTCGGGTATCAATTGCAAGTTGACCTTTTGTAGCTTACGCAAGGGAAACGAACAAGCCGATATTCCTCGATCTAAAGGACTCTGGGCGATAATAGAAGCGATATGAGTTCATAGGTCGCTAATTTTCGCATAACTCACAATAATTTGAGACGAAAAGTCATCCGTTTCCGTGTAAGTGAATATTCTTTTATTGAAATACCTACAGTTGGTCGAAGTTTTCAGTCATTCCGTGCGCAAAAGTTAACCTTACTTCATGGAAGATATTTCTTTGTGATAATTTTGATGTGTTTCTGTAGTACAGTTAGATGCATTTGAGTAGAACAGACGCTCTTTCTGTAAAAGTCACTCAGACAATTTTCTGGTCAAACAGCGGATACTTACTGGGCTAAAAAGTTTTTGTTGCCAGTGTATAATGATTTCTTCGTCGTACACAAGTGAGGACCCCTCAATACTGAGGTCAGTAACAATACGACCAAGTTTCACGCTAAAGATAAGAATAGATAATCAAAACGTTTCCTACTCACCCAATTCTGAAATTTCTCACGGGATCCACGGCTATATAGTTGCCGATTTTAGAGACGTTCTGCATGCCCGAGAGTAAATTTCCGCTAAAAATAAAACAGTAACTAAAATAAGTAATCCACAAATTTAAATCTATGTAAAGCAGTTTGAGAATGTGCCAACCGTTTTGTGTTTTATCAAGCTTTTGTCTATATTATTGATGTCTTCGTGACGTATCCAGTCAGATTGAACACTCCGGAGACAGAGTTGAAACGAACAAACTGAATAATAAGACGCACGTGGGGTGGAAGAAGTGATAACTTAAAACATTTTATCCTTTTCATGATTAGGCCTGAAGAATTATTCTGTTTTATTCTTTTGGTGTAAAAAGGAACAAATATGTGCTATTTTTCCAACGCTGACATGCATGATTATTTTCCACAAGCGGTGAATTTACTTTTCACGTGATGAAAACTTTGATGTACTATCAAAATTTAGCTTTTCAAAAAAAACTGATAAAAAAGCCTTGGCGCTTCGGTATAGTTCTGTTCTGTCACAGTAGCTCTAGTCAGAAGACTTTTTTCGAACCATCTCCTTTTATACTAAAACAAACAATTTTTATTGAATATCAGGTGGCCGCGATCAAAACCGTTGTACGGACCGCATTGGTTCATAACCGGATCTTCCCACCGGCTCTTTTAGTCACTTACCCGATTGGCTAATTTTACTCCTTTCTGTTAAAGCAACTCCTGGCCACTGACTGGTTGATTCCGTTCAAATTGATCTAGACATCGACTTGCTCAGCTGGACCCAGATTTGCCATCAATTTTGCATAGAGGATGATGTTTTGTCAGCTAGCGGAACCAGACTATCTGCCGAAGCACCAGTGTTGTTCAAATAATTCAGCCACCAAACTTGCACTTATATGCGCCGATTTTGGTTAGTACCTCGCAGTATCATATAACTGAGGCCACAGTGAATGCAAGCACAAAGTGGAATTGAGAGAGAATTAAATTAATATGCGAGAACTATAAAATGGGAAGGAGCCCGAGTGCAAATACGCCACCGACATCGACACTCAGTCAGGATACTTAGTTTCTCTGACCATCCGGTACGCAGGTCACGTGGATCCCAACCCAGAAATCTCACACATCCTACTTCATAAAGTGCGCTGGTCGAGGTTTTCATACCCTTTTCCACGTCTTCAACTGACTACTACGACTTGTCCTCCAACTATTACCTGCCTCGTAGAACAGCGTACGCAAGGAAAGTCTATCAGTGAGCACGTATACCACATGTGCCAACCATCCTAACCCGTTTAGATTCAATACCTGTTCTAGTGACTGCTCCCTAGTCGCCAAAACCCTGCGCCTATTTTCAGCACTACTGACACGATGTTCCCGCTACATTCGACGTGTCAGCCAATACCTTCATAAGTGCTGTCCAGAAAAGCATTTATTCAGTAATTAGATCGTACGCATCCACTTATAAATGTCTGAGTCTCTATTTAGGTTGTTTCTGAAGTCGTATACAATTCATTTTAGTTTGTTTCAACTCGACAGAATTGAAAATAAATAAGAGTACAAAAAATTCTGACGCAGTAAGATAGGGTAAATCTACACAATTTCACTTTTCACTCTTCGGTACGCCGACGAAGAAATTATGATTGCTTCGTCCGATAGACGGGATTACGTTGGTATTTTGTTGTGAAACCGAGTTGAAGACACGTTCATTAGCTGCACTTGAACGGCTTCTATATTGACGAGCCCGACACCTAGCTCACCTCTGGTCCCTGGCGGGGCCCGGCGATAGGGATTCGGAGATAGTTAGATAATTGTGTCCGGATTCCCTACCTTTCCATGTTCAGACCACGGTAACTGCTCTCCTCGAAGGCTCATCCTTGGAACGAGCAGTCGCCATGGCTGACAAGATTTTCGCACGTGCCGGCAGTGGGGCTAATCCCCTCATCGCCACGACATCGCGCAACCTTCGAGGTGTTGGTCTGGATGAGTCGCCGGAGAGGCCTCGGCACTCTCGATCCATCTAGCGTCGACTGTCTTTTAAAGACAGAGTTAAAGTACCCACCCCTCGTAGTAGCCCACGTAAGTAAAGGCACGGATGGGCGTACTTCACTGACCACGTACGCCGTGAATCCGCCTCACCTGCCTCTTCCAAACCAGACCATCCTACCAGCGGTTTTTGTTGGTTCCACGCGTCTTCGGACCAGCCGCCCATAGTTGCGAACAGCCGTGTTCATACGCGGCGGGAATCGCCCCTGCCGGCGACTAAAAGCGGCCGTACTCGCCGGAAATCAGTCTCAGTTTGGCCGTTTGTTTTACGTGCATGATTCGTGCACTAACGCTAGGTTTCTAGTTGAAACTGGGGCCCAAGTTTATGTCTTTCCGGTTGGTGAAGACAAGTCACGAGCTCCTTTACTTCGGCTTTCCGCGGTGAACGGTTTCTCCACCTCTACTTCCGGCACAAGACAGCTTGCCGTCAACCTGGGACAACGACGACGGTATTTGTGGACGTTCCTTCTTGCGGACGTTCCCACAGGCATACTGGGAATCAATTTTCTGTAGCGATGTGAACAACTGGTTGATTCACGTAGGCTGCAGCTCATCGATCCTTCGTCGGACACAAAATTTAAGGGGTCTCGCAGCTTGAACAGATGCACGCCGAATCACAGGTATTTTTTCTAACATTCCTCAAAATTTTCAGTCTTTATTAAATTCACCATTTTGACTGAATCATCTGAAGAGATAGATACAGTAGCCGATCGTGTGGCACACCACATTGTCACTAACCGACCACCAGTCACAGCAAGATCTCGCCAACTGGCACCGGACAAGCTGGCTTTCGCCAAACGCGAGTTTGACACTTTAATTTCTCTAGGCATCGTTCGTACTCCTCATAGTCCCTGGGTCTCACCTCTACATATGGTTCTTAAAAAGATGGCATTAGCCGGCGACCACGTGGCGACTATCGCGCACTAAACTTGGTTACCCGTTATGATAGCTATCCGGTAGCCTACACACACAACATCACGGCGTCGCTTCACGGCGCGACTGTATTCTCCAAGATCGATTTGGTACGAGCTTATCACCAGATCCAAGTTGCCGCTGAAGATGTCGAGAAAACCGCTACCACGACTCCTTTTGGTTTGTTTGAGTTCCTATGTATGCCTTTTGGTTTGCGAAATGCCGCTCAGACATTCCAAAGGTTTATCGATAGCATTACACGAGACTTGGAATTTGTTCACGTCTATATCGATTACTTTCTAATTTCATCGTCGAGCGTAGGTGAACATTTCCAACATTTGACGCTACTATTTCAACGTTTGTCCGAACATCAAATAGTATTCAATCCCGATAAATGTGAACTTAGCAAACCAGAACTTGTGTTCCTCGGCCACAAGATCACTCGAGGGGATATAAAGCCTTGCGAGGATAAAGTGTGCGCTATTCTAGGTTACGCCGTACTGTCCTCAATCAAGGAGCTTAAGGCATTTTGGGGGTTAGTTAACTTCTATCGTCGTTTCATGCCCCATGCTGCTGAACGTTTGCTTCCATTAACTGACCTACTTCGTGGCAATTCACGTAAGCAGTCGCTTACGGATGCCGCACGAGTGGCATTCTCGTAGATTAAAGCGACATTAGCTCAGATCACGCTCCTAATGCACCCAGTTTCATCCGCCACGCTAAGCATAGCGGTGGATGCATCTGACTTTGCCGTTGGAGCGGTCCTGCAACAGTCTGCTTCTAGGATTTGGCAACCATTAGAGTTTTTCTCTCGACGCCTCAGTCCCACGAAAACGAAATATAGTACTTTCGGTCTCGAACTGCTGGCCGCATATGACGCCGTTAAACACTTCCGCCACGCAGTCGAGGGTCGATATTTCATCCTCTGTACCGACCATAAGCCTCTGCCATATGCATTGCATACTAAGTCTGACCGTTACTCCCCATGAGAAGTCAGAAATTTAAACTATATTTCTCAAATCACGACTGACCTAGGATACGTTAAAGGCGAGTCGAACTGCGTTGCAGATGCATTGTCGCGTATTCCACCTAATGCTAATAAATCTCCGGTTTTAGACGTCCCTGCCATGGCTGCAGCACAGGCACAGGGTACGTCATGTATGGAAGCTGCTCGGTCATCGTCGCTACAGTGTCAGTCCGTACCTCTGGCCACCAGTGCTGGGACTATACTCCGCGATATGTCTACTGGCCTACCTCGGCTAGTCATACCCTCTACATATCGGCGTCTCGTGTTCGATACTCCACATAGACTTTCCCACCCAGGCATCGCAGCCAGTCTCCGACTAGTTGCTGCACGATACGTCTGGCCGTCCATGAATAAAGATGTTCGTATGTGGGCAGACCAGTGTTTACAATGTCAACGATCTAAAGTGCATAGGCACGTAGCTTAGCCTATCGGTACTTTTCCTACATCTGATGCTCGCTTCGATCGTATCCACGTAGACATTGTGGGTCCATTGACCCCATCACACAGGTATACCTATTAAATAACGTACATCGATAGATTTATGAGGTGGCCCGAGGCTACCCTTGTCTCTGTCGTCACGACCGAATCAGTGGCCCGACATCTGATAGAACGATGGAGAGCTTTATATGGTTGTCCTTCTACAATCACTGCCGATTGAGGGCAACAATTTGGGTCCGATCTATTTTCTTCACTAACTCACATGCTGGGCACGTAACGCATTCGTACGACCGCGTACCATCCGATATCGAATGATTTAGTCGGACGTTTTCATCGCCAACTCAAAGCGGCTCTCAAAGCACACGAGAGCCCCGACTGGTACAGAACGTTACCGCTAGTTCTGCTTGGTATCAGGAATTGCATAAAGGCAGATATCCAATGTTCCGCCGCAGAACTTGTCTTCAGCGCGACATTACGACTGCCTGGGGAGTCCTCTACGCCACGGAGTACAGACTCACTAGCCGTACAGACTGACGTTCACCGTTTGTCTACGTACATGCAAAATCTCGCTCCGGCACAGACTCGAATGCAGCGACGACAGGTTTTTTTTTTTCGAGGGAACTCGAAACTCGTTCGCATGTATTCATTCGTGTTGATTTGGTACGGAAACCATTACAACAGCCTTACGAAGGTCCATTTCGCGTGATTTCTCGTCGCGATAAGACCTTTAAGTTGATCGACACGGTCGCGTCTATACCGTTAGCATCGAGCGTCTCAAAGCCGCGTACGTTGATCATAGCGTGTCGCCCGCTGACATGAGATTCGATGTTAACCATGCACTACCTGTTGACGACGCTTCCGTGTCACTTCAAGGTCTGCAGTTAGCGTTGCCTGCTACGACTTCGAATGAGGCTATCGTCTCACGTTTAGAACAGCACCCAGTTGGTACTGCTACGACTGCAAATGAGGTTGTCGTCTCGCGTTCAAGTCAGCAGCCCATTGACTCTGCTGCGTCCTCGAGTGAGAATACTGTCTCGCGTTCTAGTCAGCGGCACTCGCCCATAAAACCGTCCGCGAGTGAGATTCTCGTTTCACTTTCCGGCCGGAAAATCGTTTATCCGGCACGTTTTAGTGACGAGGTCAAACACGATCTTAATCATTGCACTTCGCAGTAACAACTTTCGCGTTTGTCGTTTCAATACGATTTAACATGCATCATTAGCTGTTAATGTATTATGGTCACGTCCATTGCAGTTGATATGCCAGTTTTCTGTCTCTTTTCGTTTCATGGGACCTCGCCATATGGTACGCTTCGCTGGTCCCATAAAATTTGGAGAATTTTAGTACCAACGTTCGAATTCTGGTTTGGCTCTATCTTTATCGTTTCTTGCCACTGACGAACCTGCCGATTTGGCTCCCGGATATCATACTGGTTAACGGTTACCCGACGCCGGACGTTATTGGTGTGGCATATCTGGATGACGGTTCGCGCAACCGCGGTCATTGGCAACGAATCTGGTTTACGCTCGACCATCATTCTACGGTTCCCGCATACTACGGATTCTGCCTGTCAGCACCCTACAGCACAGCCACATTCATGTATTTTGCATGCATTCACGGGCACGAATACCGTTTATATGCCTTCACCTCTCTGACATTTTTCGAAAGCTTTCCACGCTTTTTAGAGGGGGGCTTCTGTAGTGACCTAGATTGCTTTGAGAAAATGAAGGTTTTCTGGTTACTATTTCGGACGTATTTTCTCTACAATCTTTTCTGACATTTGATATTGACCTTACTGTTTTGTTCGGTTGCGTACGTTTAACTGTGCCGCCTTTTCCGAGGTTTCCGTCGACCTCGTTTAGAATCACTTCCAATTTCGGTTCTTCGCCGATTGTATGCGCTCGCGGTCGGCTTTCTGCTCAGCCGCTGCGTTCATTTCCATTCGGTGTATTTCTCGTATCGGTACTGTTTCGGTACCACGATATACACAGTACTCCTTAGCATCTCTAAACCGACTTGCGTCTTCTCTATTTGTCCGAGAGAGGGTATTACGTCGGTAATTCATTGACACCGAGTAGAAGACACGTTCATTAGCCGCGATCGAACGTCTTCTGTACTTTCATCAAAAATCAACTGTATTCATTGGAGTTCCTGTAGACTAACGTACAGGGTAGTACACGGGGACATTAAATCATTATCGGTGCTTCCGATAAGGCTATCCAAGCTAGCACACTCGATCAGTAATCTTCGTCACCCTTCTAGGCCTAGGAAAACTTGACATAATAAGTGGTGAAACAACATAGAGAAATATAAGTTTAAAGATAGGTCTATTGTTTTGTGTTGTATTGAGGAGTTCTGTAATCTGATAAACTTACAGTTAAGTCAGAAAGAATAAAACTGATTGGAATGAGCAAGAACTAATATCACAAAAACGGTGGTTCATACACTGAGCTTTATGTGAAGTTTCTCAGTGACACCAGTCTCGTCAACCATAACAAGCACTAAATAAGGCACTGTAGATTTGGAGTAGATATTTAAACATAACGGTATAATTCTAAATGCGGAAGAAGTGTGTAGTGGCCCTCAACCCTGAGTATTTGTTTAACACACATCAGTGTTTATGTGAACTCGCACCACCAAGCGCGGTGGCCACTTGAACGTTGCCCGTGCACGCTACACGCACGCTTCCCCAATATA
This sequence comes from Fasciola hepatica, assembly GCA_948099385.1. Classification (NCBI taxonomy): domain Eukaryota; kingdom Metazoa; phylum Platyhelminthes; class Trematoda; order Plagiorchiida; family Fasciolidae; genus Fasciola; species Fasciola hepatica. The sequence goes on from CANUEZ040000047.1 coordinate 2,718,386, forward strand.
CACTAACCACTCACTCCCTACCTATAGTGTTTTCCTTCTCATGGGTTGTGGGAAACAATGTCGTGGTGATCGTGATGGTATACTGCAGAGTACCACTGTAACGAACAGGTGGTCCAAGCGTGTTGGGAAGGATTAGCGAACGTACGTAATAAGGAAACAGCATGATAACGTCTAACCAACCTTACAAGTGGATGAATGTAAAAAGCATGTTGATTTCATGTGAAAAAGAAACCTAAGTATCCTGAATATCTTATTCGCCCTACATGGCATCGTTGAAGGCTACTATTCCGTTTATTGAACGTCCATTACTTCAAAGTGGGAGTGGGACATCGACGTTTTATTTAATACCACCAGCGTTAACAACACTCGGTATCGTTCTCTACGATATTATAGACTCAGTTATTAAGTATTTCTAACAGAAAAATCGACATCAAATTAGTTTCGTGCCTTAGAAACAGGCTGTGCATTATAAATGATTGCTTGTTAGTTTTGGGCTGCTCATTACAAATGTACCGTATTTTGAATGCAAGATGTTCTGTGGAGGTTGCGCGTGCACGGTCAGCGAAGAAAGAGAAGCAAGTGAGTGAGCCGGAGCTCACGAAGCGCATCAGAAACATAAACACCTACTGCGATTAGGATGAGCGTGGCAATCTGCCTGGGTAAGCTGCACTCGCAGAGTGATCAAATCTCCGCCGTAACTACGGACGCGAATAACATAACCTTCACTGAATTGAGTTCAGTTCAGTTGTCTTGTCTTGAAGTACTACACGGGTTCGAGGCTTTGAGCCTAATTTGCCCGGTTCTCGGGGAAATCTTTGATCTTCTGCCGGATTCACCGAGCTGAAATGAAAGTAAAAAGAAGCGGGGGCGGGGTTGGCAGCGAAAACAAAATACACATAATATCATGCGGTGTCTCACTGTGGACAGTGCCTTAAGCGGAGTGGGGGTGCGACAGTCATGAACATATATGCAATAAAAGACACCCATTTCGCTTTTTTGACAAGGAATTATTGGGAGAGACCCAGGTAGAGGTCTAGCTTTTTCTTGAAGATACTTTCGTTCTGCGAGAGAACAACATCCTCCGGAAGTGCACTCCACAGAATAATAACCCTATAGCTAAAGACGTTAATCCTTAGTGAAGTGCGTGGCCTCGGTTTGGAAATCTTTCTGCTGGTACCACGGAGAGAAGAGGCAGGACAGACGGAGAAGAAGCAATCGCTTTGACCTGATTCAAAAAGGTGGAACATCATAAACGGATCACTTCCTACTCGTCTTAAGTCAGGGGGATAGAGGTTGAGGAGTGAGAGGCGGACGGGATAAGGTAGGTGGGATAGACCCCTTACTGCTTTGGTGGAGGCCCTCTGAACTCTTTCTAGGATCTCACTGTCTCAGACAAGGCCAGAGTGTACAATCTGACTACCGTACTCCAGCGGAGTTCGGATAAACGTGCAGAAAATTATGGGGAAATCATCCTTAGATATGCACGGGAAGGACCTTTGAGGCGTATTTAGGACTGGAAAGGCAGACTTGCTGGCAAGTTGGTGATGATGAGAGAAGGACGAGCTACAATCTAGCCAGAAACCGAGCACCTTGTGTCGGTCAACTCTAAACAGTGTGGTTGCTCCGTTAATGGAAAACGCGTGGCTAGTCTCTCTGCCGAGAGACATGCTCACGCATTTGTCACCATTAACTGGGAGGTTCCAATCCTCGGACCAGCGTTTTGTTTCATCAACTGCAATTTGCAGGTTTTCAACGCTTGAACTCCAGAAGGCTGCATCGTCTGCGTACATGGCAATGTTCGCAGGAAGGGCTGTCGGAAGATCGTTTACGTAGATCAAGAAAAGAAGAGGACCTAAAACCGACCCTTGGGGGACCCCAGTTGTTACTGGGGGGGGGGTTGAGACAAAACATTCCCGACTTTAACCACAAAGGTGCGATTGGTAAGGAAGCTGCGTAGGATGGCCAATATGGAGCCTGTGATCCCGCGTCTGCAGCTTATAAAGAAGAGGGGCATGGGGGACCTTATCGAAGGCCTTAACAAAATCGAGGAATACGGCGTGTGAGAGCTGGCCATCATCATAGGCTTTCGTTAGACTATCCGTGACAGTAAGCATATTGGTGACGCATGATCTGCCAGGAAAAAACCCATGTTGGGACTGGGCGAGGATCTTATTTCCATGCAGATGGGAAAGAACCTCACTCTTGAGAATTCCCTCAAAAATCTTGCTGGTGATGCTAGTGAGACTTATGGGTCTGTAACTAGAAACAAGATGTCTACTACCCTTCTTATAGATGGGTGGAATAACTGCCTTTCTCCAGCTACTGGGGAAAACTCCATCGTCAACATATCGTTGAAAAAGCGAGGCATAAGTAGCAGCTCATGTGTCCGCGGCTTCCTTGAGAATACGGGAGTGGATTAGGTCAGGATCCATGGAGCAATATTGGTTGAGCCGTCGGAAACCTTGTGCGACTGCACCAATGGGAATAGTGGCGCGGTTGAGGGTAGTGGCCAGAAATATCAGGTGCATGGTAGGGTGGGATGATATGGCTAGGGAGATAAAATTGCACGGGAGCAGGAGCTGAATACCTCGGCTACTTGGGTAGGGGAAGAGATTGGAGATCAGGCACTATCCTTGAGAGCTAGTGGCGTCGGAGCTGTGCCCCTCAGGCGGGGCGTGTACTGAAAGAAAAATGCCTTATTGGTCATTGCTCGATCAAGTACAGATCGTTGGACTGCATTCTGATAGGACCTAATCTTGTCTGTGCATATGTTCCGTATGATCTTGAAATCTTCTGCATCACGGGCAAGGCCTGTGGCTTTGCATCTAGCAAAGAGGGGTGCGTGTTCGTCTAGAATGCGCCTAATTGGGCGAGGGAGGGGTCGCTTAGTGGTCTGTGGACGACGAATTCTGGGAACAAATAGCTTAACAGCCAAGGAGATTAACTTTCTGAGATCCCCTGCCGTTTCATCAGTGGAGTTACATGGGTTAGTTGAATTCAGCTGGGAGCGAAAAAGTGCACAGACCTGGTCAAAATTGGTCTTTTTGAAGGATCTCAAAATTTTGGTTTCTGAGGGCAGAGAAGGCCATTTCACGACATAATCGAATCCAATGAGAATGTGATCACTTTTGCCGAGGGGCGGCAAATAATGCACCACATCTGTTTGGAGCCGATCACTGGTGATGACCAGGTCTGGTAGGGACGGGGCGTGTCCTGTACGATATCTGGTCGGATCTCTTACGTTCTGCACCCACAAGTTCTTCGGTACGAGATCCAGGAGGGGTTTACCAAAAGTGATATCAGGGGCATCAGCTCCTTGCCAGTCGGTACTAGGTGAGCTGAAGTCACCAGTGACTAGCAGATGGGTGAAGTCTGTGTGGCTTTTACGGGAGCCTAATAAGTTTATGAGACCTAGGCTATCAGTTGAGTTGCATGCGGGAGGACAATAGACTACACCAAGCAGCAGGGTGTCTGTCCTAGAGAGAGCAAACACAACCCACAAACAATCAATGCATGAAAAGGTGGGGATTGTTGATTTAATGAGAGGAGGGAGCGAATTACCGTAGTAAATGATGACCCCGCCGGCACGACCTCTACTGCAGTCCTGCCGTACTGGGAAGTATCCCGAAATGGATATTTCGGCATCGAGTATATCAGGGGTGAGCCAGGTTTCTGTGAGGGCTATGATCTGAGACTCCTTATCCACTGCAAGCTGCCGAGGTTCCGGAGGCTTATTCAACACACTCAGGCAAATGCTGTAAAAACACTTAAGCACATGCTTAGGAGTTTTTTCAGAATCGCCAGAGACAGCGGATTTTGGGTTTGAGGAGGGGGAAAGTGGGGGATTTGGGGGTGGGAAGGAGGTCCTGGGGGAGTTGGGGTCTGAAGATATTGGAGGGCTAGAATGTAAGCAGATTATTGAGGGGACCGGTAGGTCTTGACGTCTAGTAACCGGGGGTATCATACCAGGAGGACGGTCTACATCCTTCGGTCTCAGAAAATGATGGGCTGCTTTTATGGTTTGCCTTTCTGTGCACTGCGTGATGCACTGTTCTGAGCTTTCCTGTTGGTGAGCTCGTTTTGCACGGCCGCACCAGATAAATCTCCTGGTGTGCTAACCTCTTCACTGCAGCTTTCAGCAGAAGCAGGTTGCAGGTTTACGCTTGGGCCCAGGGATGGCTGATTCTCGTCCGTTGATATAGTCTTACTAGCTATGTTGGGGTCTTGGATACTTTTTGTAGGAGTCAGATGTTTAGTGACACTAATCCTACTATTGGGAGTACCCTCCGTGACGGGAGATGGAACTAGTCGGGAAGCGATGGATGGTGGGCATGCAGCTCGATCCTCAAGGCGAGTTACCTGGACGACTGGCAGCACTCTGAGCTCAGGATCGGCTTTTTGTGGAATTGCTGGCTTAGCCTTTTCACTGCGGAGCCTTAGATGAAGTGGGTTATCAACGGATACTCCCTTGAGCCCTTTTATTTCCTCCATGAGCTTTGCAGCCGAGAATACAATTCGTTTGGCCGCATCCGTGGAGCTCATCTCAGTGAGAATGCCGTGTGCCCGGTTGGTGCTTTCTGTTACCAACCAAGTGGACCAGCCTTTAAGTGGGAAAGGGAGCTTAAGGCGGTTGAACACCTGGGCGTAGGTGTCATGCGGGTGATCCGAGTTGAGGAAGCGACCCCAAAGGGTGAAACGCTTGGAGCAATTCTCGGTGTCTTGTATAATCTTGGCAGGAGGCTTTACCACTCCGCGCATTTGTTGGAATGCAATAACTGCCCCCCCCCATTTATCCGATTTCTTTCTGAACACCTACGCTGCAGGATGGGCACAGCATGTCCCCACTCCAACAAGGCATAACAATACCCTCCATTTGGTGTTCACTCATGGCCTCCGTGACGTGAACGTCTTCGTTACACAAAACCTTCCCGGTAGATACCACAAAATGGTCATGTCATTTCGCTGTTACGAGAGAATCATGCCTACATGAATTTGTCGAAATCAGAAACCAAAACACCTACAGACCGACTGACTGGGCCCAATTGGCTACCTCCTCCCGGGGCATTGACTGGTTTGAACTCTTCCTCACATCCGATCCCCAAAAAGCTGCCGATGCTTTCTATTTCAAGTTGCTTTCCTCCATAAATTGCCTTACCTCAACCGTTAGACATGTTAGAGCCAATACTACCAAAATTGACAGACTTCGACAACAGATTTGTAAGCTCCAGAACTCATTCCTCAGGAATCGAGACTTTTCTCTGACACTCAGAATAAGCCGACTCTGCCGTGATCTCTATGTGGCAACCGAGAATAAACTCAAAAAGCAAGAATGGACTGCCCGACAACGGCCCCACAGTGTGAAGCTTCTTTCAAGACTGCTAAAATCTCACAACTCGCGCGGCAATGAAAACAATATCCCATTTTTTATCAAAAATGGCACCCTTCTTGTCTTGCCAGATGATATGGCTGAGGCTTTCAGCTGCTTTTTCGCCTCAGCTCTTATTACGGACATTAACCCTCCACCATTCTTCTATCCGATGTTCACACAGGACGCGGTATCAACCATAACATTTACCATTTCCAACATCAGGAAATTCCTGGCCAAAACGGAACCCGCTTATCACTCAGAGCCTGATGACTTTCCACCTGTCCTACTTAGATTTGGAGGACCTGACCTAGTGCTCCCACTGCTGAACCTCTTCACATTATCTATGTCGTCTGGAATCTACCCAGCTCAATGGAAAGCGTCTTGCATAATTCTAGAACCCAAAAATCGGCCTCTGCATGATCCGGGGAAATATCGTCCTATAAACCACACTTCGATTCTTTCCAGGCTCATGGTGAAGATAGTAAAGGACCAGCTTGCAAATTTCCCTACTTCTCGAAGTCTTATCAACCCAGCTCAGCATGGGTTCATAAAGTCCCGTTCGTGCCTCACGTGTCAGATGGACTGCCTCGATTTAATCACTTCCAAAGCAGACAACAACAAGCCAATCATCGTCATCTTTCTCGGCGTGACTAAAGCATTCGACCGTGTATCTCACACTCGTTTGCCGCCAAAAATTAAATCCCATAGAGTCGCTGACCCCCTTCTGTCTTGGCTATCATCTTACCTCTCTGAACGTTCTCAAACAGTCATCGTCAATGGAGCATCCTCTCGGTCCAAACGAATTAATAATAGGGTCGTTCAGGGTAGCGTTCTGGGTCCTCTCTTATTTCTTACGTACATAAATGACGTCTTCCAAGTAGTGCCTCATGGCACGACATTCCTCTTTGCTGACGACATAAAATAGTCTATACGTTTGAGGCGAACGCTCTACACTCAGCTGTCAGTGATATTCTGTCAGACTTGAAGTCCCTTGACGAATGGTGTACTCGATGGTTGATGCACTTTTCGGCAGCTAAGAGCTCCGTTATGTCTCACAAACGCCACGTTCCACCTGGCCCTTTCAAAATAAATGGTCTGCCAATACCCACTACTCATGTGGTGAGAGATCTGGGTTTGCATTATTCATGTTCCTTCAACTTTCATGAACAAGCATTGACCCAAATTGGCAAGGCATAAGGATGATTGCACTTATCCTCAGGACACACCGTACTCAGGAGAGTAGGCTCCCGATATTCACGACACACGCCAGGTCGTTGCTGGAATACTGCCCCCTAGTCTTTACCCTGATGCGAAAGGCCGACCGGGTCAACATAGAAAAAGTGCAAAGCTCCTTCACCAAAAGTTACTTGCCTCCTCTCCCAACCTTTACAACAGAGCCAGGTGCGAACTACTCCAGCTTGAGCCACTATGGTTACGTCGTATCAAGCTCAATCTCTCATTTATCTTCAACCTCCTGCATTCAAAAGTCCACTCATCTGATAACCCACTCGGTTCCCCTAGCGAGACTCCCTACTCCCTCCGTCACAGGCAATTCACCATTACAACCCCCCAATCTAGACTCTCAATCAGATCTAGATATTTCTGGGTTATCTACTCCAGTCTCTGGAATAAGCTTCCTGACTCAGTGCGATCGTGTAGCACGCTAATGCAATTTGAAGGGGCACTATGCAAAATACTAGAAGCATCTTCTTTAACTAGCATGACCCGTGATAACATTAACATAGACCAAGCATATGAAGATTGCCTTGATTATTAGACCACAATGTGCCACAGCCTTTTGCTTTCGACTGCTTTCTCATGACCCGTCTGATGATCGCACCCACGTATAAAGATATATATACCTTGGGCATGCTCCACTCACTTTTCTCCTCCCTTCTCACTAGATCGTGCCATTTCACAACATAATTTGCATACATATACTTAAAAAAGAGAAAAAAACGTTTTGTCCTTTAGTGATATGTGCTCGCCTTCAGTTAATTAATATTAGATCCCAATGTGCCAGTCTTTTGCGTTCGACGGCTTCCTCATGACCCGTCTGATGATAGCACCTACGTATACGGAAATATAATAATAATAATAATAATAATAATAATAATAATGGTTTATTTCGGGGACACCCGGAACATGCTCTATTGCATGATCATATGATACAAGTGAGGTCCCAAAGAGGTTCCTTGGAAATTCATTTGGGTAAATGCAGCCTAAAAGTGTACAGGTTTTAGTGGTCGCACGAACGATTGCCCGGCAAATTTGAGTTTGAAGGTCGGGTGGACTTACATTTGCGATGTGAATGAAATGGGCTCCGCCGTCGAGATACGTGATGAAGTAAAGCGGTGATGCAGTACAGACGGGCAGTATTTTGGATAGCGTCGATGTAAAGTCGCAGGGGTGAGTAAACTGATAAATAAAACTTTCGAAAAAGCACCGACGAAAAATTGGAGAATTTTGGGTGATGAAGGACATGCACTGGAATCAGTAGTCCAGATGACCCGGAAAATAGCAGAAATATAATACCGAAGGATTTGTGGTGTCCTTCGAGGAGGGGGAGTGCGTAAGTGAAACAGTCCGTTTAACCACGGAATTGGTATTTACTATTCATCAAGAGGTTGTGGTGAACGCCCTTATAAAGAGGTGGATGTAGATGCCCGAGCCTGGAAATTTCACTGGGGCAGAGTGAAGAAAGTTGACAGGTGAGTGAAACACGATTCGAATAAAGGGTTCGTTTCAGGTTAATTGGTGAACACAATTTTACAACAGGAGTTGATATACGATGATCTTATAGAGTCGTGTGGGGTGGTGCATGAACGATACTGTCAAAACATGTAAAGAATCGCTTAACGGGATGCGCTGGTAAGAGTCTAACATGGGGCATTTGGGAAACAACTGGAAGGTCGGTAAATTTGCACACATATAGTTCATTGCCAGCAAAGGTTTGGAGAAATCGCTTTCGCAGTGTTCTTTGGCGTAGATGCCTAATCGTGGAGGACTGATGAAAAAATGGCAACAGGTAATAGGTGGGTGAAACCGTGCTCGACTATTGGTTTATCGGGGGTTACTCCAAGACTGACCGATGAGGAATACAAATGTACAACGAAGTGAGCATAATAGTGGTTTATATGTTTAATATCTGACGGAATAAACCGGGTGTAGTACATCACTGGAGTCTTCAGAAAGTGCAGATAATCGTGTGACTATGTACGTTGAGGGAAGTCCAACCTGAGACTTTGGGGGGGAATAACGGCAGCCTAAATTACAGTAGTTGATTTTCAGCTAAAGATGCAGAGAGAGCATTATGGATTGTGGTGCAGGTGGCTGACCATGAATCTTGCCGGAGCAGCGGCAGTGGTTCATAGATGAGTGAAAAGTGATACAATTATGGATTTGTCCGGGTTCGTTGATGAGTAGCATGAGAGCATCTAAAGTTGGTAACAAAGTGGACGCGGGAGGTAGACGTATAGTGGACTGATACAGCCGTATAAAAGTAGTACATCTGAACAGCTCTCAGGAAGTGCGGGTGATTGCAAAGCTGGATATGCTGAAGTCTGACATGAAAAGCTAAGGAGGTAATCGAACTATTTATGTCCTGGATTGTGAATACTTCATTGCCAATGCAACTGTTATGAAATGCTAATGGCTGAATGAGAGAAGATGCAACAGAAGGATACACTGAACATAGAGGTGGTGTCACCCCGATGAAGCGCTGGAAGGAGGAGCATTTCGTTTTGTGTGGAATTGTTTGCAGGTGAGAGACGAATCTTTAAATGATGGTTTTGTTTAGATAAATGTAGTGATGACATACAGATTACCAATTGGATGAATGGTCTCTTCAAGAGTAGACCAGGAATTGTCATATCCATAATAAGGATCTGAACAGTGAAACCGTTTCATGTTTTGGGGTACAGAATCCGGTAACTGGATATAATAGAATGAGGGTAAACATGGCATCAGTTCAGACAAATAAAAGATAAGTCGATGGGTATAAATGCCAGTAGTCGCAAAAAGTAGGGTACATTTCTGAGCCGAGCGAGTATATGTGCATATGTTGATGTGGAACTTGACCGGTTGTATGGTAAACCCTGATCAGGAACGTTGGAGGAAGCAATGGGTGGCAGCAGTAATAAGCAGGGGACGTTGTTTTTCAATCCGCAATTGGCGCTAGTGGGTGAGGCTGGCCGTGCTCTGGATACCTAACCTGAAAACCAATTCTGGTGACAGGAGGTGCGATCCGCCAGCCTAGTTGCGCCCGCGTATCGTTGCAGTTGGCCTGCACGCCCGATATGCCCTGACCAAAGCGGTGGATCTGACCGCGCCTCGCACCGTTGGGATTGACATGAGTTTTCTTGGCGGGGCCAAACGGCCGTAGGTATCAGGATGTCAGCGATCAGGCGACCAGGCACCAGGGGATCCCGGAATATAACCAAGAAAGCATCATTCCGGTAGCGTATGAATAGTCAACGGTCAGGTAGATGCGTAGGCCAGGTTAGTGACCGGTGTGGTCTCCAGAGTATTAAGAGTCGTCGAGAGAAAGGTACGCACGAATGAAGGTCTGGAAATAGAGAAAAAGTAGAGGAGCGCAGTCTGGGATATTCCCAGCTGAGGATAAATGAGAATCGATACAAAGAGGCAACAATAATGGACAATGACTTTCTGAGACTAGTTTTTCGATTGCAGAAGGCGGAAAAACTAAAAATGGTTATTTAATTTCGTCTGTCATAGACCGCCGGTGTTTGCGCGATTCAAAAGTCTAGACCCTTCTCATAGGTTTGGTCATCGGACATGTCTACATTTAGGAGCTGTAAGGTTTGGGTAATCGTGAGAAATTTATCCAACGCACTTCTAAACCGATGGCTGGAAGTAGACCTACGTATTTCTAACGGTAATTTATTCCATAAGTTAGAGTGCACTGTGATGAAGAAATATGAACGTAAGCTGGTGTTGGTAATAGGGGCTTAAAGGGTAAGAGTTCTAGAACTTATTGGATAGCTAGAAACGGGCGCAAAGTGCAGTGGATTAGAAGTATATGTCCGACTGTGAAGAATGTTATACAAAAAGATAAGGTTCAGTTTCATACGGCGAAGCCATAAAGGGTCTAGTTTAAAAAATAAGCAGCGTTCTTTACAAGTGAGGGCTGAGCTCCATCCAATCAGTGGCTTGGTAAAACTACGTTGAACTGACTCGATACCAATTTTGTCTGATTTCCGCATACTAGAAAAGATCAGTAGGCAGTATTCTAATAAAGGCCTGGCATGAGATTTATAAAGAAAACGAATGCAGTCTCGAAGTTGGAAGAAGCGAAATATTAGCCCTAGACACTTTCTGGCCTTAGCGACTTGGAGGGCCGAAAATTCCGAGAAATTAAATGTGCAGGAATAGTTCAAACCAAGGTCCCGAACTATTTGTTTGTTAGCAATGGTTGAACCACAAACGGTTAGGGATCCTGGAGGTAGCTTGCATTTATATGTAAGAACCTCACATTTGTCATACTCAATGAGCATACCGCGAGCGTAACTTGCCATACCGCCTAAAAGTGGCTGCAGCGACTGCATTCCCGCCGGGGCACTAAAACCTAACATGCGATTCCTAGTCAATCGGTGAGAGCTGGTCTCACTCAGGGATAACACTTGTTTAACGACGTTCTTAGACACGTCCAGCACAGAAGATCGATTGGACAGGCCAATTTTCAAATGCCTGTTCTCTGTTTCGACTCGATTTTTTGTCAGATTCCCAAATAACAAAACCCTACGCAACAAGCAACCTGCCCAATGACGCTTGAACGACATCCAAGCGTTATTCAGGTAGGCCGCTGCCTCCAGGTTTCTTGCCTCTATCGCAGCCCGAAACCTATCAAAATGAACACGGCAATGCAAGAATACTAAGTTGAGCATCCATTGAAAGAAGCATCACTTCTCACTTTGTTGTAATGCATGAAGCCGGTCACACCGTCGCTTCATATCTTGAGTTATATGAAACCTACGGAATACTATATGTGATTGAGGTTATACATCCACAAACGCACGGTATTGTGCTGAACTGCGATCGACTACAATCGTCTAACACCGAAAGATTTGCGGAAGTTTCCGGGACATGAACGATAAGGCCCTATGGTAACTGGCACCACTCTCGCCGGGGAGAATCGCGTAGAACACGCCCCTTCCTAAACCTGTGGATTCTACAATCATTAGGTGCCATAAAATATAGCCACCGCGGTTTAGCTGGCGAGGGGAGTCAGCCAGCATAACATCACCAAATCTACTACATAAATCCTTACTAACACGAGGCACGAAGAACACAAACCTAATCTCATGCCCCTCCGTTATTATCTCCGAATCACCGTGAGCGTCCAGTAAACACTGGACCTGCTCTGGCTCAGTGGACTTTTCTATCGCAGTTAACTCAGATCGTATGGAAAAGAGGTCCTGACGCTTTAGTCTCCGATTAAATTTCCTCCACACATATTCCTTAAGCTCCGATGTATTCCGAAAACTACCTATCAAGTGGAACACATGAGCCTTTTGATCACGCGTAAGCCGACGATTGCGCACATAGAACCCTTCATTCCCTACTTGGAAACTGCGCGAATGCTCCATGGACCAGCTGACAACGCCTTAACACGATCCAGCGTAGCGAATTGTAACGAAGGCACCGAATTGTGATATCTGACAACAATAAATATTTAAAGAATGAATACCTACCTGGACGATTTATTACTTTTATGTTTCCGGTGAACGCAGCAAAATTTGGCGACGTTATATGGCACACCGTTTGGTAACTGGATTCCTCTTTTCTTTGCTACTTTGTACGTCTCGGAGCTGTAAAAATAGAATGATGTGCACGTCTCTTTCTGGAAATTGCAAAAATCCGCTTTGAAGGATTCAGTGTTTGGATAAACATTTCGCACCAAACGCCGGAACACCGCAGAATCATCGACAGGAGCAGACTGCATAATGAGAACAGGACGGCACAACGCACAACTTCAAGTGCGCAGAATCACTGCTGACACGCGTTTATATAGGACCGATGGGCCAACCAAAACTCACCGCGTCCAACTAATTAGCAGTGTTAAACAGAATACAAGGGAGGGAAGCAAAATCAGCCAAAGTTTACTTTCGGAAATAGCCTATCCAATCAATCATGAAACAGGCTTATACAGTGAAATTTGTCGCTTCAACATTTTTGGCACAACAGCTGGGTGAGGCTTTACACCAGCAACTCTTCAGTGATTGGACGGTACCGGGTGACTGGCTCGGGTAAATACCATCAATCGCGAAACACCTTGTGACCTCTCGTCATCGGATTGATCCGGGTCAAGCGTTCCGAGTGATTGCATGGAATCGGAACCCAAAGCTCCTAGCCTTCTGTGAGGCAGTGTTGATAAGTAGACTTAGGCCCCCACTGTGTGCACAGAAACTGTTGACCCACAATGTGTGCCTGCCGTGGCGGTAACCAATCAGGTTTACCGAATGGTTTCCGAGTTTCGCTTGACACTATCTACTCCATTGTTTTGCTCTGTGCTCCATTTGAACACGAAATCGCATGTTTTACGTACGCGACTGAGAATATTAAAAGAAATGCTTGCATCTTGCAATTTATGTCTTCTATCTGTTTTGATGAATCGGGTTAATACATCTGAAGGCCGACTAATAAGCATGAGGAAGGGTAGAAATCGGTATAAGGAACTGCAGTAGCGAGGGACGATGGAGAAAAAAGTGAGGTGCACTTCAGTGGATTGATATCAATGAAGCATTGCTTCTATGCAGTGGATTGTCGGCGGACAGGGCATGAAAATCATCGCAAAACAGGGAGCGAGCAATACAAGACGTAGAGGGTTGATCAGATGAAAAACGAATTAGAAGGATTGGATACGGTAGGTGTTAGGCACAGATGTAGGGTTGATGGATGCATATGATGACGGTTGTTGGGATGATATCAAGAGAAACGGCCGGTGAGGAACTGCAAGATACAGAGCGCGTGCACTCACATATATGTGCAAGTTTATATATATATATATATATGTTATATATCTATAGATATAAGAGGAGCAGGAGCAATAACAATGGGGTTCTAGAAAGAAATTAACAGTCATTGGGAGGAGTAGGTAAGGTTAGATCAAATGGTTGTAGAATTACCTTTGGAATATCGTGGTGGATTAACTTCATGACAGGTGCACATGGCAGCCCAACGGATAGAAAAATAGAATGCGGAAGCACAGAAGTGATGAAGGCTGCGAAGAGCAGTTCATGAAAGGATGAAGATGAACGAGAGGATCGAGGAGAACAGGTAAGAATGGGTCTAATTATTTGATCAATGCAGGTGCGACTTGTGGTGACGGACCAGAGGAATCGAGCAGTGGCAGGTCAAACGATTTAGAACTGTAAGAGAACATCATGACGTAGCGTTGTCATTACATTGATGGAACATGGAAAGGCAGACCAAACTGAAAGGCACAAAAGAAATGCCTGTGGCCCAATTGGGGGTATCTGAAAAGCATCCATCATGCATGGAGGGGGCTAGAAATTGATATGGGAAAGGGTGGTAGCGGGAGACGGTGGAGAAAATAGAGGGATCCATTGCTAGGGGTCATATAGTAATAAGCCTGTGCTACACTGCAGTAGATGGTCAGCGGACAGGGCACAAAACTCATCGTAGAACAGGTAGCGGACATTGGAATAGGCAGAGGGTGGTGTGGATGGCAAGAATGATCTGTAGAGACTTGATGTGGTAAATATGAGGTACAGATGTAAAAAAGGTTGGACGCAAATCATGAGGGTCAGCCGGATGGTAGCATGAGAAATAGCCGGCTAAAATGTGCAGGATGCAGTACATATATATATATATACATAAAGTACATAAATAGATATGCGAGGAGCAGGGGCCAACAGCAGTGGAGTACTTGGAGAAAAAAGTATCAATGATTGGAAGAGGGAGATAGGATTGGATCAAAGTGTGCAGGATTGGCTTGGGAGAATTCAGACGAAGTTTCTCATGACGGAATAACATAGGGGATCAACAGATAAAGAAGACTAATGAAGCACAAAAGTGATGCCGGCCGTGAAGAGCAAATAATAAACGATGGAAGATGAAGGGTAGGATCGAAGACATCAGGTAAGAATGGGTCTAATTAATTGATCATTGCAGGTGCGACATGTGGTGACAAACCAGAGGAATCGGGTAGTGACTGATCAGACGGTTTGGAACTGTAAGAGAACACCATGACGTAACGTTGTCTTTACAGTCGGTGGGATATGGAAAAGCGGACCACACTGGAAGGCACAGAAAAATGCCTCTAGCGAGCAATAAGCGGATCAAGGGATGAAAGCAATGGCCGAGGAGACACAGGTAAGAAATGACCAATCAGATCTTTTTACTGCAGATGAAACACGAAGGAGGTGGAGAAAGGAGCAGGAGGCCCCAAGATAAGTGAACCGGTAATGAAACAGAAAAGCCAACAAAATGAGTGCGCAACGCAGTTGGGGAAATGGACCTGGAGAGCTGTGTGCCCGCAGACAACTGAACAGGGGGATGCCAATCTGGACACTGGACAGAACCACAGAGGAATTGCGGAACCAAGAGAGGAAAATATGGTGGTGGTGATTAGATAATAAATGTGATCGTAAAAGAAGCGAAGTTTGGAGCGGCAAGTTCTAATATGCGGATCGGTCATGGGTGCGGGTGTGATTGGTGCATAGTGGCATTGTGCATGAGGAGGGAGAAAAAGGAGGGATTTAATAGGACGACAGGTATAAGAATGCTATCGATGGGCATTCGTAGCAGAGGGCAATACCAAGCGCATAGAGAATAGAAGCCAGCAATGACGGCAGGTGGAAAAAGAGATATTGGCGAGCGTCAGCAGAGAAGAGTGGTTGGGACGATAGTGACTCAATGCAATGAAAGTTGATGTAGAGAGAGGCGATAGGAAGAAGGACAGAACGGGTAGGTGTATAACGTGGTAGAGCGACAAAAATGGAAAGTGGCAACAGATGAAAAGAACTATGGGTGAACAAACTGTGGCGGAAAAAGGATGGGGAGCACGCAATTTTCAACCGACAGTATTGGATTCGGCAGTCCGAGAAAAGTTAGAGCTTGTGATCCATAACCGGTGCTAGTGGGTGAGACTGGCCTTGCGCTGAGCACCCAACCTGGAAAACACTTCTTGACGTGAACACAGGAGGTGTGATCTACCAGTCTAATTGCGTTCGCACATCGTTGCAGACGGCCTGCACGCCCGATGTGCGCCGGCCATAGCTGTGGATGTGACCGCGCCCCACACCGTTGAGAGTGGCACTAGTGTTCATTGATAATTTTACAGGGGACAAAACGACCGCGATAGGGGTGCGTGACCCAGGAACAATTGACCAAGACGTGAGACCATGGACAGGAGAGCCAACGGAAACAGCGAGTGGTAGACGACCGTGTAGCAATATTATCCAGGTGAACCTTCCAGGTAGATGGTAAGTACAGTGCCCGAAGTGGTTGGCCGTCATCTAGGATCACTGGAAAGGGAAAAGGGATAGAGAAGCGCAGTCTGGGTGTGCTTTGGCTGAGAAGCGACGGATACTGAGTAGATAAAATGTGAATATGATGGATGAGAGATGAACGTAGGTGAGCAATAGGGTTATCTTATGAAGGCAGGAGGTAAGTTCGCTATGGATCAGTGAAGGCAATGGCCGTAGTTCGCGGCACTAGAGAGAGGGGGAGTGTCGGGCATGGGGTGTACCTAGTGGCCTGTGGCGCAAAGGTAATAGAATTACAGTGTGAGGCCTCTTTCAAAGGCCAGGTCGTCGGAGACGAGCTCATTGGTGAGCAATATAGCATTGGGAACTGTAAAGTATAACACAAGTGCGCGCCTAAAAGCGAAATGTGAGGAGGCCTTGCGTAAGCTAGGGGGGAGCTTATTCCAGGTTTTGGAATAGGCTGACAGAAAGGATCGGGATTTCAGGCTGAGATTAGGTTGAAGGGCAGTGAGAGAGAAGGTACGATGTCGGACCGGGCAGGAGCAGAGCGCAGCTAATGAGATGGGATAAGAGGTGTAGGCCTGGTTATGGATTAGCTTAAAGAGGAAAATAAGGTTGAGCCTCATGCCACGACTCCATAGAGGCTCAACTTGTAGGAGCTTACAGCGCTGGCGGTATGTTAGGGCTATGGATAGGCCAAACGGCTTTCTGGTGAAAGTGCTCTGAACGTTCTCAAGAGATACAATAGAGGAACGTGGCCAGGGGCTGGAGGTAATTGGACAATATTCTAGGAGCGGTCTCACATGTGAGAGATCCATGGAGAGACGACTGGCCGGTTTTGAGAAACACCGATTGCTCAGGCCTAGGGTTTGCTTAGCTCTAGCGATTTGGAACGATGCCTGTTCTGAGAAGTTAAAGGAACACGAGTGGTATACGCAAAGATCGGTAACCATGGGGTGTATGGGGATGGGCAGGCCGTCCGGACAATTTTGGCCGGGTGGTACAATGCACTTGTATGGAAGGACGGAGCTTTTCTCCGCAGAGAACTTCATGAACCACGAGATGCACCAAGTTTGGAGAACGAGCAAGTCACGCGATATGTTGCACAGAGTCACAGGTATGACACTAAGCAGAAAAGAGTACACTATTTTTATATGGTCAGCAAAGAGGAAAAGAGTGCTGTGTTGAATAGAAGAGAAAATGTCATTGATATAAATAAAGGAATAGTAATGGACCTAGGACACTGCCTTGGATGGCGCCGCTAGTAATTGGTTTGGCGGAATATAAGTGGCCGTCAACGAGCATAGCTTGTGATCTGTGAGAGAGAGATAAGAGGATAGCCAGGAAAGGAAAGGGTCAGTAATACCGAGAGACCGGATTTTGGCTAACAGATGCATATTGGGAACACGGCCAAAAGCCTCAGACATGTCGAGGTAAAGGACGGTTACAGAGTTGTCGGCGTCTGCAGCAGACAATAGGACATTGAGAAGTCAAGCCGGCAGGAAGAGCAGGAACGGGAGTTCAAGAAACCATGCTGACCTGGGTTCAGCAGGTTGTTGGATAAGTGGCACTAGACAATTAAATATTGGTATATTTCTCGGCCATGGTCGAGACACACGCGCTAAAGCATGATCATGGTGCACAAGTTACTCAATAAGATGAAATGTTCACATATTCTAAGTATGAAAGTCGAGAGTATTAGAGGTGAAAAAACAAAGACAGGAAAAGTTTGAATGGATCATTCTGATAATGGTTTGCGCGGCAGTTTTAAACCAGTTTCGAGTCCGGATCAGGCAGTGGTGCGCAGTGGAGATATCGAGAAAATCGTTAACGCAGTGCTAAGGAGGCATTATTAACAAGAATGATGCAAGCCCAGGAAACCAGAGGCCAACTAAGGTTCTGCAGATGGAATAAATTTTGAACAAGAAGAAAAGGGGAGAAAATCGACGCATGCGAAGAGGATAGCGATCCATGAAGACAATGCAGACCCTGAATGACGGATTTACCGGGGTTCTGTAAACGGAATGAGTTTTGAAGTAAGGGGACATGAGGCCAATTTCGTGAAAGTGAACTGGCGGATGTGGGAGAAACAGCAGTCCATGAAAAGGTGAGTTTAGATTCAGGGCCAGTAGCATGTACTATTCAGAAATAAGAAGGCGCAACTGGAGGGTCCTCGAGAAGTGGAGAGTCAAATTCCAGCCGGCTACGGTTCGGAGGAAAGATAACCTGTGTTAACGGATAATAAAGTGGGAAAATCTTCGCATGGACTTCAGCGTTATGCTGTTTCAATGACAAATATATATGTATGTGATGACGCATTTGCCTTCAGTGTTATTCTGGTAACGTACGACATCGAATGCGTAAGTTTCGTCTGGCAGGGCAAAGTATGTGTCAGTCAATCAGCCGAGTGTGGATGTATGTTAGCGGCATGCGCGTGAGCTGGAATTCGTGTTGGCTGGGTTAGAAAATGCTGAACGATCTGATAAGCAGTTAGGGGTATCTCCTGTTGTGTGGTTGGATTTCGGTCCCAGTTGCCATGGTAGGTTCCACTTGAGTCTCTGTCCGTACGAGTCAAAGCGGCCTCCTTGATTAGCCAATTTGGCGACTGAGATAGTGGGAGACAACGACCTGAAATAAAGGGAGATTGCAGTCTGGACGTGGTTCCAGCTGTGGGTTATGATAACATATGAAGACAATAAACAATGGATTGGTTAGGTCTATGTGAATGGGGCATGGGTAAAATAGGCTCGCAGTGGATTTGAGCTATACTGCTGCAGGCTGACGAAGTTGCGTACACAGGCTTGGTAACTGTATGCATTTCAAAGGATTTATGATTTGCCCGTGGTTAGTAATGATAACCCCCAATACCGTTTGCTTACGCAGAACGCAGTTTGGCACGAAGCGATAAGATAGGTTTGAAATAACAGACAGAGCGAGTAGGACTACCATACTGTTTGCGTGGCGCTACGCTGTTACTGTCTCTTTCGGTATAGTGGTTGTTCTATACTGAGTAGTTTCTGAGAAGTCAAAGTAGAAGGAACTATTGGGGTGACAGTGGTTATAGATTAGAGGTAATTGGTCACTTGTCTTGGAACATTGACGTGAGTTCATCTATGCTCTTCCTCGATAGTGCTATCGTACTGAGATTAGGCTCCAATGTGAGCAAGGAAATCTGATGTGGATATGATTGCATGGTTACCGTGGTATCTTTTTCGTTGTTATCGTACTGCAAAGCAGGACTACACCGATGTGAGGACTGGTTTGGGGAACCGTGTGAGGTGGGTCCGAATTTTCGTCATGGAAGCAAACTCTAGCGGTCTACATTCGGTGCTCATGGTAGGCGGCACAAGGGCCTGCTTCAGGTAGGGAGGTAGCATGATACACAACTACTGGCATCCAGCACGTGGCGCTCCAAGAATGATCCACACTTTTTAAACGTTCTTATTATTTTTTTAATGGTTTTATCACAGTCAGGTATCTGGCTATCAGAGAAGGCAGAGCTGCTTTTGGTAAGCGACTACAGCTCCCACGCCCCGGCCGAAACATGGACCGCATGTAACAGGCCGCGTTGGGAATAGGTCCACCACACCAGTCAATCCGTAGCGACACTACAACCCGCGGACATGGGTCACATGTGACAAGGCTGGTGTGCCTGGAAGACAAAACAGTGAGGTATTTTTTCTCACTTTTTTGTGCCAATCTCTTACATTTTGGTGTTCATGTCTTATTGGTGGTCAACTCTGTGTAGGGAGACCTTCACGGCCAGGAATGTTTGCAGAAGTGCCGCGCTAACACTCGCCTTATCCGTGAAGTCAGAACCCTCATACCGTTTACATGGGACAAAAAATGCAGGGGGAGGTAGAGTCAACCACGGCCTGCGATTATTCGATGGGGTTTATGTTCAACACAACGCCAGTCTGCACAAAGATGGGGTACAACTTGCAGCACTAACAACGTGATTCGTCGGTACGATCCATAGATGGTTAGTAGTTTTGCTGGCTAAGTATCAAGTGTTGTATAGGCCAGTCGTGGAGGATGCTAGAGTTCTGTGATGGGGGCAGAATTTGAGCTGTGAATGTCTAATGGTGACTACTGGATGGAGGTTGAGGAGTTTGACAGCTGCTGCTTCTTGGGTTAGAGACAGAGGCATAGACCTAATAATAATCAGCACTGGAAATGTTCAAAGTCTATCTTTCATGCTTCCAGTGGTATTTCATATAATCAAATACGACTTCTGAAGCACTGGCCTCAGTCATGAGAGTTATTATGTTTAGGCATTGTAAACTAGTAGGTTTACGCTTAGATGATGGCAATTACGTCGTATGGTATGGCACATCCTAGATTATCAAGGGTTTGGGTTAGTATCCAACGTTTTCCTCACAAGCTCTGTCAAAAGACATAAGGATTCTTAAGAGCGATCAGTTTTTGGATGTCCAGAGCTACGTGTAGTCCAGACTTAAACATAATTAGGGAATCTACGGAACGTACATCAGCTGGGAGTTTATTCCACAGAGTGGCATATTTCAGGAGGAAGTTGATGGTAAAAATTTGGGATTGTTTTGCTGTCCTAGATCGTATGTTTTTTTTGATAATACTCCCCATGATTTTGCAGACTACTGGGGTGTGGTTATTGGGCCGATAGTTACCTGGGTCTTGTAGTGCACCCTTTTTGAAGCGCGGAATTATAACAGAAGATTTCCATTGAGGTGGGACGAAATTATGAAGCATGGAGGTGATGTATACACTAAGTAACAATAAAGAGAGGTTAGGGCCACCAAGAAGGAGGAGGGCAGATGAGAGATCATCTGATCCCGGTTTCGGGGAAGGTTTAATAGAGAAAACTGATTTTTCAATTTCTAGATGGGTGAAGGGAATCGATGAAAGGAAGGCAGAGATGCATGGGTGGATTGTAGGAGGGAGAATACCAGGACAGCTTATAAGGGAGGAAGAAAAGCAATCATTGAAGGCCTCAGAAATAGATGCTGGAGTATTAGCGGTACATGAGCCACAGATGAGGAACTTGGGCGAGGTATGATTGGATTGATTGGACCTTTTACCAAGCAGGTTGGGCAGGTGGCCAGTTTTGTTTAGGTGTGCTAGGGCGATGGCCTTTTGCCTTCTCAGATGCGAATCGACCATGCTTTGCTGCTTCGGTTGTAGCTGGTTTATGCCTAGAAGAATTGCAAAGTCGTGTGATCTAGCGAAGGTAGGTTGCAGGTTAGACAGCTTACGCTCATAAAGTGACAGGCGTGAGCTGCTGGACTTGGGGCGTGGATTGGCACATGGGTTGGTGGTACTTAGGCAGTGTAGGAGGTTGGAGTACAGTTCAAAACAGTGAGGGGGTTGGAGGAAAAAAATGGGCCCCAGTTAAGAGAGCGGATTATCATTGGCAATAGGAGCCAGTTACAGAAACGGCAGGAAGTCGGAACAGGGGGAAAGGACTGCATCGGATGAGAACAGCTGAACTTGCACCCGACAATACGGTGGTCACTACCCGGGAAGTGATCAGTAATCTGGGTGGTCATACCAGGAACATCAATGGCGAATACTAGGTCCAAGATGTTGTTCCCTCTAGTAGGGCAGGAGACGTGTTGGGTCCATCCACCGAGGCGAACACAGGAAAGGACGGTGGAGAGAGCAAGAGGGCGAGTATAGGAGGACCAGAAAAGTGAAGGAAGTTTAAAGTCATCCACAGTAATTTTTGCACTGACAGGGTAGTCAAGCGCAGCATTAAAGACATCCACGGCAAAGTCAATTTTTGCAGGCTCCAGACCCGGGTGGACGTAGACACAGCCAAGGAGGAGGTTCCGGCCGCATGCTTGAATAGACAGCCATAACGAATCCTCAGTAAGTAGAAGAGAGAGGTGATCAATAATACTAGCGTGGATAGTGCATTTGACAAAGGCTAAACAGCCCCCTCCACGCCTGGACTGGCGGGTGTTCGAGAAGCATTGATACCCAGCTATGCGAACAAGGTCAAGCGAAGTATCATCTGACAGCCAGGATTCAGTTACTAGTATAGTGTCAGCGTTTGAGGTAAATACCAGTGATCGCAGATGCGATATTTTTCTCATTATTGATCGAGCGGTAGTGAGAACTGGTAGGAAGGAGTTCAGTGTTGGTGTGCGCAAAGCATCGATGCCACGTGCAAGACTATTGGGATCAATGTGGTGACAGTAGTTGGGTCTCAGTGGGGATAGAGCATCGGTAGAAGAGGGAGGGCAGGCAGAGTTGGGTGGGGGACGGAAAGTAGGAGAAGTGTTAGCATTAGGCGCAGCCGATCGCTGTGGGTGATCAATACGGTGGGTGTGCAGCATACCGCTGATGTGAGCCGGAGGGGTACAATGCGGTACAGGGGGAGGGGGCACGATGTGGCAAAGTGAGAGATTAAGAATATCTGTCGAAGCGGAGCGGACAGGAGGGAGTGCATGGTGTAAGGTGCTAAAAGACATGACATCGAGTGGGGAGCGATCAGTGATATGGGTTTGTGAAGGTTTATTTATATGGTCCACAGGGCGACTGGCAATATGGCCACGGGTGCGGAGGGCACTGGTCAGGAAAAAAACGAGATCTTAACCGCTGGTAGAATACCCTTTGGGCAGAGTCACTATAAGGCCGGTAGGTCGGCGCGGGGGTGAAGGTATGTGGAAGAGTAACTGGTAAGTAGCGTGGAGTGGGGGGGCTGAAAGGGAATGGCGAAATTTGGAAGGGTTTGGAGGCTCATGAGGGGCAAGGGAGCCGGAAAGTGGGGAGGTGGGGAGAGGAGGCGGGATACAGGTATGAACCTGGAGTATCTTCTAGGGTACGTACGTGGTACTTCAGGGTTGGAGGAGGGTTGGTGGAGGGGAGCAGAGGGGAACAGCGGGGGCATGCTGGGGCTATAGTATGGAGGGTTGGTGTCTGGGGGCAAGGCGGGATATAGGGTAGCAACGGAGATGGAGGATTGGTTTAACCCACTCGATCAGAGAGAGGGGAGGACAGTGGAGGGAGGTGCGAGGCAGTGGAGGGGTGAGTGGCATTGGCAAGGCCATGAAGGTCACTCCTGCATAAAGGGACGATGGCGTTAGACTAATCTGTATGGTGGCCCTACTGGTTTTCACCTGGGGGATCCGAGAGTACGCTATAAGGAGAGGCCGACTGAGAGTGGGGGTAATGGGTGGGGTGGTTAGTTGACCAAGCGCGGACCTGGCAGGAGTACCAGGTAGGCTCACGGGAGGACTGGAGCGGCCTTTATGAGGATAACAACGAGGTGTCGCGGCTGAGCTAGCAGCTGGTGGGTAGTTGGTAGAGACGTTAGAGCGAGATCGGTGGTTGACAACACCTGGCAGCGGCTCTGAGGACGGATAAGAAGTAGTACGGCGAAGGCTGATGATTGTACCAGGGTCTCGTTTTGGCTCTGAGGCTGTGACGAGGAAGCGCGGGCTAAATACTGAAGCGGTGCCGCTTGGGCCTGTGGTCGGGGTGCGAGGGCGACTGGAGGTAGAGGCTACTGGGGTAGATGGTAGAAAAGGGCTTTTGTGTGGAAGCGGAACCGGGGGTGGGGAGTGAGACATATCTACGTCAACAGCTTGCAGGTAGGCAGGGTAAGGCTCTGGGCTCGCCTTTGACTTCTTGCCAGTGGGGCATTGAGTAACCTTCATGTCGGCTCCGGTGGGGTCAGCCTGCATGGGTAAGGCAGAGTTGCTTCTCATCGAGCGAAGTATTGCCCGTTGGATAGGGGCTTTATCAGGGAGTATCTTAATGTCCTTATACGGCGAAGTGGCAGCAATTGTCGACTTGTTGCTAATGAACTCTCTGGCTGTTAGATCGTCCATGAATTGAAATGGCAGGGGGCAACTATGTCGCTGGGACTTTTTACGTAGCCTCCTGCAGTGGCATCTACAGTGAGTCATATTGCACGAACTTGGTATGTTGTGTTTCGCTAAGGAAAGTGGTAAGCGGTCTAGAACATAAAAACCACTGCTTTCTTGCAGTTGGTAATGCGGTAGTATATTTCAGTAGACACGGAGTCGAGGAGGTGTCCCACCGAAACCAAGTTCCTGGGTGATGTAGCGGTTACAGGATCAAGGAGAGTAGCCAGTGGTGAAATCTTTGAAGAGATTTCGTCAATTAGCTTGACCTTGTTCTAAAGTTCGAGGAAACTCTGCCTAAAAACACTGGGACTATTAGAAGCTTCACCGTCGACTTTAACGAGGGCGACAGAGCACGGCCAGGTTTCTGGGAGTAGTTGGGTCTGTTTGGATCTGCCAGCTTAAGCGACACGGATTTTCCGAGCAATGGCTGGGGACCGGGATGGCATGATAAGTAGGAATATATGACGGAGGTAAAGAGATATCAGGAATTCGGTCAACTAGACGGAGACAAGCCAAAGGTGTGAGCAGACCAGGAGTGTACCTGGGTGCTATGTGCGCAAAGGTCTAGATAAGACCTATGCAACAATGTCGTACGGGAAGTGAGCTGTATGACCCGCTATATATAAAATTGGGATTCGAAGACCTGGGACGATGAGAAATAGCGAGATAGAAGAAATTTTGCTGTGTGGTGTGCACAGGTGCAACCCCACAGAATGCGGTAGGTACTTAATTGTTGCTTGGATCACAACAGCAGGTTGTGCGGGGAAATATGTTGTAGATATGGGGTCGATGGACCGGGTGGAACGAGAGTGTGGTCTTATGGCAGAAAAACAAATAAATGGGGGCACAAAGGGACAGAAACTTCAGGAGGTGCACCGGTAGATGCGTGGCGAGAATAAAGTAGGCGTTGGGTTACAGCGAGGGGATGTAGAAACGCAGATGGATCTTATTGTGGCGAGAATCAGGGGAGCTTTGCTAGGTAAGCCATGTAGAATGTTAATAAATGGAATTGGAGCAGTGACTAACCAATATAATCCATAACTCTAACTCGCGATAGGTACTAGCGTCTGCATGGTGGCGTGCCGTATTTGTTTACGCGACTAGGTCACAGTTTCAGGTAATTAGGTGGTATATGCTAGGGTGGACACAGCTACAAGTCTAAATAGTGATATAAGCAAAAAAGAACACGAGACAACCTGAATTTCACTTCGGGGTGACCTTGATCATAACTCACAGCTGGAACACTCTCCAGACTGCAGCACTCCTGATCTCTTTCAGATCGCATTGGCTACTTGAGTAGCCATTGGCCAACTCGACATTTATCCCGGATTACCATAAAGACTAGACGATTTGAACAATGGTTTAAACTTATACTCTCGCCTGCTGACGTTATATGGAGCACCGTACACGCAGTAACAAACCCTCATGAAAGTCTCACCGAATCGCAGAGGTGATTCCTGACACCAACCATCAATCCACATCCGCTCATCGTCTATTCCCAATAATCCATTCCAACAGTTCAATTCTTTCCGCGTTGCAGTACGAAACCCAGCCCTCGCCGCTGTCAACTTTGTCGAACCAGCCTCTCCTTACGTGCTACCCTCAACAGTCTACCTGCCATCATATGTAACCATGGTCTTTATGAAACAGAATGCCAGCCATCTGCAGCCAACCAGAATGCGACTAATGATTTTTTATCACACACAAAAAGTTTTTTTCCTTTTCTCCTTTGCACTCTTCTAACTTCTGCCTAGCCGTACCAGTAGAGTTTGTCTCCACCAATCCGTTTCATTGACGGCTCTTCTTTGAAAGTCGGTTACGCGTCCATACACCATTCATGCTCTTCAAAAGTCCACTGAAATCCTTGTGAAGCTTTTCGCCTTCATGTTAATTTCCATATGACACTGAAATCGCCTGCACAAAAGGTCCGTTTTATTATCACCTTTGACTCACTTGCATTTATTTCACATGCTTTCTCCACAGTTACCCAATTATGGACCAGCGTTCTATATTTCGCTGTTATCTCTGACTGCATGTTGATAGCCCCATGCGTGCTTCAATTTTAGTCTTGTTCGTTGGCATCTCCTCCGCACAGTTACTCGTTTGTGCCCGTCCGGCTGTCGGTTATACCAGCAACCCCACGTTTGTCCAGCTATCCACACCGCCCCCAGCGATTTCGAAACCGATTTGCAATTCCCACTTCAACCATTACCACTTTAGTCCACTCAAACACTATATGACTTTACTGGTGTATTTCGGCTGCTGTGTGATTCAATAACTTAGAAATTGTGAATACCTCACACTGAGGTACTGCTGTATTCTCTGATCTTGCCTTGTGCATGTGTGCTGACCGCGGTCAAGAAATATAGAATACAATTCAATTCAGTTCAATTCATTTTGCTGCTCAGAAACTCCACACGCGTGATCGGCTGCCTGGGACACCGGGAGGGATTTGATAACCAAGCTTCTTAGGCCGGTCAACTCATTCTCAAGGATGCGGACAGTGGCCCTTAGCTTAGCTATCTCTGCAGCCTGACTTTGAACTGCCTATTTAAGTGTATCCGCTGCCAGCGCATTAAGAAGGACCGTTTCGTCCGGACTGGGGAATGTGAGATTGGCCACAGAGGGGGAATCACATTGTCTCATGGGGAAAGTAGCCTCGTCTGAGCAAGCGGTTATATAAATGGTGGGGGGCATTGACATTATTCAGGATCCAGTCAGCACAGATAAAGATCAACTTAAATGGAGGGGACGAGCTGTGAGTTCTAAAAATTTCAAAAACAGCTACACTCACCGAGGGAGACGACCGCACCGCTGGTGTAGCGCAGTAAGTAAAAAAGTCCTCCTGTTTAGCATCCTCCTCGGTTAAGTCAGAACCTGCTCCCGTAAAAAGTCTTTAGCCCCTGGTCCTCTGTTCGTGAAACGATAGCAAATATACTCGGCAGCGCGCAAAGCACAACTCAAAACGCTGAAGCGGGACAACGTGTGTATTGGAGGAGCGCAGCGGCGTGCAGACGACGTACACGAGCGGAGCAAGTGGCGCCACCAATAAGGGTAATTGTTCGAATAAACAAATTTGTTAGTCTTTGTCATCTAGTATTGTATCGATCGCTCTACACCTCAGTTGCTCAGTTTTCTCCGTAGACTCCCCGCTGAAACTACGCAGGAAACGTAAAAATTCACCGCCTATTGACTGCGAGAGTTCAGGTCTTGGGTCGTGTCCGGCCGTGCCCCAGATAATTTCAAGGCTGACCTTATTTGGCTCTTTGGACTTCCCGATGCTGCCACAGTGGAAGCTCTTGCCCTCAACAATGAGGTAGCAGTGAAAAACGGACCGGAAGGCACTTCCTTCAATTATGCCCCTACCAAACGGGCTTGCAGGGCCCTCGTAACCAGCCGCCTATTGCCGACAGCCAATCATTTAAATATCCGCGAGTGGCAAAGGTTTAGGATTTAGAGATAAGCACCATAGCCCAGTCAAAAACTAGTCAAAAATTAATCCTGACTTAGTCTTTCTCGGACAACGTTTGATTTGCCCTAGGATGCAACTGATTGTGCTGTTTAAATTTGAATTTCAGCAAGCTAAGGCTCATTACTTTATCTTGAGGGATTACTTACTGAGTTATGAGCAACCTCAAAATGAGAGAGGTAAACACCCTCAATAAGTACTAGGAGCCACCCGGGTACTACCTCGTGACCAGCACCACCATAAAAAGTAGCATTTCGCCACACAAATGAACTAGTTCTCTAAAGTCGGCATACCTCACTTCGCGGTTCCCTTAATAAAAGCATTCTCCGGTCTTTCGTACTGCGTCGACCACCCACACGATACTAAAGCTCTCGGCACTGTGCGAGCACTTTAACCTGAATGGCACTCTTCAAGACCCATGTAAACGAGAAAACGATTGGGAGAAATGGGGATTAGCATGTGCTTGAGAGCGTCGAACGACTGCTGGTGTGTTTGACGGCTCTTGTACTCTCGAGGTCCGATGTGCTCCGGTCCATCGGTTCTTCCGCGTTCACTGGCTTCCTTAGCATGCGAGCCTGAAGAAGCAGCTTCATGTCCATCCAAAAAGGCTTCCAGTTGTTGTGTTCAGTGCCACGGTAACCATTTGGTATGTTGTCTAGTGGGTGTTCTTCTTGAAAGTACATGGGAGTCAGCTAGGCTACGGATGAAGCCAAGGTGACCTTGTGAACCGGTCCGGGGATGGGCAAGGCAAACTGAAAGGAAATAGCAACCGAGGGCGCTGGCGGATGTTCGACCGTATTAATAGCGCATGAATGACTTTCCGTCTTATTGTAGGCACCGTGAGACTGGGGAATGAATTTATAACCACGGATTATAACTTCTGGCTTCAACTTATTGGTTAACTCAAAGCGAATTTTTCGAACTTAGTGCCAACAATCGGTCGTAAAAACCATCATCAATTTGGCCAAACGGTCGGGAGTTCGCAGATGGCGAACACAACGATTGCTTTGCGTTGCAGGTGCGGGCGGAGATTCCGACGGGCTAACTCCCGAGCTTTCACTAAGCTTAATTGAGGGTGAACCAAGTAATAGTTCACTCGAGGCATGTGATTGAGTGGCTTCACCAGGAGTGCGTTCGCTGGAGAGCTTACATTATATGACGGAAGTTTTGGGGCAGCCAATGGACACGGAGAAGTGTCGCCCGCGGATGTCGATCAAAAACATTTTCGCCTTGCTTCTTATTCCCCCAAAACGGGCCAGTGTGGGGCGTTTGTAGTGGTGGTCGAACCTTATCCACGCGAAAAGAATGCATGGCTGGTGGTTCCCAAAGCCACAAAAACATGACATGCTACTGTTATTCGTGCGGCGGACTGACCTTCAGCACTCGCATGTGCTGATTTGGGCGCCGAGCGTAGTTGCGGCAGTTGAAAGTCACGGTTTGTGAGGGGGCTAACAACTCCCTATCCAAACTAAATACACAGCTATATACCAGCAATGCCGCTGTTGTGTGTAATTCTTCCTTGACGGTACTGTGCAGAATTAGTGTAAATTGCAGCTTTTTACTTCAAAGTGGGTTACTGTTTCTCCGAAGGTCTGCTTGTAGCTTCCGGTGGAAAAGCTCAACCATACTATTGACCGGAGGGCGGTGGTTTGTCGTCTGAGTATGCTGACAACCAAGTATGGCGAGTAGGCCCTCAAGAGCGCCCTCAAAGTGTGGAACACGATCGGTAATCACTATTGCCGGGTAGTCGGAATGACGAGCCCAGATGTTCAGAAAAGATTACGAGGCCCCTTCCGACGATGAATAGGGATGGGTTGCTGCCAGCGAGTAAAACCATTCACGCATGCGAATGCGTAGACACCCAAGCGAAGTGGGAGGTAGTACTAGGAGGTTGATGAGCCCATGGAGAAAATGTGTTTCAGATTACGGGAGCCCAGCGAAAGACGTTTAAGTACGTCCATGAGCCGCGACGAAGTTAAGATGCATTCGAGCAGTACTTAGCGAAATTCGATACCAATCCCCAAAATGACAAAGCGATTATCCGTAAAATTATACAATTCTAGATTATCAATCACAGCATCTTTTCGGTGCTTTAAAATGTCACGTGTAGTGAAGAAGCCCTCCGATATTGCCCCATCCTGCCATACTCCCGGTACTATAAGAAGTAGCCTTATTCAAGTTACGGCAGTCTTGAAACAGTGCTCTGTTGACCTCTGCAACTTTGTACGCTTAGCAATGGAAAGAACAGGCGCTTTAGACCAAAGAATTTCTGATATAACGTCTCAGGTTCTAAAGTTGGAGGATACCATATCCAAACTCGCCCCTCTGCTTTCATCGCTGAACTCACCGAACGTTCTACCCCACAAGACCTGACAGCTGCTGGCAGCCTTATCGACTCTTCTGCATCTGAAGTTCACATAAGAGTGCGAAACTTCCGTGATACAGTCAAGTTTATTGTCCCAGTGAGAGTACCCCTTGAGCATGTCAAGCATGCGTTGTTAAATGTTTGTGGTACGACCTACCTTCCTTGTCGAATAACTAGGCTGCGTCTCCGCATTCATCTCTTTGATTGTCCAATAGTTATGCGATTTGTAAATGATCTATCCTCAAAAGAGTTCATTAAAGTGCATATCATTAAAGCTTCTAGTTCCCTCTATAAAAACAAAAATAGCCATAGATAAAACTCTTCTTCGAAGAGAAACTACCGGATCTTCTTCGACTTTCCCCACGAGAATGACGGTTGATATTCCTGAGCCTTTGATACAAACAGCTCATCAATCCACTGCTTCTTCTCAAGTCCCCACTGCTTTATCTTCACGCGCGCCCTCCTCTTCTTTACAACCATCCACCGCCTCATCATCTGCTTCCGCTCTGGATTCCTTGAAACCTGATCCCATTACTGTTGACCTAGACATGTCCTCTTCCCCCTTCTTACTGCCATCCAGTAGAAGACCCCATCTATTACCTCGCTCTCCCTCTTCGTCGCCTGTTTTGCAAACCCAAAACCCTGATTTGCTGTTTGTTCCCTCCGGTGATAAACTACTCGCAGTCCAGAAGAAAAAGTCTACCAGTCCTCCTACCATTCTCACAAACCCCTCCTCCATCCAACTGTCACCTCTTAAAACAACTAGCCCTAAATCACCGAATCCGGTTTCAACCTTAAAACGTATCCCTTGCTCCTATGTGTCGAAAAATTCTACAAATTCACCGCTTCCACTGCCGGCCATTACCAAAATATAGCTTCCATACGCCGTCCACTCTACCCCATGTCGTACTTTCCACCTGAAAACTACATCTACTGCCGCCGATACTAAATGCTCCATATATGGTGTTCCGCCCAACTTGCCTTATCCCTCCCATAAAGTGCGGCTGATTCTATCCCTCCATAAATCTATTCCTCAAACACTTTCAACCTTGCCCTCCACCCTATCCCTTCACTCGATACTCGATTCTGATTAGCCGGCATTTCTCAGGTGCTTCTTATCACCTTTGCCTGCTGTCGGCCCGTCATATTCTGCAGGTTTTTCCTTTTTCACCGACGGTTCCCCCTCCGTTGATGCCCAGTTGTTCTGCAACTTAGCAGTCCCTATTATTGCACCGTTTATTTCGGCTCGGCTGGAAGCCGCTCTATCTGAACCTCTACTAGCCTCAACGTTCATATATTCTCCATTGACTCTGAATTCCACTCTTCCCGATCGCGGTAGCTTGTCCTTTACCAACACAGCTCCCCCCTGGTATGCCTGTACCATCTCACACAGATGGCATATCTTTGGCTCTCTTCAGCTCTCGTTCTATTCTCGGTAATCTCCTGCGCCGAAAAAAAACGTGCTCACATATAATTACAACCTTATCTTGATAACGAAATCCTGGCTGTCTGAGAGCACTCTCAGTGATCAAACATCTCTGGCGGGGTACAATCTTCTAAGGACCGACAAGGTGAACCGAAGCCGTGGTCGGTGCCTAACCCATGTCGCGAGAGTCTACACCACTACCTCTCTTTTACATACGGCGCTTGATTCTGTTCCTGATTTTCTTTGGTTTGTTATCAGCCTCCAGGTCACTGTTCTTTGCATTGGTCGTGTGTATCGCGCGTCAAATCCCTCTAGATCCCTGGCACCACTTCTTATTAAATTTTTCGAATACCTCCCTTTCCATCGATCTTTAACCGAGATTTTTGCTGGTGATTTAAATCTCCCTCAAGTCTGTTGGCCTACAGCCTCGTCTTCTCCCAACTTTTCGGACCCTATCACCAGTGTTCACCTTAGCGGCTGGACAAAACATGTTTCCGAACCCACCAGAAACTGGAACGTACTAGATCTGATATTACTCACAACAGGCCTCTCATCGACATGTCAGTAACACACAATTTCCCGGGCAGTGACCGTAAAATGGTTTCCCGCCATCTGCCACCTAGTGGCTCATCTAATCACGCACGCCCCTCCAACAGTACATTCCTATGCAAACATTTAAATTTGCTAGTCATATTTATTCGCCCAAAAGACTAGAGTGGTTATTTTCTCACTCATGACCCACAGATTGCTGCGGACATTTTCTAATCCCTTCCTGCCTGTTTGAATAAGTTGACTTATGCTTCGCAGGCTGTACCAGAAAAGGTACCCTGTCTTGCAACCGCACGAGAAGTATCATAAACTTCTCAAACAACTACATGATTCCAACGACTATTCAGTTTTATTGTTTTAAGCCACCGCTCCGCAATTATTCAACGACAAGATAATACTCGACTTTGTGACTAAGAAGTCAAGGCATTGAGTCATCCCAATAAATCGAAATTTCTTTCTGTGTTGCACTAAACCAGAAATACTGATATCTTGGCCGAATTTCCAACCCTGATTCTGGATAATAACTCAATTATTGAAAGACGCCTTTGAGCAATACGTAGCAAAATTCGATTCCAATCCCCAAAATCGCAACGCGGTTATCCGTGAAATTATACAATTCTAGATTATCAAATGGACAGCGACATAAAACTGATACGAACCTCAATTATGCGATCATGGGGACTCAGAAAACGAGAATTGAAGTGCGGCTTGCGAGAAAGGAGCACGTGCGTCACGCAAGTCCAGAATAGGATATGACAGAGAAGCGCGCTTCATGCGAACAAACCAACGTTCGTTCATGGAAACATACAGTGCATAAAAACAAGCCAATAATGTAAATGGGTGAGTGATGTCAAGGAAGCATGAAATCGCAGTGTTTCTGTGGGGATTTTCCACGGCCGGTCGCTACAACACCTACCAAAATCCTCCGAATCTTAGCAGAGTCAAAAGTTTGGAATAAGGGTGCTGATTCTTCCTACCCACCTAGACACTGCTGTCCGTGAGCACATCTAATACTTTCGTCGTCAACATTCTACTCACGATCGCACTTGATCCGGTGGCCACACTGACGCGGTACTACTCTACATCGTCCGTAAGAACGGCTGATCGATGGCGGGCGTGAAGGAGGAACACAGGTTCTGTCCTCGGGACAGCCGCCGAGCATCGGCTGCGTGTGCTTGCGTGGGTGTATGGGCGTGTGGGTGTCGTGGTTGAAGTCGTATATGGGCAGGTAGTAACAACTATCACCTACTGGAGGTATCTTGCATGATGCTAGTGATAAACGAGAAACAATCAGACCTGCGGCGTTTTTGACAGGGGTCATGAAGTGTAAACGTGTATCATGTAAGTGTGGAATTAGTGTGTGCCTGGGTGTATGATAGAATCACAACTACTGCCGCATATGGGAAAAGCCTCTTATAACGTCGACGAAGAACGGTGGGCACTGCAACGTGTATGATGGAGATCATGAAGCACAAACGTGTATCGCGTACGTATGTGTCTGGGCGTATGTCTTGTCCAAAACGTCAGTATGTCGTAAATGACCCCACACACGGGAGGCGCTTTTTCCACTTCAAAGACGATTGAGGAATAGTCTACCGGGGTTCTGTGTTATCGGCTTCTCCGTCTTCACTCTCGAGGAGGCTGATATTGTGTACGCCGCGGATTAGCATTCCGTTGGCTGTCTTCACCTTGGCAGTTGTTATTACCTCGTCAGAGCTTTTGGTGATTTCCATAACGACGCCCAAAGGCCAAGTGCTGAAATGCGCGTATTCGTCGGTTATCTTCACCACATCTCCAACCTTGAATGGTCTTGCTTTGATCAGCCACTTCTGTCCAGCTTGCAGAGCCAGTAGGTACTCCCGCAGCCATCGCCCCCCAAAAACCCTGGCAAGATAGTTTGCCTGGTCCCATCCATGAAGGCAGCTCCCACGAAGGTTTGTCGATCCCTGGAAGCCCTCGTTCAACCTTAACGTCAATAGGTCGTTCGGGGTGAGCGTCAAATGGATGGGGTCGCCGTTGCTTACTGGAAGCAGTGGGCAGCTGTTCAGACTTCTTTCGACCTTGGTCACGATGGTACCCAACTTTTCGTCATCTGGCGGCTGTTGCTCAATGATCGACAGCAATATTCACCTGGCGGACCTAACTAGGCGTCCCCATACGCCACCGCAATGACTGACCTGCGGGAGATTGAAGTGCCATCGTATGCCATAGGCCACGGTTCGATTCTGTAGCTTGTCCTTATTCATGTTCTTGTGTCATCGTTGCAGTTTCCGATGAGCGTTCACGCTGTTTGACCAATTTTCGGAGTGTATATCTGCTAGTATGCCTCTTCGGTTGACAAAGCTTTGCAAGGCCCGGAGGGAAGAGCCGATTGTCATCGGATGCGTAACTTCTAAGTGCGCCGCGCGTGACCTCGCGCACGTCATGAGACACCCGTATCGTTTTTCCAACCTCTTCCCACACTTGATACATGAAAGCTCAGAATAGTCCGGCCCGGCGTCACTGAACGGACGCCAACTCTGAGCCACTCCACATCCTGGCAGCGGAGCCTTGTGTTGTTTTCCCGCTGCGGCATTGCGTCTCCTACAATGTACACAACTTCGGATTACGCGCTTTACAGCCACTCTTCCTCTCAGCAACCGAAGGTGCTTTCGGGTGACGCTTGTCACGTGATTTTCCCCGGCATGTCCCTCTACGGCATGGGTGTGTCGAATCAAAAGTTCTATCATAGGTTGTCGAGCCGTTAGCAATATGGGATATTTCGTGTCAAAGCTCAGGTGGGAGTTGGTCAGCCTACCATCTACCCACAGTAACCCATTATAGAGTGTATGGTTTAAATGCTTCAAGTTTCCTTTCGGAGGCAATATTTTTTGTTGATTGGTCCCGCTTCATCGGCCCGATCGAGTTCTCGGGTGAAAGCCTCCCGTTGTACCATCTTGAATAAATCGTGTTCTGCGGCTCGTAATCCATCGGGGCTTATCTAACCCACTCGTACGCGGCTGGAAGGGTACACCCCTTTCATGACTAAAAAATGTCTCTTGAACCGGGCCAACCAAACTAATAAACGAAGCGTCTTCATCCCAGGAGGTAAACCTGACCAATCGTGACAAAGTGAATGTCGCTTCGACGGCTGCAGCCGTCATCACTAAGCCTTTGATCTGCAGTTCCAATTCCAGAGGGGACTCCAGTTCGTACACGGGCCAGTTCTGTTTGGACACTTGCGAGAATTTCGGTCCCCTCGTCCACGTGTCGAGTTGCCGGAAGCCGGTCGCACCTCGGGAGCACAGATCGGCTGGGTTATCGCCAGACTTCCCATAATTCCACTGGTTTATGGATGTTTCGTCGTGGATGGCCGTGAGCCGGTTAACGACGAAGGTACTAAAACGGCTCTTGACGTTGTTGATGTGGTACAGTATTATCGTCGAGTCCTTCCAAAAAACTTGCCGACCAAATGTAGAGGTCGCGACATCTCTTTACTGCTTGTACCGCCCTGACTGCTAACACGGCCGCGCTGAGTTCAAGGCGCGGGATCGAAACCGATTTCGGTGGAGCAACGCGGGCTTTGGCAAACAGGATCCTCGTAGCATATTGCCTATCTCCCGTGCACCATCGCCCGTATACAACGGCTGCGTAGCCAACTTCGGATGCGTCAGAAAAGGCGTGTAGTTCTCTCGCCTGTGTTGAATGGCCAGAGGACGAGCGTCGTGGAATCCGTATGTCTCCCAGATTTTTAGGGTCTTCAGGAATTTCTCCCAGTCCAACCGGTCCTCTCGGTCCAGTGGCTGATCTAAATCGGCTTTCTCATGCCAGAGCCGCTGCAGCAGGATCTTTCCGGGTAACAGTCAGGGTGAGACAAAGCCGAGCGGATCGAACAAACTAGAGATGGCAGATAGTATACCACGACGAGTTACTGGTTCCTCGGGAACGGTTCTCCGCTCTGTATAATGGTGCATGGTGCAATGGAAAGGCAGTGGCTGATTTGGGACCTTCCTAGTCCGTGCCTCGGCTCCGACCGAGAGGCGGCATCTCGCAGTGGAAAAGAAGCTTATGCCCTTGCGGAATCACTGGACAAGTGATGACGTTTTCTGTTTGGTAACCATTTCAGGCTGGTAACTGATCAACAACCAGTGGCGTTTGTTTTCATTGACGGGCCTTTCACTAAAATAAAAAATTCGTCAAAGTATCATCACGTAATGCTGAAAATATCTTTGACTAATGGGCTCATGGTGGATGCTCTGGGTCATTTCTCAATCACCGCTCGGTCCCTGTTTCAGGTATTTTTCCCGAGTAACTGTGTGGTTCACCAAAAATGTCTGATACCTAATTGGTCTTCAGAAGTACAGCTTAGCACAGAAGCTTATTCCCTGGAGGCAAATGAAAAGATTGGGAAACTTAATCTACGAACAGAGAACTTTTCGATCTCGGAAGGCGCGCTCAGTACGACTAATGTTACTCCTCCAGTCGAGTTGTACCGCAATGAGTCTACCAAAGCTCGTCTTTTAGCTTCGTCAGCCAAAGATGGGCTTCTATGGACTACTGGTATCCCCTTGGTAGTGTGTTGAGAACCACTAGGACCTGCTTATAATCTTTTAAGCAGCCAGAGTTCCAACGGCCTTGGCAATGTCAACTCTTCAGCATGCCATAAACCTGCCCATTTGCAGTTATCTGCACTGCGGGTAAATATTTTGAATATGCCACTCGTCTTCACCTCATGCGCCGTACCTCCTGAAGTCATCCGTCCTCTTCGCACTATACTAAAGGTATCTGAGGTCTCATACTTCCATGTTTTATATGTCAATCCGGAGCTTCGGAAAACGAGTGACTGCATTTTCGTATCAAGCAATACAGTTGATATAAAACCTGATTCATTGTACCCTCCAGCAGGGTTCACAATCTCAGTGGAAAATTTCGGCTACGGTACACGCTGGCGATGATTACAGGTGAACCGCGTTCATACGGACTAAGACCAAAGGATGTTGACGAGGTCCGATCTATTTGATAGTTACAAATTTTCTTTTTCCTATAACAACCAATTTTGCTCCTGTGTTTCACTTTCTTTTTGGTTTCTTGGCTTTCGAAAACGACGTAGCGTTTTGGAAAAAAACGAAGAATACCGCCGGTCTATCAAAGCTGTCAGTTGTATGGCAGTTTGTTGGCTCCCTTATACTTTTCTTACTTTTGTGGGAAAACCGAAGCAGTATTTTGGTTGTCATTCCAGTGGGCATTTCAAAGTGCATCGAACAATGGAAACCGTATGGGATAACCAAACTCATAGTTAGTCTGCGCCATGGACTACGGTGGGGTGTGCGCTCACATAAGGAACAAGCGACCGATCAATTGCACTCCCAATTCATGTAGTTGTCGGTCTGTTTGATGGTTCCTCTTTGTCTAGCCGGCTCGACCTATTTGCTTCCCTACTTATTACGTCGCGTCTGGTATTCATGGCGTCTCCAAACTCCCGCGAACGGTGTCTATGCGCTTGGTTCTCTACTCATGGCTCCACAGCTCTTCCTCAGTTGTCGACTAAGGTCCGTTGCTCATCCCCGTGTAAGGTTTTGACATACAAAGCGTTCAATATTTTCATTGACGACCTTTTTGCATTCATCATCACAACGCCCACGGCACATCGAATGGCTTGCCTTCGAGACGACATTGTTTTTGTCGCCTATTTTTGCCAGCGTTGGCTCTATCCTGTGGACAAATTGCGTAATAATGATTTTGGACAAGGAAGGAATAACGAAGGACAAGATCAGCAGTAGTCTGACCCCAGTCAGAACAAGATTGAAACTGCGAAAAAATTCAACTTTAGAACACAAAACCAGTAGAGGAAAAGAATTTGGGCGGTCAAAAAAGGAGATAAAAGATCCGTCGATCGGCTGTTTGATCGGTTACAGAAGTTTTAGTCTCTGTGATCCAGTTGTCGTGGTCCCAAACCCATCTCTTTATATTCGCTGACATTGCTTGTACTCGTATTTCCCGGTCCGTCCAGTGTTTCAGTAAAACGTAATGTTGGAATAGTTTCTTATAGACTGCAATATACAACCACGATTAGGTGAATAGCTTCCCGTTTGGACTTTGATTCTCACGGCAGAATCACCAACTTATTGCAGTTTTGAAATTCAGGTAGTGATTTGTGGCGGTCGTGTAATTCACTGGTTATGTCGGTCATTTCGCTTCGGCCCTTTGAGGATTTACCTTTGTGCCACAATTTGATGTGGTGAATAGATTTGATGGATTGAAAGAACAAAGTCGTCTGTTTCCGCATTCCATTGTATTCCTAGCGTGCGTCCGGCAAGAAGCAGAAAGCCGTTCAGATCGCGAACCCTCTTTGGCCCTCTCGTGGTACGAAATGACTTCGGGCACTTCTGAAGCGTTTGACATCCACTTCGTTGGATGAAAGCCGCTCTCTTCTAGCGATCTTATTAGTCCCCTAAACTGCGCTAGGGCCGAGTATACATCATCGAATGACCCAAGGTAGTCATCAGCGTAAAAGTATCTGCTGAAGCTAGTCACTACCAACCGGTGGGCCAAATCTCCATGTTTTTCGCTGTTTCTCGAAAGGCGTAGTTCGCACAAACCGGTGATGATATCACTCCGAAGGGGTGGACGGTCATCCTATAATTTATCACTGTTTTGTCCCAGTTGTTCTCTTCCCACTATAGGCAACGCAATGCATCTCGCTCTATTACCGGTATACTCACCTGGAGAAGAACCTTCCTAATGTTGGCGGACAAGGACACTCTAACCACTCTGAACCGGCACGGTTGGCTTTATCGATCCGCTCCCTTCTTTTCTCTCATCCCACCCACCCCATCATTCGCATGTTGTTTTGATTACTGGACACACCTCTTGCCCTAGGCCTGTCACTGTTTGTGCCATCCAGGTCTGTGTTCAGGCCCCCGTCTCTTACTCGTATACATATATAATTTGTTCCCAACAACAATCTTTGGCATGCCGTTCTTGTTTGCGGACGACATTAAGATAGTCTGCACTTTTTTGACTTGCGACCTCAGTACCACTATCCCTAAAATCTCCGCTGACCTAGCCGCTCCTGATGAATTATACTCAACCTGGGCTACTAACCTCACCACTGATAAGTGTATTTTTTCTTGCTTACAAATGCCACCTTCCTTCAGGTCTCTTTTGCATCGGTGGTCCACCCATCGACAGCTAGCCCTTAATAAGAGACCTTAGCCTAGGTTATTCTCACTCTTTCAACTTCTCCGAAGATGCTTTCTTCCAAGCGGCGAAGGCTAAAGGAGTCTCGGTCTTCTGTTCAGATCCTTTCTGCTTACGGCGAGCATTCTCTACATGTACAAATTACATACAAGGCTCCTTCTCGAATATTGTCCCTTAGCCCTCTCTGGTACGTAAAAATCCGACAGTGTTATTGTCGGATGTATTAAGAGAGGATTTGCAAAGCGGCTTATCGGTGGGTCGTTGAACTTAAGCTACAGGGAACCGTGTTTATCTCTCAAACTCGCACCATTATGGCTTCGTCGAATAAAGCTGAACCTGGTATTTCTGTACAGACTATTGACTAAACAACCTTATCCATCCAACACATTATGCTTCCCCTGGGATTCTGGATGTTTTCTCCGCAATAGACAGTTTATTATTACCACATCTTCTAAGAGGACCGCTCTACGCTATGCTTTTTCGCCCTTCACGCACTCCGGAATCTAGAATAAACTGCCTCCGCATATCAGATCTTTTCATCAAGGCTTGCATTCGTGCATGCTGTAGATAAATTCCCTTCTGTCTCAGCCCTTCTGTGCTTATTCAAATTTCACATAACCGAAGTTCAAGCCTGCGAAAAAGGCCTCGACTTTTAGGCAATTACTCTGCTTTTTCGAAATACCTTGCCTTCCAAGACCATTTTATTATTTTTCTTTCTGAATGCTGACTGTTTTAAAAATATGGATGCCTTGGTTGACCTCTTTTCCTTAGACTTCGCCATCAATACATTTGAAACGATTGCCTCAACTAACTGTTTTTTACCGACTTATCAAATTCTGCCAATTACACTTTGAAATTAGTCCCTTCAGATGCATCCACATTTTAAGGAAATCCACCGTAATACTTCTCACACACTGTCACTGTGTCCCATATGCTCTCCTATTTACTATCGTTATTTGGTTATATCACGTTGGCGGCCCTGAAACCAGCAATAACCAAGCAATAGGAACTGCGCCAAAAACTACACATAGCTCCACTATAACCACATACACATACATATATGTGTACATATTACTGTCCCGTAACTTATGGCAAAAGCATGGTAAGCAACCCAAAGATGCTTGATGTTCTTTTGCTTACGCTGCCCTTTTTTAACATCAGGTCCTACCGTATATACCTCTATCATTCTCAGCAATTTTGAACAGGATCATCCAGTCTCATTTCTACCACCCGAAGTGGCTCAATAACTGAATCCAGCATTGAGTTATGACGTCACCCATTCTGCGTTTACCCCACCTCCAGCCTAATTTCTTCCATAATTCATTTTTCTCATGTACTGATCGAATAATCTAGGTCTAACATTCACCTAGTTTCGACCGCCACCACATGTCACACACGCATTATTCAGATTTTATGATTATCTCGTGCCAGTTTTCGTCAATCATTTCCTTCGTGTTCCCTGGCTTACCAACTTCTATTCACAACCATCACTTCTACGCTTCCAAAGTCGCCTCTCTCTCTGTTGATCTTTGAAGTTCACTTGTCATAAATAAATTCTTCAGGATTTGTTCAAGTAACTTCTGTAACTTTTGATGTGACCCTACGTGTCTCCTCCAAGCTCCGCTCCTTCAGTGTTCCTTCACTGCTATTTGCTCCTGCTCTTATATAATAATAATAACAATAATAATAATAATAATAATAATAATAATAATAATAATAATAATAATGGTATATTTCTTGATCGTGGTCGAGAGACATGCACAAGGCATGACATTCATATATACGTGAATGCACACATATATATCCACATACTCTCTCTACCGCCTCCGGTTCTTTGCCGGACAGTTCTCTTGCCACCGTGGCGCCGCCCCTCTTGACACCCGTCCAGTTTATCTATATCTGTGACTTACATTTACCGTGTCTCATTCTCTCTAAGCCATTATTGCCATCTGACTCACTCTTCACGTCATGTATAGCTCGCTGCTTTTTTCAAATTGACAAGTTCTTTTTGTTGGGGTGTAGCACACTTGATGGCCATCTGATTCTTTCCCCTATAACGAAACGTTTTTTTCTACATTTCTTCCTTTTCCCTTTTTCCCTCTTTTCTGGTTACCACAGTTTCTCATTCCGATTTTAAGTCTTCCTCTTGTAAAACTACCATGTTCCGATCTCCATTTGGCTCAGTCAGCTCCTCCATTTGGCCTTGGCTTTCAACTTCACCAGGCTCCTATCTGAATCCGTCCGTGGGTTCTCTTTATTCTCCTCCATTATTTCCTGGTGCGCGTTCATTTATCTCCCTCCCATCTCCCTTCCGAATCTACCTACCATGCGTCTGTCATACATTTCTAAATTTCTTTATATATAGAAAACGCGAACAGCGAACAAGCTCGCTTTCGGAAAAATCTTCCTCATGGCCAATACAGTTATATTTATGGGTTAAAAAAGCATAAATTATGAACAACGTCTGTGTGCTAAAGTGTGATTGGATGGTCATCACAGTTTGTATTGCGTAGTTAGTAAAGGATAGGAGGGGGTGGTACCGCAAACGAGCTCGTTCGATATTCGTGCTTTCCAAAGTTTACACAAACTTTGTCTGTCAGTTTTGCCGCTTGTAAAAATTTCACCATGCACCCGGCATGCTTCGTGTATCTTCAAAATAAACTATTATTATTGTTATGAGCGGAAGCTTGTGTTTCCCGGAAGGGTGCCAATGATATTAATGGTATATTTCTGGACCGTGGTCGAGAGGCACTCATGTAAGCATGATCATAGTCTACAATATCACTGGACAAGATGGACAATTCACAAACTTCAAGGAGATTCGCACATCACAGCAACAATGGAATAAGGCTGAGGAGAGTTTAAATGAATCAAAATGACCAAAGAATACACGGCGAGTACGAATTGATTTCGAGCCAACTGCGGCAATAGTAATGAATCGGCCGGATGTAGGAATGTTCAGACGGACATTAGCTTAGGACGCAGGAAATACAATATTCACAAGAATGATGCCAGAAAACGGTCAGCAATGCATATTCATGTTCACCTAAAAAGGTAATTAGCGTTGAGACAAAGGAGGCAGGGAAGAACTTCATGTAGGTTTGCAGAGGAGTACTAATTTTCAAAGATTTGCGGATAGGAAAAGGAGTAGTACCCCTTGAAGAGGTGAGACAATTTCCACAAGAATTAGTGTGTGTGTTTTGGTGTCGGCAGTCCGCCGCTGGTGTAAGATTGATGAAGTTCCAGGAAGGAATAATCAGCAAGTGGAATGCCATGTCCACGGGAAACAAAGCAGGGCAAGACAGGGATGAAAACCATTGCAGTAGGCCAGGTTATGCTGGTAGATTGGCGAATATATCTTTCTGTTGAGCTTCTTGTGGCTTTTCTGTGTTCGTGTTGGGCTTTTTGGGCAAGGGTTGGCTGCGGCTTGTGTTTGCTATTTCATCACGGAAAGGAGGAGGGCATCGTCGAATCTGGACCGATCACTATCTAATTAGGAGTCCTCGCACCGCGGCAGTTGTGACTCCTCCGATGGCGACGGTGGCCTTGGTGGAGATGAGTGGGAGGGTTCAGAATATTTAGGTATGACCTGAGTAGTGACGGGATCCCTCACATGAACACATTCAACATTCGCCATTTCAGGGCGGCTGCAGCTAATAGACCCATTAAGTCCGTTCCGGGCAGTGACAAAAAGCTTATCATAAGGCTTTCCGACACGAAACGGACCATCGTATGGAGGTCGAAGGGGCTTAAAAAGGGTATCAACTCGAACAAAGACAAAATGGCGAGTGGTGGAACCACAAGAAACTTGCGTTGGGTCGGCCCCGTGTCACGAGGCAGTATAATGAATTTCGAGCGTATGACTGGTTAAGGGTGGTGCTCATGACGCTCTGTCTGGTCTTATGTAGCATGGTCAGTGAAAATGTCACCTAGCAGACTCAAGGTAGTGCCAGAAACGAGTTCTTTCGGGTCGCAACGTGAGTTTTCTTTCATTGTGTTGCTAATGCCAAGGAGTAACGCCGATAATTCCTCTGCCTATTAGGTTAGCCAGACGAGCATGAAGAGGGCTTTCAGCTGGAGGTGGAAACTCTCGACCAAGCGGTTGATGCTGGATGATAAGTCGTGGTTTTACCGTTTTTGCAACCAAAAACTAGACTGAGATGGTGGAAGGGTGCGGATGTGAATTGCACGCCATTGTTGGATGTAATAGTAGCAGGCACTTCGGAAGAAGCAAATAAAGTGTTCCCAAAAGGTTGGGTAATGGCTTTAGCGGAAGTTTTTTGATGGAAACAGCGCAAGACCAACGGGTTAAGCGGTCGACGCAAGTAAAAATTGAGGTGGAGGCATGGGGCGGAGGAAGTTGGCCTGCCAATACTTAGTAGAGTAGCCTAAAACGACTGTCAGGCAGGGAAAAAGTAACGGGAGTAGTGATCGTACGGCGGCAAACTTAGGAACACTGACGCCGTTACCTTTGCATTTTCCAAATGCAAACACTTGGGCATGTTAGGCCGAAGGAAACGATCAGTAACATGCTTCAAAGTGGAAGGACCATCTAGACGCTTTGAAAGTTTTGAATAGTTTGATAAAAGAGTAGAAAGTTTCGGACAACAGATTGAGTAGGAAACCCTGATTTTATTTTATTTTATTTACTCTGACTGGAACTCGATTTCGTGGCAAGTGCCACGAGGTTTGAACTCCCTGCCCTTTTGCTTTTGCGTATAATTTTCGAAAAGTCTTGAATCAACTCAGGTTGTTCTACAATGCTCATCTTATCAGAAGTGCACTTGAAGTGCCGTTTATTCGTAGAACATCTTCATTCTTCTATTAGTTCTGCCAAGCAGTAATCTGTGTTTTCGAGAGGTGATCTTTTCTCGTCTAAAGTTTTTTATGCATTTATGGTACAGCGTTGTACTCACAATGCTTTTGCGTTTAGTAAAGAAGCGCCTGAACTATTTTTTTCCTAAATTTTGCTTCCTTCCGTATGCCACATGCTTTCGTCCCGTGTCTCGCATCCAAGCGTGGAAGACTTGGTAAATTGTACACTGTGAGAGATGTGCCAGAGTTAGGCTCACTCAAGGTGTTTGAGAATATCAGAGGACACCCATACCCTGTATAAACAGAACCCATAAGCTGAGTGTGTCCGGTTTCCTTGCAAAGAGGTAGCCTTGTATGGCCTCAAAACTGCAGGCTCAAGGGCGGACCCGAAGCTTACTAGGTGGTGCCACAGTCACGAGCCTAAAATCATTGCAGTCAGATAGCCGAAAGTCGTCTCCGGAAGTAGACGGCACTTCTGAATGGACGGCCATTGAAGTGAGTAGGCGAGTTCCAAGAGCTTCCCAATGGTCTTCGCCTGGACTCGCTTGAAGCAGACAGACGAGGGCCGGCGGACTGAGCAGAGGCACAAAGGAGAAAGACAGCCGGAAAGAAATGTGGGTTCAATACAGTGAAAGGTGAGCCAGCTAGAGC
This sequence comes from Fasciola hepatica, assembly GCA_948099385.1. Lineage (NCBI taxonomy): Eukaryota > Metazoa > Platyhelminthes > Trematoda > Plagiorchiida > Fasciolidae > Fasciola > Fasciola hepatica. The sequence continues at coordinate 2,762,533 of CANUEZ040000047.1, forward strand.
GGAAAATCCTGCGCATCCAGTGTCAGAAGACAAAGTGAAGGATCTGGGAAGGGTCTCAAGCTGCAGGCTATTGATCCCAAATCAGGGGGAACCCTTCATACAGAAATCGGAGGCTAGGAGGGATATGCACGGGGTAGGGCTTGTAGCACACGTCTGAGCAATGCGTAGCCAAATTCATAACGGATCCCGAAATCGAAAGGTGATTATCCGTGAGATTCTACGATACTAGATTATTGAATGAACATTGACACCAAAAAGATACAAACCTCAATAACGAGGTCACAAGGACTCAGCAACGAGGAACCGAATAGCAGCTTGTGAGCAACCAGCACGTGCGTCACGCAGGATATGACAAAGTAGCCCACCGGGCGCGAACAAACAACAATTGGTCCATAAAAACAAGCAATGCGTAAAGACTCGTCGATAGTGTAAGCAAGTGAGTGATGTTAAGAAAAACACGGAACTGCAGAAGTTTTAGGGAGATTTTCCACGACCCGTCGTTACAGGGTCTACGGCAAACGGCGAACATCTGGTATTTCGTACCCCCTGCTCTAAGAAGAGTGCAAACAGCGGAGAACTGCAATTCATCACTTGTGAACAAGGACGAACATAATGTGGGGCTGTTACAGTTGACTAAGCTGACGGGGTCACTTGCCATAGACTGCCGTAGATGGCAGCAGGGGTGAACAACATCATCAAGTAAAAATCGATACGAGGATGTTTGCTTGCTGTGGACCCTGACCGAGCCAAAAAAACACTAAAGACTCTCACGTTGGGTGGCTTCAGTCCTCCGTTAGCCGACCGGACGGTTGAAGTGTGCCTGCCGGGATCGGAGGGGCAAACCTATTGAGAATAGCTGTGTGCTAATACCTTGCATCAGTACATTAGGGAAGAGACCAGATATGGGCCTGGATGCTTTTCATCCCTGCCTGATATAGCAATAACAACTCTCCCCAATGATGTACCTGGAATGCATTACTGTGCACCACTGAACAAGAGCGATTACATGTATGTAAAAATCGCCCAGTACGTGCGGCAACCCGAGTTACCCTGAATGTTGGTTAGGAATTTCGACAGTATGAACAAGGGTAATCTTTGTAATCGGGCAATAGGGCTGGCGTGGGACTTGGTAGAGGAGACTACTGTCAAACAGCGACGGCAGGTCACTGGGGATTCCTGACTGCCCTCCAGGAAGAGTTTTTACCTTTGAAGTGGAGGAGGGTAGAGGGCAAACCAAAGCGGTGGAAGGCCGCAATCGTCAAGGCCATCAAGGGTAGCAACCGCAGCTGAAATACTCACTAAGCTCCCGGCAGTCGGCTGGCCCGGACCCTTTATACGAAGCCTAGAAACGAGACTGTGAGCCTTCTGTGAACCTCTAAGCGAGTTCGAGCTCAGATTTTTTAAATGCTCAGGACAGCAACCAGAAATATTCTACAGCTTTTTGCAGCTAAAATACTCAACAAAAAAGTGGTTGTTCCACCATCCATTAGGGACCACGGTATTGTCACTGATGACCACAGCAGGGCGGGTGCCCTGGGGGAATACTTTGGTAGTGTACGTAGGATGAAAAGTCAGCTACGGGTCGACTTGGAGCTGGTACACCCTCCTCCGTGGTTAAACGGGCTAAATCTCTCAGAGCAAAGTGTTCCAAGGTACCTACGGGAATTAAGCTGCCACAAGTCAGCGGGTCCAGGCGGCATTCATCCAGCTATCATCAAGCCGATGGTGGACATCATAGCTCCATCGGTAGGCGGGCTGTAAAGGCCCACTTAAGACCGGAGTTAGCTGCCTCAGAACTGGAAAATTGCGACCGTCTTGGCGGCACATATAAGTGGACCTAGGTCGGCTATGGATAACTACATGCCGGTGGGCCTAATTTGCGCCCTATGTGAAGTTCTTGAGAAGATCATCCGCGCCCACGTCGATCAGAATTTACTGGAGCGCCCCATGCCTAGTCCAGCCCAAACCAGCATGGATCCCGGGAAAGTACATCTTGTCTCTACTATTGCTTGTGTCTCTTAGGCGGAATGACTCGACGACTGGGTGAAGTTAAGCGAGCTGAAATACGTTACCTTGACCTTAGCAAGGCGCTCGCCTCCTTTAGTCACGTTTTTCTGCCGCTCGTGATGTATACTTTCGGTATGGGTAGACCAGTTTATAGGGGGCCGGTGGACTTCCGCTCCCGCAAGACTTTTACGCCGAGGTAGGGGACATGGGCCCTGTACGTTCCGTAATTATCTGCTATCAACAATGCGAATAGAACAACTTCCCCGGCCCTGCTTCTCCACATGGTTCGGCCACAAATCGTGCAGGACGCAAGAGCATTACGTGTACATACGTCGCTGGATCATTTCCTAATGGTTCATACACTTACGTACATTCACGCATGGCACTGCTCCCATCATGTCCTGTCCTCACACGCCATCACACGCACCGCACGATTATCGATTCATGCTCTGTGATCGTTGACACAAGCACGCTCATGTGACCACATGTTTGTTGTCTCAGTATGGAGTCATGTGGTGACATGCACACACACTCATGACCGCTCTCTGTATGAGACACACGGACCGACGTTCATTCATCACGGTTTCCCCCATATCATGATGACCCAGAGTACCACACTTGAACTCACGCTAGTGATCACTGTTCACACGGGACCACTGGAAAAGGAGCACACACACACGCACACACTAAACCGTTGGCCCTATGACCATTCCACCGCACGCACACACCTGACACACCCAATCGGCTCGCAACGTGTTACGGGTCAATTCCCTCAACCGGGACTACTCGACATTCGGTCGTACTGTTTGACGCGAGTTGCACTGACAGTTTTCATCGTACTTTTGGAGATGTTCAGTTGTACGTCCATTTGCCTTTATTTACTATTGTTCATCAATTATAGAACCGTGTTCCCTACAACAAACGTCTATTGACTGTGCGTCTATTAGGTGGTTGGGACGCGAAGTAGACTGACCCAAACGGAAGTATCCTAGAAAGGCTTTAACGCGGCTAGTAATAACGAAACAAAAAAGCAGGGAGGAACTGGAAAGGCTATAAGGAAGGCGGCCGGACTATTCCTTTACAGGCCCTAATTGCGTGAACCTCACCAGGTGTGTATATTAGGGGCCCGTCTTAGGCCCTACGCTATACTTGTTGTTTGTTAACGACCTGGCGTCCTCCCTTCAATGGCCTACGATAATTTTTGCGGATGAGTTGTGGTTCCTTCGATCTGAGATTGGTTTCAACATATACAGAGATAGATGAACACTTTTGGCAGGCCATACAAGGAGAACTTTAAGCTGAACACTGAAATTACCTGCTTCTTGTCAAGAGTAACAGGCAATGATGTGCCGCTGCGCACTCTGGCGGTAGCCGAAGCAATCGGACTCAGGAAGCTGACCCCCGCCCCTTGCGCCCAAAAGCGCTTGATCCAGCCGCTTCTGCAACAACCGGTCGTGGAAAATCCTCCTTTAGCCCTCGCAATTCAGTGTTTTTCCTAACACCACTCATTTGCCTACACTATTAACTTGTTTTTACGAACTGGTCGTTTCTATGGACCAATTGTTGTTTGTTCGTGCTCAGAGCGCCAATTTGGCACATCCTTGTTCAGGACCTGCGTGACGCACGTGCTGTTTGCTCACACGCTGCTATTCGGTTTCTCGTTGTTGAGTCCTTGTGATCGTATCATTGAGGTTTGTATATTTTTGATGTCATTGTTCATGTAATGATCTAGTATCGTAGAATATTGCAAATACTCGTCTTTCGATTTTGGGATCCGTTGGGAATATGGCTACGCTATGCTCAAACGTTCTTTACAGTACTCAATAGTTCAATTTGGAACGAGGAAAAACAAGCAAAATGCCAAGAAAAGGATCGAAGACGTTGGAACCCAGACAGGAGGTAGCACGGCAAGTCTCTGGAGAGGTTTTGGGTACATATGATTCTTTAGTTGATGGTAGATCGCCTAGTCCTGTCAGTGCTAGTTCATGTGTTAATGAGAGCAATACGGATCGTAAGGATTTTGATTTATATAGGCTGAGAGTACCAGACCTAGATCAACAGGTACTATCGGCTAGACTACAGGCACAGAAAGCAGAAAAGAAGTGTACACAGAAAGAGTGAGAGCTCGAGACCAGCGACTAAGACATTTCGGATAGATCAGGGTGCAATAAGATAGGGAACCCCATGCCGGTCGCCGACTACAAACCACCATCGATCGATCTGCCTGGAGTGGAGCTAACGGTTTTCGACGGGCGAGCTGAACAATACTGCAAGTTTGTCGGGCATTTCGAAACGTTTGTCGAAAATAAGGTAACCGATCCTGGGCAAAGGCTTCTCTATCTTACTCACTACTGTCGAGACTGAGCAAGAGAAGCTATCGACGGGTGTACTATGCTCGACCCGGAACAGGACTACACAAGAGCAAAGAAGATTCTTAGGAGCTTGTTTGGCCAACCGTTTAAAGTAGCCCGTAACCTAATGGAGGGCGTGATGGTAGAGGCAAAGAGAACCAGGGGCGACGTCTACATAATGGCCGACCTGGTGATTAAGATGCAGAACTGCTCAATAGCCCTCGAACATCCAGGTTACAGGGCTGACCTAGATGCCATGCACACTTTGAAAAACATAGTCCGTCACCTTCCTCCCAAACTACAGAATCGGTGGGCACAAGAAGCAGAACGGATCAGCCGAAGCGACAGGGAGGCTAACTTCGAGGACCTGACCGAATACTTGGACAGGCAAACGAAGATAGCTGACAGCAGGTTCGGCCGACTCATCCGGGACAGCAACCGGGCAAACAATCCCAGTACTAGCCAAGCCCAAACTCCTGCACGGGAACATCCAAAATACCAGCCTTGGACCAATACACATGCCATTTCACGCGATGCTACTGCACAACCCAATTGCAGATCCTGTGGTGCTAGCCATGGACTACCAGAATGCCCCATGTTCAGCAACGCCACAATAGACGAACGGTGGGGAATGGCGAGGATGACAGGAGCATGTTTTATTTGTCTCAACGCCACGCACCGGGCGGCAGCCTGTAGGACAAGGAACCGATGTGGTTACGAGGGCTGCATGGGCAGACACCATCGGTTGCTGCACCAGGCGAGAGTAACCTTACCCGAGACGAGTACCAAACCCAGCGTTATTTGTTCAACGTCACGATCTGCCAAAATCCAGTACGTTTAGGAGCAGTCGCCGTGGGAGTAGTGACCCCAACAGGAGTGGCCAAAGAGTTGGCCTTCATAGATAGTGGCTCGGATACCACGCTAGTAAGGAAGGAGTTCGCAGAGAGATATGGGATCAGAGGGAATCAATCCTCATTAGCAGTAAGCACAGTGAGTGGCACCGAAGTCATCCGGTCGACCAAACTGCACCTATAACTCGCTTCCTTGGTTGGCAACGATAGAGCAGAAACCCTAGAAGCACTCACTTTAAAGGACCTGCCGATGAGAGCACCCCAGTCAGAGCAATCGATTCTGGCTCAGTGGCCGCATCTCGACGGGATTACGATCGAGGAGTGGCAGGGTAACGAAATTCATCTGCAGATCGGCTGTGATATAACGGAAGTGCATTGGGTCCTGGATCAAAGAATATGAAGCCGCAAGGCACCCCATGCAATACGCACCATATTCGGCTGGACTTTATATGGTAGTACAGACGGCAGATGCGGCAAACAAATCAACTGCACTTCGGTGGAAATGAGGAACATCGAACAGGCATTCCATCAATTGTATAACACCGAATTTGCTGACCTGGCCACGGAGAGAGATGCCTCATCACGAGAAGATAAGTTGGCTTTGGAAATAGTAGCCGAGAAAGTCAAGTACGCAAAAAATCGTTTGAAGGTTCCTGTCCCGTGGAGATCCAACATGAAACCCATGCCAAACAGCCGAGAAATGGCCCTGAAAAGATTAGGCTTCCTCAAAACCAGGCTGCTCCGGGAACCACAGTTAAAGATAGAATACACGCGAGCCATGCAACATAACATCGACTTGGGCTACATGGAAAGCGTAGATACAGCGGTTATCAGCGCAAATTTGAGGTGGTATCTACCCCATCACCCGGTCGTGAACCCAAAGAAACCGGGGAAGGTCAGAGTGGTTTTCTACTGTGCCGCGAAATGCCAGGGTGTGTCACTGAACGACCATATACTACAAGGCCCAGACTGGACAACACCACTAGTCAAGGTTTTATGTCGTTTTTGGCTTGGAAAATTAGCCGCCTCTGCGGACATACGTGAAATGTTTCTACAAGTTAAGATGCCCGTTAATAAAAGGGACGCCTTCCGTCTTCTTTGGTGGCCTGAGAACGACACAAATCGCGCACCTGACGAGTAAAGGCTGACCGTGCACTCCTTTGGGACGGTTTCATCCCCATTTTGTGCTAATTTTGCCCTCCGGGAAACCCTCAAGCGTTTCGACGGCACCAGCAGCTTGTTAGGAAGAGCAATGAACCACTTGAACGTGGACGATTTTCTGTGCTCCTTTAACCACCCAAATGCTGCTATACTTTATATGAGCGAAATGATCGCCACTCTAGATTCCGGAGGATTCAACCTCACTAAATGGACTTCGAACAAACAAGGGGTGATCGATGTTATACCGAAGTCCGAGAAAATGGAGTGTAAGAGAGAGCTTCGGGGATCCTCTTCACAAACGGAGCGCACGCTTGGTCTTCAGTGGAAACTCAGAGGAGACGAATTCATCTTCACTCCAGACCTACCCAAACGACCAGTCACATGGAGAGGAATCCTATCAGCAGTCTCAAGCCTCTATGACCCCTAGGTTTTGTTTCGCCATGGTTGTTACCGGGACAGTGCTTGCTGCAATCGCTGTGCCAGAGAGGGACGGGTTGGGATGAACCTCTTCAGGATGGCGACGATAAGCAATGGCGCGATTGGCTGCACAGCCTGGAGCAACTTGGAGGGATAAAAATACAAGGGCGCTTAGCAGGTATCAAGTGCACAAACGACGCCCAACTCCACCTATTATCCGATGCATCAGAACTAGGCTACGGAGTAGTTGCATACGGCTGCTGGGTTGACGCAAATGGTGGGCGGCACAGCCAGAAACTGCGCTACACCGCCACGGGGTGTTCTTCGTTATCTCTCGCTAGTTATATAGGTTTCTAGGAACTTAGCTAGTTATTTAAAGACAAATCACCCCAAAACAATACAAGAATTCCAAAGATTTTTTTTCCAATATTTTTATCATGCCTGTTACTCAAAAACTTCGACCCAAGATTAGAGTTAAGAAACCGCTAACACAACTGAAACAATGCTCTATACCATTGGTGGACCTCGCGAACGACGCTATCTTCAGTGCTCGTATTCACCAAGAGGTTGAGAATATCTCAACAAGACTCACGATTCTGGATGACAGTATCGCCAAGCTTGCTCCGCTACTGTGCCTAATGGACCCCGCGGCAAGCTATACGCAACAGCAGCTTAAATCAGCCACGGACTTCCTTAACTCTGTTTCTACCGAGATCTTTAAGCGCATCTCAAATAGCAAAAATGCGATAGCCTTCAATCTCCCGGACAAGGCCCCAGTATCGCAACTGAAATCCACCCTGCTCAGGGCAGCTGGCATGGAACACCATCCATGCACGTGCACAAGGTTACACAAACGTTCACCACGCCACACATGTCCCATCCTTTTCCAATTCCCTTCCGATCAAATAGCAAGAGAATTTATCAAAAGGCAATCGTCGCTTGCCCTCAACACAGCTTATAAATCGGTCAGGATTACGGCAGACAAGACTCCTCTCCAAAGAGAGGCGTCAAGGACAGCAGTAACTCCCACTAGTACCTCACAAACCGGCCCTCGGCTGAGGCTAGCCTCAGCCGTGCGATCACCTCCCCTCAACCCGGCACGCTCCGTACCAATTCAGGTGCCGGTCGACCTTGACAGCTCACCCTTGTCGGACCCCCAGGTAACATCCAGTGGACGACAGGTACTTCTAGATGCAGCTTCGACCCCTACCCGCAGCGTATCTTCATCACCTGCCCCTAACAACGGCACGGTTGATCGGGCATTAGGGGCCTCTCCATCACCGGCCATCCCTCCACCAAGTAAGCGGGTTCGTAGGATGCAGGCTACCTCTACTCCCACTACTCCATCCGGTTGGGCCCATCCGCCTGTCCCTCCTGCCCTTACTAGATCTCTCAATTCCTCCACGAACCTTCCAGGACCAACAAAACGTGCAAGCGCGAGGCCCATTCCGGCCCATCATCACGCACAAACAGATAGAGTGGGGCCTCACTGCCAGGGCCATCCTACCATGCAATCCGAAGTAAAACCGAAAAGCAGTTGTCAAATATTTGTGGGCTCTCGGAGGCGACCGCACCGATCCACCCACAAACCTGAACCTAACCGTGCAGACTCTAGGCCTACAGAGGGCACTAGCTCAAAGATACAAGCATCCAGCCCACTCGAGCTGCGCTCGAATTGTCAGACAACTCACAATAGGGTCCGACCCACGCACAATCCCACTCAATATAAAGCCTTCCCAGAGACCCAGTGGCCGGCTCTCGACCCGTGTTCAACACCATCACGTATGCCTCCACGGATAATACAGTTTGCCCCGATACCAAATATGATGCCGGGCGGACCTTTCTTTCCACCACTGGCCCAACATGCCTTCGCTTCCGTGCCCTATACCTCTCGAAACGGGGTATTCGATTCTACCTCTCCGGGGGTCCTCCAAGACCCATATCACCACCAGGTTCAACCCTCCCTGTCGAATATTCCTATACTCCCATTTCCTCCTTCAGTGGACTACCTCAGTGCAGTCCGCAACCTTGGCACAAGCTTCAACTTCCACCCCGCCCCCGGACCGCTCCCGTTTTTTCGTCCTTATCCCTCACTCAACCAAAATCCACGTATAGCATCAAGCCCCGGGCTAATGCACCAAATGTCCATAAGTCCTTACCACCTCTATCCCCCCCTAGCTCCTTCCGCGCCTCATTTACCCCCTCCAGGATTCGGCCGTTTCAATTAGAACCCCCTAACCGCTCTTCAAATTACGCCCAATTTGAAAGCCCAGCGGCGCATTTAGTCACAGGCACAAACTCTTCATCTGAAACGCGGTTAAAACGGGTCGAGCTTCGACTGCCCATCGTAAGCCACGCCTTATTTGACGATCCTTCATCACCTCACCACAACGAAATTACGGCTCAGTCTACTGAGAACCTATCCAAAAACACCTTGTCTCTCTTACTACTTAACGTCCGCTCTCTCCTTCCAAAATTGCCCCTGCTTAGAGAGCTTACATTAGACCTACACCCTGACATTTTACTAGTTACCGAGACGTGGCTGACGGATCACACCCCATTAAACCACGTATCCATACTCGGCTATCAGGCCACTGCCAACAGTAGATCTGACCAAAGAGGAGGCGGCTGCATCATTTACACCAAACACATATTCACGGCGAGTAGGTTCCATCATCCTATTCTAGACAACATTCCAGACTCGGTCTGGCTCACTATCAAAGAAGGTCAACAACTACTTCTCGTAGGATGTATCTACCGTCCTCCAAACCAGGGCAGGCACGAGTTGACAGCAATAATAGACGCATTCAACTATGTCTCTAACCTCCCCGTAACTGCTAAAATTCTAGCTGGTGATTTCAACGTGCCTGAAATATGCTGGCATTCCATGACATCACCCCCAAAACTCCATGATTTCCTTTCGTGTATCCATGTGGGTAATTGGGTACAGCATGTTTTATCCCCCACTCGAGGGAGAAATACATTAGACCTTATCTTCTCTTTTGGTATCAAGAATTTAGATACCCAAATCTTAAGTCGCTTCACCGGTAGTGACCATAAGATGGTATCCTGTGTTTTTACTGCACCTTGGCCTCACACTGATAAGTCAGCAGAAACACACCTTCCGACCACCAATAAGCAATACCATAAAGCTTGCTGGAATAGTCTACCCTCTTTTATCCGTTCCTTAAACTGGGACGAATCGTTTTTATCTAATGACCTAGAGATAGCAGCTGCCCAACTGTATACTAATCTTCACTACTGCCTCGACAAAATCAATCCAGCCTCGGGGCCTATCATACGCAAACAGCGGAACTCTCTAGATCGTCTTAGCGGTAACCTAGCCAAACTCCAACGAAGATTCACTAAGACGAGGGACTTCTCGTCGTATCTTCAAATAATACGTATATCCCGTACGATTAAATTGCGCTTGGATTCTTCTAAGAAGAAACAGGAACGAGATGCCTTAAGCCACCCAAACAAGGTGGAAGCACTGGCCAGGCTAATGAAGGTCAGAAACAAGCAACCTAACCAAGACATCCCATATTTGAACTATAATAATAAATGCTTGCGTGACCCTCTTTTGATTACGGAGGCTTTCAGCACCTATTTTGCCTCCTCTTTAGCGACGGATGACGCCACATCCTTCCCCGTTCTAGATCCGGTGACATCAGTAACTTTCTCGACGGTAGTGTTCTACCCTGAGGAGGTTTCAGTCCATGTAGCAAGAACAAGACCGTCCTGCAGGCCAGGTCCAGATGCATTACCACCGGCCATTTTTAGTCGAGGTGGCGAAGATGTTCCAATGTTGCTGACAAACATATTCAATTTGTCACTCAGGTGCAGTGTTTTCCCTTCCCAATGGAAAACTTCAACTATCATACCGATGCACAAAAAAGGATCACGTCTAGATCCAGTTAACTATCGGCCGGTGAACCACACCCCGGTCGTGTCCAGGATCATGGAGAGAATGATCAAGGAAAGGCTGACACGTCACCTTCTTAACAATAATCTAATCAACGCTGGTCAGCATGGTTTTCTGAAAAACAGATCATGTGCGACATGCATGACCGATTTCCTCAATCTGGTCACAGAGGCTGTCAATATTGGTAAATCGGCAATCGTGATCTTTTTGGACATGACCAAGGCGTTTGACCGAGTATCCCACGTCCGGTTACTACAGAAGATTAAAACTTATGGAATCGTGGACCCAATGCTCGCTTGGTTTGCGTCCTATTTAGCATCCCGAGACCAGGTTGTAAGTATAGGTGGAAATTTGTCCGAACCCCGTCCCGTAACCAGTGGGGTGATACAAGGTAGTGTACTGGGCCCATTACTGTTCCTAATGTACGTTAACGATATATTTACCATTTTCCAACGGGGAGTTCCCTTCCTGTTTGCAGATGATATCAAAATCGTGTACACTTTTGATCCCGTGGCGTTAGCCTCTACCGTAGATGACATTACAAGGGAACTGCTCGCTCTCAGCTCCTGGAGTAATGATTGGAAAATGAATTTTTCCGCCGAAAAAAGTAATATTATTACATATAAATGTCACGTCCCCACTGGAAGATTTAGTATAAACGGCAAATTCATCCCCAATAACTCTCAGGTACGTGACTTGGGTCTACACTACTCATGTACGTTTGACTTTTCGGAACACGCAGCCATCCAGGTGGCTAAAGCACGCCGTACGATCGGGCTAATACACCAAACATTTATTTTGCCAGAAAGTAAACTCAACATTTTTAAGTCCCATGTTAGACCTCTTCTGGAATACGGCTCAATCATTTGTTCCAACATGCGACAAAGGGACCGCATAGCGTTTGAGAATGTACAACGGGCATTCACGAAACAGCTCATAGGTTTTTCTACGCCCTCTAATTACATGGAACGTTGTGAGCGGCTGAAAATCGATCCCTTATGGCTACGCCGCGTAAGAAATAACCTGCTATTCTTTCACAATATCTTGAAGAATAGATCATGTAGTTCAGCACCGCAGGTAAGAACCCTTTCTACGTATCCCTTACGTAACAATGAGTTCTTGGTGTCTGTCCCTTTGCCGAAGCTTGCTCTTCGGTCAAACTTCTTCATTAACAAGTACGCTTCATTGTGGAATAAGCTACCACAACGAATTCGGGCGTTATCACCTACATCGGTGGCTTTCAAACAGGAAATAAGCATAGCCCTAACGGTGGACACGCTGACTATGTTATACAATCCGTATATTTCAAGGGCTCAGGCCTTTGAGGTAGGTATAGGGTACTAATAAGTCGAATAACCGCTCTGAGCAACCTAGGCTCAATTAGACCCGCATAGGGTTGGCCCCACCGCTGCAGCAATTACGAAACTCAGCGGTTCATCCATACGATCTAGGACAGCAAAAAAGTCCCAACTTTTTACCATCAACTTCTTCCTCCTGAGATATGCAACCCTGTGGAATAAACTCCCAGCTGAAGTCCGTTCCGTAGATTCCCTGATTATGTTTAAGCCTGGACTACACGTAGCTCTGGACATCCAAAAACTGATCGCTCTTACGAATCCTTATATGTCTTTTGATAGAGCTTATGAGGAAAGCGCTGGATACTAACCTGAACCCTTGAGAATCTAGGATGTGCCACACCATACGCCGCAGTTGCCATCACCTAAGCATAAACCTAACAGTTTACAATGCCTAAACAGAATAATTACCTCTAATCTATAACCACTGTCACCCCAATAGTTCCTTCTACTTGGACTCCTCAGTATAGAACAACCACTATACCGAAAGAGACAGTAACAGCGTAGCGCCACGCAAACAGTATGATAGTCCTACTCGCTCTGTCTGTTATTTCAAACCTATCTTATCGCCTCGTGCCAAACTGCGTTCTGCGTAAGCCAACGGTATTGAAGGTTATCATTACTAACCACGGGCAAATCATAAATCCTTTGAAATGCATACAGCTACCAAGCCTGTGTACGCAACTTCATCAGCCTGCAGCAGTATAGCTCAAATCCACTGCGAGCCTATTTTACCCATGCCCCACTCACATAGACCTGACCAATCCATTGTTTATTGTCTTCACATATTATCATAACCCACAGCTGGAACCACGTCCAGACTGCAATCTCCCTTTATTTCAGGTCGTTGTCTCCCACTATCTCAGTCGCCAAATTGGCTAACCAAGGAGGCCGCTTTGACTCGTACGGACAGAGACTCAAGTGGAACCTACCATGGCAAGTGGGACAGAAATCCAACCACACAACAGGAGATACCCTCAATTGCTTATCAGATCGTTCAGCATTTTCTAACGCAACCAACACGAATTCCAGCTCACGCGCATGCCGCTAACATACAGCCACACTCGGCTGATTGACTGACACATACTTTGCCCTGCCAGATGAAACTTACGCATTCGATGTAGTACGTTACCAGAATAACACTGAAGGCAAATGCGTCATCACATACATATATATTTGTCATTGAAGCAGCATAACGCTGAAGTCCATGCGAAGATTTTCCCACTTTATTATCCGTTAACACAGGTTATCTTTTCTCCGAACCGTAGCCGGCTGGAATTTGACTCTCCATTTCTCGAAGACCCTCCAGTTGCGCCTTCTCATTTCTGAATAGAACATGTTACTGGCCCTGAATCTAAACTCACCTTTTTATGGACTGCTGTTTCTCCCACATCCACCGGTGTTCACTTTCACGAAACTGGCTTCAGGTCCCCCTGCTTCGAATCACATTCCGTTTACAGAACTCCGGTAAATCCGTCATTCAGGGTCTGCATTGTCTTCATGGATCGCTATCCTCTTCGCATGCGTCGATTTTCCACCCTTCTTTTCTTGTTCAAAATTTATTCCATCTGCAGAACCTCAGTTGGCCTCTGGTTTCCTGGGCTTGCATCATTCTTGTTAATAATGCCTCCTTAGCACTGCGCTAACGATTTTCTCAATATCTCCACCGCGCACCGCTGCCTGATCCGGATTCGAAACCGGTTTAAAACTGCCGCGCAAACCATTATCAGAATGGTCCATTCAAACTTTTCCTGTCATTGTTTTTTCATCTCTAATACTCTCGACTTTCATACTTAGAATATGTGAACATTTCATCTTATTGAGTAACGTGTACACCATGATCATGCTTTAACGCGTGCGTCTCGACCATGGCCGAGAAATATACCAATATTATTATTCGCACAGGCGAGAGTGGCTCCACTGAAAACGGTGTCCATTCCGAGGCTGGAACTGACGACAGCAGTACTGTCCGTGAAAGCCGCAACGCTGATCAAGAGATGCTTCGACCGGATAGACTGAATAACAAACTTTTGGACGGACTCAGCCACGGTACTTCATTAAATAAACAACACTATTACTCGTTTTAACACTTTCGTGGCCAACAGACTCACTATAATCCACGAGTCGACTAAAACCGATCAATGGCACCATGTAAAATCGGCCAGTGACCCAGCCGACTTCTGCTAAAGGGGCCTAAAAAACTATAGGGGTTAGGGATGTGGACAATGGGACCGGACTTTCTAGCGGCAACTAAAGAGATGTGGCCGACGCTATTAATACCAAAAGCTGATGATGGTGATATCGAGACTAAAAGACTGATACTGGCTATAAACTTCACGGGAAGCGTAAGCCTGATAGGGAAACTGTGCCAACTCCCCAACTGGACAAAAATGTTAAGAGCAGCGGTCTGGTGGACATGGTACAAAGCACTCTTATTGATTATGATAGGCACAAGACCACAAAACACATTGAACGTGGGGACGATAATACCGGGTGAGCTGAATCAAGCCAACTTCGAAGTTTTACGCCTACTGCAACTAGAAGCTTTCCCGTCAGAGTCCAGCGAGTTAGCCAGGACAGATGATAACACCAAAGGAAGCAGGCTGTTACACGGTAGTATCCGAGCACTAAATCCCATGCGAATCAACGGACTACTGAGTGTTGGGGGGCAGCTGAAAAATTCAAGCCTAGAGTACGAAGCAAAACACCCCATAATAATCTCCGGTGACCACCATACAACGAGATGCCTGATGGATCACGTACATCGGGAAGAGGGACACGCAAGCCTGAATCACTTATTGAACAATATACGCCGACGATTTTGGGTGACAAAGGGACCAGTGACGGCCAAGCTAGCCATAGGCAACTGCAGTACTTGTCGTCGCCGGAGAGCGGTAGCAGGCCATCAAATGATGGCTCTCCTTCCAGTCTTAACAGTCCAACCGGGATGGCGCCCGTTCGTGGAAATCGGCGTAGGCTGCTTTGGCCCGTTACTCGTACGACATTAGAGGAGCACCCAAAAGAGGTGCGGCTGCCTGATAACATGCCTACAATCCAGAGCAGTCCACCTTGAAGTAGTGCATAACATGACAATCGATTCATTCCTAATGGCCCTTCAAAGGTTCATCGCCAGGCGGGGCGTCCCAAAGAATATATACTCCGACAATGGCTCGAACTTCGTTGGGACTCATAAGGAGTTAGAGAAACGGTGGAGCCGCTAGGACACCGCCAAAACACAAAACCAGACTGTAGCGAAAGGGATAGAATGGCACTTCAATCCACCTTATGCCAGTCTTCGTGAAGGCGTTTGAGAAAGGCTGATACGATCGACTAGGAAAATACTCACAGCCCTGACCTCACAACAAACCCTCGATGACGAGACGCCGACTACTTCACTAACAGAAGTAGAACGCATATTGAACAATAGACCCCTGATGCCGGTCGTTCCACACCCGGAAGGCGAACCGGCACCCACCCCCAACGACCTGTTAATACTTCGGTCAAAGGCAGGAGTAACCACCCCGAAAACCCTGCGTGGGACGTACGTTGTTGGATGGAAACAAGTGAACCACCTAGCACAGGCTTTCTGGAAACGATGGACGAGGAAGTATCTACCGACACTGCGGCTTCGTCAAAAGTGGATCTCCAAACAGAGGTCGTTCAGACGTGGCGACGTGGTCATCCTCGCAGAGAGCCACCTACATAAAGAGGATTGGCCGGTTGGAGCGATGAAGGACTGTCTTACAAAAATCGATGGCCTCGTGCGCACGGAGGTGGTGAGGACGAACAGAGGAGATGTATTGCGAGATACACGTAAAATATGTCTACTTGAAGGTGACAGCGACGCGGGCGAGGCCGAAGCTACCGACCAAGCTATACCCATGTCTGCTGATACCAGATGAAGCTGAATTTATTTATCCCTCATGTATTCTCCTGTAGGACCCAACCCCCCTACCCCATCTTTGAAGTATATTTGTGTTTAATTTCATGCAGCATTTACGATGTACTGTGGAGCTAATTGTCCAAACCTTAGCTCGCCACGCGACACGACACTAACTGTGGAAGTAACGGGGATTAGGTCACACACACATGCTATATTTTACTCGTTTCTTGCCACACCGTCTTTTGTTGACATTGCAGAAAGTCCTTCTTCGATGTGTAGTCATACCTGTGATTCCACTGCACACCCCGGCACACACACACTCACACACTCAAGCACATACATCCAGTACAGGACGGCCCTTTACAAGGACAGCATCTATGTGGCCCGTTCACGCCCGCCATCGGTCATTTGGTCTTGTGGAAGATGTAGACTAGCCTCACGTCTGTATAGCCTATGGGTTAGGTGCGACCAGTAGTATAACGTTGACGACGAGCATTAGGCGCGAGCACTGACAGCAGGACCTAGGTAGGTAGAAAGAATCAGCGCCTTTAGACCGAACCTTTGACTCTGCTAAGGATCCAGGAGGATTTTGGTGGGCGGTGTAACAGCCGGTCGTGGAAAATCCTCCTTTAGCCCTCGCGATTCAGTGTTTTTCCTAACGTGACGCACGTGCTGTTTGCTTACACGCTGCTATTCTGCTTCTCGTTGTTGAGTCCTTGTGATCGTATCATTGAGGTTTGTATATTTTTGATGTCATTGTTCATGTAATGATCTAGTATCGTAGAATATTGCAAATACTCGTCTTTCGATTTTGGGATCCGTTGGGAATATGGCTACGCTTTGCTCAAACGTTCGTGACAGCTTGGTCTTACGTCGCCAACGATCTATCAAGGCCGAAGGAATCTGTCGTCCTGTCACCCGCAGGGCGTGAGTTAGATAAACTAATCAAATTACCACGACTGGTTGACCGTTGACAAACCCTACCCATAATTAGTGTTTGTTCCACATCTATCCGTGTGATTCTTGCCCGAAGTCTCCCATGTGGTTTGTAAACGGCTTGAGAAAGAATTGATAAAGAACGGTTGTTTCGCTAAACTGGGCTTCTATAAGATACAGTGGGCATTCTCAAGACAAGGAAACAACAGAAGCAGTAAGTGCTTCTCGTGGTCAACGGCTGCTAATCATAGAGGCAGTCACTGCAAAGTTCCTGCACAAAGGGCACGTGGTGAGCTCTTTAGACTGCCATCAGCACTTTATTGGCAGCAGTCGGAAATATTCGTATCTATCTACATGGCCATAATGTAACCTCACTTAGAAAGTAGTGGGCAGGCTTGGGCACCCTTCCACAAAAAGGAATCCGCCTGCCTAGATAAAGTTCAGCATCCTGCGATGCGAATTTTTGGGAGAAGAGTAAGAAGTAAACAACGAGACTCTGTGATCTCAATCTTCTGCCGCTGGAAAGGAGGAGAGGTTGAGGGATCTTGAAGGAACATTCAAGATGAAACAGGTCTTACTGGCCTTAGGCCAGAAAGTCTATTCCAAATGGCCTTAGATTCCAGGACAAACGAGTTATTGGAATAAGCTGACGAAGGTTCGAGCAATTTTGATGCCTAGGTAGCAATCCGTTAGTAACAGGGTAGTGAACAGTTGGAATTGTCTGCCTGGTGGAATGACAGACCTGCAGACCATCCAGCTCCTCAAAGGTGCCCTAGATGGTAAGTGGCGCGAGATATTTCCTGGTAGTGGCTTTTGAGTATGCTCCCTAGATGGATGAGGGGTAGGACTATGGTTCGTCTGAGGTGTGTTGTAGTTGACGTTTTCGTTTATCGCATGCTGTCTCGGGGAAAGCCCAAAATGCTCAATGTCTCCCGCAGATTTGTGATGAGATTTTACCTTTCACAGTCGGTTTTGGCAGGGATTGGACAAAATACTGTGCAGCGGGTAGCTTTCTGCGGTCCAACAGAGCAATTCTTGAAAATCTGGCGTCCATTTGCTTCGGTGTGCGATAACTTACTTGCCACTTTGAAACAAGTAGAGCTAAGTTTGCCAAATGCAATTAACGGTAACCAATAAGCAGCTTCGGGCATTGTACAGCAAGATCATGGACTATGCAGGTAAATTTACCTTTTGAAGGCGGAAGCTTAGTTTGTCTAGTCAAGATATAACTATTGATGTGGGCATGTATCAGTTTACGAGAATGAATCGGCAGATTAATTGGTATATTTCTCGACCATGGTCAAGACGCACGCGCAAGCGCATGATCATGGTGTGCAACATTACTCAAAACAATGAACTATACAAGAATTTCAAGAAAGCTAGTCAAAATCGTCAGAGGCAAAGAAGCACAGCTAGAGCTAGTTTTAATCGACCGAATTTATAAAGGTTCGCGCGGCAAATACGGTTTGGTTTCGAATCCGGGTTGGTTGGTGGTGGCCCGTGGGAATGCAAAATATGTCGTGAAAATATAGCGCTAAGGATGTGTAATAAACCAAAATAGTGCAAGCCGTGGATTACGGAGGCCTATTGGGGTTCCATGAACGGGATAAGTTATGAACATGAACAGATAAGAAATGAATGGGAGTACACTCGTGAACTTTGGTGAATGTGAGGAGAACGGCTCACTATGAAGACGACGATGGCCCGGAATGACGGATATTCCCGGTCTCAGTAAACGGAGTGCATCATGAAAAAGGGAGACATGAACAAACTGCGTGGAAGTGGACTAGGAAACGTTGATGAATGTGCAGGAGTCACCAATCAGTATAAAAGGTGAGTTTAGGTTCAGGATCAATAACCCGTATCATTCAGAAAAAAAAGAGCGCAACTTGAAGGCCTTGAATTAGTGAAGAATCAATTTCAAGCCGGGTAACGATCAAAAGAAAAGTGAAATCGTGCAAAAGAAAACTGAGTGAAAAACCTCCGCGTAGGCTCGCGCCTTATTGTTCTGTTAAGCTGACAAAAATATATTGAATTGTTGATTCTCAGTAATATTCGGCGTCATCATTGGGAACCACGGATGGGTAGGGGGATAAGTGGACTTGCTTTCGGATGGCATATCGAAATTTAGTGAGTAAAAAATGCCTATGTTGCGTATTCTGGCTCCGTCATTGGATTGTTTCATATGAGACCAAGGTTATGTGCAGCATCCCGTGGGTATAGATCATCAGGCGGGGTAAGGGACGTGTCAGTCAATCAGTTGAAGGTAGCTTGTGAACTGTTATTCGTGGAGACTCCAGCGGTGACATCAATAGCAGAGGTGTTACGTCAGAAGACGCCTGTCAACCTACTGGTAAGCAGTTGGGAGTGTTTTAGGTCGTGTGGCTCGATTGCAATCCCGTTTGGTATAAAAGATTCCGTTTAGGTCTCTGTCAGTACGGGTCGAGATGTGAACCTTGGTCATCGAAAGTGGAGCCCGAGAGAGTGGACGACGACAAACTTGAAATAAATGATGCTAGCAGTCTGGACGTGGTTCCAACTGAGTGATAACAATAAATGGCGACAGTTAATAATGAACTGGTTGGGTTTATGTGAATGGTCGGTGGCACGTTTCATATTTTGGTCTGGGTTTAAATTCGAGAGTTTAAATAACGTAGGGTTGATAAGTACTACTTCAGGCTTGCAAGATAGCGTAAACCGGGTGGGCTTCTGCGTCTGCATTTCAAAGGATAAATGGTTTGCACGCAATTAGAAGTTCTGAAGAGCAATTAAGTAAGAATGCAGAAAGAACCAATAGGGCATCGGTGGTGATGCGTTAGAGAAAATTGTTATCATGCAGAGAAACGTGGACGTATGTTGTTCTGTGCTCCTACTCGGTAGTGCCGGCCTACTAAGATTTAATTTGAATGTGAGCAGGGAAATCTCATGACTCGGTGGTTGCTTGAATGTCGTATTTGTTAAAAGAGTGAGGAGAGATAGTAAGTAGGGAATGGAAAAATATGAACAGTTCTCCGTGTTCATTTTTTGTGGACTCAAGTGAGGCAGGTGTTGGTCATTTGTTGCCTCCATATGTTATCCATGTCAGTGGGCTTAAATTCCAGGCTGCGGTAGTGATTGTAGTTGGGGGGAGGCTGTGGTTACTGTTAGGTAGGGTTGTAAACCTAAACGTGGCTTGGATGCTAGGACATCGAGAAGGCCGCTTTCTGAGAAAGATGACGGAAGATGGGGGGTATGGATGGAAAAGGTGACCGGTCTCCATTATGTACTTTTCTCTATTTCTCCTTTTCCGAGCTTCACCGTGGCTGCCGTTATTTGTCAGGTACGTCTACACGCTGTCCAGGCCAATGGGTTGAAAGTCGGGGCTATGGTAGCAATTGTATTTGACGTCAACATGCATGCTAGGTGCGCTTAGGGAGGGTATGGGGTGGTTGAAACTTAGAGCGAGGGTGGGTAAACGTATGTGGAGAGTCCAGTGCACTGTCACCCCAGTCAGTCTCGTGCGTGAAAACCAAAAGCTTGTCGAGCAAACAAGGGCGATGTGGGGTTTCCCCTTTCGCAGGATTAGGTCTGAGCTGATGGGAGACGTACCCATAGATGAGAGTTGCCCAATTCCTTCACAGCCCCATGTCAGTGGTATTTGGAGATCGAATCGATCCCACGAGGCCTTTTTTGTCTCCACTGTTCTTCTTTCGCTGTTTTTTTGTTTCCTAACGTAGGGGTGGTTGAGCCCATATAGGAACTTTCCATAGCCCCTCCGCCCGATCGTAATTTTATGCGTATTTGTCTTTTTTCGCAACTTCTGGGGGTGGTCTGTTTTCCCCACGTTCGGACGACGCTATGGTATGGGTGCCGTTGACATCAGGGTTTTCGCTAGCATGGGCTGGGAAAATGCAGAGTGGGACTATGCAAACACACGGAGTAGGACAACGAACGTTGTAAAGCACAAGCTGGCATACGTGTATCAGTCTCATACAGCGCCAGACCATGCCTAAGACCATCAGAGACCATTCCGGGCTAGCTGGTGTAGATGAGTCTAGCTCAGCTGATGGGAAATAGTGTGGTGTATAAGAGGGAATATGATAGTGGTTGGTGGATGGTAGATACAGAGATGAGACGAGATGACAGGCCACCAAGTAGGTACTAGCAGGTTTGCTTCTGGGATGAGAGATTCTGAAATGAGATGATTAAAAACAGCAAAATGAAGCCGGACATAAAACCCGGGCTGGTGGTGGCAGCCAAAAGGAACGGGAAAGGAGTAAAGGATCAGGTAAGGTGGTAGACGGCGGAACTCAGTGTCCTAGGATCCAAAGCCACATACCTATTTGCTGCAGAGACATCTAAGGCTGAGGTACTTTGGTTGGCAATAGAACACGAACATTGTCTAAAATAAGGAGAACCGGCAAGCATTAAACTGGGTATAGTTACAAAAGTCAGCAAACTGTGGCTACAGTAGTATAGATTGTGTGCAATATAACGTAAGAAGAAATAGTTGCACTGGCGTTTGTCATCGGGCGAGAAATGAAAGTTCTGTTGCAATAATCCTAGTAATCAAACCCGTTTTCGTAGGCCACCTCTTCGGTGACGGTCTGGCCGGTAAGAAGGATCACATTGGGAACAGTCAAGAAGTGATTCAGCGAGCCTGTGAACTGGGAAATTGAGACACTCTCGTGGATGTTTAGCGGGAGTTTATTCCATAACTTTGAGTATTTTACAAGGAAGAAGTTAGATCTTAACGCTAATTTTGTTCTAGGAATAGAGAACTGCAATGACCCATGGCGTAGGGCATAATTCGTGGATGGAGTGAGTCCAATGGGTTCATCACACGAAAAGGCTGTACGGTGGTACAGCTTAAACAGGAAGCATAAATTGAGCTTCATGCGACGCAGCCATAAAGGGTCAAGACTGAGTAGGATGCATCGATCCTTTTAACACAAACTGGAGGAAAATCCCACTAATTGTTTGGTGAACTGACGTCGCACGGACTCCGGAGAAATACGGTCGGATTTCGTCATGTTGGTGAAGATAATAGGACGGTATTCAAGGAAAGGCCTGGCGTGAGACTTGTAAGTGGGCAGTTTGCAATCATTTAGCCGAAAGGTTCTGGAGATGAGACCAGTGGTTCTTCTCGTCTTTGCAATCTGGAGCGGAACATACTCAGAAAACCTAAAGCTACAAGAATAATGAAGACCAAGGTCTCGAACTAAAGGGCTGTGCGAAATGGGTAGGTCGTGGATAAGCAGGGTTCCAGGGGCCACTTTACATCTGGATGTTGTGTAGCAGCTCTTCGAGGTCGAGAATTCCATACTCCATGAATTGCACCAATCTCTGAGTCAATTTAGGTCACTAGAAATTTCATCTTGCATAATGTTGAGGTTCTGACGAGGAAACTCATAGACAATCTTAACGTCATCAGCGAAGAGGAATGGGGTGCCATGGTGCAAGATGGGAAATATATCATTTATTTAGATGAGAAAAAGTAAAGGACTGAGTACACTGCCTTGTATAACTCCACTGGTGACTGGAGCAGGCTGTGAGAAACACCAATCAATGGAAACCACTTGTGAGCGATTCGATAGGTATGATGTTAACTACGTTAAAAGCGAACCGGAAAAGCCGTGAGCTTTGAGTTTGGTTAGTAATAAAGCGTGAGGGACGCGGTCGAACGCTTTTGTCATATCAAGGTATATAATGATGATGGATTTACTGCTGTCGGCGGCCGCCGTTTTGAAGTTAAAAAGTCGTATTGGCGAGTGATGCATGAACGTGACTTTAGGAAGCCATGCTGCCCACTATGGATGATGTTATGGGACAATAGGAAGTCGGACATCCGCTGTTTGATGAGGCGTTCCATCAACCTAGAAGCAACTGGAGTGTGGTTGATAGGGCGGTAATTGGAGGGGTCATGTATTGGTCATTTCTTATGGATTGGGATGATGACCGCAGTCTTCCATTGTGAAGGAAATTTGCCAAACTTGATGGATAGATTGTAGACCTTCAATAGTAGGGCTGCGACATCAGTTCCTCCAAGACGTAGAAGTGTCGGTGGAACACCATCATGGCCAAGGTGTGAGAACTTCCGGACACGGGTAAGCTGGGTGGTAACCTCTTTTAGAGTAAATTCTAAATCAGACAGTAAGTGCTCGGTGACAGGGTCTATGCATGGGGGTAAAGTAGGAGGGTCCGTAGCCATGAATGCAGCAAAGTAGGAATTAAGAGCCTGGGCGATCGCTACAGGTGAGTTAATGTGATCGTTATTTTCCAAAATGAGAGAGGGGATACCTGCCTGTTTGCTCTGATTTCTGTTCTTCATTAGGCGTGCCAACTTTGAGGAAGTATCATGGCACTGCAAGGCCGATACTTCTTGTTTTTTGAGCATATCGTCAGACTTAATTCTGATTGCTAACGAGAGACGTTGGAGCTACAAGAATGACGATAAGTCACTACTGTTGTGATACACCTTCTGGAGCTTCAGATATTTGTTTTGCATTCGGCTCAGGACTGAACTACGGGCTCGGTTTGATATGATACGAGTTGTAGTAATTTTGGACAGCAAGTATGAAAGGTTAGAATATAGTAAATCAGCAGCCAGCTGGGTGTCGCTTTGCAGGAAGAAGTCGTCCCAGTCTAACGAACGAAGCGTGCAGATAAGATTGTCCCACTTGACTGCCGAAGAGAAACGATTGGGTGGGTGGGATTTATCGGAGCATGCGGAACCGCGAAGACGCAGGACACCATTCTGTGGTCACTTCCTGGAAAGAGGTCGAGCGTACTGGCTGAAACATCAGATAAACCAATCGTGAACAACAAATCAAGGATGTTGTTACCTCTAGCTGGGACTGTTACACGTTGGATCCAGCTCCCTACGCGGATGCATCACATGAAATCTAATAAGTTGTTTGGGGCAGATAGAGTATTCCAACAGATGCTCGGTGCATTGAAGTCCCCAGCGATGAGCTTGGAGGAACAGGGCAGCAATGAAAGGTAGTTGAATGCGTCAATAATCTTGGTAAGATCCATAGCGTTGGAATCAGGTGGCCGATAGATGCAACCAATATGAAGATAGGAGTAAAGTAAGGGAATCGTTAACCACAGAGAATCCCGAACGGCGTCAGGAGTTGTGTGTGAGAGCGGAATGGCCTGCAGAGTGTTTTTGACATAAATTAGACAGCCTCCCCCACGACGAAGCCTATTCCTTCGGAACATCTGGTAGCCAACTAGAAAGACTCGATCTGACGGGACGGAATCCGTTAGCCAAGTTTCAGTTACAATGATAATATCAAAGTTGGAGGGCTGAGCGATGCTGCGGATGGCTTTAGTTTTGTTCAGTAATGAACGGGCATTTACGAGTATGACGGAAAGAGACGATGCAGGCCTCGATGGTGGTGGATGTGGTGGGGGGTTCGGTAATGGTGATGAAGGTGGTAATTCCAGTGGAGAATAGGGCAAGGATGGATGGGGGAACTCAGTTGTTCCACGGATTTGATGAGTTGTAACCTGGTGGGGGATAATGTAAGGAAAGAGGGATGGGGAGGTGCTGTTTATGAGAGTAGTTTGAATGCGGAGAATATTCCCGGAGGAGGGCGGCAGGGAAAAAGCGGCCACGGATGGATGGCAGTGCTAGGCTAAGAGACGCGGATGGGTCTTGTGGGAGTGGGAAGCTAGGTGAGGCACGGACATGGTTCCCAGGGAGTGAATGGGTAGCAGTAGAGGTAGAGAGCAGTTGGTGTGGCGGATAGTAATGTAAAGGAGCGGTGATTGGGGGGATAAGGTGGGTAAAAGTAGGGTGGAAATGATAAGGCAGTTAGCCGAGATGGAAAAGTAGGATTCACAGCCACACAAGAGGCTGGTAAAATTTCGCTCGACTGAGCATTTTTCCTATGGTTTGCATGTGCATTATGTTGATGGGTCTTGTTCTTCTGGCGACGAAGCGTTAACTTCTGAGGGTCAGTCTGCACTGACGGGCTAACCAGCGGTGGTGGCCTAGGTGGTAACCAGATACATTCTGGTGGCGAATGGGTGAGTGCAGCGGGCGAGCTTAGGGGCCTGGTTGGGTTATCAAAAATGCCAGAGGTAACAAGATGCATGGGTGTAGAAGGAGGTGGGTTGATGGTGCGGTGATTTTTAGGTACGGTTGCATAACACGACATGGAGCTAGTAGAAGGAATGGGGTCGTCTAGACTTGTGGAGAACATGAGCTCGCGGGTGGATGAGTCGGAAGAACCTTCATCAGTTTTGTGAATGCTGGGGCGCTTGTTCCAGTCTATAGATTTGCTTGGGTTATTCTGAACATTGGGGCTTTTGCCAGGTGGCTCATTGGGTGAGGAAATTGGCGTACTGTCTAAATCTACGGTTGCATCGGCTGATGGCCAGTGATAGGTGCACCGGAGTTTCGGGGTGAATTGTTGGTTGCACTATCACCGGGGTTACTTTTCTGGGCGTGACTCTTGTGCACCTCCCTTTGGAGTGGGGTCTTGTCCGGAAGTGTCTTGGCGCACTTGAAGCCGGTTTTGGCTACGACCAACGATTGCCGGCTGATAAAGATCTTGGCGACAACTTCATTTGTAAACTGGAAAAGCAGTGGACAGGTGGTGTGCAGGGAAGTTTTGCGGAGTCTAACACAGTGGCACGGTTGTGAGCCAAGGTTGCAAGCACTTAATATCATATTTTTAGCAGCTGAGAGAGGTATTCCGTCTAGAATGTTAAACACAATCGCGTTGTTTGCCTTTTTTATCCGTCTGAAGATTTCCGAGGCAATTGTGTCCACAAACTTCGTGGCCAGTAGTAGATTGGTTGGGGTATGGTGTGCGGTTGGATCAAGCAAGAACGCTATGGGCATCAGTTGACCGATAATCAGATCAGCGGAGTGAAGTCGGGAGGAAAGACTGCTCAGAGTTTTGCTCATTTCCGTAGTTTGTCTATCGGCATTTCCAAGTATATCTACCAGAGAGACTGAGCAGTTATCTGGTGAGTTTTGGAATTCAGTGGTCTTGCGACGGCGAGTGCTGATAGTGATTTTGGGTCGGCTGGGAGGAGATGTAGGCATATCTATGGTGTTAAAGATGTGGATGGCCAGTCGGACAAGATGTGGCAATATGCGAAGGTTAGAGAGCTATACGGAAGTAGGGGGTTAAGTGCAGTGTATTGCCAATATATGTAAACCTAAGGAGGTCAATATCGGCGGAACTAGTTACGTATCAGCTGTTCAGCTAAAAACTGCAAGCAGTTTCTGCGGATGTTGCTGTTTGAAAGTTTCCGGATGTATTACGCAAGTCAAGACGACTTTAGTCTCTTTACGAAGGTGATTCCCTGAGTGGTATCTTGTAGTCTGCTAGTGTTGTTTGACTGAGACTGATATTTCGCTTAGCTCCTACCCTACGACCACTTTTGTATGTATATTATACCACCGGAGGGTCCCAGGGAATAGTATTCAGAAAAAATTGCTTGGTTTTTTCTGGGTCGGACAACAGGCCTTAGAGCTATAGTTTTAGGTATTAGCCCAGATAACATAATAAAAACTATACCGATAACAGCGAGAAATCTACGCGGTGTAACGCATCACCTTGACATGGATTCCCGCTCGAAAAGTATATATATATATATATATACATTTATAGTGGTATCCGTAATTATATATGTACAAACACGTGTAAATAAATATGCACACATAAATACACATATATATATGCTGTACTTGTAATTATAAATATATATACCTATATGTGCTTACATGCATTTGCATCCATACCTATTTGTTTACAGATACTCACACGTAGATGCACATACACATGTATATCTGTACATAAGTAAGAAATACCGTTCTGGATTGAGTCCATCCCCTGAGGCCTGAACCGCATTCTGTTTCCATGACCGCAAAACTGTGAGGTTGTATGCTTCTAAAGTAACCTTTAGCTGCGCGAAGTTGACCACAGTGAAGCCTAAGCGTATAAGGAATTACGGAGATCATTAAGCGCACTTGTCTGCGCATAACCCACCCACATCTTCGACGTGAAGAAAGGCTCACGCAGGTGCCCATCCTTATATTCATTATGCGAGTTACGTGAAAAGTCTTAGCTAACTGATGGAGCTCTTCCGTAATGAAGGCAAAATGGGGGACAAAATGAATGATAAGATGTGTGTCTAAAAGGGTTGGCTCACTTGTATAAAATTATCTTTTGCTACGCACTTTCGTGCTAGACTGACCGCTCGCTGGACATCATTCCCGAAAATCGGGTGATATTTTGGAGGCAGGAGGTGCTTTCCGCCCCACTGCGCAGGAATAACAGCTTAACTCAAGCCGAAGTTCTACGGTCACAAAAGTGGACCCAATCGCGTCTAGCACCCGAGATTTTGTAATGTTTCTGCCGTGTCCTCTTTGCAAAGCAGAGACGGAAAAAATTTTTATCTGTGTTTCGCAGGTGCAATCTGAAGTTAAGCTTTTAATTTTCACTAACTTGTCTTTCAG
Organism: Fasciola hepatica; assembly: GCA_948099385.1. Classification (NCBI taxonomy): domain Eukaryota; kingdom Metazoa; phylum Platyhelminthes; class Trematoda; order Plagiorchiida; family Fasciolidae; genus Fasciola; species Fasciola hepatica. The sequence continues at coordinate 2,789,881 of CANUEZ040000047.1, forward strand.
CAGAGATGGCAGCGAGGCAGTGGACGCATTCACTGTTCTCCTCGTTTCCGAAGTTCGCACTTTGGGGGTGCCTCCAAAGCGAGTAATGGCTGCACTGCACCCACTGGGTTTCCTGGCCCAAGTCCATATCGGCATCCTGAAGATGTCAAACTCTGCGTTCCCTTGCCACGACCAGTGAATGCGGCCCTTCAAGAGGACATTTTTTCTCGGAGTCCGGTATCGCGCGGAGGTTGTAGTAAGCGGGCCCCAGAACCGTACCAACTGCAATGGATTGCCTGAGTACCTTGTTCATTCGTGTTTCTGAGAGCTACTGTTGCCTTACGTTTTGAAGAAGTAAGAACCGCCGGGACCCATGACGTGCTCGGTATCTGTTCCATACAGTGCCTAGACGTAAGTGTACGTCTCGTGCTGCTTTGTTTCCCTAGGTACCTATTAACAGTGTGATCGTCTCCCAAGTCTACTGTCATATTTGTAGCTTTGTCAACGCAGCTCAAGTCAATATCTCGTCCATCCATTCCAAAAGAAGATTGGAAGGAGCTAACTGATAACTTATTTAGTCTAAGAAGCCTAACTTGATCTAAATCCTCCTTTGGGTTTAGAATTCCGGAGACATCTACCGGACACGACCTGGCAGATAGTCCTTCCTTTAGATGACAATTCACAACCTCTACCATGTTGGTAGTGGACGTGCCGCGGGTAGCCATACTCATTACTCTATAACCCACCCACATTGCTTCGTATGGTAACCAAATGCGATTCAGGCAGTTCAGCGCCTCAGCACTGCAGCCAAGAATGGTGGCCATGAACCTAACAAATACAACCTTATTGGAGGCGTAAACCAAAGTAAGTGTCCACTGATAGACGCCTTGTTTGTCATTTATTGACGAACCATACAAGCTATACGAATGAAGCTTCTAATCCCTAGGAACGCGAAAGCCACATAAACGAATTGTGCTCCCGGATACGTAACCGCAAATCCATTATAAGGAGCTAAGCTTCGATCTAGTATAATGGTCTTCACGTTGGCTGCTCCTGGTAAACTAACCCCCATTTCTGCGACTGCACGCGGGTATCTTGCACTACTCTCGTTAGGGAGCAGGGCGTAGAACACTGGACGACCTAGGCCACCATCCTCTGTCAACATGCAGTGCCAAGGAAGGTGGCCATCACAGTTAAACTGGTGCGTAGCATCAGCTGGAAGTGCCTCACTGTATTTATCCACCAAAGCCTTCACGGCGTGTGGAATATGAAACTTGAACCTGGCTACGCCTTCCCGTGATACGATTGGTAGATAAATCTAGCCAGTCGTTAGTTGTTGAAATTTTAGAACATCGGTCCGGCTATCTACGGCATTAGCTTTGACCCCCATGTAGTAAACATCCCTTACGAAGGACAACTGTCAGAACTTTTCGCGAAAGTATTCACACATTTTGCTGGATCTACTAAAAGCTCTCATCAGTTCTAACATGTTGGACCCTTGTTCCAGGGGCAAATACCTAATACAATGGCAGAACCTATCTCTGACTTGATGGAAGTTGTGGTTATACTGCAGACTTTGACCGACGATGTTGTATTGCGTTCCCGCGACACCGATCCTCACGAAGGCCGGGGGTTGGGCATTCTGATATTCCAGTTAAAAGGGAATTACTGTGTGGTGCTTACCTGACGGCTGTCTTATTTCGGCGTCGATTGTGGACTCCGCAAAATTTAACCCTGTATTGTGGGAGCTGTTTTGGCAGTGCCTCAGGATGCGTACGAAGCCACTTCTCAACACTCACACTCTCATAGAGGTAAAGCGAGATGCGAGTCCGCTGTTGAAACGAACAAAAGTCTTCCTGGAGCCTCTGGAACAATTTATAGGTATCCTTTACAAGTCTTGCGAAACTTCCAGAGTCACCAAGGAGAACATGAGCAGCGGCCATGACAGTCAACAGGCCTGAGTGGAAACAGCTTTGCACATCCTCTATATACTAAGTAGTGGCTAACTTGAGCAAAACTCGCCGCTAAAGTAAGAACACCCTTCCTATTTTCCGCGAAAATTATCTCTTCACCTCAAACCATTTTCCTCAATATTCACGAATAACGCCAATTTGGCCGTCAATAAGGTTGGACCACAAGACACTATCTGCGCAGCAGTGGGTGCATAACTGCTGTGCATACCATCAAAAAATTCCGGACGCTCGTTTGTCCGTGGCCATTACGTGTCCTGTGCAAACTGAACTGCACTGAGCTGAACATGATTTCAGGGTCGTCAAAGTCTTGAACGCATTTTAGTTTTTCGGATGTGTTTTCGCGCTGTTGTGCGGGAACGGGATTGCATTTCGTTCCAGCGATGAGGTTATTATGAATTGGTAAGTATCAAGTGGAATATTACGCTTCGAGCCAGATAGTTCATAATCAATAATGAATACCTTTGACGTTGTTGATACCGAACTTACTCATTTACCTTTCTTATCATCCCTTAGAAGCGCACCCAATGTTTTTTCCAAATACGACAAGTTTGGTGCAAATTAAGCTAGCCCCGTCGGGACTTTTAGGTGTCCCATTGAAATGCTTTGGGAAGCGTTACAGACCCTAGACGCTATAGAATTGGCCGCTACCGAGGCACATTTGTTCACACCTTTTGTTGCACACAGCCCGCTCGTAACATTGTAGCGGTTGCCATCTTCGTTCATACTTTTACCACGTTTATTGTTTAACTGAACGCTGACTGCCAAGCGCGGTGGCCATTTGACCGTTGCTCTTGCGCACGCTCTCACGCACGCTCCCAAATACACGCTAACCACTATCTCTCCCAATCGCCTTCTCGTTCTCACGGGTCGTGGAGAATACTGTTCTGGTTAACATATTTGTGCAGTGCCGCGCATTAGAGTAACGTGCAGATGGTCCACGCAGTACAAAGGACCGAAGCACGCGTTTACTAAGGAAACCGCGATGTAAGGTCTAATCAACCTTACAATTGGTGAGCCCGACGTGATCCTCAGGTCACGTGAGTTTCCTTGTTTTCTACCGTTCAAGGTCCCGTCTGCGTACGTTTTTGTGTGTTTTATTGTTTCCCTATCTTGATTTTTTTTTCTTTTTCGTCCATACATATTTTGTGTGTCTAATTCGTCGTGATTTTTTTTTCCGCCATGGATTTACCAAAAAAAAAAACAGACCCGTGAAATTACAATCTGTAGTTATGGTTTCATTTTCTTCTGGTCTCCTAGCGACTACAACAACACCGAACATCGTTCGTGTGTTGTTATTACGGTCCAAAATCCGCCGGCGCCCTCAGGCGCTATTTTGTTCCAGTTTACCTTGCCCTCTCTCAGACGGATCTAACAAGTCACATTGGCTTCATCCGTAGCCTGGCTGACTCCCGTGCACGTTCAAGGAGCCAACCGCTCGCTGGACAACGGGACGATTGGTCAGCCTGGCACTGGAAACGGCAGCTGGACGCCTTTTTGGATGGACCTGACGAGGCATTTTCCGGCTTGCATTCGTATGAGACCCGCGGGCGCCAAAACACAATTGGACCCACGCACATCGGACCTCGAGAGTGCAGGCACCGGTAAACTCATCAGCAGTCGTTCGACGTCAACAACAATATAACGGAGAAGCTATGAGGAGTTCCTGGACAACCAATAGTCCGGCTTACCATCACGATCGAAGCCCAACTCCGTCGGACTTCTAGGAGGAGGCCCCTGTAGCGGTTGCCATCTTCGTTCATACTTTTACCACGTTTATTGTTTAACTGAACGCTGACTGCCAAGCGCGGTGGCCATTTGACCGTTGCTCTTGCGCACGCTCTCACGCACGCTCCCAAATACACGCTAACCACTATCTCTCCCAATCGCCTTCTCGTTCTCACGGGTCGTGGAGAATACTGTTCTGGTTAACATATTTGTGCAGTGCCGCGCATTAGAGTAACGTGCAGATGGTCCACGCAGTACAAAGGACCGAAGCACGCGTTTACTAAGGAAACCGCGATGTAAGGTCTAATCAACCTTACAACATCGCTTTTCGATCGGTTTTCGGTCGGTTTGCTTGGTAGCCATTTTACAGGGATCAATATTAAATTTATACGATGGAAATCGACGACCGAAGTAATAAGCAATGCTTGGTGGGTGTTTTAATTTAAGGTATTGCTTTAATTCATCGAATGTTCCGAAAACCTCGGTAGAAATTGCTCTATTTTTCCCCTCAAAACGGGTAAAATAAGAGAAGTTATGCAGAAAATTATAAATTAGCAGATAGAAATGAGCATCGCGATGAGTATTTAGGGTTAGGGAGAGAAATTAACGAAGCATATCATGTATTTCAAACGATTAGCACAAACCGCTCAGAAACCGGCCAAAAACCGCTCCGAAACCGATCGGTTTTTGGCCGATTTGTAAGTGGTTATTATTATTACGCCGATCGGTTTTCGAGCGGTTTCTGAGTGTTTTCAGACCGGTTTCCTGGACGGTTTCCCAGCGGTTTGTGTCAGTCGTTTGAAGTGCGTGATGTGCTTCGTTAATTCCTGTTATTTTTCCGAAGTTACGTTTTACGATGCCCATTTATATCTCCCAATTTATGATTTTCGAATAATTTGTCCTTATTTTACCCAATTCGAGGGCGTGAAACAGGAAGATCTGTAACGAGGTATCTCAAGGCTTTCTGGTGAATTATTCCAACATATTGTAATAAAACGCCAACTAAGTACTGCACATTACTCCTGTCGTCTGGTTCCTTCGTGTCAATCCATTGTTGGTCCGTGTAAAATGGCTACTAAACAAGCCAGCGGAAAACCAATCGGTTTCAGAGTGGTTTTGTAACGATTAAGCTGCAAGGGATATTTTTATCAATGTGATAATCGATTTCTTTTGTAGTAATTCACTTTCAACCTGAGAAAGAATGGCTACCAAAAAACCGTTGATAAACCGCTTGCAAGCAGATGTTACAACGAGAGTGGTCGAGCAGTACGAGCCACCGTCATCTGGCAGTCCCCTGAGTGTCCCCTAGCCGTATCATTGAGTGAATATGTAATTTAAATATCCCTTTCGGGGACACTTACGGGACCGTCAGGTCAGATAACATGTTTTCTTTTGATGTATCAGGGTTTCTTCCTGGCGTTACTACGCATTCGCTGCATTGGGTACCAGTGGAAATTGGTTTTCCAATATGACACGATCAGGTGCGTTTCAGGATTTATAGCTGACTTCCCCTGGAAGCATTCAAATGTGTGGCGGGAAAGGCAATCAACCTCTTTTGAAATACATTTATCACTGTTTTCTGCTATATGAAGTAAAATGACAATTTTTCTTTTACAAATCTTGTAGGTAAATTAAAAGTCGTTTGAGAAAAAACTTAATTAAATATCCCATTTGGTGACACTCACGGAACGATCCAATATCATTCGTGGACGGTAAAACACTGGATTTGTAATTAAAAAGGGATTTTCACTTGTTACTCCGGTAAACCGCTGACCCAGGAAATGTCCCTGGTATTTCTCCATTAAAATTACTGGATCTGGGTAGTTTCTAGAACAGCTTTTGGAGCTTACGTGACAACAAAGTTGATCAACTTACATCCGACTACAGCGATAGTGATGGACACAAGCCCCCTTCAACTGATGCGCGGTACCGACTGAACATAAAATCATCAAGCTAAACTAGGTAGCTGCATTCAAAGATATTTTCCAGAATTCTTATTTCAGTACACAAAAGACGGTGCATTAGTTGTGCCCAACCCTATCCCAACATGTTTCAATTGAGGCACGGGACATTCCGATGGGACACTCCTATCCTATCCCAACCCAATTGAGAAAATGTTGGTTGTGCTGTTCAGTTATACTCTGGTCAAGAGATTATACAGAAGACACACCAACAAAAAATTAAAATAGAAAATCTTCAAAGGATGCCTATGTCAGTAAAGTAACATCTTCTGAAAGGGATATTACTCATCATTCACATAACTAATAAGGTTGACACACAAATCGACCTTTGTAGCACAACTGAAACATTTTCTGACATTAGAGCTTCTGAGGATAGAAACAAAATTAAATCATATAAGTAGTCAAAAACTGCGTACATGCTACATGTTCCTACTCCGGTAGTACCCCCAAAGACCCGCTCATCAGCAGAGGCTACCTCAAATGAATATATCACGGCTTGGTCACGAGAGCAATCAGAGAAACAAATTATTGAAGTTGTGGGTTAATCCCAGCGCTCCGTAAAGCTGTCCAAACATCATAGGGCTAGCATCTAAATATTGTAAACAGTTTACCAATACAAGTCCCATTTAAGCGCCGTATGAAAGTGCTGCTCACGAACATGTACCACACAATAAAAATCGCCCCAAAATTGATCATATGGGCTAATTCCTTTCTTCGTGCTAACCAGCCTGATGAACTATATTGTTCTGACTAAAGTAGGAATACGTTTTCAAATCTAAATCTTACGAGGTTAGTCAGTTCATCTAAAACAGCAAAGTAAAAACAGGGACCAATGAGACCTTTATGGGACCAAAAATGCAATTATTTGCTGAATGTAATAAGACATACTGGTTAAGCTATTTACATACCTACATTCTGCTTAGATGGAATAAGTATTGCCTGAAATCGCTTTAACCCACAAGGGGTTCCAAAATTGTTCCCGCGAAACACACAAATGCGAGCGTACGTTTATAACTGTGAGCACTTCCTATGGGAGCACTGCTCATTTTAGCTCTGGACTATGATAGACAAGCGCTGAGCAACACTGACTAAGACCATAATACAGCACGGCCCCTGTAGCAGTGCCCAAAATGTTTAGTTGTTTGACCATATGGATCCTCTTTGGCCCCGAATTGCTGTGCTGCTTTAGTTGACCGCAATCAATATTTTTCCAAATTTGAGGTTGACGAGCAGTATCCCGCTTGATTTTCGTCAATTAAGCACTTCTCCTATGAAATCATATGAATTTATCTTATCACAGTCTCCTCAAAAAGCTGTCCGGATGTAGTTTGAAAATACGGTAATTCTTCTTTACCGCCAATCCTGCTGACAAAATATTTCATAAGCTTTTTACTCCAATGAGAGGCGGTATACCAGCGGTGAGCTCACTGATTGCTTTTTCTTAAGCTTAAGCGGATGACCTCGTGTCTGGTGTGAACTTACAAAGCAAAGTAAACCATCATATGCAAACTTAAATGATGTGGTCACTTTGGATGCTGTGGTAGGACCTTGGTGACAGTCCGGCATCCTGGAGAATATACTAATTGCTCATCTCTCATAACCCAAAGACGAGGCCAATGGCGGCCCGATATACTGGTTTAAGCTCGGCAACGGAAGGTACCATAAAGGAAAATTTAACAGGACTACGTATTCAAGTTGCAGAAATCATACAATGGCTTGAAGACATCCGTAGGTGTTCGCCCAAATCAATGGCGTGTTTTTCAGAGCATAATCCAAGCGGAGGCACAGACCTTACTTGTGTTTGCCTCGGTCCGAAGACTCCGGGCACCAAGCCTAAAAATATGGTTCTGCGGAATGTTTGATTGCAAAGTATACTGCTTGTGATCTGTTGTGTTCAGCTTGATAAAATCTGTGTCTTGTTTGTACTTCAGCGGATAAAAGCCTAGGAAATACACCCAATGGACCCTTGGCACTTGCTTTATTTGATTACACTGAGTGACCTAGAACCATGAAAATGTCTCACTCCGGTCAGTTTTTCGTCATCCAGTGGTCGCTGGAAGGTGGCAACTATGATGCGTATACGGAAGCTCGCTGTCTATTTTCATGAACTGATCACTGACCACAAGGATGTTTTTAGTTATCTTCAGAGGATGGTCATTCTGTATTTAGCTTTGGATAGCTCTTGACCAGTTATTTTTCACTTAGTAACCAAATTGTATCTTTCGAAAACTTTACATAGGCATATTTCAGATTTACTAGTTTCTCCGAATATGTACTTTCAGAAACCATATATTTGAACTATACGGACGTATATGAAGCAGAATATTGAAAGATTTATACAACAGATCTTAAAAACTATATGCAAAAGTTAGAGGTGATATTGCTTATTTTTTGTTTTGTTTATTCCTGCGGTCAGCCTGAAGATGATTGAGATCAAGTCCCTCCAGGGACAGTTGTGTGATCGCACCATAATTAACCTAAATGTCTACATTAACCGAGAAAAAGTGGTTTGGAAGAATGGAATATATTGCGATAATTTACTACTTTTAATTTTTCAAAATGTTTCAGAGCTTCTCTTCCGTTCCGCAGTTTAGCTGATACAACTCAGGTGGCATCGGAATATGGTTAGCTTTCGCACTTGGATTTGAAACTCATCAAAGTTGATGACTTGCGAAATGTGGATATTCGCGGACCTGGATTTTCAATAAGGACTTTTTGATTCTAGGTAACATCGAAGTGAGAAAATGACGGCTTGATAGGAGCGAAAAATGTTCTAGAAGCTTATTACGTTGTGCGAGATCCAGTATGTGAAGTTATAGCGGAGCTGTTTTCTATATACGGATAAAAGGTTGGGTATTTTCTCAACCTTGATGTTTGGTCGCATAACGGAACCACTTTGTTTGAAGCCCGACACAGCTCCATCGTATGCCTGTATTGAAGTGAGCAGCCGGTCCAGTTTGTTGTAAAAAATGGATACTTTCTTTGAATTTATGACCCTCAAACGGTAATCATCCCTTCAAGACCCGTCAGCCGTAGGCTGCCGTGAAGGTATCTTGGTTTAGCTTTCTGTTAGATTCCGTTCACTTTGAAATACCATTAATCACGCATAATGTTAATAAGTCTTAGCACTACTTCAGTCAAAAATAATGAACGGAATATGAACAGAATAGGAAAATAACTACAAACAGTATCAGTCGGCAAACAACATTTGCGAGTACAAGAGCGCCACTGGTCGATACACAGAACTATATCCTCCAATACATTCAGTCTTGGCAGTGACCATGTTACTGAACCTTAAAGAGGAACTTTCTTTAATGCTGCAACGTACACTAGAACCTTGACAGCTGAGATGACGTCAAGTTGACGCCAAAAATAACCTAGTTTGGCAAATACCAAACGACCCTTCCGCACACGCGAAGACACTTTGTTCGATATCCAGTGACCTGTAAAATGCAGTTGTTCGGATAACTAAGACTTTCTACCTGGCCTGTATTCTCCACAGATAGTTAAGGGTTTCGTTTTGGACCGACCGAATCGCGCAAAATCATCTTGTACTTTGAAAGTACACAAGGCATACCGAACATTGCTACGCAGTTCATCAGGCTGTTCAGAAAGGCTTTCTACTTACCTGGATATTCACTTAGAAGAACCATGTCGTATGTATCTTCAAGGTCTGACACTTTCCACTCGGAAAGTATTCAGTACCACTATCCTCACCTGAAAAAAGCACGGTCCCTAGGATCATATCTATCACAAAGAGGAAAAGAGAGGGAGAAGGGGAACAACCCTAAAGTTGACCACCTTGTTTTGAGAACTTGGGTGATAGATCACCTTGAACGCGAACTCATCCTCGGCTGGTAATATAAAGGGGTTAGCTGTGCATCGCCCTATCCCGCCAAGGTGGCAGTTGAATAAATCTGCTAAAAAAGGAGTCTAAGTGCACTTAGGCGCCGAGGGCTAAGTAAAACGTAGACCTGTTTTGTTCCCGATATATATCTGATTGCTATGTATCTGACTGCTAATGCATTCAGTCTGTCTTACGAGACCTTTTATGACCGCATCTTGGGCATTTCTTCGGGACCAGGCAAGAATATCATATTGATTTCCACGCTAGCTCTATCAAAAGCGGTTCAGACAAATATTTCCGCAGCGTGAAACCCAATGACAATTTAAGCAAATCATCCAAGGCCCTTTTGCATTATCTTCCTGTTTTATCTGAATTCACAATCTTTCAGCCTATTGCTTTGAACTTATCCTCATGTTGACTCCCTTTCTGGTTCTGTTGTTGCCTGATGAGCATTAGGACGGACAAAACACACTTTGTAGGTGATGGTGGAGTTAAAAGTTAGCAAGTCAGTTGGCATTACCTAGACGTATAACACTATATTTCGTCAATTTATATTTACAATGGTGAGAGTCTATTCGAAGATCTAATTTAAATCTGTACATGTTTCCTCGGATGTATCTTTTGGTATCCGCGCAGAAGAACATTCAACGGTTCTTGTCAACTAAAAAATTAGGTTAGATAAATAAAAATTAGGCTACATAAAAAGGACCATAAAAGCTCTAGTAAACCTCGGACTAAATCAGTGGATTCAGAAAATACTATCTAATTTTTTATTCGTATTGTTATGATATGAACAGGCAAAATATTATTGAAATTTTCATGACATTTGGAACATTTCAAATAAGGAATTTTGAATTATCTGTTGAGTAATTATAGTGCAACTCTCTCCGGCCCCTTACTGAGAAAGTGAAAATTCATTTCACTACGATTTCGAAGGAGTATATATAGACTCACACAAAGTCTCTTGCAACTATTATTACTGCATACGCCTTTGTTCAAGCGAATTTACCGTAAATAAAGTGTTTAACATGCTCATCTACTGAGGCACAAAGTTCCTGCCAAACAGAAATGGATGACCTTGATTTCTAAGATAACCTGTGAATTGTCCACTGATCAATACTAGATTTTACTCATCAGTAGCGTACATTTGCCTCGGACAATCTAATTTAATCACTAATTGGCCATATAATAACGCGATGGGTGACATGGTCACTCGAATGTGTGCCCAATCAACTGTTCTGAAAAATTAAGGTTTCAAGTGGATTATTGGTCCATAAGTGTATCCAAGCCAGATGCGCATTTTTCTGAAAAAGTCAGACTACTAGAAGGTTTGTTTTACCTTACTTCTAGGCAAGGGTTTGAAAGCAGTCACATCTGGTTATTTGAGTCTGTTGAACTATTATTAAATTCCAGGCCTTTCCTACGACGGACTTTGGATTGAGCGAGCAGAATTTCCAGAGTCTTCTTTAAGTGATTGATATTTATTTATGGAAGTTCTAATAAATCTAGTGGAAAATAATGGGAAGTTTACAGAATTCATTCTATGATCCGGCAGAACTTTAAATATCACGCCCTCCATGTTTAGGTTAACAGTTTTATGCGTAACTGTATATTTAAGAAGCATTGTTGCTTTTTTCAAAAAACGCAATCTGTCGTTGTGGGAGTATCACCGAATTTGGTTCTGTTATTAGGGCTTTGACTGCCTCATCGTAGAGTCTTGCAAATGACGTTTTGGTATAGAGTCTTGGGTACAAGATCCAAATCTTTAGATGAAACGCTTAAGCTCACCAGGCTTAGGTGGCTGGGACATGATGCGGATGTCTCTGGACAGACCTGCTTGAAGCAAAATATTAACCGGGGCTAGTGGCTGAAGATGAGTAACAGTGGCCAGCCCATGGCGTGAAAAAAATTATGAAAAGCCTACCAAACGGGCTTCAACGTGTATGACGTGTTGGGCTTCCTAGGTAGGGTTTAAAAGAATCCCTTTTGTAAGTGGGTGCATAGGCCGGAGTATGTTACTAGGTGTCGCAATCGGTGGCAATTTTGTATTTACCAACATTTCTAATAAACTTCCTCCTACTTTCTGTATTTTCCTTCTTACTCTCTTTATTCTTCATTTTCTTATCATCGTCCGTTGCGGCATAAAACCAAGCATGGCGTCAGCGCATCAACCATAATAACAAAAACAAACGGAAGTAAGGGTAAGTATTTAGCAATATGACTTCTGCTGCTAACATTCAATCATCCTAGGCTTTATAAGAAATAGGAATAATGACGTAAAAATATAGCTAAGGAGATTTTGGTGCCCTCTTGAATTGAACAGTTGAAGAGTATAAGTAATAATTACTCTCCAATGTATCTGGGAGTTCTGCTTGAAAGCAAAATTAAAATCGCTTTGAAAGGCAAATCAACTTCATCCACGTTGCAAACAGGCAAAATATACCTTTGAAGTGAAATCAGTTAAAAGGTTGAATCATTCAAGAGATCGAACAACACATTTTGTCGTGATCATTTCAGTCTAGTTCTTCCAAATATTAACCTCACAGTTCTAGGCTATGGCTCGATGACACACGTAGTCGTCATTCTTACCTTAATGTGACTAACTCATTTCCGGTTTTAACGCCAGTTGAATAAAAGAATCGCTTTCAATAAGTCAAAAGAGTCAAAACAAAAAGCTAAGCTAACGGCATCCTCACTAACCGTACAGTTTATCTTGATACATTCCCACTTTTGACGGTCTTGAGTACCACATAGTGAAGGAAAGACGGTCATCGTATGTTGCTTTCTTAGTTACACTACTTCGAATATGGGGAGGGGATTAGATGAGAAAAACAATCTGTATGTAACTTGAATTGAACAAAGAGAGCAACCTACAGTAACCTTCTAGTTGTTTACTTGTAATCCTTGGAGCAACTACTGTGTTACTCGCGCTACAATAAATTTGGAACTTCGGCGAAAAACATTAAATCCTCTTCACCTATAAACCAGGTCGCTAAACTTGTTATTATTACTGCTAAAATCTAAATGTTGGTAAAGTATTTCGGTGAAACGTTGCTATTTAGTGTTCAGTTTTCAAGGGGAAATTATATTCTCGGTCATCTATATCATTTCATTTGCTCGATTACTCGTGTTTGTGACATAAAAGTTGACTAAGTAAAACTCTTCTGTGTGACAGAGCCAACAAGCAAGAGGTTTATACGTAGATCGTGTCTTAAGTAGTTTATAAGCCTAATGTACCGAAAGTCTGCACCAAGGAATTTGGTTCTTAAATCCCGCACTAACATGTGCAAATGAACAAAGCTAGCAGTTGCCTTTCCAAGAGAATCGCTCCTTTTTAATGAGAACTGAGATAAACGTGTGACTTTTAGCCTGATGTGTTGTAAAAACAACATGCTGCGAGCGTGACTCGTTCACGATATTTGTGCAAACTCATTATACCTGACAAAGAATTTCTCGAAACCAGCACACAGATATTATTCCTAAAAAGAAATTGATTACAGCGCTTGATTTCGAAAATATTCCTTTTCTCTGCACTCAAGTTGATCAGTGCACTGTCAGTAAACAGTCGCTCTCAAACAAACCTGTGTGACGCAGTTGTGAAGTCACTCTAGCTTCAGACACAGCAGGTACTTGCTTTTCGAACAAAATCACCGCAGCTTTTCAGGTAAAAAAATGCTTTATCATTAAGCGACACTGCTAGTTACGTTTTTTTAGTTCGACATTTCCTGTGAAAAGACAATATACTAGGTTTTGATCGTATTACCCTGAGGAAACTCATTTTCTAAAATATCGCTAGCGGCCATTCATCGAGATGGTCTGTTAAATCCAAAACAGCAGGAGAAGAATATATATATATATATATATATATATATATATATATATATATATATGATATACTTGATACCGCGCTTGGTTCGAAAGCAACAACGTTGACATAACAAAATAATAGGACGAATAAGCTACAACAAGGTTGGAGAGAGTGGTTATTTAAAAAAATAAAATATTTACAAGCAAATACAACATTAAAACTCAAATAACTCGGATCCATCTGCAGTTAAGGATACTGACCACGAATCCTGATGCGTCTGCTTGAGTATCGGATGATATATTTTCCGGTCCATTTTTGCTCGAATTCGCCTAGTTGTTCACGAATCTCGTTCCTGATTGAAATCCTTTAGGGATGCTTTATAACGACCTTGAGTTAATGGCATAAAACGAACAGAAAACCTATTGCTAATAATCTTTTGCCAGTTCCTACCACATATGACTAGTCAATAAAGTTCCAGTGGTCGGAATCGTAAAAATGATGAAGTCATCCTGAGTTTTCAGTTACCCAGAAGACAATGTGTTGTATTTTGAACTCAAATAAAACATTTGTCCATCACGTATGACCTTGTGTGCTGCGTATGTGCAATGTAAAGCGTACAGACGTGCCTATTTCAAGTCCAGTCTACCTACCTCCATTGTCGGACGGTTCTAGAGACAGTGCAGCATTTGGACGTACGTGGTGCACGTGCATACGAGTGTTTTGTGTGTTTGTGTTTGTCTTGTAATGAGATTTGGAAGCAGACACAAACCAATGTACGATCGATTATGTGGATGAATAAGTGTATGCTGATCTCCGGCTGACGCTGGTTTAGTGTTGAACATTTAAGAGTCACATTAGTGAAACATGTGAACATTTGCTTCAGGTTGTTTAGTAGGTCTACAAATAAAAGCAGGACGACGTAGTATAAAAGTTTAATATTGAAATTCACCTAGAAGCATCCCCTACAAGTAAGCATGACAGATGTGATCTATGCAATCATAGTTTCTGAATCTTGGGAAGTGTTTATTAAGGCGTAATCTGCACAGGTTCAAAAAAGGCCAGTGTGCACTTCGCCAACAAGATCCGTCCGATCAACAGTACTGCATAACTTACAAATACCACGATAGGAATAAAATGATTTTATGATCTAGCGATCGATATTCACGAATATCTTAAGCAAAACCAACTAGGCATTCCCGTATGTTCTGTATATACTTCTTGTTGCGCATAATCCATCGCTGTTCAGGTTTGATTCACCTACATTGATAAGAAAAAATAGATGATGTTTGTGGTGATTTCTGTCTCATTGATTCCCCGTTTTGACAAACTGACTGAGTAACTCTTAGATGCAAGCAAAACGTTCTTGTATTCTTTCAAGAAAGGTGCTTTTACAAGAATGGCACGAGCCTGTGCACGCATCCAATCATTGTGGTGCTCAGATGGAATTAGTAGATGACGCCAAGTACTTCGGAAGATTGACCACGGCTGTAGGTAGTGTTAGCGAAATCAGTTCACTAACGGCTAGAGCTGTAACAGCTTTCACCATCCTGCAATACCTGTGACGCCGACAAAACACCCAACTTCATCTTAAGATAGGAAAGTAAAACGTCACTGTTCGTCCTATGTTCTCTGGGACAGTGAGACCTGATCATTCCTCGTTGAGGATGCTCGGAGGCCTTCTGTATTTGACCACCAGTGTATCCGAAGCATTGTTCAAGTCTTGTAGGAACATCGTGTGAGTTGCGACGAGGTTTATCGTCGTGTATTAGGTATGGATAATTGCTCAACGACTGGACTGACAACTCTACACTATCTCTGGTGGCTCGGTCATGTTTTTTCAGTGCAGGCTCATTCTCTACCTTTCTGTGCTCTGTCCGCACACCCTTGGCACTGATAGAAGAAACGACTCTGTTGTCAGGTCATGACTTGGTGTAAGGGTATGGAGAAGCCAGCATGTGCACTAGGTTCATTCCGGGCTTCCTGCCATCCGGGTAGGCGACTAAGGGATAAAGATTGTCGTTGTTTGGATACATTGGAATAAATGGCTCAGAATAGAAGTCGGTGGCGTGAATGCTTTGCGGCCTGTCTGTTGAGCCCCCGCCTCCTATTAAAAAACAAAGCCATAAGAAACATTGAGGTGCACTTTGTTTGGTGCCACCGAAAAAAATTCCACTCTTTTGATTTCCACAGATATTCACAGTAGTGTTGTCTTGTTCATAAAACATGACGCAGTGAATGACAAAGTAGTGCAACATATTCAGAGAAGTTTTTATACATGAAATAAATTTCTATCAGTTATCTTGTCATACAAATGATTTTATTGTTAATATTCGAGAACTTCATATCTGTGACTACCAGGCGATATGACACAAACCTATTTTGATTTTTTATATAAGACAGGCAAAACTGAGAGTTTTTGGTACAAACTTTCAACTTCTTCAGTCGTATCGAATGAGCAATCTAGGGTTACTTTTCTACAGTTTTGTTCGTTCAGACAAAAATCATTGTTTTTACAAGTGAGTAGTAACAAATATCGCTTGCAGTTTTCCCTGTAAGATACACTTCCAATGATATCAAATAATGGCTTTCGTTGATCGCAAATCTGACTTATTGGAGCTCGCCATATTCGAAATTTGTAGTGCGCTTGGCAACATGACACGATAAAATAAACTTCTCGTATTAGAGGGCTAAGTAAAAGAGAACTCTGGAGTTTTTGACGAATGCCATGACTTGTCCAAGGACAATTCAGTATATAGTTGTGAGTGATTATGCAACTGCCTAGTTATTGCAGATTTTTTGCACATCTGAAAATCTCAGCCCGTGGGTCTTCCGAAGAGCTCATTGGAAATTTTGAGATCTCCTTTTGGTTTTTGTTCATTCCCATTTTTAAGTGCAAGACGAAAGTTAGAGAAGAAGGATTGTAAATGGCTTGAGAATTAAATACTGAAGAACAATTGTTTCGCCGATTGTGACTTCTAAAGTAAAATAGTTTGTCATCTCTCGGGTAAAGCTCAGTGGTGAACAGGGAGCTCTCTTATATCCGTTCGAACTGAGGTACGACTTTTATGATTGCAAACTAGGAATAATCTTCCAAAATGTCAAACCATTAAGCGATACGTACTTTTGCAGTTCTCTATTAAAATTTCTCCCCATTCCGCATTGCAAACTTTGATTGTATAATTACCGACAAGCTGAAGGTAAGAGACGAGGGAAATTCACGCTGCAGAATTTCACGTGATTCAGATCAGATCTAAAACAGAAATCAATATGGAAAGTTATTTCGCTTTCCCATAACTCACTCGCGCGCTTGCGCTCAATACCGGAGTTTTAATCTCCATTCCATAGAACCTGAAAGTGCCCATAAAGTGCAAATCGAAAATTTACTAGGTCAGGACAAACGAATAAAGGACTGTCAGATAGTGACAGTTTGAGATTCTGAATGCGTGTTCCACATCAAAAGTCGAATTCTTGTTATATACCACCATTGGGACCTCTCTAAGCAAACTGAGCTTGTTACAAGCACCAAACTGTGATCACACTTTTAAGCCACCAGAGGAAAAAGACAAGGACCATGATCAAAAATGTCAAAGGACATAGCAATGAAACCGAATTTGAGGCTAGACTGTTATCGACCCAGTAATACAAAGCTCAATGTGACGTATGCAAAACAACAGTTAGTCTGGTACTTTCTGGTAACCACTATAAGAAAGTAATGGTCCGCGTGACTCTGCCTCCAGTAAGTTCAACGGCTGGGCCAAATCCCCTGTGTGAGTTGGTGAACAGTTCGAAGCTAAGGGTGAATGTGAGCAAAGCAACTTGGTGTTACAAATGCCACTGATTTCACTGATTATTGTGGTTAGGAGGATAAGTAGAAAGTACATGTACAAACCTTGAGCTGTAAAAGACTCACCAATTTTGTAGCTCAAGTCTCATGCACCTCCTTGTTAAACATTTATTCCGCGCAAAATAATGTCAACGTTATCCGAAATCCATCCTCCAAAAAATAATCATTTTAGAACAGAAAGCCGTGCAGGAATATCCATGGGGCCATTTTTTCCATTTAAGGTGAATTAGAAGCATTAATAATATTTTCGGGATAAACTTCTTTGCTTCTATGTTTATTTCTATTGAAAATTGGAAGTATAATCAGTAACTGTTGAATACATATTATATCCTTAGTGCCATTTGGAGACTAAACATAATTCCGGTTACATGGTGTCATTGATAAGCAGCAGTGTAAAGCCAGACAGAACGCGAGCACTGTTACGGTTCTCTTACTGGATGAACTTTTAAATGCTGAGTGCAATAATCTAATAAAGCTGCACAAAGAAACGGCTTACCATCACCGGGTATCCTCTCACTTAAATCTACAATTTTAGATATGGTGTTGCATTCTTCAACGGAAGAACGAAAAAACTGCACAATTTTCCTAAGCTCCTGTTTTGTTTCGTAGAACTTTTAAGGTTTGGTAAACCAGCCCGGTGGAACCATTTCTCCACTGGTTCATCACGCAATAAAAATTATTTGATGAATCATCTTCGGAATGAGTGGTGTTCCCACGGCATACTGACTGTGTTCCCAGAAAAACGGCTACTCATGAGTAGGTACTCTAGCCGTGTGGCTTTTCGTCAACCGAGAACACGGTGGTGTAGTTATAAAATTTTATATTAGGACTGTAAAATTAAATATTGTTGCAAAAAAGGTTTCCATGAGGGGAAGCCACGATCGGCCGCCGTGTTATTGCACCATACAAGCCTCAAGGCATCATACAATATGGTAGATTCGCTGAAAGTTAGAAAACATACTGGCTCAATCTTGTGTTATGAAAGGTGTAACCAAAGAGACAGAGACCAAGGAATTGTAGGTACTGTATCCGAGTACATTCCATAGCCTATATATATATATATGTGTATATATATATATATATATATATATATATATATATATATATATAACTGCACATCCACCTGATTTCAGACTGAGCTAAATTAAACATGATACAATCGACGGGGAAGCGGTAGATGGAGTCCGATTCCATGATTTGCTTGCGGGCGCGATACTGATAGGTTGCCCAGGCCAAAGCAGGTGGTTTTACTGAGGGTTCAGAACCGCAGCTTTGAGTTATTCAAAGCTTAACCCGCAAAGCAGCGCGACGAACCACGATGTCCGTAACCCACTGAGGGCCAGTGACTGATTGCTCAGTTCATCCGCTTTTCAAACGACGCTAGACAACCTGGGCGCCCAGTACACCCTTCGCCATAGATACAAGTGAACATCATGCTGTGTGTTTCGTAGGCCGTCTGTGAGAGTTAAACCATCCCCCCTGAACTTTATATTAATCAACCCGAAAGTTCGTCTTCGTCCTCACACTTTGGAGAAAACAACTCGGCCATAAGGCAGTGTGCAGGACTTCCTTAGCAGAGGTAGATTGGGACACGCGAGCATTTGGGAGTATTCCAAGAGAATGAGTACTACCACAGTAAACACAGCATGCGCTTGTTCCATTTTAGTGTACAAAGCTCTGATCTAGAATTACGTTATCTCAAGCCAATATATCGAAACTGCAAATCTGAGAGGGTGAGTCAACTATCTCTAATCAGACCGATTGTAACAATAAGTACTAAAAGCAGACCACGTGATTAGGCGGTAATAAAGGCGAAAGGTAATAGATGGACAGTAAAGGGAGGTCAAGGTGATCGAAAATAGCTGTATCGAAAACAAGGTCTCATTGGATCGTGGTAATGAACAAGGATACATTTTAGGCTTTCTGGGGTTACTGGTACCTAGATTCATTCGTTTGGAGATAAATGATTCTTACTCGGGCCAAGACGCAAATGCTAGACGGTCTGATAAATTTACGGGGAAATCCAGTGCTATAGTAACTTTCGCTTTAGTGTTCACAAGCGGTATGAGAGGAATCCTTCACAAATGCAACTCAATGGTGAGCAGATAAACTGAATACGCAGCTGAAATATAAGTAAATAAATTCAATATAGCTTAACCCTGTAGTCATATTATCGATGTACAGCTTTACCTGGTCATGTGATCTAGTCCTTGTAACCGATTATTAGCACAGCATTTTGGATCCCAATGGTATGCGTCATTTCACTGGTTTTTCGATCATCTCGCAGTGTTTTTCGATTAACAGCAAACTCATTGACGCCATTTTTCAACACCTTAACCTTTATTCTCAGGAAATCACCTGAAAAATTTCAATGCACAATGTTTACTGTGAAGATGGATGAACGGATGTGACCATATTGATGATTTTCTAGTCTGTGATCTGTAAAATGGAAAGCCAGTGATCTTTATTTTGGAATTTCATGGTAGAAATGCACCTTAGGAAGTCAAATTCATCGGTAACACAAGTAACCTTCCCACTTATCACCTTCGATTGTCTATCTGGAATAGCAGTTTTGCAGACCACGAAGGGTTAATGCTTGTTCTGAAGTCTACCAACAAATGAGTGATGTGCTATGGGAAAAAATGGTTAGGGTTTTGTGCGATTTAAACTCAAAGCTCAGTGATCAGGAGGTTATAGAATCAATAGGTAATTGATAAAGTAAACAAGCACTGAAAAGAGCCACTTCTAAAGGACTGCTGGGGAAATGTGGCAAGCAAATTATCATCGAGAATCAGAAGTGCTTTTGATCGGTATATGTACCCACTGAAGCAATTAGAGATAACTTCTAATAAAGCTCCACTACCCCTTACGATAAGCAAGCCCGGCCGAAATCGTGATTCTGGCAGGAAATCTGATTGTTAGATTTGGTTGCCTGTCATCGAACGAGGCGCATTTAGAAGGCTCTATTGGAATAAATTCCTGTCGCTCGAAAAACGGGGAACGGCTTTTGACCCTCTGGTCAAACTATCGCCTGTTCGTCGCCAGTACAAACTTCAGACGTTCCAATCGTTGGTAAACCACGTGGCGTCCGCCCTCTTCGAGTCACCAGTAGACCCAGATGGATCACATCGCTCTAATGGACAAATGGGTGGGTTGCTTACAAGACTGGAGCCCCCCCCCCTCATCTGTCTTGGTTCCGACCACGCATTAGTTTGTACTAAACTGTCTAAGGGCTTCGGCGGGAGCTCCAAACGCATAGAGCAACCACCGGTTTGTTTTCGATAAACAGACCGATCCATCTCGTCTATCAGTCCTCCAAAACGCGCTAGCTGGTAAACCTGTTGGCGCCCCATATAACAACACAAAGCAGCGCTGGTCGCTTATTAAGAATGCTTTGCATTTCACTGGTCTAGCAAGTTGTGGCCTGTCTCGCGGTGGCGAAAAACCCTGGATTTCTGCTGAATCTTTGAGCCTTCTCGTCGCACGCCAGTCGATATCGGCTGGAAGTGAGTATAATGAAGCGCGACTCGTAATGAGAAGTGTACTTGAGTCGAGTCTTAGTAGGGACCGCGAAATCTGATTATCGCAACGTTTATCAGGGATGGAACGTTCTGCCATTACGAGAAATTCCCGCGAGCTGTTCTATCACGTTTTAGTCACCGGTAAAAAGCTGTTCGGTGGGAGTGAAAAAATTTATGAAGCTGATTGTGCGTCCACACACATCTAGAACGCTGGACGGAACACTTTCAGGCGCATTTTAACTAGCCCTCCTTGCCAGTACTTCCCTTTGCTCTTCCGGCACACGTCCAGTGATCAGTTTTGGCAGACGCACCAACCGAGGCGGAAGTCGGAAAGGAAATCCAGGCCTTAGGAGGTCACAAAGCGCCTACTTTCGATAGCCTTTTTAAAGATGACAGGGTGCAGCTCCTTAGAGAATTTCAAGTTTTATTTCGTATTTGTGTTGGTATTTAATCAGACTTTTGCGTAGACAGACGTCAGCATTTCAGTCAGAAAAGATATACACTTGGCACCTCATCGAATCAATAGGATAAAAAAGAACCATTAAATATCATAATTGCCGAGAAATTCGGTCGATACTCGTGCCCAGTTTGTGAGGATTCGGGCCAAATATGAAACAGTGGAGCTTTTGTAGATGTTAATACGAGAGGTTATGGATTGAAAGAAGGAACGTGTAGAAGCGACAGAGGTACATTTGGATAGATCACTGAGTAAAGGATAATTACAGTCTGCAAGAAGTTTGTGAGCGAACTTCCCACATGCGGCCAGGTGTGATTCGCACAACTTAGCAGATAGTTCAGCTAAGGCTGCGAAAGATACCCGACTGATAATAGATAGAACTCGACGAAGAACTCTAAAGTCTTCCCTAACTAGACCAGGAAAAATAACAGGGGAACAGCAAAGTAGAACAGGAAAGTTCATTGATAAACGAAAAGGGAAGCAGCACCATGTTTAATATTAAAATGCCTACGCTTTCGGATTTGGTAGGATAGTCGGCGTGGGATCTTCACACAGTTTGAAATGTGAGATGACCATTTCAAATTTGCATCGATAGTAATTCCTAAATACTTGACAGGACCCACTCCAGCCGATGGTTCTGTAGAAATGATGGATGGATCACAAGTATAAACCGATCGAGAAAGGGTAAGTATGCATTAAAAGTATTTGGACAAGTTTAAAGTTAAACCGGATCGAACAGAGAAATCATTACCATGAGACAGATTACTGGAAAAGTTATTAGAGTCCTGTGTTACAGAAATAGCTTGACAAAGGGCCACATCATCAGCATATTTAAATAAATGTGCAAGAGAACTTGATGAAAGGTCACTATTGTAGATGGAAAATAAATAAAGGGAGAGTACAGCTCCCAGAAGCACTCCCGAACTGTTCACTAAGTACCTGAATATTTTAAAACCTATTCGTGTGCATTGAGTTCTGTTGGTAAAATAATCGGAGAACTATGCTAATAAAGGCGTGGGACAGCCGAAAGCTTCCGGTTTATGGAGGAGAGGAGAAGGTGTAATCGAATCAGAAGTGGATGGGTAGTCTAGAAAAGCACATCTCACAGACTTCGCTGATTCATCCAAGCATTTGGTTATATGGTGAACTAAGGAAGCGATAGCATCCAAATTGGACCTGTTCGTTTTACAGGCAAAATGCCAGGGGCCATCGGGAAAGTTTGTAGAGGAATTCAAACGTTTTAGAATGACACGCTCTGTAAGTTTAAGGTCAGGTAAAGTTAAAGCATTAGGACGAAAGTGTTTAGCTGTGACACCAGGATGACAAGATTTGGATATAGTAACAATAGTGACTGGTCTCCAGCAGTCGAGAACAGAAAGAGAGGACAACAATTTGTATAAGAGAAAAATAAATTTATTGGTCAGAGCAACCGCATCATGTCTCAAAAGTGATGTCAACAGGCCATCAGGACCAATACCTGAGGTTATTTTGAAAGTACAAGAAGAATAAATACTTTTGTAGAGAACGGAGTTAAGTGCATACCATCTTCTGGAATAAATTTAAATGGACAGTTATTTCATGGGTAGATTACCGCACTGTTGATGCTGTCTGCAAAAAATTTCACTTGCTCCACTTTCTTTCTACACACAATCCGAATGGTTTGCCGTAGTCGATTACTGTTGTGGCTTTATAGGAGTTGATTAGCTCACAGCGAGTCAGTGCATTTAATTTCTTTCTTTATCAGAAGGGAAATGTATCTTACTTTAAAACTGTCCCGGGCTTTGTAGAAGTATTTCGTCCGTCTTCTCATGAATTTCAACGTCGGAGAAGTGGCACGGCCGCCACACAGAAATAGGATTTCTAAGCGGCAGCACATGTCGAAAGTTAAATTGATCGTCTCTACGAAAAGTTTGACATGGCTGCTTACCGACGATTCGAAAGAAAACCAGGACGATGCATGAGAAAGGAATTTCTGTGGGAAAAGAATGTTGTCACATGAGAAATTTCGGAGACTGATTTCGAGTTGTCTAATTTGCCTGAAAGAGTGGAAAGAAGACCGGGTGTATATCTTAGGCCTCATCAGAAGCAGACAGAGGTCACGGGTTGTGACAAGTGCACACAGCTTTAGGGAGAATACTGCAAGGTGATTATTGATAACCCTATCTAAAACAGAGTTGCCTCTGACTGGGGAAACGCAAAGATCAGTTAAGTCGAACACAGTGAGGGGTTAGTGGAAGCACGATTAAAATTGCCCACTATGATGTGCAAATTGTCATCTAACACTGAAACAAGGAAAGGTGAAAAAGAATCATGGAAAGGTGATATAGCGTTCTGTATGCAAAACGGAGCTGCGTAAAGGTTTGAAATGATGGTGCTCATATATTTAGAAAATGTAGGATGGCACTGCATCACTAAACAGTTATTACCCTTCATTGAGTACGAAAAACCGACTTCAGACTTGCCAGACCAGGTGGAGTTGACATATGTGACCACCCCGCCTCCAGTCTTGTTGGCGGAAGTCCTGTCCTGCAGGAGCAGTTTGAAGCCATCTATTGACACGAGTGAGTCAGAAACATGTGGGTTTAGTCACGATTCCTGTGTGCAAGTCACACAAGTAAGAAAATGAATGCGAGAAAGAAGAACAGGGGCTAAGTCCGACATTTTCGCGAGCACAGAACCTCTGCAGGTACTAAACAGCGACAAGACGGACATATTTGCTGGAGAGGTGCAGTTGAGGGTAATCTGCAAGCCAGCATGGATGCGTCGTTAGGTTGAAATTGAATCCCTCAATGCAAATGATCGGTTTAATCAGATCGATCGGAAATTCCAATATTCTGTTTGAGTAGAAGTATTTCTAAGCACAAACAGTGAGGTACAATGATCAAAGCGAGTGTATTCCTTTAATTTGTCGAGGTGGTGAATACCACAGAAATGTAGCGCAGCCAGTCAAGGGGCGCGTGTGACGTTTGAAATGTTGAGAAAGTTTCCTGCCTGAGGGGGATTCGTTTGTCGCCCCCATTTTTAAGAAGGGCCCGCGCAGTGATCGCGCTAAAAATAAGGGTGTAAGCCTTATCCGAGTAGCGTTGGAGCTTCTTGCATCTGTCATACTTCGCAGGTTGTACCACACGCTTGGAGAGCAGACTCGCGAGGATAAGGCTAAATTTCGTGCCTGTCGTGGGTGTATCGATCATGTCTTCACCCTCCAAAAGCTGCCGGAGCACCGCTACACTTTCCGAAGTCTGACAGTCATCGTGCTTCTGGATATTTGCGCGGCCTTCGACTCTGTTGGTAGGATTGAAAAAAGGAATTATTTGTTGAAAAATAGACCACCTGTGAATTATGCATCAGCCCTAAAAGATTTATATCGTCATACCTCAGACTAGGCTAGGGTCTACGGCCAGCTTTCACCCCTTTTTTCATCTCCAGTGGAATATGATAGGGTCACCTACATCCCTATTTCTTTTTAACTTTGTCACGAAGGAAGCTCTGAGAAATGCCCTGCCTGGTCTTTGCACCGGTGGGATTGAACTCCTCCCAGGGAACAGAGTTTTTGACTTGGAATATCGTCTTTATGAGTGATAATACGAAGGCAATACAACGCTCTTCGAAACCCTTGGCGACTGAGGCATCCAGATATGGTATGCACTTTGTACCTTCCAAGTGTCAAGTACTTTCCCAAGATTGGCAGGTGTCTGCACCTACATTCACCCTTTGTGATGATCAGCTTGAATTAGTGTACAATCTTACGTACCTCGAAAGCTTGATAATAGCTGGAGGTGGGGTGGGGGAGGAGATCCATTCATGAAGCCAAAGCAGCCTTCGCAAACCTACCACAACTGTAGCTTTCCTGTGACTACCAGCTCTCTCTTAAGGGACGTGAGTACGTCACCGAGATTCGTATTGGTTTACTCTAAAACGGCGAGACGTAGCTAATTCGCTCTGAAAATGATCGGCGCCTTTCCTTGTTCCAAAACGGATATTTCCGAAGCAGTGTTCGCGTCTGGTAGGAACATTGACTGAGTAATGGCGAGGTGCGCCGTCGTGTGTTGGGCACGGATAGCCGCCCTCATAACGAAGTGATCACTCTACACCGCCATCGGTGGGTAGAACATGTTTTACGAATGTCTGCTCATTGTCTACCTTTCCGTGCTCTATTAGCACGTGCTGGACAAGGCAGGAATAAGCGGCGCTGTTGTCAAGTCATGGTGTAAAGGTACGAGGAAGGTAGCATCGGCATTGGACTTGGTTGGTGCTCCCTTCCTCCCTGGTTGGGGTCCAAAGGACGAGGAATGTCGTTGGTTAGAGACATTGAGGGACATGACCGAGAAGAGAAGTCAGTGGCACGAACACTGTTCGGCCTGGTTGTTGAACTCTCGTGACTCGTACTCACGATAAACGCTATTCAATCAAAAAATGACGGAAAAATCTAGTGATGTACATCGAGAAAAATCAACATGTTACTTTTTTACCAACTGTTATTTTTTGTTGTATTTTACTCCCCTCCCTCATTTTTAGAATTGTTGTTGCTGCGTTGGCACCATATCTGATTACAAACCGATATATATATATATATAAAACACTGAACAAGTGGCGATTCACTGTGACATTGAATTCGTCAAGTCAGAGATGGGCAGTTTCGTGTATTACATGTAGAATACGAGGCCATTAGGATTATCATTTTTCGAAGGCTCATTTTTCCAGTCACTCAAACGGTTGTGGATGGCTGGTAGATGTTTTTTAACTGTTGAGCCTGCATCTTGTGGCCCGAGGCTTACACTCTACTACAGTTAGTCGGCTGTTGGTTGTTTTTCGCCCCAGTCGTGGTTTTTGGTTTTGTGATACAATGCAAGAAAACTCTGGGGTTACGATTCTGAGCAATCAAATGAAAATGTGTTCAACATCAGTTTTTTCTCAACAATGGCTGTGACGTACTAAGCCAAGTAAACGGTTCCTTACAATATATTCAACCGCCGATAATCGTCTCTTCGAAGTTATGTGTATCAAACTATCATATTGCCAGATAAAGTTATCGAGACATCAAATAATCCTAAACGCTTATTTTGAGAATTCCGATGGCGAAAATTTGTTAGGCTGATAAGACTGTTTGTTTGGTCGGGTAAGAATGACTTGATTGCACAGCAATCACTGGTGCAAACAAAACAGGCAAAAAATCGTATAAGGCGCACTGTGAAATATAGTCAACAATAAGACAAATCAAGTCTGGTTGCTGAAAGACAAAACCTGTGAATCGATTCTGCATTTGACTGTCTCGTTGCTTACACATTCAGGAAAAAGTTAACGGACTTATCTCTTGATTTCATAAGTAACCTTGGGCACCAGTCTCTTTTGTATTTTTTAAGTATAATTACCAGGCAATTACTTGCGAGTTGAGTGTGGGATTGATGAATCTTTGTTTAGCTGACTGTCCTTTGGACTTCGCCTTTCACGCACAAACCTCAGGTCATCCGACCAACCTGCACTCAGAAGCACCAGACTCCAGTTCGCTCTTGTTAGAGCCCATCAATAGTGCATATCCTCTGCCACCCCCAGGGTTTGACTCCGGTCCCATTCACCTCGAAGGCGTGTGCGTTACCACTGCGCCACCCCACTCCCGTCCGGGCTGATCCGAATCACCAAGGTAAGCCTGTTCAGATGTCGACCTCTATGACAGGAAGAGAGGCCCGACAGCTTCGAATGGGGGCACGGTACCTGCCCCGTTAACTCCGGGCGAATGCCTCCCACCAAGTCAGGTCGTCTCCACAGCAGATTCTAGGAACGAGTCGAAAGGAAATCTGGTAATCAGATGGGAAATAGCAGAGGTCAAATCAACTGGTCTTTGAGTCTGGACAATGTTCATTGTATGACATTAGTGAAATAAATCAAATAGCTGAGTCCAGGAAACAAAAATACTGAATCTTGTTGGATTAGAATAAGAACTATTGGAACATGAACCTCAAAACTGTTAATCCTCGTCTTCGGTCAGAAAATAAGAGAACAGAAACAGCGTAGAGAGTTGTCACGATCCGTAATTTGACCCTCCCAATCTCTCTTTCTCAGGCACAAAAATAAACCATTTTTGTTTTTCATTTCTGTAATTTTCGAATGTCTCCCTATCTAATACCATTTTTTTCGGTAATATCAGGTTGTCAGGACATAAGTACACCAAAATTCAGCTAACTTAAACTAAACTTTTGTAAATAAATTCACAGTAAGCGATAAAATATCTGATGAATAACGGTAATAGCCTAACATTTGTGCTTGTAAAACCGACTAGATGGATGTCATTTAAAAAAATAACATTACGGTATCATCAGATTTTGAGGAAGAATAGGGTGAGCCTGATGTTAATTGTACCATAGGCTTACATGGTGTCCGTGGATACATAGACAGAGGCTCATCGTGAAATAGACTGATTCAGAATTTCGTAGCAGATCTTGAAATATCTTATCCAAACAGCCTTCAGTAACACGAGGGTAGCAAACAAAGCATCAGAAAAACTTTTGGTTCTCGATTTGCAATCGTTTCGATATCATTTCTGAACTCCTTGTCCCGGATGAATGGTGATAGCCTCGACTGGCAAAAAAGTCTGGCAATAAATATTTATGGTCGCTTGATTCTGAGACTGGAAGTCAGTATGACCCTACTCCCTAATCGCTCTATGCACTTGGCCCTTGTCATGTTGGTCAATTTGGGAATGAACCATTAGAGTGTATGTACATTCACAGTTTTTGTCTAAATAGGGCAGCAGCAAAATGTTTAATTTCTACCGCCTCTGTGTAAGTAACGAAAAAATACTTACTCGACCGTGACTGCTAGTCTATATGTCTTTCTGAAACAGTTAGGCCACCTTAACTGAAGTGTTAGATCCACCCCGTCTAAATACACGATACATGTTATTAATTGAACTAAATTAGTGTTTCTCAGTCTGGCCGTTAATTACGTGCGTCATTGCATTAGCACCGGATCGTGTAACCTATGTTTACGGTTCCACAGCAAAACAGTATAACGTACGAATAGAACGAGACTGCAGAAAATTCCACAGTTTGCCTCTGGGATCGGTTACAGAATTGGTTTGTTAAGTGATTCACTTTTTCAGATTTCGTTGCTGTTGCGTGAAACATCCTTCTAAATTCTTCTTTTGGTCTTTCATGCCAAAAACCCTTTAGAATGTAGCATTTAGAACAAGACTGTTCGCCACTATGTTGTCCTCCATAACATTCTATTTTGAAAAAGCTTTGGCGATTTCAGGTTCGTAGTTTACTTAAAAACTTGGTGAGTTTAACTGGAACTAGCTAACAAATGCATGTGACTTTAAGCTTGCTGCAAATGAGGTGCTAGTATAAATGATCTGAGGAATTTAGTAAGAAAAACGACGGGCGAAGTACCCTTAGAGTGCATTTTGGTTTGAGTGTACGATGGTTATTAAAATGTGTTGACTAGGACATCCCCACAACCAAGATATAAGCAAGTAACAGTAATGCGGTTCGGGAACAGAAATATCCGAAGTGTCAGCTTAAAATCTTACTTCAGGCGTTACAGGAGAAGAGAAAGCCAACGAACAATGCTTTTCTTGTGCACTTTATCGAACGCGTCGATTGACTGTCGTTACCCGAGTGTCAAATTTTGCCAGATCGATCCCAGTGTTTATTTTTCTTTAGACGAGTATCAACGGAGCATCCCACAATAGGAAATTAGTTTCAGTCAATGGCTGGCCAACTGAAGCAGGCATTTTCCCTGCTTTGGACAGAACTGTTGAAGTATGCATGTTGTACAGTCCATGTATGTTGATAATAGATGTTCCGCTAGGTTCACCTGTTTGTTAAGATCGTATTGAAAGAAGTCGGTAAATAATCCGCTTTAAAATCATTTGGGGTTTTAAAATGTGCTTGCTGTCAAACTTAATTGGCACAAGTTTCTGAGCACAGAACTACGGGGTTAGTGGTTGAATAAACTGAACTGAACTGAACAAGTTTCAGAAGGCATTTGGCATCATTTACAAAGAATACACATCTCGTATATTCGTAACAATGTTCAAAACTTTCAACTGTACACTTTTCATTTTCCGTCGTGGTAGTAAACGTGAGTACCATAAAAACCGAAGACTATGGTCAGAATATTTTGACAATGAAGTGATTTTATTAGCGATTAAAACTTAACCAACAAACGATAGAGTATTTGATCAAACAGAGATACTAAATCTATTCAAATTGTTCGGAAGTATAAGTATTGGAAACCGAGAATACGTGGTGTAAATTCGAGCTTTGCACAAATTTCTGTTTATTGTTGGTCATCAAATTTTTAGTTCTTCCTGGTACTGGCAGCAGTAATTCTGATTATGAACTTTGCTTATCTCTGATTCGAATTTACCGATGATGTTCAAGATTACTACTCTCGCAATGCACCTAAAGGGTGTAAAACTGTTAAAGTGCATTCAGAACTTCCTCTACGGAGCTGTCGAGTGTATGCTAATACTTAGGATATATCAACAAGTACTTTCCGTATCAAACAACAGTAAATGGCGACCGGATATTGGAATATTTGTGTAATCGTATCGAATTCCGTTTACGTTTTGGTCCGGTATTTCGGAGTACCAGTGAATGACAAATAAATGTCAAAAGTCGTCCATCTACTTGCCGTGAGCGGAAAACATCCGGTCAGCGGCTTGTGCTTCTGTTAATCTGACAGCTAGACTTGGGTACCGCTTAAACTACCTTACGGGTTTGTATATCTTAAGTAATGCAACAACCCAAGCCCTATTTCTAAGTCTGACTCAGAGAGGGGGCTACTGAATGGCATTATTATTGCGGCTTACGTTGCTTATTTCTATTACCTCTTGGTCCTTGAGCTCGGCTTTTGGCTGAAAGCGTACTTAAGCACCAGACAAGATGATTTTTCCTACTTTGAAATGCTTTTAATATAAATGAAATTTCAAACTTTTTTTGGTTGCATTTTTATCTCACCTCCGCGTTGGGTGGAGTCCTACTTGTCCTGTTTCAGAAACGGTTTTTAAATGTTTGGTTTTTACTGATTATACATACTAATGAAGGTGAAACAACGGCATGAAGCTTTCCTTTCTTATCAGTGAGTGTTCATACTTCAGAACAAATTATTCCTTTGAATCTCAATGGCCTTCTACTAATCAGTATAATAACTAGTACATATTTACATTGAATCAAATGTGTGGGAAATAAGTCCGCGCTACTCTGATGGATTCTACATGGACGTAATGCCCAAATGTGCATTCCAAATAAGTTTGTTTGCAAACTCATCCATGGAGGAACAGTAGGGATGCAAACACACAATCTATTCATGTTCTGAAACAAAAATTAGGATTTTTGTATCGTTTGAACCAAATTCAAAATAGCCTCACACACTAATGTGCTCCGACACATAATTTTTCTTCAACGCTCTCAAGTGAAATCTGAAGGGACGAACACTTGTGAACTTCGCGTCAAGAAATACTTGCAATGAGTATTCATCACATAGTGGCCGATTTGCACGATGCCCAAATGCACGACCTACTCCCGTCCATCCCAAATCACTCAGACCGGATTCTTCCCAGTCCATTTTGCGAGGCGTTCTGGTCCGGGGACCAAGTGGAAATTCCCGTCTTAGAGAACACATCTCAAATATCTATTAAACCCGGACCATTGCTTATCACAGATCAGAATGTTCAAGAGTCTGATATCATAAAGAATATGACAAGTGCGTTACGAAGTTGAAGGGTTTAGTTCCACGTGTTCTTATTTCAGTTTGGTTGGTTACGTTTTGTTCAGCGTTGCCATTTATATCACGTTAAATCATCTCGATTTCATTTGATAATGGTTTTTCACCACGTTGCCACTCGGCTGACGTGCGATGTGCTGCGTAAATATTATGCACAAATCATGCCGGAGAGTAAAAATCGTTCCCTGGTTTGTGGAAAAAATATGACGATCATAAACCGCATAATTCAGCGACTTAAGCACATCTGATCTGGTTCTGAACTTATCGACCATTTGCACTTGGCCACTCGATGATGCCGAGAATATTCAATAATACAAAGGCTGAAACTAGAAAGACAGTTACGGTGCGCCGTTAATTATTTCATTATCGGTGATTGTCCGACTAACTTTCAAATTCAAAAAATCTAGATCTACCAGCAACTGTGAGCAAGAATACTTCAAACGCTGGTTGAAATTCTAAGCTCTTCGGAACTAAGTAGCTTTTGATATACGGAATTTGGCATTAGCATAATAATCAGATGGTAAAATTTGTCGTCACTTTTTACCCGTGTGCATTATTCACCGATTGAACAAACCAGAGGTAGAAGATGCACATGTTGGATGCGATGTGCTGTAACTACGAAATTCATTACTTAAACTTTTTACTCAGCGGCTAGTCAACAAGCAATATTTTTGCCGCTATTCACACATTTCCTTACTACTCAAAATTCGTTTAGGAACATTCAGATTCAGATTTTTTGGATTCTTGTCACTGAAAGATCCGAAGTGGGGTTCATAAGAAGCAACAAGTAGGGTAACCTGCCAGGTGCCAACCTGGGATTTTCTTGTAAATTCATACGAATGATAGCGTCAACCTGTTGCCACTGTCGTAGTTGCTCAGCAGTCACTGTATGAGCGATATTTTGCACATTTTTTGCCATTCTGTCTACTTTGCGCTACAGAGCTGCTGTAGGCTGGATTCTTCTACACTGAGTCCGTATGTTTTTAGTTCTTGATATAGAGAATAAATTTGCCTGGCAGACTGACTGTATAAAAGACATGGGAAGCCTGCTGTGTGAATTCCACATGTGAGCCTCTTTCTCAGATTTTGTAAGCAGTATTAGTAAAATCCTTTTACCTTGGCGCAAACACAAACTCTTTCAAGGTTCCTGAGAATTAGATCAATCACTGTATTGCATTTAAAATTCAGAGCTGCTCGGGAGGTTATTTTTCACTTCATCCAGGACACTGAAAATAGTTGAAGACAATAACTGATCAAATGCTGTTTACGAATCAGTTAGTTACGGATTTTCTATGGGATGGTTCTCTGTGAGGTTCTGAAACAGAAAAATATGTGACATCCACCAGCAGTTGGAAACATTTGATTTTGCACAGTATTCGCAAGAAAAACGGAGCTGAATCTTGCTGAAGTTATCCCCACCTCAACGACAAGGAAGATATGACAGTAAGACGTTTAAGCAAGAGTAATATTGGTTCAAGTTTACTGGATGGGCGATTGCGGACGAGAATCGATGTTACCTGAATACGTGGTGGGTTT
Organism: Fasciola hepatica; assembly: GCA_948099385.1. Classification (NCBI taxonomy): domain Eukaryota; kingdom Metazoa; phylum Platyhelminthes; class Trematoda; order Plagiorchiida; family Fasciolidae; genus Fasciola; species Fasciola hepatica. Next base: position 2,822,258 of record CANUEZ040000047.1, read on the forward strand.
CTACTCAAACATCACACCCTCTCATAAAACAAGACACAAATCTTCCATGAAATGTGTAAAATGGCACATGTGGCAGGCCACATGGTTTATTTACTCGACAGTTATTCCAGGAGAAGAATCTGAACTGTTTTATTTACATTCGACTTTTGGAACAAACCTGATACCTAGCAGATCGCGCCCGATTGTGTAGAGAATAGAAGTGGCAAACAAGCCTCTACTGTTTGTGCTTATACTCTGGACCGGGTAGCGGGGTGGCAAAACAATCCCCAAAGCAAAAAATAATTTAAACTGATGTTGATGTTTATATATGGACTCCCTGTTCATGATCTGATGCAAACAATTCCACAAAACACTTGGCACACTGGTATCTACCCTCTATTTTTTCATTCTTATTTTGGTAATTTATCCAGCCTGAGTAGTGGAGGCTAATAACAGTAGTAGTAATTTAGGTTGAAGCCCTGGATGAACTTCCGTCCACCCCAGTACTATGGCTATTCAAAGACCTTTGGATGCGAAAAGCCGTGTGACTCATTCTCAGTTATTGACATTCACTTAAGCTGGCGACAATAAGTTAGTGAAAACTGATGTTTGGAAAAAGCAGAATCAGTTGTAACCCTTGTCACCAATGTGTCATCTTGGATACTTCCACTCGGGTTTATGCTCCATCATCCGATTTTCTTCCCCTGTTAAACATGGTTAGGTGAAAATTGCTGTAATCCCAATAATTAGGGCCGAAGCTATGATTATAAGCTGGATCCTAATCAAAAGTAACTCATGCACGGTAGGCTTTAACTCCAGTCAAGCTTATGGGTACGCTAAGCTTCCCGCGTGTTTAAGTTGACGGCCAAAAACCACGATATAATGCTGCTGAGTTTACGTTAATACCGTCTATCTGACTTTTAAGATACATTAAGTGTAAGGCTGAAAGTATTGTCACCATACAGTAACAATCAACGCTGATTCCTTATCAAAAATGGTTTACTTTTTACTCGCATGCTAAAATGTGGCCTGAAACATCGCGAAGTAAAGCTCTAGATATTGACAGAATCTATAAGGTTTTTATTTATACGCCGGTCGATTGCCGCTGGTAAAAAATACAATGAAACACGTCTGGTCATGAAACGTAAACTCCGCCCAAGTTGATGTGCAAATAGCTAAAGATGACTGCCGAAACAAGCATCAAAGATGAATCTTGCAGTATCTATGAGAAATTCTCGAAGCTGTTTCATTTAACTGAATTTACCAGTGACAAGCAGCTAAGCGCAAGTCAACCAATCTGTGAAGTCAATGGGGCGCCTATCTACAACATGCAGTCGTGTATCGAATGTTGGGTGGAATATTTCGAGGTGCAGTTCAGCTGCTCACTCCCGCACTGGCTTCTCCTACAGGTAACATTTTCATATGCATTCCATGGCTTGTTGTGACAGAAAGACCAATAAAAGGGTAGATCCTGGGAGACATCTAGGCGTTATGTTCTCGTAAAGCACCAGGAACTGCTATTTAAAGATGACAGTATGGGGCTTAGCTGGAAAATTCGCATTCTGCTGTCCAAGATTTTGAATTTAGAGTAATTATCCTCCTAAGAGATATAATGTTTTTTCTCATACTCAGGAAGGCCCTTCGAAGTGGCTTCGCCAACCGCAAGGATACTATACTTATTCCATTGGCTCTCAAACTGCTGGTGTACCCCATGCGATGATCGGGTTCAGTTATGCGACGGTAGAAGATGCAACGGATAGATGTTCGTCCTTTGATGGTTGTCTGAATGCACTGCTTTCCGGAGCCAAGTAGATATTACCACCGCTTCTGAATTAGTTACTGAGGCTGCAATGTGGAACTGTTTCTTGAGAAATGGAATGCCTGTGAAAAATGTTCCAATTCTCAAAGAGTTGCCCTCATACCTCAAGCTATGTTTTCCATTTTATATCTCTAAATGATTACGACAGATTTATCATGGAATATCTATTAGATAGCCTCTTGTGTGTCTTTCTGGAGTTGAACTCCTCCTTTAGGGCAGGATATTTGACTCAGAATACCTGGCTGATTACTCTCAGAAAACGAAACCATTTTTGGGTCTTTTAATGAAAAAGATATGGTATGCGCTCCGTTCCACTGAAGCAAAAGTGCTGGTACATGGACAATAGAAGGCAGCACTTGTAATAGCCCTTGGTAGTGCTCAGCAGCTATAACTAGTTGGTAGCTCTAACTACTTCTGTGTTGCACTACCGCTGGTATTGTTGCTGGCGGTAAGAACCCAATACCCAAAAACTAAGGCATATCCTCAGTACAAAGTTTAGAAATGTTCAGAAAAGCTTCCTTTGTTGAAAATTTGAAAGTGGAAATCCGAAACACAGATTGTGCGATGTAGACCTCTTCGTGACAGTTTACCTTTAGAGGATTTGTGATGCAATCGAAGAGATTATTTTCATAACCATAAGAATGCGACGGACGCACGGTCACATGTGTTTGTTCATGTGCGTGATTTTGCCTTTGTTTCCTAAAAACCGTTCAATAAGTATTCACTTTGATTGTTGTGTGCACGTTAGAAAGATTGAATGAAGTGATCCAGAATACGTCGAGAAATCTGTTTCGGAGTACTATTTTTACATTGAAGCATGTTTCGGAATCAAAACCAGTGAAACCTATGCTAGGAAACATCCCAGGGACTCTTCGAAGTCCACTGAAGATTCAGTAACATCTGAAAATCACAGAAATACCAGAGTGGGCAATCAGAAAAGCTGAGATACCCTTTCGTCACTCTTTTTATTCATCTATTTCTTCTCATGTCGGGAAATTCTCAATGAACAAAATTTGTCGAACAAACTCGTTTTCAGTGATTCATAATCATGCAATTACATCGCAATATATTACAACAAGTCAAAGGGTTAAACCAATTAGATAAGTGGGAAGTGATAAAAATTGTAATTCTGGCTTAAATCAAAACCGGAAGTGTATTGTTTTTCTCGTGTGTTTTCAGCTTTCATCTGGTCTATGGCCTGTTGTAGGGTGGAGGGAGGGCCAGGGAAGCTTAAGGGCACATACAAATTGTTTTGAGCACATAGAGGGGAGTTGTGGAGGCGGATGCTGACGGTCTCAGCTGTGGCTAGTATGCGATTCTTTGCCGGTCTTGATTGCCCACCCCGAACCTTATACAGCCACGTTTACTGCGTGATTAGTCTGGGCAAGGTGTGAAACGACAGCGCTAGTGAGTGACTTAACTGCTCCAGTGTTTAATCATACGGGGTGGTGTTCGCGGATGCGTTCAGACAAAAAACTGGTCGTGCAGCCGATATACTTTGTTCCACAGGAACAAGGGAATGAATAAAGACAAAATGAGGCTGCAGAATCAGGCACTTTGTCTTTCGACCGCAAAAGCACTACCGACCGGGATTCGAACAAAATCCGGAGCTCAGCTGCGTAGAACGTTTTGCTGATTACCCCTGACAATCTTCTCTGCACAATCTCTGACAACGTGTCACCCTTGAATGGCAAAGAGATGTATATCGGCTTTCTTTCCACCCCAAGCTTCCTTGGGGTTTCCACTTTAACTCGCATAACCTGAACTAGCCGGTCCGGGTAGCCGTTTTTGGATGAAGGTTGTTCGCACCATTTGCAGCTCTTCTTCAACGGTGTCCTCCGAACATATTCTTCTCGCCCTGTTTGTGAGGCATCGAATTAGGTTCTTTCAAATTTTTAGAGGCACAAAGTTGTGGAAGTGAATGTATTGCCCATTCCACGTGGCCTTTGTGTACTGACCGGCTGATTGAGCCGTCTTCGCGGCGACTCATCCGAACGTCAAGGAAGGCGATTGTATTGTATGACTCTGTTTCTATTGTGAAGTGTCAGTTTGAATGAGCTGAGTTAGAGCTGTCTAACAGTTGGCTTATGTGGTCTGATGAATTGATAACACGGAAAATGTCATCTACTTAGAGTTTGTACACAACACATTTTTGGATTGTAGATTCTAACTTTTGCCATAAAGGCATCCGCAGGTAGTGGTCCGAGTGGGGAGCCTATTGCTACCCCATCACACGAGAAAAACAATACACATCCGGTTTTGATTTAAGCCAGAATTACAATTGTTTTCTGTCCCGCTCCCCTTTCATTATTAATTTTTATCACTTCCCACTTATCTAATTGGTTTAACCCTTTGACTTGTCGTAATATATTGTGATGTTATGGCATGATTATGAATCACTGAAAACGAGCTTGTTCGCCAAACTGTGTTCTCCAAATATTTCTTCTTAGTTTTGTGGTTTTAGTGTAATGCTTAGTCTCAAAATTCCTAAGACTTGCATTAACCTTACAAATACGTGATTGTAAGTCTTAGTTAGGCTTTCATAATAGTAGTTTGTATTTAAACTCTTTGCTGTTGAAGTAATAAGAAACTAACAGAAAAGTGCGAAGTTAACCTTCAACCAGTTTCGAAAGTGTGATCAATTCATTCATGAAGCAATGGAAGTTGAAACAAAATTTTCACTGTGCTAAACAATTGTTCTGTTTGACTGGAATAACGACTTTATGTATTTTGTTGCTTGTTGTTTTGCAGCATCAAAAAGCAATTCTTTTTTATCATAGAAATCATGTGGTCTCTCTCTACACAATGAACAAACTCCCTTTATCTTTTGTCTAATTCCGAGAACATGACTCGAAATCTTGACTTTCTGGAACCCATAATTGAGAAGTATCGTTGTTTGATTGTGAACTTTATATCGAAGCAAAGACGCATCAAGGGAAAGAATGAGCAAAGAGTACAAGCCTAACAGACCAACATAACTCACAACAAAAATCTCCGACTCTCCACTTGGTTTTCATTAGTTAAGCATTCTTTCTGAATCTAGGAATTGTCTCTTACCAGGTAATGAGGGGTCAAACTCTAAATTAGAAAACTGAATTTCAGTTGAAAAAATTGCAATATAGCAATATAGCATCGGTTAAATAGGAAAGAAACCACGAAAAAAGTATCTGGCCTCGGAAACATGGCCAGCGGTAGCCAGACGGTCGTTATGGCGAACTTTAGATGATTCTGTCCCGGGCTCGAACCCTGCCGCCAAAAGTCTTTTACCCCAATTTGCAGCCTCGAATTGGCCGTCACCTCCTTCCTGAAATAACATATCATTATTTTATAAAAAACGAAAGTAAATAGCTGAATGATCAACTAGCCTGGAAATCGCGTGCTACAGCCATTTCGTTTGCGGATCTGGCTGAGCATTATTGGCGCCATTTTTCAAGATATGGTGCGTTGAATAAGAGACGGCAAATTAAAAGAAACACTGTCCTGATGATCGACAAAAGCTTGAGGAATGCATGGTACTGACCGGATGCTGATCGTTAGTAACAGACGAACTACGCGAATGATAACCCAGTCACAGTGACCTTGAGGAATTACAAGCTCATTGTTATTGCGTCTGCCATGCCCCACAGGGGAAGTTTGACCAAGTCCATGAGAGTGAAGATCTTCGAATATCACAAAGAACAGTGTGGTGCGTGTAAACTCGCTTTGTATATAACAGATTCAGGGATAAGTGGTGGTTTAGTCAACAAATCAATGACAAAACTTCTGTGCTTTGTGTCCCAGGGTCCTGAGCGAATTCACAGTAATACGTGATTTGTGATATTCCGATAGATATATCCACACACCTTAAAATCATCTTCCTTTATTATTGTTCTGTGCCATCAGCAGTGGTGGGGTTTGGACCTCGTATTTCACACATGGTATTCGGAGACAAACTATTTTTACTGGTCATCGCTAATAATATTTATTCCTTTTTTGACAAAAAAACACATTTTTGGCACAAGTTTGTTGAGTCAAATTAATTTGTTGTGAAGGGTAAGTTTCCAAAACACTACTCCTACCTTATTGACGAGTAGTCACTACAAGCTTGGTAATTAAAAAAGGGTACTTCAATAGATTAAACAGGAAATTTTTGGTAGGTGATCTGTTTAAAAACATAGTCACAGCCGTTTTGTTCCATTTTTTCCGATCTTATTGAATTTACTTTACAACCCATCTTTGTGTACACAGTGAAGTTAAAAAAAGCCTTTAAAAACCGTTTTCCAGTTTACGTCAGTACCTATGGAAAATGGTGTCGTCTTGCATCTGGCTAGATCACACATTCCTTGAATCGAATGTCTGAAATCACAACGTTTTAAAAAATGGAGAACTGTTCTAAATCAGACGAGTTAGTGTTTGACCCGTGCCATGAAAATGGCTGTGCTGAGATTGAGAAAGATACCTTCTGTCGATCTACCCACGGTTCGAGTAAAGATCAAAGGCTTTTGCTGGAACACTGAAATTATTCGTAGAAATATTGTTATTTGAAAAATCGCTTGACAAACGAGAAGCGCAGGTTGAAGATGAGGTGCTAAGACTGAAAGTGTTTGAAAGTTGTCACCGTTGATTTGAAACAGTGATATATTAGCACTACACGGCCTAACTGGTCTCAACGACACATGATAGGGCACCTACTCGTTACTGACCTTGTAGTGAAAGGTATAAAATTGGTGTCACTGTCATATAAATGCAGAGTATATTTTAGGATGATTCATGATGCAGTACTGTGTAATACCGTTAAGATTCCAAGCACCCTATGATCTGATCTCATAAATAAACCTATATAAATGTACAGGTTCACGTGAAATTGGTTGGTTGCGTTCATTTAATTTGATAGATTGTCTCCGTTTTTCGGGCCCTTTAAAGTATATTGCGATTCGAGAGCAGTATTTTGCTCTGAAGCGTCTAATGATATTCTAAAAGTAATACATATGACTTTGCAGATTCTCGATGTAAATTCAGTTCATTTTATGCGAAGCGATTGAGTAATAGACTCAAATACCAATTTAAAAGTTATTTTTGATCGATCGAATAGATCATTTCGATTAGTTGTAGGCTTATTGAGTTATTTAACTAACACAGATCTCCATCATCGCACTCGGCTTTCAATGCTGTTTATTTTTCCACTGTTCCGTTCCACCGCTCACGTTCACTATGAACTTAAAATTGGTTTTACGGAAACAAAAACGAATGTTTTTATCTAGTGAAAACAAAAAAAAATGAAATAGCGGGCGATCGTATCGCGCTGAATAACTTTGTGAACGGCAAGAAAGAACAGTAACGATACAAGTGCACACCCAAGGATTTTAGTGAACACTTCACTTGAGATATGAATGTATGTTACTCGTAGTATACTGAAACCCTACTCAATATAATCTGAAATACAACTTGTAATGTGCTAAAAACAATATCATTGATGGATGTGATCTGTAATTATTTGGAAATTATAAAACCCACCTGCAAAACCCTTCACACAATGCAAATCCTCACAGAAATGATCCTTTATATGGTTGTTCATGAAGCAAGAAATATGGAAATTTAACTCATAATTCCCCCATCAATTCTACTACCCCAAAATTCTTGCGAATCACGATTTCCCATAACTAAACCCATCGAAGAACAACTTTAATGACGGCATCTAAACCCATTTAGAATGTTCATGCATTGTGCCGTTCAATAGGTACTGGTGATGACTTTCCAACACCGCACAAAAAATATATAAAAACCGAATCGTTTGACTGGCCTACCCGATCACAACTTTCTTCTTACGCGTTCCACTCTGCTTGTTCACTTCTTTCAGATGTTTGGTCTGATTTGCGTGGCCATCGTCAACTGTTGGTACACTCCCCCCACTCGACATCTGAACAGGTTCGGTCCGTGCATTACGAACCTAAACCCGTGCCAACAGATCAACTGGCTGTGCTATTTGATGTGGTCCAGGAACAATCGGACTGGGAAACTACCAGACTATATCAGGCCTCCTCGGTGCACTCTACGCATTCGGACTCGGACACGTTCACGTTTGTGCCCAGTGCAGCCCAATTACAGACAGGAAAATATTTCGCCCCAGCAATAGCACAAAGTATCCCCGAGGTGCGTGACTCACACTGTGCCATGAGAACCACATCCGCCACAAGTATACGATCACAAAGCTATCAATCAGTAACGGGAAATCACGGCAGTTCGCGTTTGGATAGCACGGTCCGAACGCCTCACTCTTCACTGAGAGCAGACTCCTTGCGTACATTCAGTCCATATCCGAATCACATTGGTGCGGATATGTTACACTGGTCAAACGGTCTGTATGATGAGTATGAGGCAGAAAGACAAGTGAGTGCTATTCAAAGATGGGAAAACCTATGAACTTTCTTTGCTAAACCGCTCACAATTTTGTCTCCTGACTGTTGTTTACTCGGTCTACTCGTTTTTTTCTCAGGACGCATTTGGTCTACGTAAATCATGTTATTTGTGGTGCAATTTTTTAGGACTTCATGATTTACGTAAACTTGTGCTAAGGTCGTTTGTTGTTGAAGAAACGAAGATCTATCAACGTCGATAATTTAAGTAGCACCATGATGGTCTGATTATCAAACTAGATGAACACATGAATAATAGAACTTAACAAAACTATCGCAATGCCGCCGTCGTTTCTAACGCTTGGAAAGTATTAAACAAAACCCAAGACTATGACATGAATCCAGGTATTTCGACTGCCTGGTCCGGTAACTGAAGTACACAAAACTCCACTCTAGACGGTATTTAGTAGTCAGAGTAGTAAATAGACAAACCCATATATGTCTGTTTTTCAGATTTTGAGTGACACAAAACTGTTTGTAAAGCGAGCTCTGTCTAACCTTTTTGATACATTATATATATTTTGCGTAACGAAACGTCCACAAACACAAGGGCGACAAAACAAGAAACGACCATATCAACCTCAATAAGAAAGGCTAATCAAAATGAATGAAATAGTTTGCGAAAAGCATGTCACCAATGAGAAATTTTGGAAGGCTTCGTTTTACTACAACATCATGTTGCATATCACGTTGTGAATATGAAAATAGTACACCGCAGAGCACAAGGGATAAGCAAATCATGAAGCTTCGGACTAGGCTTGAATTACATTTTTTACTCGATGACGAATTTCAAGCCCCGATTTGACCTTACAGTTTGTGTTTTATTGTGAAATAGATCTCTTATTCACATTATTCTGATTTTTGCATCGTGAGTGTGAGTGGACATTCCTTGTCGAAAGGCTCACTAGATAATCTCAGTTGCGATTCGCTGATAATTCTTTGTAGGTTAGACGCAGCTAACCTCCAGAATGACGACTGGATGGTCGCCAGGTAAAATGTCTGAATTGAGCAGTATCTATAGATCAGTGGACTAGTTTTATCAGAACGATGCCACCGATTTTGAGGTTATCGGCGTTCATCGGGCAGGCCTACCCAGTCCTGTTTGGCTTACTCATCCTACTACTTGTATACTCCTCAGGTGTTTTATTCTTCAGTGAACTCCCCAACGATGAACATCCATTCACACTTCTGACGCATGAATGAACCTATTGTGAATACAACGCGCAAAGTCTACAAAGTGTAGGGGATCGGACAGGGGAATACCGAGTAAACATCCCTAAGGAGTGGCAACTGGTCGTGTGCTTTTGAAAACTTTGTTCCCTCTGCGACCTACTGCTTACTTCCCAGAATGATCATTGTGGGTATTGCGGAAAGTCGAATTAAATCGTGGTTTTCGGGGCTAGTGTAGCCCCTATGTACAACAATGTACCCTGATACAGAAATTTCTTGTTACCTGCGTCTGCCATTTCGTGACTAATAAATATAAGGGCGTTCCAGGTTATCTCGCCCTTCAGTGAAGAACATATCACAATACGTTCAATATATCTGCCATTTTGTATACGGCAGCAATTCGCAAACACCTGAGAATGTAAATCATATAAAACAGAGTAAGAGTTTGTTTTCCGAATTGGTGAAATTGTAAATTACTCTTTGGTTAACATAAAGTCAATGTATCTCGATTCACAGTGACTTATTCCAGCTTTTTAGGTATAGAGTTAAACTATGACACTACTGGTTATCTTGTGCTTTACTGCAAGCCTAATTTTTCCCTACGAAGTCCTACGTAGAGAAAGTTCATCAGCTAATTTATCCAACAATGGAAATCAGTCCCGTGCTGTAATCAGTCCGTGCTGGTATGGGTTAATTTCGTAAACTGAACCTTCGAGGTGTCCATGGTTTTGATATTGTAAAAGCAAATGAAAATGAATAGTGGTGTCCACACCTACTAGATGAGGATCATCCCGGGTGGCGTCACCAGAAGCATTGCCCCGCAGTAAACTAGTTCATCCGGGAAAATCTTCATTGAAATAATTATGTTTCGACCCCAGTGAATTCGGCGTTGTTCAGATTGTTGTAGACTAAACTTCCCCGACGAGACTGACTATGATTGATTGCAGACCGTACTGATCGGCTTAATGAGTTTTATAAAAATGATACTAAAGGAACGAGTTTCCTTGAGGGGTTTCTCATCATCAACCACATTGGTCTGAGCCACCTAAGTCTCACGATGAACTATACAATGTAAACTGGTTGGTAAAACGACTTGTGATGCTAATAACATCCCTTCGTAACTGCGAAACTTAACCTACTTTATTAGCCAATCAACAATGACTTTAAATTAACCGAAAGCCGAAGTACTTTTCTTCACTTAACTTTTCTTTGTAATGACATAAATGAATTTTAAATCATGTTCTTCCCGACAAAATTTGAGGCCAAAATGACTAGTTCACACAATGGAACCAGGATCACTACGCTACGTCTTCGAGTTTAGAAAATGGTTTCCTTGGAATTTTCTAATCATCGTTGGAGGTGTTTTCTTAACTACAAAGCAGACAATATCACTATGTAAGTCGGATATGTTGGGTTTTGACAAACGCGTTACGTTCCGATACCGAGATTTATATGAATAATGAGAGTACACATCCTGTCATTCGCAGAAAGATTACGCAAAATTTCTGTCACAGAAACCTGCGGTGTTTGAATCCACACAAATTCATCTTTCACTCTCCCACTCACTCTCTCACCCTCCCTCTTGTTTACTACTGGAGTGAACTTTTATGGTTATGAATGCACATTTTTCCACCATCACGAAAACATAAAGAAAGTCTTATTGACGAGGTTTGTATACTACTAACATCAAGGCCATGCGTTGCAAATAAACCAAGTTTCTCCTGCTGACATTACCAAAAACCACGAAATGATTATTCAACCGTGAATTATTATAATATTCCACAAAAGTGTTTTATTATTTATGCTTCTTCGTTGTGCTGTGCACACAAGTGATCGAAATTTCAGTAGACATAAATTCTGCTGGCAGGATCATTTCTCAATCATAAGGGACAAAACCCATCAGTGATGAATTTTCCATTCACAGTTTCAAAACTGATGATATTGGACCTTTAACTAAATTTAAACTCTCAATCTCTACACAAATATTTTATGGTAATCAGGGTAAAGCAGTTTCAGCTGCCCAGATATGGGTACGTATGTAATGTAAAAAATATTCGAATTCCTATACCAATCGTCGTCATGCTCATTCGTGATGCCGTTTACTCTTTATGACTGATACACAGTTTACAATAACTGAAAGGATTTCAAACTAATCTTTGGTTCGTATTTCGTGCGCTATTTTGGATAATAAACAAGGATGCGACACAGACTACGAGCAAATTTTGATTGAATAGCAAGATTCTTAAAATGTTTTACAAATTTCCCTTGATAGATTACTCATGATTTCTACTGGTGTCATTGAATGCTGCTAATTCATCCAGTTTGAATAACATCACAAGTACTTTCACTAACAGGATGAGAATTCAGTCCAGATTTGAGTAAATCATGAGTTAATTACAGCCGTACGAGACTGATCTCAGTTCGTCTCATATGAGTCACATAAGGAGCGACGCTTGGTTATAAAGTGGTATATTCCTGCCTGGTGTGCTTAATGCGTCGGCTGACGTGAAAGTTTCACTGAAAAACAGTCTGTATTTTTGAGTTTCAAAAACTAGTGCTTTCATGTGCTTTTCATATCGGCACAGATGCATTGATCAAGTGTGCATTTACCAGAAACCTGAAAGCAAACCCACACAAAAAGTTACAAGTATTAGCATTCACTTATTGATTTGTGAAATCGACCGAAAGCATACCACCTTGTATTCAGCTTTGTAGGACTGCGTGCGTAATTCCATAAGGCGGATAGATAGCTACAACATGTCTGCTATCAGAACTGAAAGACCCTGATGATATCTGCGGCATTATTGGTGTTTATTTTTGTGCAATTTTCGATATAAAATCAAATGTTGATGAAGAACAAGCTGTGCAATGGAGAAAGCGCATCAATTTTTCACAAAACAACTCCAATTCCAGGGGTAGAAATAACTAGGAATAACTTTAAAATCCACTATTCTCGGTTATCAGCCTTGCTCATTGACACGGAACTTAGTTTCCATTTTCCAGGAAACTGGAAGTGAAGGAAATTGAAAACCTAAGTATCAATAGGTAGTGTTAAGAAGGCAAAAATGGAAAATATAATGGAAAATGTGTAAGTGGTAACCTAACCATGATAGTTGGACTATATCACTGTGTAGCCCAACATTCAGTAGTAAATCATATAGACATCAGTTTAAAAGAATGAAACATTTTTCACCACTGGGAACATTGTACCCGGCCTTCATTTTTTGCTTCAAATCCATCTTAACGTGAGCTACCAATCATAACCATGCGAGCCCAAAAACACCGGGCAGTCTCCCAGAAAACCAGAGTAACAAGTCATCTTATCAAATTATTCCGTTTAGAGTGGTTGGTAGAAACGATGATCGATGTCGATTACCCTGTACTTCACGACCGATCGTAACACTGTTCATGTGGTCGGTCAGTCAGATACGATCAGTGAGACGAATAAGTCACAGATCAGATGCTGGCAGTCTCGGTGAGGCATACACAAGCACATTGAGGAATTGGGGATGACACGGATTATTTTACCCATTGGATAATTAGGAAAGGAAACTGCGTCTGTTTTCCAATAAGGCAAGATCTCACCTAGGATGTGTTTTTCATCATATATCACATGGTTTTATGAAGTGCAAATACAAATTAGTGACATGAACTGGCAGATAAGACAGTGATCAACCTCTCTGGGAAGGCGAAGCTGATACTAACCAGATATATATATATATATATATATATATATATATATATATATACATACATACATATATGGTTAGTGAAATAAGCTGGCAGGACTTGGCTAAATGAACCCATTACTTTGGGCGGAACGGCTTTAGGTTAACATACGTTCTCGGGGATTTTATGCAGTTATTGGCGAATTCGACTTGCGGGACATTTCGCGAGAACTCTCTGTGGCGAAAATGAAAGTCGAGTTTGGTGCCGAAACATAAGAACAAACTGGTTTTCTGTTGATTGTCTAACCAGTCGTTGTGATGGCTAAATTCAACGGATGGCACATTAGAAGGTAACATGAAGCAGACAGTAGACGAATTGTCACGGTTTTATGTCACTCGGCTGCAGATAGAATCTAATGCGCTACCTTTGGCTTAGAGCGAGCCACATTCGCACCTCAGATACTCTAGGATTCAGTTGTCCCACATGGAAAATATTGGTAAACAACATAAATCCCGATAAAATGATATCGAATGGGACGACACTGAGCGAACAGAGTCAGTGATAAGAAAGTGAACTACGTCGGGCTTCCAATCGAAGATTTGCAGGCTGAAAGAGTCAGCAGAGTCCTTTGCACTGCAATGAGAACAACCTCTGAAGCTACCAGAACTGGATGTGTTCCTGACTTCATCAGTAGTTTTATTCCAAAACAGAGGTAATTTAACGACAAGGAAGCTATCAGGACTCATCAAGAACATCACCCACATTGGGTCAGGCACGAGGAGAAAAGAGTTGCACTGAATTCGATTGCTACGCGCTTGGTCGAAACGGGACCACCGTTTGATATTTATTGTGTTTGTCATTATCAATGGAACACGTAATAGTGGCCCTACATTTATCTATATGAATGTCAACACAAGACCTGGCCGCAGCTGGTAAGCAGACAGAGAAGTATATGATGTCACTGAGCTGAGTTACATGCATGCGCTAGAGCACATTCACCTCGAGTCAAGTAAGGTCAGTCGATATGTAGCGGGATCGATCAGTAGAAAAGAATGTGCAGGGACTGAAGCATGAATGAAGACCAACATACATTAGAAGTATGAATAATTGCCCGCGCATTAGGCATGACTGTTCAAACCACATACAACAATATCCAGTCCACAGTAAGAGGTACAACAACATGCATCAAGGGCAATTCGATTTTGGACGCTAGCGAAAAACGAGACAATCACCATCTGCCTCTAGAAGCATGGCTGTGTGAGCAACCAAAATTGGTTCGAGCACTCTGACTCCCCTGATCAAAAGCTGACCTGAACGCATGACCTATTAAGCAAGCCGATCGTTGCAAAGGCTGGTAATTGGTTCACAATGACCCACCCGAACTCCTTCTACCTGAATGTTGTGACATGAGCTTAATGAGACATAGCTGACTACTGCGATCATTTTGTTTCCATACACAATTGGCTGAAACGAGTTGAGCATGAAACTACTAAGAACAGATGTTCGTCTGCTCCTTTTGTTCGACCATTTTAAGTTAGTTGGTTTGATGAACTTAAATTTCAGTAGGTTCCCTTCAATTGTCATAGCTGTTGATTTAATTCAGTAGGCTTGAAGTAACAGAGTCATATGCAGAACTTAAAAACTATTTTAAAATTTTCTGTTTTATAAGCAGGTCAGAATGTCCCCTTGTTGCTTGAATGCACTCAAAGTGGATCGATTTAATGAAATCTTGCAAAAGCAATGCTAGGCGTCCCAATTAACGCTTCGCGAAATAGACTTACTGTCCAATGTCGCTCAGTATTTACCCAGATATATACAACTATAAGATAAATTTGAAACATTGGTTCCCCTTTATCCAATTCATGAGAACAGAGAGAAGACATAAGTCTACCCAACGTACGTACTGTAAGAGCTTTCGATCGTGCCTACTTTACTGTTGCACTTACCCCCCTACTGTACCGTGTATATATACTGACACGTTTTACGTCAGCAGTTGACAAGAGTAAACGAAATGCTTGCATCTCGCGACTTAAGTCTTCTCTCTGTTTTCATGTATAAGGTAAATGTCGGAAAGTTATTAGCTCAGATCGCATATTCAGAACGACCTAATTTTCGGCATGGTTTTACGGTGCTGAAGAATCAGTAAGGCAAAAAGTGCAAAGTTACTCTGAAACTTGGGAGTAAATTTGACGGGCAGAAAGAAACGGACTTCTCGACCATAAGAATGAACCACTAATTGCTATTTTACTTGCTACAGTTACTCGATTTGGTATATGCACTAGCGAATACGCGAATCGGTCAGCATATATTCGATGTCTATGAAAGTCCGATTTGCGTCTCTTGGCATACGAGGTTTGGCATAATCATCTGGGCTGCAACATCTGTACAATTCAAAATATACCACCAGTCTTTTTGTGTGAATTGTCTGCGTTTGAGACTTCATTAGCGACATGGAACGAAAAATATCTTCTAAGGGGTGCTTTCGTTTGTGTGATTCAGCGGGAAGTTGTTCTAGTCGACTTCAGACAATGATCGACATAGTCATCGGACAACCGATGGTGTGGTGAACAATCAAATAATATTTCATCCGATAACGGTAAAGTCTGGATTTCAATTTTCCTAGAAATTGACATTTTTGGGAAACAAATGATCATGAATGTTTTATTATCCTGATTATATGTGAACATGATTATTCATTGGTGAACCTTGAAAACGCCTATCAATTTCTTATTGTTTCTTTCATATACTTGAAATGTGCGAACCATCCCATAGAATTCACCGAGCACAAAAAGGCGTGGAAAACAAGCTTTTTCAGATATTCGTTCTCATAATGGTACACCATATTGCATGACTCACAAAATTGCAAAGGGTGATGGCAATCCAGCTATATCTATGCACGCGCGTGTGTGCGTGTGAAGTTGATCACAGTGAAGGATGTTCAGGTGGTTGCACACGTGTTCAGGAACCAGTGAGCCATGGGAGTTTAAGTGCTTTCAAAAATTGCTTCTGACAGTACAGGGTAGCATTATGGAGACGAATACTACGAATACTACTAATACGACTGTGGCTAAGATGCAACATTTGACACTCTCTATGGCTTGCCTCGATCTTTGCAAGTAGTGTGGAAAGCGTTTGACTCCTCAAGGCGTGAACACAGAGCATTCGTAATTGTTTTAATTGCCCCCCTGTTCAACTAAGCGGCGTGGCGTTCACGGACACGTTCGGATAAACGCCTTATCGTGAGACCAATAAACCTGGTTCTACAGGGACAGGTGAATAAAAACAATTAAAGAGGCTACAGCATCTATCAGAAAAGTACGATCGATTTAGAGGCGAACATATTTATATTTGCGCAGAGTAACGTTCTATTGACTGCTGCTGTTCATCTCTATTGAGAAAGTTTGATTTTCGTATCCGGGTTGCTCTTCGACTGCTGTCTGTTTGGTCGATCTTCGTGTTGCTGCATGGTCCTGTCAATACACCATTCAGGATACCCACTCTGTAGGAGAACACTTGGCAGAAAACGAAGTCTCTTTTCTATTGTGTCTTCCGTGCCGATTTTCCTTAATCTGTTAATCAAGCAACGTACCAGGTTTCTCTTCACTTTGAGCGGTATGAAACTATGAAAATGAATATACTGACTGTTCCACTTCACTTCTCTTTGTGCGAATAGCTGAACAGAACAATCAATCCGACGACCTACACACACACACACACACACACACACACACACACACACACACACACACACACACACACACTTCTAGGTATGGTAAACTGTTGAATTTTTATTTTTCCAAAGTAGATTGATTTCTACAATTCTACTTCAGACCAGACATAACGGCACATTTGATCGGTCTGGAAAGAGGAAAACGTGGTCAACAGCCAGATTCATTACACTTGTGAATGTGCCTATGAAAGTGGGGAGTAGTTTTTAGATTGTTTCCATATCTCTCTCAATCAATAAACATCGCGTCAATATAGAGCAACATGGGAATACCAAAATAGTAAAACAGAAAGTTCTACATAGTACTGTGTTCAAGGGAGTTTAAAAACTCCCCGAGGAAAAAGATCCGAGTTGAGCTGCAGGTCCTGAAATGTGAGACAAGTATGTCTGGTTGGTTTTTTCGGCTGACTGTTGTACAGACTGGTCAGCCAGCACATGGAGGTCTTCAAACAACAGCACAGACGAAACAGGTTCAACAGCAAAAAAGTTTATAAACTGGAACTGATGTTTTCGAGATGTAACTATTCCAGTCTCCAGTTGTTCAGTAGAGATTGGCAAAACTGCCCAGGGCTGGGGAGATCTATACTATCGTCGTCAATAAAGAAAAAATGGCCGTTCTTGGTGTTCATTTTCTTTGGCATTTTTAAGTTTCTTTGAACGTTTGGTAAGATGGGGACCAATGTATTTTTTACCCCAGGTTATTCTGTTTCCTATTATTTAGACGGAAACTTTTACCTCAAAGAAATTGAGCTTGTATAGACCAAACCCTTGTACGAAACAATATGGGATTCTTTTCTCGGACTATTTATTTCGAAGTTGCTCGGACTTCCGCGACTAATTTCACTTTATAATTCAATCACAACAGAAATTTCGAGTAACTGGGTGTGAATTAAATGCTGCTGTGTTACTATGGGGGGGGGTGATAAAAAGTCGTGGCAATTTTTTACCGAATTGGACTTACTCATCAGACTGTTCAGCACCATACGCACAAACACACATACCATTACTGTATCATAATGATTGAGAAATTCAGCGCTTCCTTCTTGTAAAGTAGTCCCAAATAGCGGCCACCCCCACTGTGTGAACACATTGTCCCGATTCTAACTGACGTTATCACTAAAACCTCTAGAGAACATCCTCTCTGAGGAACAGCAGACGGTTTGAAGAAATCCACGGGAACAGGCATATAGAGTTAACCGTAAATCATTCTTTCGATTTGACTCCTAATTAGTATGCTACAAGTGAGATCATAGGATACACAAGTATGGTAGCAGACAGGCAACACTGTCAATTCTCCTGTCACTTTCAAAGTAATCCGAGCGGTAGAAGGTGTGTCCAACATGGCCAAGCGGCATTTTTTCTGTACGGCTGTTTTCCATAATCATCGGACAAACTGTTTTGTTTACTTTCAACTTATCTTTCCTAATATTCCTAAAGGTTTGGAATAAAAAATTCCATATGAATTAATATAGGTAACCTCAGTTCAGTGGTGATTCATTTTCTTTTCATAACAACGGAGAAAGGTGTTGTCAAACCACAAAATTCCATCTGTTTTGTAAATAGGATAGAGACCAAATTTGATGACTCCGTGGTTCTCATGTGTGCTTGACTGACACTGCTCGGCAGGTTTCCATGACTGATAACACCTTCTTTGCATTGTTTATGTGAAGTGCGGTATCAGAACAGGATACGGTGGTCAACTCAGAACTACATCTGACTTGCACAGTTAGGCAATTCCGTTTATAATAAATAAGAACGTCGAGACAGCATCACATCTACTTGGCCGGATTTCGCGGCAAATTTGTCCGTCATTTTGGAGAACGATAAAGCAAACTAATCGGAGTCAGCAGTGAATGGAACTCGGGTCAGCATTGTGCATGCAACAAAGTTGGTTTTGTTTTACGCATACGAATGAATAATAACCATGTCCTAATTGGTTTTAACTGTTTATTCGCCTTGTGTACTCTACAGCGAACCTCAGTTGTACCGCAGAAATGTGACGTGTGACGGGAAATTCTCAAAGAAATTCATTACGGCGACACCGGGATTGAGAAAGTGAATACAGTGGCTAAGATGGTCTGAAATAAATAACGCTCAGCAGTGACGGGACAGTTTTATCTAACGATACTCAAAACGGAGCCGAATTTATTAGGTTCAATAATTAAGTATTTCCATTCTATCAGATTATATATCCCTCTAGGAAATATATCTTGCTGCGCCTTGTCGTGTACCATAAAAACTGGAGTTCTTATAGCCATAGACACATTCAGCAACTTGTCAGATTTTATACTCATAAAAACCGTGAACAGTGTTAAGGTTCATTTCTCCAAATGGACTCCTAAAATCCCCGTACAATCCTAACTGAGAATTTCGTTCTGTTGTCGAAGAAAGAACTGAATGCATTTTCTCCATTTTGGGCTCTGGGGACGGAAATTATGCACACCATAGTGCATGAGACGTTAGTGGTTCTACAACTAGGCCGGTGGACCTAAAATCCAAAAGGCTTAAATGAATCACTGAGAGTACCAACATGTTGACATAATACAAACCGAAGGTCCGCTTATATTTGGAGCGTAATGATGCGAGTTTTTATACACAAAACTTTTAAAACATTTTTACTGAGTATCCAGATTCTCTAATGTTTTTTCGGTCGTTGATGTGAACAAAAAGGCGAATTTAGTGAATTCACCGTGCTATCTCCGTCACTGAAAGAAAAGACAAGCCGAAGCTCCTTTGCATCTACTAGTCACGCAGTAGTAGGTGTACGTGACATAGAAGGATAGGGCGAGGATGCCATGCTGCGCGTAGGAGCTTGAACATCGGTTATATCCGTGGTGCTCGTAGTGGCATTTAGGCTCAGTGCATGTATTCAGTTTCTCTGACAACTGCTCCAAACTCGGTAATATCAGCAATATAATGGAAAGGTGACTTGACCCTGCTATTAGCTACAGTAAAAAAATAGCCATAGGAGGAAATGCGTGCGTTTTCGTGCCATTTCTACGTGGTATTTAGAAAATAAGCGGTGGGTCTTAGCCAACTGCATTATTCCGTGTCGAGTACCAGTTAAGATGTAAATGAATAGTTGTGGAAGAAATAATTTTGAAACTTCGCGAATTTGAGTAGTTTTTCGAAAAGTACATACTAC
The DNA here is from genome assembly GCA_948099385.1 of Fasciola hepatica. Classification (NCBI taxonomy): domain Eukaryota; kingdom Metazoa; phylum Platyhelminthes; class Trematoda; order Plagiorchiida; family Fasciolidae; genus Fasciola; species Fasciola hepatica. The sequence continues at coordinate 2,842,159 of CANUEZ040000047.1, forward strand.
TCTCCGAATAAGTTCCGTTTTGCTTAGATGATCCACTCCAGTTCACTATGTAAAACGACCACCTCCATAGTTGTGTACGCTTGCAAACAGGCCCCGATATCTTCAGGACACATTCTACAAGCTGGTGTTTGCGATCTCCACTTTTTCTTGACAAACAGTACTTAAAGCGATCAGTGATAAAATTACACCAGCCATCATTTTCACTTCTTACGTCCCTACCAAAAAAATCGTTCTTCGTGTAAAATAAATTCCTTCCAAGCCCAATTTCAATAGAGATTTATTTCATTCTTTTTTAAATGAATCACCTTAAATTGCAATATGTAAAGCTGTAGAATACCTATTATTATATCTAGCATAGTTCAATGTTACACACACGCACACATTGAACATTCTATCCATTTTGAAAGCATAGGGAATTCGTTCGGACAATTTGGGTTCCATCTCCGCTGCAGACAGCGGTACAGTTTAGGTCCAGACCGATAAAAGGCAGCGCTGGAGGTGCCTTGCACAAATTTAACTACCTGGAACTGAAGCAAACCTATTAGTGCACAAGTCTGAGTAGATTTCCTTCTACGTACCATTCGGAATATGTCGAATTAAATTGTGTTGCATTCTACACATTCGAACTGCAAGACTGGTTTGTTTTAAAATGAGCTTGGGCCACTCTGAATAAGCATTAGTCAGAGTAGATCATATCCCATCTGTGATTTGAATATTTACTCATTCACAGAAGGTGTGTTAGGGATGCACACTCATTCATATGCACCGGGGACGTAACATCAACTTGTCCTCCAACGCGGATTGAATATTGTGATATTTACGGCAGTGCATCTAGGCGGCTTCTATGGGTAGATGACAAACGAAATGTGTCGGTGTTTGGCAGAAGATGTCTAATTCGCATCGCTCCAGTCTGAAGTAAAAACCGGATCACCAATTCTGAAAATATTCGCAATGTTATGGGTTCGAAGTCAGTTTTGAAACCAACTACTTGCTCTCAGTAGGGTGCGCTGTCTGGAGTATGGGCTGTGTACGCTCCGTGAGAGATCGAGTAAATGGCATCCGCGGTTTTTAGTGTGTATCGCAGAGTAGCGGATGAGTGATAGCACGAAAAGTCAATCCACGACTGGGTGGAAACGTACGAATACCTAAACCAATGAGCTTGGTAAGTGGAGTTTTTCAGGCTTCTACATTTGGGTTGAAGACTTCCGCCTACTAACTGAGTCGGAGACATTAGGTGTAAAGGTCCTATTCCGCGATCAACAGGGAACTTGTATACGGTGTCTTTATCACTCTATTCAGCTTATCTCTCGCCTCCTTGTTCACTGTTTATTAGCAATTCGAACTTTTGGTACATTGATCATATATTGGGTTACGTTGCAAATGTCGACTTGTGGCGGCATACATGTGCAGTGTTGACGACCGACAAAAGTGAAAACAAAAAACCTTTCCGTTCACGATGCTCAAACTGCTTGACTAGCGGAGGTTAACTTTGACATACTCTCATCAAAACAACTACAGTAGAACTCATCATTGTGGGCCACGGTATCATCGAAGCCCGAGTTTTATCCAAGTAATTAGCTTCCGATCAACCAAAAGACCGGCAAAAACCTGGAACTGGATATCTGTTTTGACTTGCAGCACTAGATGGGATATCTGCTCGTAGTGCCATTGAGCAAACGTAGCTGCCCCTGACACATCCGATCATACTTCATCTAAATTACTGCCTTATTTAAGACCGACAGTCCTCTCGGACCTTTGTGATATCAGCCCCCCTTGGTGTGCGAAAGATGTGTTCCTAACATCTGTTAATCCGCTTTGTTGTATTCGCAATTAATGAAACCATACAGTGAGCAATACATCGGTTCATAAACAAGAAAGTAAATAGACACGTAGTAATGTGGTAGAGTTGTATGCGTGTGCAAGCGTAAAACCCGCGTAAATTCGACCCGGGTCAAGCAAGGACAATCGAAGCGCAACGAGATCTGATTAGTTAACGCTGCCCGGGCTGTAGCATAACTAAGATCAATGCAGTGTGTGTGTGTGTGTCTAACTACAGGCATATTCATTTTTATAGGGGGTATTGATCGGTTGTCCACGGAGTATTCGTGTGCAGGTGAGTCCGTGACTCTATGTACACGCGTATATTCGCACCAAATTAAACACACCGAATCATTCGTCATTTCGTGCATTTTGGGCGTCATCAGCCAGAATATCCGGGTGCACAACTTCCGCTTACATACGTTTTCACCGAATCTATTTGGTTACTCACATTTGCTAGTAGGCAGATGCTAATAATGGAAAATCTGGAACTAACATGCTATTGTCGTGGTGATTTTTCCCAATCTCATTAGTCTGGGACATGTTCACCGCTGCATTCTATTAGTTACGTTTGTTCCTCGTCATTCCGTGCTTCTGAAAATTAGAAATCAATAAATTTCGTGTGAACCACTGGTTGATCTGAAATAATTTCTTCATATTTCAGCGGGTATTAGGCATATGTGATTTGGTTCATCTAGAAACTATCCCGATTTATTTAGCTGTCGAGCAGGAGAAAGTAGCGTTACGCACGATATGGGCTGTACAAGGCTACGGGCAGCAGAAAAAACTCCAATTGAATAACCGTGCTTATAATAGTTTCGTAGCTCTAGGAAATACAGTATATTCGTAGAATCTATTCTTGGCGCGAGGGGCCTGGACCGTATATAATGGAAAATCTACTTGCATTTTTCGCATACAAAAGTCCAATGCCGTGGGCCGAAATCGAACCGGTGATAACACATATGAAGGGAAATGACTTGCGGCCATGTGAGTTGGGACAGAACAGCCATAAACGGCCTATTCAGCAGGGAGCCAAACAGAACTGTAGCGCAGCTCAGTCACAGTACAGACAGTAAATCAAGAAGCTTTCTAGCTAGAGTGAACTGTTTTCTTCAGTTACAGAATAAGAAAACCATCTATAGTTATGATATGTGAGAGGACTACCAATGCAGAATTACAAATTTTTTGTACCTGGGGAACAGCAGAGGAGACATGTGCTGACGTGAACGGATGAATTTGGTAATAGGTTTGTTTGAGCCGCAAATTTGTGGTGGATTACCGGTGTAGTGCATTGGTAGCTAGGGCACCGTCAGGAGTTCGAGCCTCCGGTATGCAGTTTTTTATGCACGGGTGAAAGGTTCAGCAAGTTTTCCTTACAATGGAGATGTAAAAATCACAGGACCCTAGGTTCACGAATACAAACATAGAATGTTTATGTAATATGTATATCTTAAAACTCAAATATAAATTGTGTCGGTGCATAAGGCTACGAAAGCCAGAGGTCCATGAGACATTTGCACGCTACTCGTGAGTACACTAAGAAGGAATGTTATCGGATAACAAATTACAAAAAGTTACTTGCATTTAGATATGAGAAGTTATTATATTCAACGGAGGAAATAATAATGAGAGCAGTATGAATTAAGTATTCAGCAACTCCAGTGAGTCTTAGGCCTCATAAGTACACTCATGACGTAATCACAAATTGTAATGTTGTTGACAGTAGCGCCTGGTTTTCACGTCAAAATGACATGTCGATCTGTTGAAGGTGAAAGCTGGATAATATTACAGGGTTCACCCAAATACTAATATTTGCACGTTTAGGACGATCAATGGGCAACTTCGATACCACCATAACTGCTTCTCAGCAGACACCAGGGTATGCTAACGCTAATAAATGATTCGAAGATCGTCATCTCAATTTTTCATAAATCACGTTTGAGAGAATAAGCCTGAACAAGCATAACTGATATGAGTGATGGTCTAGTTATAATACGCTACTAACCATAATAGTACATTAGATATATAGTCTTAAACAGCTGACCTTAGAGCAAAAATCAATAACTAAATCTCAGAAATCCTGAGGCAAAATTTCCTATGTAAAATATAAGCCTGAAGTGCTTTTGGTATCCATCTACTACGTGCTTATTATAACTGGTGTAGGAAAAGTGCTTACACCTAGAAAGGGGTTCGGATAAGCCGCGGTTATAAGTATTGTTAACTACTTCATTGAGGTCGACAGAATGGAATGAGCTTATGCCTCCGTTACTTGGAGCCGCACATGCCTTAGACTTTCTATTACAAAAGTAACAAGTGGGAAGTTGGGTGGATGTACCATTTGAAGTTCTCAAACGAAGAGCATACTCGTGCGTAATATTCAGTAGGATTTAGGAAAGGTATAGGTGTTCAAGACAAAGCCAGCAGATTTGTGTTCTCTGGAAAATGCTTTCATATCTCATATCCTGTGCGATGCCATGGAGTTGAAGATTTTCCAAAAATGTGCAGTACCTTTGTCCCATCATACCGCTTGCAGGATATACGGTTAGCATGCAGTTAGTGTGACAATAACTGCACCACTATTTATGACATACAGATTGACTTCAGAGGTTTGACCGTGATCAGAACTTAACTCCTAGAAGATTTACTCTGTGTGTTGGAAAATAATAATCCAATCTGTTGCTTACTCTGATGAGGTTTCTCCATTCCAAATTATTTTAGCTAACTAGGATAAAAACAGGTGTACTTTAAAATGGGATTTGACTTTCACCAATAACACTAAGAAAAACCCGAGCTCAGCGTGATTTGGTCACGTCAGTTGTGCTAAATATATGACACCAGTGAATCGAAAATCAATCTGCCTACCGCATTGTTTTGTCCCATTTTTGGGTGCATTCATTTGGAGAGTTCCATTCGACAAGTTGTTTTCATAGGCTTCAGGGGCAATCACGTGGTACCTTGAACTGCACCTGATAGTGATTATTTATGAAATCGGATATGTAGCCAGTGATTCAGTCAGTTCAGTTTTCCATTAGCCGTGATCCGCAAAAGTTTGATGAAATTATTGAGACTGTTGAAAATGGCTGAATGATAGCTGACTCCAACAAAGTGACCCAATCGGCATGAGTCGATGATCGACTACTTGACTGACAGTCTTCCGGAGAAATAAAAACGGGTGTCTACGATTATAAACTGGAAGATATACCTTATGTAAAGCATACACATGCACACCACTCAAAACAAGTGGATTAAAAGGGTTGTTTACTAAATAAATCCAAAATCACCAAAACGATAATTAAATAACTGTTCTACAACCAACAGCACCGTTGCATTAGCCAAGCGAAATACTGAAAACGCACTTTTTCAAAGCGAACAAAATAAATGTTGTTCCGTAAGTGATTTTGATCTTGAAACCGGTGGGACAAATTGATATGGTCCGATGTTTGCTCGTTGAACACAGGAATGTGTGAGAGGATTGCTCACTGCGACAAGATCGAGCTACAAACTCGATGAAGTTGTGGCTCAAAGACCTCCCTAAACCACATTCGTGCGATGTTTAGGGGGAATACGGAGCGTTCTTAGTCATATGATTTACTAGGCATCATTTTGAGTGGAAAGCTCCACATTCATTCTCATTCTTTTTTCTTTGTGCGATACACCGTCACAATAAGTCAAAGCTTTGAATATTGAACTAAAGAGTGGAATTACTAAATGACCAACTGCAAATAAGTTTACAAAATCCCATCAAACGTGACCAACACCCTTGCAGTTAGGAAGTCATGCCGGTAGCACTCAAATGCCTCATTCTTTTGATGGCCATTTCACGTATCACGGCTTAGACGTGTTGCTCAGAAAAAGTGCATTCTGCGTCTGAAATCCTCCTATCCAGTAAGACGGTAGAGTTCCATTGGAAATCAAATACAACTCATGAGAAAAAACTCCTTCTTGCCAGTAAAATGAAGAAATAAAATTTGACATGTTGAGTCTGCCATCTAGAAAAAAAGTCCACCTCGCTGGTCTTATTTTGTCCTAAACCACGGGTTTACCGAGACAAAATATTCTGTCTAATAGATATTTTCCTTCCCAAAATGAAGGTGAACTATATGGAGTGGTGCCTTCTTAATAATATTACTACCATTATTACTTCTGAGTTGGAACGTTTGAGTCCGATAACCAATGACGCACAATACTTCTTGGTCGACCGGATTGTATTATCGCGTTTGGCTTTCACATTTATGCTTACTAGTTCTGTCTTATAGGGTACCGAAGCTTTGTGTAGCCCCTTACACTGTGCTCATATGTGGGCAAGCACAAAAATCGATGAGTGACGAAAGAATATATTCTCTCGTACTTCAGAGAAAAACGCAGTCAGACATCGGGAACTTTTTCCATTCGTTCAGTGATGCCATCAGCCATACTAGTTGCATTTGATACAGCAGCTGTTTTGCTTAATTACTGTGAGTGCTTTTGTCGATCGGCGGTCGCCTGATCTGCTTGTCCTTTGGAAGAAGAATACTATCAAAAAGATAATTAGAAACCGTAAAGTACATTCATTTAGTAGCTGCCTCAGTGATAGATAAAGGCATCTGAGTCATCGTTGCATAAAGACTGTGCAATAATAGCCACCGAATGGAAAACTGAAAGAGAAGTGCTTTGCCGCTCATAAGTGGGCACGGTAGACAAGTTTGCCAGTGTGGTATTTTGCTTCTATTTTTTGATACTGGCTCAACTGAAACCTAGCCGTTAAATCTCAGTTACTAAGGACACAGTATGCATGTGAGTAAAACAGACAAATCATATCTTTTATTTGGCCGTTTAGGGAGACTGTGATCTTCACCAGCATAGTAGGTGTCAAATGAAACAAAAACTCGGTCGTAAATCAACAGCTTGTGTGGAATACGGCGGATGCACTGAATTTTGCATTCTGAGTTTGGCAATGTCTAGAATTCAGTCAATCGATATATTTTTCCTGTTTAGATGAAGATCACTTTTTGGCGAGGTCCGAAGGTCCCTTTGCCACGAATTTCCTTTTTCTCACCTGATCACTTAGCTGAAGTGTATTTTCCCCTAGCGGTAAGCATCGACCCACGATTTTTTTCGACTGCATTTTTAACTTATCTGGATTCGTCTAAGGTGCATGTGTGATCGATGTTTACTCGCCTGCTCTACAAGTATTTCATATTTCGTTGTTCCTTTAACTGAATAATGGAGGTTGACAATCCACATGCTCGGTGAGAATTGCTCTTCGACGTAAATGTCAATGTTTCTCCGTACGGCTGCACTTGTGATTGACTTCACCATGAGGAAATGCAACAGTTGTGGAATAGCTCGCTTGGAACGTGTTTTTCGAAGTACAACGCATCGAACAATGTTACGTAAAAAATGCTTGAGGACCAATTATTGTTTCCTCCCGGTTACGATCAGGACTTGTGAAAACATTGAAATTTTACGTTCTAACCCCGCACAAATGTTTTATGATGTGTTTTATAAGGATCTGGATACTGTGCTGTATGGTACTGGTTTTTTAAAGAGACGAGATCGAAAATACTTGAGTCTTGGTAATTTACAAGCCCGTTTATATCCGATAACATTCCTCCAGAGTGAGCCAACCGGACTGATAACATTTACGTTTCACGGTCAGTATTCTATAGTTGATATTACTCCGTGGATCAACTGGGCAACCGGGACAAAAAAATTTGTTTGGGAAGTGTATTTTCTTAACCGCGCCTTTACTTTTGCCTCAGTAAAAGCGAGCATTTCCATAGGTTCCCGGTAGCTGACCTTGACGTTTGGGTAGAAGAAACTTTGTCATCAGCCAAAGTTACGTCGTCCGTGCTCAGCTGTCACCTCGGCTGATGATGAAACATTTGCGACCCGAACGCCAAGTTCAGCGGTGGAAAACCTGTGAAAACGAGGAACTTCAGCTACGAACAATACTACCGTTGAAAACCATTAAAACTCACCGCATCTTATCATTCGGTCACATGGGAAGGACATCTTTCGGCCTATGTTCACTGAAGTTTCGTGTCTGACAGCATCTTCCGCTGAATAAAGTCGTCCTGCGTAGCTCGTTAGATGATGGAGAGACACCAAGGCAGTTATGCCATGTCAAGGTGCGTTACTTGTGATGAAGAGTTTGTGCAATGTAAACGACTGTATCCTTACACTCGATGTTTTCAAACTGAGTTAGATCACTTTTGTTCCATCCCATGGGAGGTCGGCGTTTCAGTTGCATGTGACGAGATGCAGTGCACAGAGTGCTCGGAATTTAGCTCACATGGCGCTTTAAGTTTATAGATCGGTCGCACTCAGTTCACTCTACTTTTGAGTTTGTAGGATTTTAAGACACTCTGAAACCGATGTCTTAAAGCCGAATCCACCAGATCAGATGAATGTTGGAGAATGGGAACAATGTTTGACTACTACTGGAAAGGGATCAAGCATACTGTACACGTTTTTATAGGCTTCTGATCTCTGGTCACTAGCAAGTACCGATAAAGCCATCACCATGACAGGTGATGAAACATCTGCAGCATAAACATCAAGCTCAGCGATTAGGAACCTATGAGAACTGTCAACATGAGTTGCAAGCAACACCGCGGTTGAAAACACTGAGTACATTATACGCTTTCCTACAATCAACTCTACCGCACGTACCCCAAATCGTTACGAAGTCATCAAACATCACTTTCAGTACTGTGGCACAGTAATTATTGATCAGCGAAAATAAATACAATGCACCGCTTATCGCATAGTATTTTGCTGTGTATCTATCTACTGATTACACGTTTGCATTCAGTCACCAAAGACCTTCAAGTCATTCTTACTCGTAGCCATTTAGTAGCCCTGCTAGGTGGACTGAAGGTTGTCCAGTGCCTGAATATAAAGAACAGAGCAAGGCCACCAGGCTTGATAAATCACATGGTAGAGATGGGGTGCTGGGACTACCCACAATTTGGCTCCGTGAGAGGCAGATGTTAGCGACTGAACTCGGACAGTTGCAACGTGTCAGTAAGAATTATGCGGCTGAAAACGGCTTCTCATCAGGTGGACGCTCCATCTTCACAGTGTTTTACTGATTGATACTGAGTCACTTAGTGCGCTTGGCTGAACTCAAAAAACTGTACTCAGTGCACATTTACCACAAACGGCGAGAGAAGTTCACCTCACTGTTTACGCACACTAATCGTCGAAACACAAAGTGATGTACAAAAGTGACTCAACTGAAAGGAATGTTGTCTTTGTTTCTGAATAAAGTGAAGTTCAAACAAACTACCTTTTTAGTGGTACATTCTTCTCCTGATCAAAACGGATGACGTGTTGAAACACTGTACGACAGACCGAGAACTGACTAATAGACTTAAAATCTGACAACCTCTGAGAGGCCCGTAATAATGAAAATACAAGCGATTGCATAATTGTCATCTTTACAAAAGTAATACAATTCGAAGTGGGATCTTCTTACGAAATATTTAATAGATTTTCCATTACATGTTTCTGTTTTGTACTATTCGGTCGACTGGTGTGGTGAATTGCGAATTCCGTGATGAATGTTGATCAGCTGCGGACGTTCAAGCGAACAGCACGAAACTGGTGGTTCAATATTCCCCAAAATTTGCCCTGACTTTTTCATATGAATACAACAAGCTACAAATTCGACATAGGGCAGGATGGTTTTTATGCTTGACCCGGGAGTAGAATTGTTCTACTGAGCTTTTAACCGAATTGACCACCATCTCTGCTATGCAGCAAAAGTCTTTTAGCGGCACGGAACCATCGACCTAACCTATGACCCAGGTCACAGGCAGGCGGAACGTGATTCTCACCTATGGTAGCAGCGGCATTACTGCCCTACGCAAAGAGATGCGGGTGGATTGCGCGTGTGGTCACGCTCACATGTGATCGGACTTTGCACACAGCATTCGTGTGGGACCATGTAGCGCGAAAGCTCTGTCCGCTCAAGTGATTGCATAGGCTGATCTATGTACATACGCGAACACACTAACAGTCACACACACAAACACACTCACACACACACGCACACACACACAGTCGCTTGCGCTCGTAATCAAAACAGCTGATCGAAGCATTTGAAAGTTCACCCTACAAATTAGACCGCAGACGAATGAAGCTATAGTCCACCAGGGTGAGACGACAGTGTGGAACGAACAGATTGACTTTTCAAGTCTATGGCAACTTGGACATAGATCGATCCGCGCTGCTCGAATCAACGCGGATTGATGTCCCAACACACACACACACACACACACACACACACAACACCGCGATAGAGTTTGCATACAGCCAACCGAAGTGTACGCAAATTCGGAAACAAAAGACTACGTATCGACTTCTGCGTCTGTGATTTGATAAATATGTGTGTTACCAAGTCGTGGTGTGGCGCACGTGCTTGTCACTGTGACTGTGTGCACGCGATTCAGTGTGCACTTCTGTATTTGCGTGCAAAGTGGACCAATCAACCTAGGACAAGAATGATGAAGAGTATCATGAATCGGCAGCTGTGTTCGTCAGAGTGGATGCCCTATCACTAATATACGCATAACTTGCACTCCGTGTTTTTACACCCTCTGGGTCTCTATCACGCAAGTACTCTCTCCGTCTGTTTTCTTATTGTTCTCTAATTCGGTCTTTCCTTTGAATCGTTTTACCCAACACGTGGTCCCACCTGCGAGCATAGCAGACCAAATCTGTCGAACCAAAACCACATCGGATCCGCGCTAGTCCAAATTCTAAAACTAATTCGAACGTGCTACTCGGCTGTGCTGGTTCCTCTAGTGGTCCGATTCAACATAACGTTCGATCGCCAGTTTGGCGCGGATCACTTGTGGCTCAGCTAGTCGCCAGAGGTTCAGGTCAGAAACCGCTGATCGATACTGATCGATCTCGATGGACTACAGAGAGTCGATGGTCACCTATTGATTCGCTTCATTTTGGATGTCCAGCTACTTGTGCGTATCGTCGAGGCGTTCGTGCACTTCGAAGTAACACCCTTCGAGAAGGTGAGTTTATTATTCCATACCCAAGGGCTCGTAATTGTCAACTTTTTCACGAGGTTGAAAATGCACGGAGACTTCTGACCAATTTTCTCCGTTTTCCCACCATTGTACCCTTAGTCGGATGGGTTCAGATTTTGATATCCGATCTGGTGCTTGAGACGATCATTGACATCGCGCAAATAAATCCTCCCGTTTTCAAAGGTTTTGAAATCCACAGAAGTATTGACTGAAAGGATAATAAGCGTATGAAGCACCTTCAAAGCAAGGCATTCGGAAGAAATGGTGAATCAAATCCGCAATATACAGGTAGCAACACGCATCGGGTAAAGGGGTACGTGGTCAAGGAACTGTACAACAAAAGCTAACCTATGAAATCGAGTCCGAGTGAATATTAGATTCAGTAGCATCACTCGTCCTTGCGTTTCCACTACGTGAGTTCAAACTCAGAACTATATCCTTTTAACATGGCTGTACCAACTAAATCATTGTTGTCTGATCCATCGAACGAATTAGGGGTCATTTCTAACTGTCATGTTAGGACTAAGGAGACAAAAAGTGAGTAGATTTGCCAGTACCAGCTGATCGGCTTGCTAGCGAAACTGAAATCATATCTGTACATCTCCAATTCATGGTTTTGAAGGCACAGCTTACATATTTTCAGCTGGAGCAGATTTTCAACATATTCTACTCCTGGTTGCTTGTGATCTTCAAACTGTCAGCAGGTGTCACTTGGCTTATTTAGGTCATGGAAAAGCACTTACTGTTGCTTAAAGTCTGCTGGATTGTGGAGTCCATTTTGAGGCAAATAGTCAACGTGTTTTGCTGTTTTTATGAGAGTTCTTCTCTTAAACATTCATCAAGTCACGCGATCGTATGATTTCGGTGTAGGCAGAGCTTCAGGCAATGAGTTGTTGAAATTTGCCTGCGCCAAAAAATGTATTCATGGCTCTGATATTCTGCGAGTATGTCATGGGACGGTTCAGTATGGCGGAACCATTCACGTGGTAAACCCCTCATTTACAGTGCATTTTTTGGCGATCGATTTAGACCACAAATTATAGTTCGAATACTAGAATGTAGATCGGAGCACTAAAAGTGTCGACCAAGTTTTCTCGGGATTTTGGATTCATTTAAGTACTAATATTTTTGCTCTAAATACTTCCCATGGATTTGTTGACTTAAAAGTGTAAGGCGCATGTTCCGTGCTAGCCGTGTTCAACTAAGATCATGATTATTATTATTATGGACTCAAGGCAGCGTTCAGAATTCGCGTGTCAAAACCGAATTTGGTTTAGAGTGCATTCGATTGTAAACCGGTCCAAAGCGAGGTTATCAGTGGTTACCGAAATGTCGATTGATTGGCAGAATCTTCAACACCGCTGTTAGCGAATATCAAATAATTTTCCTGGGTTCTTTTTAGTTCTCGTAATCGACATTACACCTCCTCGATATGGTCATGGCATGCATAAGAATGACATCAAAAATATTTGCTGCCGCATTATATTAAGTATACATCAAGTATTCGGGTGTTTCTATCGTAAATACGACATCATACTGCGTGTACCGCCGCAAATACTCTTTCACAATTTTTCTTATCTGTAGAGTAACTGAGTCAGTATTGCAAACTCAAACATGATATCCATGCAGTCAGAAGTACTGTCGCTGGGAGGCAGGACACCTACGGGATTCGTTAAGTGAGAGGTAGAACCAGATGCATTTAGATAGATCATTTGGAGGTGTATCTGTGTAATGGTTGGATAGCTGATGACTTCTACTACAGGTCGAGGAGAAACGTTTTATCTGACACAGACAGCTTTAAGACTAACTTAACGAAACAATTCAGTGGCCAGGCACAAGGCAAACCAGAGTAAAAAGTGGTTTAAAAGGATCTTGTTGACCCAAAGTTCCAACATCATCATCATTGAATGTCCAATCAAAATAACTTACTATTTATGAAAACCGCACTTCATCCAGTACTCAGGTACTTGGTAAACAGTCAACAAGCATGAGAAATGGTCCACGGTAGGCGGAACACAGTCCTTTATCACGTTGACCATTTGCTCACTAATACCTTGGTTCAGGATGTAGAGGCTCTTCCAGTTCGTTTATACGACACAGAAATATGACAACCCCTTGCCGAAAACCCGTGAAGACTACGCGTGCTTGATCATTGACAAGTTCACAGCACTGCTGGAATTTAGTGGTAAAGCGGAATCCGTAATTCCTAAATGCGACTAGCATATTTCAGTAGTCGAGCGAGTAGTTAGATCGAGCACTGAAACTTAACAGTTTATATACGTAACTGATATTTTACTTTCCTTATGTGGCACGTAATAATGTGCAATGATTCCGAAAGGGGGCCGCGAACAATCCCGTGTCTTGCCGAATGGTGAGGCAATGTAATAGAACATATATATTTTCGCTCGTAGACTTCTTCGTTTTGCTTTGTTCAACGAGGTGGGTACCGATTAGATGAGACGCCCAATACATGGTAGAAAATATCAATAGAACATTGACTGATGAGCTTGACTGTGATGGGTACTCTATAGCCTTTCTCATTATATTTCATATTCATATCAGAATAATCCGGAATTCCAGGAACCATTTTATTCGACCAACTAGTTCTAAAAGTTCTTGTTGTTCTACTAATTATATCATTTTCGCTCACATCCGTCCTGGTGAGCGACAACATATGTCTGTGGATCCAGTCTCGTCACGTGACCCGAGCTACGAGCCGCGACAGTTACTTGTGACGGGACAGTGTAATTGGATGCCAACCGACAAGAGTGTGTGAGTTGCAGTCAGTGTGCCAAGCAGACAGAATGAGTGAGATTATGAAATGACTCATCACACGGTATGAAAGCTCATCTCACCATTGAGTGGGTAAGATTATATTGTACTCGTCGATTGACTTGACAGTCGAAAAGGCAGTAGCGATGTGGCGAAACCATTTCAAATGTAGCTCTACTCGATCGCAAATTCGCCTTCATTCAGTCATGCACCGTCAATACCGAAACTATCAAAACACCGTACAGTTGCTTTTTCCTTGCAGTCAATTATCAGTACTGCCCCATCTGGTACTGTAACCCAGTGTTGATGTGCGCGAGTCGCACACGCTTCCACAATGCATGGTACTATCCCCAATCCATCAAGCTGGCTGTGGAAAATTGTGCCCCGTCGTTCACAATTCATGATGGATATGGACGAAGTAATAAGAGTTATTTCAGATAGTCTGTTAAGGTTCATTACTTGATCAGTTTTGGTGATGGGAGATGAGACTTGTTGATGAATTGATTCATCAAGCAATATCGAAGTTTTGTGCGCCATTCTAACCTTAAGCTGAAGATAAACATGTACATCGATGGGTTTCGCTTCAAACCAAGACTCGCTACGAATGCAGTTAACTTATCTTAACAAGACAAATAAAACAGTTCCAGTGATACTGCATGAGGAATTTACGCGTCTGAAAATATCACGAAAATTAATGGTACATAAAATACATAGGTTATGGTGGGCTGTCAGCACTATAGACAACAAGGCTAAGTATGAAATTCGGTGGGTATAAGTCCACTGTTGTTAAAACTGATTTATAAATCAATCAAAAAGGTGCTGGTCGGGCACATCACATAAACGAAAAAAATTTACTTTGATCTTGCGATGATAAAATTTTTCGGGGTGCGTAATGGACAATTGCCTACTCGGCAACGTTGGTAAAACTGATAATTATCCCGTTTCTCAAATAGATTTCATACCAACAGGACTATCGGATAGTAAATTTGAATAATGTTAACGCATCTCCTAATTCTCTTTATGTGATCCCTCATTCAAGTGAGATAATTCCGAAATGAAACCAGTATAGTTTTATAGTCCACATGTTTGCATAGCCTCACATTCACGTGATAGCAATGCTTGCATGGCATCCACAGCAGGGAATCAATATCGCCTAGCCTCGGGTTCGATCATATCGCTATCACAAGTCATCTTATCCCGTTGGGACGGCCTTCTTACCAGTTTTGAATGAAAAAAATAGGGAATTCAAGTTAAAATCGGACAAAAATATCGAGTAATGAAGTGATTCTTGGTGTAATTGCATCAATCGACTCAGTCTTGATAACCACGGGAGCGTTGTGTATCTGTTTCATCCTTGTAAGAAATAATTTAATAAAGAATTTTGGTTTCGCAATATTAAATCTGATCGAGTAGCCTGGTTGTGTGGAGTGTTTTGGTGCTCTTTCGTTTCACCAATTTGAGGACATCCATAGCTGGAGCTGATCGATGTATGGATGACTGGCTAATGCTGTTCAAATCCAGGAACAAACCGGAGAAATATCATACCTTGTTGTGGCGAAATAATCCATTACAAGTCAGCCAGATAGCCCGGTAGTAAGGTATGCGTGGGTGTGTGCCTGTGTGTGTGTGTGTGTCTTTGTGTGTATGTACGACTCACAATCATGCACTTTGGATTCGAGTCCCAGTCGGAGCTCAGTGGATGTGGAATATGAGTGGCGATTTCTAAAGTTCCTGATGAGACGGAGGTACAGTGATTGCATAATTTTCAAAGTTAAATTGTGCAATAATACTGTATCATCAATCGCTCACCATCAAAATAATTGAGAGATATAATGGGGTACATAAAATACACGACCAAGGTAAAGCTGTTAGTGCTGACAAATAAGACTGAGAATGAGAAATATTTGTGCTCTTGGGTTCAAATTTCTGTTCATTTATTTTATTTCTGACAGCATCGTTTCTAGTTCTCTCCAGTGTTTTGATTAATGTCTAGTCAGATGCCATCACTTCGTTCATGCCGTCTTATATCAATGTTCATATACATCAGTCATCCCAAACAAGCACCGTATTGGGTGATTGGTTGTTTAATTGTTGCTTCCGGAATAGCTGTGGAAAGCGAGAACACCAGCCAGAAAATTCATCTACTGGTGTATTGTCTCCGACCAGTTCTCGAAACGATGTGTACAACATATATATATATATATATATATATATATATATATATATATATATATATATACTGGGTGATCAGTGAACACATAGCTACCGGTAAGACTTCACTGGACAACCAGAAATGATATCAGACTGACTCGGCTTCTTTCAGTTTCTGCACTGAAACTGAAAGTTAGAAAAGAATGAGTTAAGAGCCCATGTCCCATCTTAATATTGTTAACTGTCTAGTCTCGCGAACCCATTGAAGGACAGATCACAATGGACTGTGCTAATGAGAAAAAACGCGTAAACAAATAGCACGCAAACGAAAACGTAACAGGTGAAATAACTGGTATGAGAGAAAAGGGGTCGAAGTTGTCATGTGAGACGATTCAAGCAATAAAGAGTGACTGGGAACGAACGCTTAGGGTGAGAGAGATGGGAGATGAAGATACGAATGTTTCGTCTTGGTTTTTGAAACCACGGTAACAGCAGTGTCTGGGAAGATGGTTATTCACAACTTTCTCAGCGTTTGATTTAGATGATGTATATGGCTGTACGTCTGACAGCTTTCAGAGAGGACACAGTTTACATTGTGAGTGATGATAATTTTTATTTGTTGATGAGGAAGAATGTCCTCGACTGAAATTGCGAATATTCGTTGTCCTGGTCAGGGGACGTACAGAACATTATTCACGAATTTAGTTATTTTTTTGATCGCATGCTTCAGTAACTACGCAATACGTACATACCCATGTAGTAGAGAACTTCGTTCATTAGCCCTTCAACGCGTTTTTCACTTGGTAAAGGTCTGGCCCATTCATGGATATTATCACTTTGTTAAGCAATTGAAAACTATTTGGAGGAGCGGATCAGCAATAATCAAGTCCTGGATTATTACATTCTTGTGTTGACGTTTTCGCCTCACTGCTGATTCCCAACGCTATTTTATCCTCCACCTTTCTTCCTAAAGCTTCGTTGCGCACAAACAGTTTTGAGTGAAATGTGTGGTATTACAAGTTTGTAATTTTGCCCTTTTCGAACATGACAGTAAAAACAAATTCCATGTTGGTTTGGTTCTTGGTTTCCATTAGTTTGTTCTTTTCATAACCATTTAGCCAATACTATAACTAAGACATGCATTACCCGACTTATCTACTGAATATTGATGTGTTCAGCTTGAGCTTTTTATAGATCTAAAGATGGTCATTGCCATGGCTGTTACGTAGTCCCTCTTTATTGACACATTGCTCGCTGGTGGCTGATCATCTTCGTCCATATATCAGTGTTTGAACAGAAATACACTAGTATCCAAGATTTTACCCATATTGTAATCTTTCGCTCCTTCAGATACTAGTGTTATGCAACGAGAGGCATCGAGTATCGAACGGTTTGAGTCATTGGTGCTTCAGCGAAAATATATTGGTTTCTATTCAGTCAGTATCGAGCATAAACTTTGAAATTCATCCGGTAACAGTGCATCAATAATCAGCCCGCATCATCTAACTGTAATGAATGGAAATACATTCGTTGGTTGCGAGTGTTGTCTGTTGTAGATGTGGTGTCACTTCGGTAGCCATGCGATCGGCGGTATGAGTACACTATGGTGACAGCTTCATACCGTTGCAAACATGTTTGAGTGGCACGTCCAGAAGGTGAAGTTCTTCAATTAAGTCCAGCCCAAGAAGATACAGATTTGGGCTGTCAGTGAGGTAACAGGTACCGTGAATGGAATATCCATACAAGTAACATCACCGTTTACCTTGCTGGTGAGTAGTAATTTTCCCCCGGAAACGTTCTTTGCCATTTTGTTTGGTTTGATTTTTCTAGGCTGTCCGATCATATCTTATGTGTTTGGAAATCCAGTTGAAGACGTACCGGTGGGCCATTGATATTGATGATAATGTATTTACTTCTGGCCTCGAAAGCATTATTGAAAGTAACTATGACGGACTGCGAATTGGTGCTCGAGTTAGATGATGGACGCATGAAGGGCGTCTTTCGCTTCTGGTTGACTTGAAAATGGGTAGAGTGATTGTGGCCCTGATTATGGCATTTCTGACAAGTATGTTTCCTGAACGGACAAATAGCCATTGGCCACAATTCCAGCATGCGGTTTGTGGTTTGCCTGGTGTGGTTACTGGGGAGTTTTGGGCTGATATTGTTTTGGAGTTTGTTACGGCTTGGATAATCGTGGGAGGAAAAACACGGCCAGGTTTTTCTATGGTGGGGGAATCATGTTTTACATTTTTGAGTCGATGAGACTCGGAGGTCGGTGACCGGAGATTCGTCGTCAGGGTCCTGTTCAGAAGACGGGTTTTGACTTTGGCACCATGAGGTGACAGCAGATAAAAGACAAATATGAAGCATTTGAATTGGTCTTCTGTCACTAAACATATCAATGGCATCCGCTGGTGTGAACTGGTTGTTGCTGGATGTTAATCTTAGGGCTGCAAAGTGAACTGTCGCATCATTGATTCCATCATTTTTAATTAGGCTGCTTCGAACTGTTCGCTGTTGTTTCAGGATTGACTGCAGTTGTTCGACAGAAATTGAGATTGTGAATTCGAAAATTTTATCCCCGTGTCGGTACGCAAACCTCTGGATTAACTCGGATCAGTGATTCCTGCATTGTCGAATCCCGTCGGAAAATTAATAACGACTAGGTGCGGAAACTGCATTCAAGAGTAACGAAACATCAACAATTTTTATAGCATGAGGCAGGGACTGCATGGACGCATATGGCGTTGTTATTGATTTTCCAGCTGGGTGCACAGATGTGATTGGTAAAGTCAGATCACGGTGCCCCATACGTTTAATTGATTGGAGGGGTAGTGTGAAGGGTAGGCAGTAGGTTGTCTCCAGTGATCGATGTGAATAGTGACGTGTGATGGAATGCCTGGTTCATGGACACATGCTTGATGATTGCACTGCTATGTAGGACATGCGGGTCTTTTCATTGGTTAGTGTTCACAAAGCACCCTGTCTATGGGTTGGAAGAATGCGAACTGCAGACTCGCCGATGACGTGTTTTTAGGGAGACTCCCGACTCCCTGACGGCGAGTATCAGTGAAGAGACACTATTGTGGTTTCGTTTTTTTCATTACATGCTCTTGCATGCGCGCAATGGAGGGGTTATACCACGTAGCACAGGTCCACGGCACTCTTAGAGATAACCCGCAACCAAACTCCGAGACTTGTAGTGGAGAACTACATAAGGTCCCAGTAGGTCAGCTGCAATAACGAGCTGTACAACAGCGGATTAATGTTCATCACCAAAGAAACCGGTGATAGCAGAAATTCGAACTTCTGACTGCCGAGGTGGTAAGCAAACGCTTTAAACGACTCGACCATCACCGGTGATTTCAATATTTTGACATTAGTAGTTCATACGGGAAGGAAGAGGGTGGCGATGGGGAGATATAGCAAGATGTTTTGATCCTAAATTCATCACCAGTAGGTCGGTGTGCTACATAAAATTGGTCTCATGAAGTTGGCATCCGACTAGGTAAAAGCAAGGGCGGTAAAATGATTGCATATTGGGGCTTTGGTTAGAAACTGAAAATGGCCGCAGCTATTTGGTATGCACTATTTTAGCCCTGCTTTTTTAAGTGTGGCTAGGTACCCGATAAGTCTTCATTGAAACCTTGGTGAATTTATCGTGTTTGATGAGTAACAAGGAGTCATTCTTACAGTCATCACATGACTCACGAAGTTCTGGTACACAGAAGTGACTTTCGTTTGTTTTTCTATGATTCAGATATAGCTGGTCCGCTCAAGGAGCATCGTCCTGGCGAAAGTGGTCGCATTTCACGCCCTTTCGGCTATAAGAGCACGGAAGGCCGCGGTCGAGTAGATAGAGGCAAATACTGTGGTCGATACGGCACAATCGGCAAGTCGGCTCGTACTCGCACAGAGAATACCAGCATAGACAATCAAGATATTTACTACTGTTTCACTTGTCTAACCGATCGCGTTTATCGAAAGAACATTTGTACGCATTGCAAACGAGCCGGTCTGATCGGAAAATTTTCCCAGCGACAACAGATTGAAGAACCCGAGGACGTAACACTTATGACCGAACACGCTCAACTGTTGCGCAGCGCAGCTCGTGGTTTGAGCGAATTGAGCCAACACTCCTCGGATGAGGATGATGATGAACTGAGCTATCAGAATAGCTTACCCTCTACCCTGGAAGCCCAATACTCACCATATGATTCGCAGCCGGACCGAACCAGTAGTGACAGTCAACAAAGCGCGTCTAGTCATCACACGTATACGATGGACAGTGCCGGAGATGTGGTCAAACGGCTTACAGACCTGAGTAAACAGGATCACTCCAATGGCCAGTTAGATAGTGCTTGCTCACTGTCCAACTCAGGTGAGTCGATAAATTTCCAGAGGCATTTACGAACACTTATCAACGATACGCTAAGCTGCACATCAAATAACCGCTTTGATATTTTGTGGTATATCATAAGCTCAGTTTCGACAGTTTATAGCGTTATAGTTTATTCGTGAGTCTAAGTTCAAGCAGAAACTTGTTAATTAGTCTAACCGCTGTGAAATCCGTGGAAAAATGTGAGTATCACTTTTTTCTGAACACACGCAGTCAGCCGTAACTCTGAAGGGCGCAGAAGAGAACACAATTAAGCGATGTAAGCATAAAAATTGAAATACAGTAGTAAGTGTACGCTACGCAACTTTTGCATTTATCCTCAAAAAAGAGATAAAAATTTTCGTGGGGTGTCTGATTTACTGATGTTCAGAAAGAAAACAGTAATAATGCAAAAAGAATGCACTACGGTTGGTCATTGTACGGCTACTGTGTTTTGTGTGAGACCGAGTCAGGAAAAGTCCTTCATGAATATGGAGCTGGTTGGCCCGGGTCAAGTTACCGTTACGAATAGTAGCAATGATTGTCCCGTTGCAGAATTGTCATAATCAATCGCAAAGCGAGTCGAACGGTTGTTCTCTCACTAAAGTCATTTTTGTTTCGCTGAAGTTACACTAGAACTTGTGTGGGATGTACTGGAGGAGGACGACGACCGTATATATGAGTAATCTGTTTCATAACTTTTGAGATTCATTACTTATTGGACAGCACGCGTACGAATTAAGTGGCCATTGGCGCGTACAAAACATTCTTAACAGGAGATGGGAGAGACCACTTAACAGTCCCCATGCGTCTTGTTGCATAACTTCTCAGCCGTGTACGGTGTTCATCACATCTGTCGTACCGTTAGTCGGCCGTCGCACCTTTTATTTACATTGACCCTTGAAGTTATTTAATAAATGTTATCCTCGGAAGCCAACGTTTTTCACTGGGTTACTAACCCTGAGGACACAAAGAGGTTATTCAGCGGTATGTAGATTATACCTGATGCGAAAAGCATACGAGTGAACTGGAAAATCCCCAAACACTACAGGGAATCGGAGTAAATCAATTTTCCTGAAGAAAAAAAGCCTAAACCCTCATGTATGACAACATACTCAGTAGATTAGGTGATTCCTGGTGAATTAATTACAGTTTCTCAAATTTAAGGTACGTCGTGAAAACACAGCAAGGCTCACATGGTGTGCAATAAAAATAACATATTGCTCTCCCATAATGCATGACACTTGGTGTACACGTTTTGCCGAAATTCCCAAGATATCAGGGTTTTCAAACTAGTCTGTCTCCAACATGAAAGGCTGAACCCTCGTAAAATTTACTTTACATGAAAAACGTGCAATAACTTCTTCCTTACACACAAATTATATATTTCTAACCTTATTCAAGTTGCGATTTGTATCAATAAATCTTGAAACTTAAATCACTGGATTTTTTAGTGATTCCTCCACTGCCAAATGTTGTAACAAATGTATAGATTTGTCCGCGTCTCTAAGATGTACAGCCTTGTGCGAAACACGAAGTGGAGCGTCATTCTACAATGAGACATTTTTCCAGAGATAACTTCTGGGTAGCTTAGTCGTTTCGAGGACAGTGAATTCTACGTTGTTCAGGACATCTTTATTACCGCCTCGCCAACAAGGCTGATTGCGATTTTGTGCAGCCCATGTCAATCAGCATGGTGAGCCATGTGACCTCGACCCACTAAAACGAGTTTCATTGGAAATTCCTTTTCACGGCGGACCTACTCGTGAGCCCCCTAATTCTCACAGCAATTTATTTGAAGTGAATCGATGGTCAAAGCGATTTACGATGCAATTCGGATGTTTACGTGATTGCAACATTTAACCGCCTTTGTTTTTCGTATAATACTGGCTTTCGATCGGTTGAAGACAAAAATAACTTTCGTTTCTCCACTATCGTTTGTCAAAATAGCATCGGAATGCTTTATCAGATCCTCGCCCTGAAAAAAAAAATTTATTACTCGTTGGCTGTTTTTATCCCAATGCAGCTAACATCATTTCCCAGGTCGGATATATTCGTTTTTGCACATAGCATCTTGTTATGACACCACTTTTTACATGAATATTAAGGAAAACATAATGTCACTCACAATCGGGATAGAAGAGACGTTTGTCACAGGAAAATGTGTGTTGATGGACCCGTGGAATGTCATCCCTTTCCTCTTCAAAAATAGTATCAGAATTCTCCGGTTTTTAGTAAATATTTCTTCAACATAACGAAAAAATTGGTTTGTTAGCGGGTCGCACACATACGGCCTTGAAACTCGGGTCACGCTGGCTGTTGAGCTGTTAGACAACATAGAATTCTCCGTGCACGTTCGCTTCGTTTTTGCCTTTTTCCGTTAGGCAGAAACGTGATAGACAACTCAGAGACATAAAACGTTTCTTGTGGGTTCAGCATTTATTTCTCAACGACAAAAACCATCCATGGCGAATTTTACCTTCTTCGGTTTAATAATAAACCATATTTAACATTTAACTAATTTCAGAATTCTGAACATCAGATTGATTTATGTTGATGATCGAGGTTACACAAATCAAATTGTCTAGGGATCGCAGCAGAACTAACGTAATTGACATCAACTTCTACGGAATTTTAATTTTCAGCTTTGTTTTGTGATATACTACGAAAAGTACAGGAAAGAGGAACTAATTACGAAGAAAAAAGTCCGTCCGGCGAATTTCACCAGCATCTGTATTTACTGAGCCCATATGAATTCAGTAGCTGCAGTCTGCATACTTCTAGATAACCTCTGCTTTTTATGGTTAGTGACCGAAGTAACGAGCATGGTTTTCGAGGCGTCCACTTAATGAACAACCCCGGAGTTAATTTTAGCCTATTTTAATCCCGTGTGTTTCATGGTTTATAAGATTGAAACGGCCGAAAGAACAGTGTGACCTGTTCGAGGTTGATCGTGGTTGCGAATCTACGTGACGGAATAACCGATAGTCTTTGCTCTCGAATTCCATGTTCAACGGTGGATCTCACTACGACCATGACGATCAAAAATCAACCTGGTGTTGCCAGCCCACCCTGCCAACGATATCCCTGTTTGGCCCTGCCTACTGACTGATCCTGTCATCCGTGTACTTTTACCATTTAGCCGTGCCTCTCGTATACCATTGGCCTGCCCTATATGAATCACACCTACAGGTGACATCTGTTTTGAAAACATGCTAGCTATCCATTTTTTACTGGTGTTGCACCTGTACGTGCGGATGTGCGGTGTGTGTGTGTGTGTGTGTGTGTGTGTGTGTGTGTGTGTGTGTGTGTGTGTGTTTATGTGTGATCATGTGGAGCAATTCGACCTGGTTAGCGGATATTGGTTACAAACCGCGTTTTAATTCACTCGACTGAGAGCACCATTCTTGTGCCCGTTTACCTCCGGAACAAAACCAAAATTGCTCAGAATTGCCATCTGACCGGTTGTTTCGAATACCACTTTCGTTGGTCTTGAAAACGGAGCGCTAATCTGACCCACTCTCGTGCGTGTCTGTGTGCACCGCCCCGTGATGAAGCACATCGAATAACGGTGTAAACTTGAGGTGATCGATAACCCGAATCCTCGGCGTACGAAATTCTTTCGGTCGAGTCTCACGTATCATTGTGGCCGGTGAAACCGCACTGCGGTAGCAGTGTGACCCAGAGAGCTGCATCGTTTAAGGCAGTTGCTATGTGACCAAAATAACAACTATGCGGCCGTATTTGTGACGAAAGCTCATCTTTACGGACTCCATCGACTGAGGAAGATGAACTTTTTCAGTGAATAATTATGTATCAGCGATTTTGTCGGATAACCATATTCAGCAACAATATTGTCCAGGTTTACACTTTCCTACGTCATACTATTTAGGCATTGAGTCGCGATTTATACGTGCCTGCCATTGTTGTTCTCGATCTGTTTTGTTCTCCACTGTACACTCTAAACATAACGACAAAAAACAATTATTTTTTTGTGTAAAACATCCGAACGAATAGGACAACACTCCCCTGGCTCCGATACGTGTTTTACGTTAACACTACGGACTCGGCACCCATCTGTCACTGACACTGAACTTTTGAAACACATCATTCACGCTTCGGTTGACTCCCATGATGTTTTTCTCAGTAATGGATTTAGCGACACGTCATTATAAATATTCTGCACAGCTTGAACACGAACAATTTGGCCATCGTGATGATTTAATTGTGATTTGAGCCACGACAGATTAGAATAAATCATAGCACTACACCTAAAAAGTAAAGAGTAAAATTGAATAACTCCTCCCTCGGTCCGCAAGTTGACCTCTGTTTATACAATTTAGTTGAAATTGATCACAAGATCCAATACTGGAGAAGAATTTCGCCCAATGTTTCCATTAAAATCAAGTCATTCTTGATGATAAAGCGTTTTACACATGATGTTGCTTGTCATTTTGGTGTCCATCGTGATTTCTACGTACCGGTGATCTTCCGTGTATCGACGTTTGTCCGTCAGCCGACCCGTGTGCTAATGTTGGCAGTATGTTTTTGCATATTCAAGGACTTACTGAATCTGTAAAACCGCTGGAGCATTTCCGTTATTTCGAACCGATTACACCTAGAAGATGATGGCTTAAGGGCAGAAATATCTGCAGACAGAATCACTCACAAAATTCGTAGCTTCCCACATACCAGGGTCTTCAAAGATAACACTTCGGGTAATGGTTGGAATGAATACAGTGCAAGCTTTTTGACAATTCAAACTAAGTTACTACTACACATCAGCCACAACGAGTAAGCCGACTGATGGACTTTTGCATTTCTTGATATAATAACGTGGTCCCAAGCTCATACAGTGACTCTGGGTACCCGTAACTATGTTTCCAGATTACCCGAGTATTCTGACGCAAAATATTTGCAGGCCGTAGTAAGCTCTTGTGGTTGGCGCTTTCTATGGCTTGCTGTAACGTTAGTCACGTTCGAGACCGGCATTGGTGATGCAGAAATAGGACATTTGACAGGATTTATCAGAGTTTAATTTTAAGGATGCAAGGATTAACTGATTTACAATACTAATGACTGTTAAACCAGCTGATAAATATTTTACTTTGTCGAAAGCTCCTCAAATCGATTCATCGACAGTGTTACACAAACCAAACAGCATTCCTTTTTCAGAAATAAGAAGACATGATTCTCGTATGCGAGTGCGTGCTTTTTACAGCATGCGATGTTAAATAAAATGAAACTAGTCTAATACTCGTTGGATGAAGTGAGATTAATTGTCCTTTTGGGTATGAACCAAGTGATTCTTTTCTGTGGCGGGTCGAGGAAAGGCTTTAGTTTGGCTCATCCAAGAAAGACCGATCGGACGGATGCAAAGAACTTAATATACCAGCGGGAGTTGGACATCAAAATTTATGTGTGCAGTTGGGTAATACAAGGCACGATTTCCTTAGGGATCCGACTTTTACCAAACGTTGGCAAATTTTCAACAACCAACGCTAAACCAAAAGTGTGAACCAAGCAAACGAGTAAATGTTTCTATGGTTGCGAAATGCCTCTAGGAAAGTACACTTTGAATATCGAATTGTTGGGGCGAGACAGAACTGGTTCCAGACCAAATATCATTCTTTAGTCTAGATAAACGAGTTTATATGTTTTTTACAGACATCTGTCACTTCATGGACGCCCTAAGTATCAGTCGAATTAATTATTTTTGGCGTGCTGAGCTACCTTTAGGCACCTCCAGCGCACGCCTCTTCTGATAGACCACGTCAATCGGTGGTTCTGTGGGAAGTAGACCACAATGCAGAGTACGGTTAGGCTAGTGTTCAGGTCAGCTTTCGCATGGAAACTGACACGGTCATCGATGTCATGAGGCAGATAAGTTACTTATGGGCTCTAACACCGATAAACTTGGGTATAATTTGGCTTTGTAACGACGGGGTTGGATCGGATCCGGGAATCACATGGTGGACATCCAATGCGCAGGTGCGCGCTAGTCATGCACGAATAGCCGTGGAATTCAGCTGTTTAAATCACCGATAGTCATTGTGCTTTTGATCCTAGTTACATCAGCTACCGTGACCAGATGTACACTTGCTGTGCCTATGGGAGTATCGTCCGGACTACTCAGTTTTGTGACGAACACAGGTTTCAGATTTACGGTACACAGTCTGAGCAGTTTTGGAAATCACAGTTGAATCTCTGGATAGTTTTCTCTCTATCAGTGTCATGTTGCTTTCATCAGATCCAATCTGGTGATGAGACAAATGAATAGCACCGGAGGTTCATTCCCAAGGAACCCTAATGGCCAACAAAATGGGACTCCATAAACTATACATTCACTTCAGGGTAAACAAAACTTGTTAGAGTAGTATGAGTGCAGAACTATTCGTTTCAACGGTTCCAAAATACCACTCACCATTGATTATCATAAAACATCATGCTCAACAACTATTCTGTTATTAGGAATCATAACAGTACCCTCTCTCCGCGTCTACCTTCTGGATGTTAAAACACTATCAGACCTGAAAAACCACAAATTTGTTTATTATTAAGCATTAGGACCGGCTTTCAATAGATTTAACACACAGGATCCGTTTCCTAAACTCAGTCCAGTTCTTAAGTACAAGACGAGTAATCTTCGCTTCGATTCTAACATGGTTTTGGCTGGTCATCCATAGCCACACAAAAGGCTAGTACAATACATGATGATATTTTACTTCGACATTTTTTCATTTTGCTCCCTAGTGTGTGGGTGAAGGTCTATGAGGGGATTTCCTTTCACCATTTTTGCCTTCTGTTTGTTCACCGAGTTTTAGTATTATAAAATGATCGTGCACAACAAGAACAGAACAAGATTCTTGGCTCTTTCGTGATTTTCCAATGAGGCAGAAATTAACAGTGTTTAATAATTGTGAAAAAGAACCTTTTTAATGCACAGGAGTCTTGGATAACACGGTTTAAGTTAGTGCGAATATGTAAAACCGTAAATAGTAATTGATTTGGATTGATTTTCACTTTAAAATCTTCCGCGAGCCTAAGATCCCACAACGGTAAGTTAGATTGTCTTGGTCAAAAAGGAAACGTTTCATAGAATGTTCGACCGCAGCAGTCGTGTCTACAACAATCCAGATGTGCTCGCTCTAAAGCGTTTTGCGCGATCGACTGGGCTAACAGTTTATCAGCAATCAACAAAATGCATTTGCTGCAGCCATAGTTTTGAAGGATCTGCAATTAAAATGCTGTTCGATCGTCAGCGGTATGCTATAAAGTAATGACATATACACAGTTAACAACCAATAATTTCCAAAATTTACACAAGGCAGACAGCATTTATTCTTCATTTAAAGTACCCGATTATACTTAGTTTTGTACCGAGAAAAATGCAATCATCAAAACCAGTTTATTTCCAGTCAACGTTTACTGAATTTGGATTGGAGTACTTTGCATCTGACACTGCATTCTTCGAAGATTAAAGTGCTTAAGCGCTATTGGTTCTGGTAGCAATGCAGCATCCGATATTATCAACACTTTGAAGCGGTTTCATCAAAAAAGAACTAAGCGTTAAACGATAGCCCATTGCGGCATTTGATTTACCGTCAGGGTGAAATCTATGGATATACCATTTTCTGTAAAAACTAGTTTGGTAAAAGTGTAGAAAAAAGAGACGGTACAAACAACGCCCTAATTGTTATATATGGTTGAACTGGAATTTCATTCATCCATGAACATATAATTGTCCGAATGGTCTCACAGAACGCAGGTTTTTGTTCCGTGTTCGGATCCTCTAAGTAATTCTAATGAGATGAATTTTCAGTTTTCGAACCATCTCCATTTAATAGTACAAAAGCAACAGTCGATTTTTGATGCGTTGGGGTTATAGCCGAATGTTGGATTTCGGTCTTATTGGTCCATCTGGTATTCATAACCAGCTCTTCTGAGTGGTAAGTCCGGTCACAAACCAAACTGGTTAATTCAGTTTTAGGCGACAGTTTGCATTTGAATGGTCCTTCGGTCCGCTTCATTCGCGCTAATCTTGTTCTCTATTCAAGAAAGATGATGGCTGCTCGCAAAACCATCGTGCTCTCCATTAAATCAACCATACCATCTATTGAAAATGGGCCAGACCATTCTCTCACATTGTATGAACACAAAAGACAGTGAAATCATTATCTTTCTATATACAATAACAGACCTACTCTGTCACTTCGCGTATTCATCAGTTCACTTCAGCTCACTCAGTCATTAACCCTACACACTTCCATGTTCTTCTTTTGGTTGCTACCTGACAGAATCGTTTAGTCGAGGGCGAAATAAATAGGGCATAAACTGAGAAAGAGCTGAAAACAAAGTAATAAGTGGAAATCGCGAAGTCAAAGCAGGTGTCCGAATGCAACGGCACTACTGGCAGTGACGCCTAACCATATCAGATAATGTCTCCAGCCATGTGGTGTCTGACTCGTCTTGCTCAGCCAAGTCCATGGGTCATGGTTTTCATATCATTTTGCCAATCACGGGCTGACCGCCTTGGCCCCTCATCCAGGCACTTCCTACATCGGATAACAGTGTACCCCAAGGAATTCTATCGGTGGGTATGCGCAACGCACGTCCCAGCCATTTTAATCCGTTTAGATTCAGTACTTGTTCCAGTAACTGGTCTCGAGTTCCTAACCTCCTGAGCCTAACCTCCGCTTTGCTGATATTGCGTTTCCACCATTTTCAAGCACTACTACCAAGATACTGATGCACAAATCCGACGGTTCCCTAACGGCCATATTTCTGATCCATGTAAAAGGACGAGTCTAACCGTACTTCAAGCGCTATTCAAGAGTACAGCGGCGGCAGTGCCGAAAGCTGCGCGAAGAGGTACGTAGAATGTGAAGTAGGCCGCTGTCAAATTCGCCGTGACCGCAAGATTTGACGAAACGGCCGACTGTCAATAGTCAATGAGGCGGTTCAAGATGGCCGACTTCGGAGTTGGTGCTGACCCGCTGGTGCAAGCAGTAGCATTCAATTTGCTCCTGGACTGTGCGTTGCGCAAGCTGGATGATGTATCACGGGCTGAATTTTCAGTGAACTGATCTGTGAATAGTATACGGGAAACCTTGCGAGGGATGGCGGGTATTGATTTTGTCGGACATTCTGTGGTTGTGTTTCAGTTTGTAGACGCGGCTGTAGTAACTTTGGAAGCTGAGGAGGATTAAAGAGCGAACAACGAACGTCGAAAAATAAATTGAGGGAAAGCTTTTGAGCATGAAAGGCCGAATAGCTGAGCTAAACCAGTTGTTCCCAGTGTGGAAATGTGGGACGTGTTTGACGCAAACTTCCTGAACTTCGGCGAAACAACACGAGAAACGAAGACACGATAAATGATGTAGTTCAAACTAAAGCGTTAGATCCACCACGACGAGTCTACTCCTTGGCGTGTTGTGATGGCTTCCAGGCCTGCACGACCCAAAAGACTATTCAGGGTGGCTTCTTTGAGCCGAAGATGCAGTCATGGTTGACAGGCCAATGGGTAGAGGCCAGACGAAGTCCAGTCTCTGGGCCACTCGATGGGCGAAAATTGGTTATAACCACTATCTCGCTGCAGAGGACAATCCAGCGAAAAAACACCGAGAGAAACAGTTTACTGGTCAAAAAATCTCCACTAGATGGACATAGGAGTGGAGTACCTGGGGTTTCTATCGACGGTGGGAGAAGTCATCGCACTTCATTGGGCAACTATCGCTCTCCCGAGCTGGGCAGCCCCCAGCCCAAAGGATGCTGCTCCGTCCACGTTACGCTTTCTCTATGGGGTGCATGGGGCTAAGGACTGAATCCGAGAAGCGGATCGATAAGAAAGCACCAATGACGACAAGACAGAATACGTGCAAGAATCAGATCTCACGTGACAGACTGGAAGAAGTTCCTTCACGGGTTCTTCGGTCAAGCTTCCGTGGTGGGTTAACGCCCCACTTCCTTGTGGGTCGGACTTTTGAGTGAAAGGCTCCGGTTAGGGATACCAAAGCAAAGCCCCTTCTGCGGTGTGGGCAGCCGCGAAGTATGATTTGCCCAGAAGCCTCCAGTATCTTCCCTGTAAAGAGCCTTACCAATTTCCCCTCCTTTAATTTAAGGTCGATGTAAAACGCCACGGGTAATTGTGGCTCTGAAGAAAGCAGTACTTCAGGAGTCGAGGATAAATCGCACACACTTGGCTGCCTTTACAGCCCGCACACTGTCAGACAGGGCTACAGGCTGCCCTCGCTTGAACTCATGAGACCTTTGAAATATTTGTATTCTATGTCTCCGAAACACGCATACAAGAACCCACTTCCGTGATCACGCTTCGCAACCCAGATACAATCTCAGTCTGTGTGTCGAGTGATCCGGTTTCTAGCGCTCGTGGTCAGGCTGGCGTTGAGATTGCTTTGAGCATGAAAGCTGAGCTTGCACTGCTAAACTGGATTCCAGTCTGCAGTCATCTGTGTGCAGTTTAGTTGAACGGTTCTGTTCGTGTCAACAACAATAAACTGAAGCACCGATGTTTGTTTGTCTTGTCTGTATATGTGCCGACTGACGGCAGCTCCTCTGAGGCCAAGGACGAATTCTACCAGGATTTGTCTCAGCTACTTCGAAGTGTGCGCCCAACGGACGTGGTGGTCATTGCTGGGAATTTCAACACCCAAGTTTGCCGTTTGGGAGATTCCGAAAGGCGCATCGGAGGCTCTTTTGCTATCCCGGCCGATCGTACCAATAACGGCGATCGTCTCATTTAGCTGTGTTTTGACCACAGATTGTTTCTGGCAAGTACGAACTTCCGCCGTAGAAAGCGGCATAGATTCACACGGCCTCCCTCTACATCTTTACAACGTTGAACTCAAATTAACCATATTGTGATTGGTCACCGCTGGCATGAATCGGTTGTGGATAGTCGTTTTTTGGTCTATGCCTGTGGAATAAGATTAGCCTTGGTACGTGCTCGCATCTGTTTACGTCTGTTTCGTGGTCGCACCGAAGCAAATTCCACGCGTCTTGTGCAGTTGCTTTTAGACGATAACCAACGGCACAGTTTCCAGACGCAGCTGTCTACGCAGCCATTGATGCAGCGACATGTTCAGAGCCCAGGTGAACGTTGGAAATAGATCAAGGAAGCCTTTTACGCCGCATCTAATGCCACATCGGACCCTGGCTCAAGTCAGTCTCACAAACGATGGATATCTTTGATATCAGTTGCTCTGTTGGATGCTCGCAGATCCGTCCCTCCGAATGCCACATTCAATGGAATGCGTAAATTCCTGAGGCGCCAACTGACTAGGAGTCCGAGAAGTGATCGTGAGCAGTGATTGACTGCGAAGTGCAGTGAAACGGAGAAGGTTGACTCTATGGGAATAGTCGCAACCCTTTTCGTTTGATGAGAGATATCGGTCCACGGAAGCTCAGAGTAAGTGAGTTAATCAAGGAATCGGACGGCTCAGTGAGTGGCCCTCCAGGACATCGTCCGGGTCGTTAGGCGGAGCATACCAGCCAGAGAAAAGATGGGGGTTGATATATATATATATATATATATATATATATATATATATATATATATATATATATATATATATATATATATATATTCACGACCCCAGAAAGGTCAGCTTTCTCTGACAGTAAACGAATCAGGTAAATTGCATGGGGCTACGTGTTCTGCGTCGATTAATATCGGAGTTTTGTTCATCTAGGGCCAAAAGGTCTGACGGTCGTAAGGATCACGTAACAAACAGGTCTCGGTTGAAAACTGAGTGGCCGATTGAGTGCGTCTGTGCGCTAGTGCACGAGTGCATTAGCTAGGATTAGTAGCGAAATGCCGCAGGGTTGATTATCGATCGCGATAGGACTGTTGTTTGCAGACTAATGGACAAATTCGAAGAAATCGGATCGGTTGAGAGAAAATGAAGTGCGATCAACCGATGATGGGCATAAGCAAAAGCGGGTCACATAAAGCTTAAGAAAGCTTTCGAGGCCACTCACAGCTAAGTATCCGAGCACTGGCAAGCTGGTGTCATCAGTCGCGTTCGTCCATGGCCCTGAATCTGAGAGAAAATGGCTTGAAGAAGTTTAAGAAGCTTCATTCGCAACCGTTATGTTTAGAAGAAGCACATCGTCGCCTTCGATTTTGCACCTGGTATCTCAGTTGCGACATTATACGGTGCACCCTATTCAGCGATGAAGCCATATTTCACGTACGTGTAATGAAACCAGCCAGTTTTACTGGTCACAAGAGAATCCGAGGCAGTTTGTCACTGATCAATGCCAGTAATAATACCAGGAATACAGCACATGTTCATTGGTTATACCAATGGTGTCTACCGTCCTAAGCTAATCAGCTTCCTAATGGCGAAGCACTTTGATTCACGTGGCAAACATTGCGAAATAAGACATTTCGAATTAATTTGACGAAACTGAGAAAAGTTGTAATCAACTTGTGTTAGAAGTAAGCAGTTCTTGTGAACCGCGTAGTCGCTTAGATTTCTTAATGACAACGTTATATCTTTATTTTGATATTCGACCATATCGGTAACATTGCGAGATATAGTAATACATGAAACACGTTTGGTAATAAGGACAGCGATCGGAAGTTAAGACTGTTAAACAAGCAACTGTCCACACCTGCTCATCTCAACACACACGTGGTAAAGATTAGTATTCCTGCCCATACACTGCTAAATCAGCCAGAAACAAAGCTGTTACAAAAGTGATATAACTGGGGAGCACGACCGCAGACCAGGTGTGAAACAATTGGTTCACAAATTGTTTTCAATTTTGATCATCTACTTTACTGCAGTCCTAATCGATATAACTGGCCAGTTCATCCATACCTATTCACAATTTTAGCTGCATCCAGGCCTTTCGGGCGTCACATATGACACACTGTATTTTGAAGCAAGATCGGCTGCTGGTAATATCTCAACTCCTCGTGTAAACTGATGGGGAACTCCAAGGTAATAACTTATTCACAGAGAGAAGACAGAGAGGCTAAAAGTTGTTGAGTTTTATTAGGATGGAACCAAAAGTTTGCACATCGTTTGATCAAATAGAATAATTGATGTGATGATTTTCTCCATGTTGTTTCACGTTACTCGTTAGTAACAAGAGCTGACGGCGTTATTTTCGTTGAAATGCTATCGTCAACATACATCGGTGGATGCTCGGAAAGCTGTTTTGGCAACTCACCTTAAAAGCAGATGAATACAGAAAAAACTTTGTGCAGGGCATGCCAGCATCCGGGCCAAAATTCACTTTCTTATTGGATTATGAATACAAAGCGAAATATATAACAGAATTTACACCATTATACCACTCGCTGCATTCTGAAAATATTTGACTGTTGCTGCAGTACGTCATACAGTCACATGGATTTGTAAATGGAATGGCGTTTATGCAAACTGAAGCCTTTGCATGATTTATCATAAGCCGTATGTCGGTTTACACAACTTTAATAACTGAGCATCCGGAATAAGTCAGACGCAAGAATTCCAAGTCGAAAATATCCAATACTTGAGTTTCATAGCTACACCGAAACCAGGGCACTGATTTTTAACATGGTAAGGAGCTCCGTTGTTTTCCGTGGTTACCAAGGCCAGATGGCCATATTCACACAAGACCAATACGTTTCAGGTAACCAGTGAAAATTCATACTGACAAACATCTGCTTCAAAATTTTAGAACATCTGAAAAAGTGAGCTTCCTACCTTAGTGTTTCTTATAGATGGTGTTGATCGTAGCTCAAATTGATGGTCTTCAAAAGCTTATCGTCACCGAGCTTGGCCTTTTGGTTGTAAGTTTTTCATCACTAGTCCGGATGACATCGTCACTGGTTAGATGGAGGTCGCCGTACTGTTGTGTATTAGTAGGAGTCCTGCCCCTAGATTTGACTGTGACCTCACAGATGACACTGACCGTAGGAGTTTACAACACACGGAAACGTTACCACTGAACCCTTTGACAAATGTTTCTTAATTGGTAAGTTGGTCTTTTGATCTCTCCCAATACAATAAAAATGTTGAGACTTGACATCTTGATTTATTACGGCTGCTCCTGTTTCAGAAGCTCGAACTACGGAATAATTAGTGATTTCGTCCGTTTGATATGTTTACATGAAGAATTAGATTTCTTGGCTATGGGTGGATAGGGTTATGGGACACTGATTTCTACTGTTTCTTTATTAGGTTGTATTTCGTCTTTTTTAGCAGATTGTAAGTACGATCCGACTCAATGTGCTTATTGATTGAATTCCAAGAGAAATCGAGGCTTCGAATAACTCCTTCGAGTATCACGTGATTGTGTCGTGCTGATTGTGAACTTCATGCAGGTGGGAAGCGTGCCTTTCTTGACCTCCGTGGACGGATTTAATTGGAAATGGATATCTCCATTTTTCGTTTGAGCGTTTCGGTGTCAACCCTTCTCCAAGTGTGACCGGAGAAGCCTATTCACCGTCCTTGAACCCGGTCTGGTGTACAACGTTTCCACTTTCTTCAGTTTTCACTTACTCTTCTGGTCTCACATGAGTCTTCTCATGGTTTTGTTTGGTATGAGTTTCATACCACATAAAAAGGTAGACAGGATGATAACTAGCCCTTTTAACCGCAAAGGTGATTGAATAGCACCATTTTCAAAAGCTAAGTTTCTTGTTTGGATAAAATTAGGCAGTAGATTTTTATTACTCGGAAATCTGTTCGAAGAACCGAATTGCCTTCGTTTTCAGAAATAGCTGATCCCCGTACACACAATAACTCGTTAGTACAAGTGGTAAAAATGTGGTCATCTTTTTAACTCAAAAGTGGCTACGGTGTTTTATTAGAACGATCACAAAACGTCCAGATACAAGATGAATGAAGGTTGAATTTTTCCATGAGGTAAGCTGATCTACTGACGTTAGATCACATATCGTTAGAGTCACATCAGTATCACTGACACTGGATTGAGTTAAATCAAATTAGGGCTGCCCATTTGAGCAGCTTTCAGTAAATAAATTTGCGTTTTTTCTCTTTGGTTAGACCTGCTTGAAAGCGTGTGCAACGCTGAACAGGATAAGGTAAAGTAGTCACTAACAAAATCGATTACTGCATTATGAGCGTTTTTTAATGAGGCATTTTTCACCTTTAGTCACAAAACGGGTATACGTGATCCTCAGTTCTTGTTTTTGACCTACATGGTACCAACTTCCAAGATAGACATCAGCAAATGGATAAGGAGCTTTATAATCAGCAGTGAGCGACGGAATTTCAGACGAATGCGTCTGCACGTTGTAATCTTTGCTCCCGGCTTTTTATGCCGCCACCCCACAGACAACTTCGGCAACAACAGTAAAAACGACCAACTGCAAACTTCAAAGCACTCAGATAGCAGCTGAAACTATCTTTGCATTGTGTGCACTATGAACTTAAAATCCGATATTTCTTGCTAAGACTGAAACACGAATGAAAAAAGTGAGAGGCATTTCAAAAGTGAGCTACGATTCCTAATTGTATCAATCGATGACAATCAACACAACATAGCAAAAAATGTTTTGCACATTTACCGATGGTTATTTAATTCAAATTCGTTTCACCTTCAATACACCTTACGTGACGTAATCGGCTGAAAGCTTAACGAATGTTCCATACAGCCCGCATACCAAAATCATACCGCACGTGACCTTGATCACAAAAAGCCTTTTAATTATGTCATTGGTCAGACAGTCTGTGACCTGCTACTGCGTTTATCACAGTTGTCGTGTCTCGAATCAGGACAAGTATTAAAGCAATAGTGGTCCGTGTTGAAACTGACAGAAATGACGCTATACAGCACTAAAGTTTGGCCAATTCACGGAAATCCATGTGAGTGTAATACTCCTCACTGAAATAAACCACCTCCTCTTCGATACCTTATCGCTGTTACCTCACTCTGATCGGCACTACAACCCACATCTCTGGGCTCATAAACAAGAAAGTAATATATGCTCTGTCGGTAAGGTGCACTCGCCAAAGATTTTCCTCTGGTTTCTTCTGCGAACGAAAATATTTCTATTTGTCTGGTAATTTAGTATCGAGGTTATTAGAAACACACTACAAACAGTAAAATTACACTTACTCTACGTGATCCATTTTGGTTATTTATCATCATTCAATTCCTATAGTGTCTGACGGCTCTCGAATCCTTGATCTGTGCAGAATTTCAGTGTAATATGCATTCGTAAATTTGATCTATCTACTAAAATTGTGCTTATTTTTACCACGACCAGAAAGACTGAAGCCAACTGCGGTAAAGTTAATACGTTTCGGTTCACACCCATTCACTGAACACCGTTGTTAAGGTTGGTGGCATTCCACTATTTTATGACTCCGTATATCAGGTGCCTTGTTTTTACTTTCTACGTTGAAATTTGATGAAAAAGACTTTGAGGAAACCGTCCATGTGGAGTCACCTCATTTCCGTGGCTTTTTCTCTCATGATATGAAAACGTACGCGCTAGACTCTTCCCAGTTAAAGGGACCATAAGCTGTGCTGAGCGTAATCTACTGTTGCCTTTAACCAAAATGACTTATAAACATTGTACAAGACGTATCCGATCCTTTCCTCATTTCATTGTATTCTTTATTATAGGACTTTTCCAATTACTTATTTGCATTTTGTACTTAACGGATTCTGACCCACAAAATGATGGATTTATCATAGACATTCCGTCTGAAAGCTGAATGGACTGACTTCGGTTCAATAGTTACCTGTAACCTTATTCTTAGGCATAAACCGCGTCCATTTTTCTGATTCGTGCCCAACTGAAAAAAACTTTCACGCATTATTTTGAACAATCGTTAGTACATTCGCTTATGGTCTGTTTAGCTTCAGATAAGCCAATTTGCACTTATGTTTGTGCTCGAAATAAACCGTTAGATGGAACACTGAAGGTCACCAGACTTAGGTAGCTGGGGCATGTCCCCGGGTGGAAATCCTTGGCACGCTATGTTAACCGAATCCGTTAGGGGCTCGGGGGATGAGAGAAGGTGGTCAGTCCGTGACGTGGAATGAAAGTGTGAATAGTCGAACCAGGTGACCAGGAAATTTAGGCTTCTTCGGTAGGGTTAGATACGTTAGGGAAGGAGTCACGATCAGTAGCGCTCCTATATCCACACACTTTCTTTATCCTTTTGATACTGATATTTATAGTTCTCTTCTTACTGCTTCCATACTCTTCCCAATTTTAATATATCCTTTTGAGATTGCTGCTAGGTGATAGCAACCAAAGTCACCGCATCCAGGGCATGGTTAATAGTGGTCTGAACTGAACTGAGAGTACAAGAGTCTCACCCACCACCAATGACGCCCTTATATTAAAAACATCAACTGGATAACATCACATGCCCTAATTTTTGTAAATTTTTCATACTCTTAAATTTTTCCTAATTTCATTTGAGATTCCTACTAGTTTTAAACTGAACTGAAATAATCTATGGTTTTTATTCATGCTGCTCAAAGTAAACGTTCCAAAAGATCACGTCACTTTGTTTACCGAGAATTGGGAATTTTCACGTTGCACCTCCATTTTCCTTGAGGCTGTGATAAGGTGTGTTTGTCATATTTTTCCCGAACGAATAAATGTGACGTTCTCTTAGTGAATACTCCTACTTTGTTTTTATTGAAGTTGCAAAAGATCAGCTTCTCAATAAGCATACTGTAAATGATGGCAAAGATATTTCTCAATCTAATTAAAAACAAGCCATCACTCGAAATGACATCTCCAAACCACGGGAGCCCTGTGCAAACTTTCAATTCTATTTTTGTCTCTAGTAGTCTGTGGTTCTCACAATCTCAATAGAATTTTCCCCAAGCGAATCCTTTTTTAATACATTTTCCAGATAGGTAGACATAATGAGGAACGCCATCCAGATGGTTATTAGAGTGTGACCTGAATGAGATGGGTATCTGGACACAATTGCTATACGGGTAACTCCTGAGATTGGTACTTTTTGACAAATTACTGTACGTCGTCTCTAAAATCATTTCTTCTATCTAGCATACTTCGATTGTCCGTGAAGTAGTATTATCCTCATTGCATTCATGGAGCTGAACATATTTAGATATTGCATTTTATTCTGCTCTCACCCGGCTCATTTACCTATAATCCTGTCACCTCATCATGGATCACAGTGGCGTGAAATCGCAGATCATCCATTTACCGATTTTTGATTGCTGTCATACGGGATTCGCAGTGCATAAGTTTATCATTATCGTTTACTGATGAAAGCTTTTATTGTAATGAAATCCTACGACATAGTTAGGAATGGAAAAGCGATGACCAGTGGGCCTCTGACGAAGAGGATGATGAATTAGGTTCATATTCCCTTCAATCAAGATCGTGTAACTAACTTTGATCTTCTTGGCCCCGTGACATCCTACTGATCAGAGACTGTCATCAAATTTTATACTTCTTTGGTACTTACCACATACCATGAAGCACCCACCTCAGAGTTCACTAAAATAAACACAGTTCAAGAACTGAAGAGCAGTGTATTCATCAGATTCACCCATTCTACGAATTCCATGCAGGAGTGGAGGGTGATACGTACGCCTAACAGACCAGTGAATAAAACAAATTTCATCATTCTCTCACGCTTCCTCTCGTTTTTATCACGCTTTACGCTACGATTGGCAGATCCGTTACATACTAGCACATGCCTTGCGGGTAATTTTGGAACTTTCGACAAATTCACTCATGTATTCTAGTAAACAGCCAACGCATTCAACCCCACATTCATTCAAACAGGCTCCTTTGTGAGTGAGATCGAGAAAACAAACGGTGCTGGAACGTACCATAGACCAAAGTTGCCAACAACTCTTATGAGAAAACCGAGTCCACGACTGGGTAGGATCGTCCCCGTATCGTCCGCGCTTACTTCACAATCGCCTGTCACCGGTGGAAAAACAGATGGTAATTTTCTCACGGAAACACAAAAGTTGGTCGCGGTAAGAGCATTTATGATCTACCTAATTTTACGGTTGTATTTATAGTAAGTTTACTTTGACTAAAATATATCTGCGCGTTAGCTGTTGTGCGCACTGATGTTCGCTTTCTGAGTTTTACGAAGCACGAATCTTGAAGCAGTACTAAAGACATTCCAGAAACCTCTAGTACAGACTTCTAGTGAATCTAACAAACTACGGTACCGACTGCGTACATAAAGTAAAACCAGGTAGTCTATCATTTGCGCGACTGATCTGATGCAATGGCTGCCCAGTCAACTTAGGAAGTAGAGGTTCGTCTCCTTGGGTTTTCTTAGTTTCAAAGACCTTATTCAAGTTACGTTTGTTCTTGTTTCAAAAGATATATGGTTTAATCGAATTATCGCAGTTCTAAATTATCGTCAAAAATAGGGAAAATAAGCCTTTCAAGATTTGTGGTCTCAAATGATGCTTCATGACATCTTTATGCAGCGGGAATACCTGCAAATCCATCAGGTTATTCACAGTTAGTTTTATGTTTCTCATAGGAGCAGCACGATGATTAACTTCCATCATTGGATAATGACCATTGATGGAGGGGGTCTCTGCCAACTCCCCCAAAAAACCTAACGTACTATATATGGTCTAGTTACCGAGTTAGGTAATTCATATCTTTCTTGCACGTTCGTGGACTGGCCACGCTTACTGGTCTTCCAACCACTATCCGCCTCAGAGAAGAATTCTATCCGGGGATGTACACAACACATGTTCCAACAACCTAAGACCGACGAGCTTTCAAAATATACTGTAGCATGGCTCGTTACCACGCTTAACCTTCTGAAATTTGGTAGTTATCCACTTCAGTTTTTAGGCTCAGGATGTCGACTATCCCCAGTAGTGAACTGAGCCTTTAAGACTATGGCGTATTACGCTTCAGCTAAGCTCTTGAACATGCAAGCAGTAAACAACACATCATATTTAATCGTCAGAACCGAAATTCAAATCTCGCTGGGACCAGATAAGTGTCACTATTCGGCAACTTCAAAGTGGCTATTTCTGCCTGAAATAGTCTGCCATTGTTGAGTAAGGGATAATAAAGAAACAACAAAGAAGGCTACGCGGCGACAAACTTTCGTGGGTTTGAATGCTTATAACCAGAAAAGCTGTTTATCGTCGAATAAAACAGGACCTAGATGACTTACACCATAGCTAGAGGCAATTCATATTTATATGTTGTAAACTATAACTTTGATGAATCCAAGCTTGCAAGTTAAAGTCCGAATTCCATACAAAGGCTCCTGAGTGTTGCTTGCAGTACCAACCAGACTTCAGGAACATACACTACGATTCATTATTCTAGATGTTTAGAGGCTTGACATCATAGGTCACGCATTGAGGTTCTGTGACGCTTTTACAAACACTGAATTATATTGATCAGTGTGTCAATAATCAATCTCACGTGAGTAATGGTGTATGATTTCTGCAACTATTCCATGGGGACATCATAATTTTCAGTTTTTAAGCTAATCAAAAAATCCATTCATCGGCTTATGAAAGCAAAATTTATGAAATAATCAATATGATGAAGGAAACCTTAGGCAGAGAGAGGTGGTCGGATGGATTTTCATCAAGATAAATCCTCATCACATGTGATCTCAAGGTCAAATTGGAAATTATCTGCTCACAAAGTATGCAAAATTAGTGTTTCTACTTAAAAGCCCTAAAATCCAATGGAGGTATTCACTCATTTGCTTTCTTCCATGTGCACACTTGATTTTAGCAACTGGAACAGCGCATGATAACTAACGGTTCGTCCTTGTTGAACGGTGACGCAAAAGATGGTAATACGGAGCTCGACATGACCAACGAGGACCACGAAGTGGCCGAAGCCTTCCTGAACACGTCCTCCAGGCACAATCCTGGTATTAATCGAAGGCTACTAGCTATGCTCCGATTGCGTAATCCGCCACTGCAATCACCAGAATCCGGTCAGCTTTCTGGAATGGATAAGGCCCCTCCTGAAGATATCCCTCGAAGGCAATCGAATCCCCCAAGGCGTTCGGGTACTGCAGTGGTTTCTTCCAGACCTAGATCCCAGCAGCCCACGTCGCGTATGGCTTTGTACAATATAGACCCGGATTGCCGAGAACGTGGTTCATCCACCACACGCACTGGAAGTTCTACCCGTGTCAGTCGTTACATGTAAGTTTGCTATCACTTCATGCGCAATATGTTATTCCTATATGAATTTACTCTATTCATTTTCAATCAGAATGTTTTATTTGTAGCCAGTGTGAGATAATTCAGTGACCGTGAATGAGATGACGTTATGTAGTAATCACAATAACGTTAAGAAGTGTTTAGAAAATTCAAAATAAGCCATCATTGCTTTAAATTCAGTCCAGTGACTCAGCAAACTAGTATTTAAGTATTCTGCTTGTTGTTGCTGCCTCAGAATAACGCGGTTAGAGGATAACAAATCAAAGCACAAAGATCAATTTAATACAAGAAGCAAATGCAATAACGAAACATTAACTGGTCCAAAAATGAACAACCACACAACAGCATTGATAATCATGACAAATGCACACTTCACTTTGTGTCTCCCCCAACTGGCAGCAGGTGCCATCTTTGAATTCTAACTAGTAAGCCTAACAAGTGCTAAAAGGTCAAGTTTGATAGTCAGTATTTTCATGTCTGTTCTTCCAGGGTTTGTCCACCTTCACTAATCCTGCAACGTCCACAACCTGACCAATAAGCAGTTAGGCATCTGACCGGCGGTGGTCAAACGGTCACCACAGTAGGCTCTGAACCCGTCAGTCCCGGGTTCGAGTCTCCTGCGCCGCCACCGGCCATTGCGCAGTTGGCAGCCGCAACTCCCTTCCTGAAACACGGCGTTTTTATTGCCTAACAAAAAAGAAGTAAATAAAAGAGAGAGGATAGAAGTTGTTCGAAAGAAGCATGAAGTTAAAACTTGAACTTGCTTGTGGCACATCTAAAAGAACACCAGATAAGTGAACGTATACTGGTTTTAGCTGTGCATTGTACTTATAGTAAATTACGATCAGTTTTCTCGAGTATATGCATACGGTTCATTTAGTTCACCTGATGAGTAATCGGTTCCTAAACAATCGGCTTTGCATTGATTGTTTGTGGACAAAACTCTTATTGTCACAACACCCTCGTGGCTTATCAGCTGATGAAATATGATTTATTTTGCCGGCCTCTATTTCGCTGCCCGATAATTCCCGGTGAGCATATCCAGGAAACACGAAATGGCGAATAGGCTCTTTTCCGCTTATTCTGGATCATGTCGTTACACCACTCGATATTTGCACGGGTGAGCTACTTAATTTTTCTGGATGGTGTAACTAAAACGCTCACTAGTGCAATGGTTTCAGAAGTTACTCAGATTAGCCACACAGTAAATGTCGATGAGGCTTTCCGTGCCCCGTGTAAGGTCGGGTGTCGGCAGTCAAGACCAGATTGAGGTCCACGTTATCCGCCTACCAAATAGTTGGAGACGTCGTGATATGACTAGGTGTGGCAGCCAGTAGCTTTGTTACATTCGGACTCTTTCCTTGTCCTGTTGTTTCCGGTTGGTACTTTGACTTTTTGGATCTTCATCGCTATGTTTCTGTTCTTTTTGCCCTTCACTGGACGATGCTGGAAGCTATCAACCGAAGGTAGTAACCAGAGCACAGAAGTGCGAGGTTATTGGTTGAATAAACTGAAACTAGTTCAAGACCAGCAAAATATTGCATGCTAACCACGACAGAGGCGGCTGAAATCCGTCCGCTCTTCCGGGCGCTTAGAAATAGTTTGTTTGTGCCCTTCAGCTACCCTGCATGACCCACCACCGTACAACACCCCCCAGATTAGAAAGTTAACACAAAACGCGTGAAACAACCCACCTACGATGCAGAGTTACGCCTGGACCAATTTTTGTGTTCATTAATCCATACCTGTAAAATATTTGTCAAACTGGTTCAATCTCTTAAACCAACAAAATACACTCGTTCTTCCGTATGGGACCAATGGAATGATAACAAGGCTTGCAGCGTTTTGCCTCTATATCACGTCCTGTATACTTTGTTACTGCGATACAAACTTTCGAATTTCCTATCACCTGTTCGGCACTTGTATTGTGAATAGTGACATGTGTATTAATTGCGCAAATGGAAGTAGCAAACAGTTCTGGGGTTGAAAATCTGTTTCACATGTCGCAGTTAGTTTCAAGCCTCACTTCTTATTGTCAAGCTGTGAAATGTCACCACTTAGCTGTTTTCCCCACACAAAAACTGATATAATCGCATGCGATATCTCACTTGTACATTTCGTTACGTGGGCAGCCGCATCTCAGATGGTTATCGTATACTGAGTTGTGTGCCGTCATGTGAACAGAATCAATGTTTGGCTGCTACTAGCCTCTACGCCTTAGTCATCGCGGCATTTGTTTGCATTTCGGAGATGAAGTGTTAGTCACAGGTATTAGGCCGGTTCTCTTGACAGGCCTAAAAACGTGACCGTTGTGAAGGCGGTGGTTGATGCGTGACCAAAACAGCCTTCCCCATCTAGCACACCAGCACCATCAGTGTGAGTTACGGGATACGCGAGAAGGGCCTGTTCAGTGCTGAGACGAAAGCTTGAGACAACAGAGTAACGAGCAAAAGACTAGACGACTGATGGCGTGGATCGATAAAACGAGAAACTAAATCCTGTTTCGAGCGGTGTTCAGTTTCAACACCAACCGATTAGGAGGTTTGGTCGCTCGCGCCAGTCAGATCAGCACGCTTTGGGCAATGACACCCAAGATAATCGGTGCTTTAGGGTAATGAAACGAAACTCCACGATCAAGGAACCGTTCTTCCTTGCCCCAGTGGGGCAGTTTAAAACACCGATAATCAGTCGCTGGCATGCGTACATCGTCTGCCCTAATAAAGCTCTTCAAACGCAGCTGACCCAATCTAACAGAAAAAGCGAAAAAGCAGTGCTGAGAACAGGCTCAGGCTTTGGAATAGGACGGATAAACTTTCAATTCATCACCTGAATATTTTGGTTGGAAAATGTTGTGCCTGTACCTGGTGTAAATATCCTACCGTTCACTATCCGTGATGATGGGCGGAGGATGACTAGAATTGCGTAATTCATGTCCGGGCAAAAAAGTAGAACTTTCGCTGCCACTGTAACTCGCAGACTTCCGGTTTATTGGGGGTTACCTCGAAACTCTTAATTATCAGTTATACATTTTGCGGAGCATATATCACTATCAAAGCCTTTGACGTACTTATATATTTGATAAAAATGTGGGTTTATATATATATATATATATATATATATATATATATATATATATATAAACCCACATTTTATCAAATTGAAACATTGCATTCCACTTATCAATGCCGTGGTTTTATCCTCCGACTGAAATGTTTA
This sequence comes from Fasciola hepatica, assembly GCA_948099385.1. Taxonomy (NCBI): domain Eukaryota; kingdom Metazoa; phylum Platyhelminthes; class Trematoda; order Plagiorchiida; family Fasciolidae; genus Fasciola; species Fasciola hepatica. Next base: position 2,886,694 of record CANUEZ040000047.1, read on the forward strand.
GGGGGAAGTAATCGGAATCACCAGAAATGTTACACAGTTAATGCTCATCTAGAACGAACTGAACCGAATGATAAAACTGTCATATTCCGGGTTCTTTTCGATAGTCAACCCGTTCATGATAAGAACCCGTTCTTCGTAAACATTCAGGTTGCACTTAGGTTCTGACTCGGCGGAAACCTCTAACTATGTGGTTGCCCTAATTCTTATCTTATTACGCGATACTATCCAAATACTAGCAGAATTAAGCTATGCTTTTACTTCATACCTGTAATTTTTTTCTTATATAAGTGGCCAGTTGCATTATTATCAAACGATTTTAGATGTCCGGAAAACAATGGCCATCCAGAATCCTATCGATCAACTCTTCATCATCGGACTACTCCACTGCGCGACGGTTGGGAAACAAACAAACAGTCGCATTTGTTTTCAAAGTCTGCCACTGTTGCCAGTCCCCGGTTGCATTCAAATCCACAAGAAACGACTAAAATATCTGCTCTTATGAATTGGCAACGCAGAAAAGCTTACGATCCACGGACAGCGATTGCACAACACGGCGCTCGAGCATCGAGTGAGTGGGTGAGCTTACCGCTTTACGGTAGTTCAGCTTTGGAAAAAGCGGAGTATTTTTTTCGTTTCTCGGCATGTGACGAGAAATCCGACCTTGCCACGACCACACAATCCACTTATTCTTATTTTCTGCGTAATAACTCAGGAACAGTTGCCTACAATGTAGGAAACCATCAAGAGTATGTATTATTTAGTCATAAAAATTCTTTTGAAACAACTGTTTATCTCTGTCTTATGCATATTAATTTGATGATTGTGGGGATGATCAGTCAGCTTAATTTTGATTGTGTATAAGCAGTAACATGGTGGAGGGCATATTCTACTATTTTGGACTCACTTTCGTATCTGTCCGTTCTTATCAGTCACATTTTTCATCCACGAAAAACAAAATGGAAATAATAAAATCGCAGCGATCAGTTCACCGAAGCTAGTTTCGAAGTAGGCTCGATAGAGGCCCCACATAAAAAGTTCAGAGTAAACGAGATGTGCAAATTTTGCTCATCTTATTTATCTAATTGTTCAATTCGTGGAGTTACTGTGAGCCGAAGGTTTCTAAAGCCAAGATTCATCGTATCTGAAGTGAATAGTTTAAACCTATGATTGGTTCATTTTACCTTTCATTTCAAGCTTACAGTCATTTTAAACCGTACAAACAGTATGACAGTAGGCTGCTCAGATTTCAGCGGTATCCGATTCTTCACTTGATGGGTACAATTTAAGATAATTTCAGTCTAATAATCCAAGCCCAATAGACTGTACTTCGGAGGATTACAGAAGATGGTAGATATTCGACAAGGATATGTTCACCGCATTTCTGAACGAGATCGATAATGATGACTCTGGGTACTCAGTTGATTATAACACCCTTTGGGAATTTCCTTGGGTAGACAGTCAGTGTACTTTATATTCTGATCTACATACGAAGAAGGAAATCGTTCATTGTATTCACATCTATTGACAGTTGCTTCCGACTTATAAGAGGCATTTCTTTTCTTGGCAAAGGCGCGGATAGATAGCTCACGTTAATACGTGCAGTTACCAAAATCCCTGACCAGTCGTGCAAATGTACAGATATTCTTCATTCGTCTGTCCCCTTCTTATACCTTTGTTTATAATCACTGTTCAAGGAATTGCATCTACCCGTAGGACAGAAAAATACAAATTAGTTGGTTCTTTCTGTGCAATACAGGTACAAAGTTTTCTATGTATTAGGGAACCAATTAGTAAATCGGTTCATTATTCACGATGATGATGATGATGATTACAATGATGCGTTTGTGATGCTCAGTTTAGAACGATCACGGTGTTTTCATATGCACTGAGTCATAGTTTCTTCACTCCATCATCTTCGTGATTCGTATTCGTTTTCAATCGGGTCTCACGAAACTTGTTATCCAAAGCAACATTCACTTCAATATGGGCCACTGTCTTAAGCCAGATAAACTCCGGAACTGCATTATCTCGTCCCTCTCAGCAAATCCCCTCTTGAAAAATCGGTATACAGTAATCTAGAGTGTTAACATCGAATATTTTTTAGATATTAGGTTGGTTCAAACTTGATTTTGGGGATGTATGAGCGACGCATAACGTAGGCGACGGAATCACTTAAGTTGCTTCTACAACAGTGGTGAACACCAATGACATCGAATGCGTTCTTCCTTCAAATGAATGAAGGACCAGATGTACAAAATGATCACTTTGCAAGTTAAGTGTTCATCTAAACGTGCGACCTGGATTTATCGGGAGTGAAATTCTCGAGATTTACAACTTATACATACATGAGCGTGTGTACGATACTCTAAACAATACCCTTATGTGGAACAATTTAAACGAACATTCAGTGCATTCCAGATCAACGGTGTTTTCTATTCACATTCCAACTCATCTGGAAAAATGATTTCTGATCGCCCTACGGGACATAAGATGCATCTTAATTCACTTCAAGCATACATCTTTGTGTTCACTCATCTTACGGTAGTATATGATTTATCGACTACTCTCATATTACGGGATTCACGTGTTACTTCTTCAGTTGATCATTTAGAGGTAGCGTGTGCACATAGGCAACCTATTAAAACTTTGAATTGTAACTCATTCATACACTTCTACATGTATTCACTTCAATTCATTTCAGGCCGTGCATCAGCTCAGTCTCTGCGGGATGATGATCCAGCCAGCTGTTCCACTGATGACGGTAAACAGTCACATCGACCACAACAATCAGAACAACCGCGAAATCAGAAATCCTCATCAAATACAAAGGGTTTCTATCGTAATAAGAACATCAATCGACGTACTGCCCCAGTTGAGACATCTGATTGTATCGACGCATTGGCCAGTATGCACGCGTCCACGGGAAATAAGGGTTTTCCAGCGCACTGTTCTGTGGTCTCAAACTTACTCACGCCGAGTCGATCAAGCCGAACTGGTAACGGGTACGTGGATCCTACTGTCCGATTATTCATAGATAATGGTCGCCTAGGAACGGAGCCCGTCGAGCGAAAGAAGCGTTCACCGCGAGCATCCTCCCTAAACAGTTCTACTAATGATCAGGACAACCGGCGAGAAACCAGAACAAGCACAAAGGTTGGTACTTAGTGATTTTAGGAATGTTCTATATCCCCTTAAGAATTATCATGAAAATTTTTAGATAATGTCAGGCTGACATTTTTGTGACTTGATCCATTTCGTGCTTCTGCCATAATCGAATAGGACAGTCGTATTAAACCATACTGATCAAAAAGTATTCGCGAGCGATTGTAACGTTTTCTAGTCATTTTTGTGGCAAACTTTAAAATGTTCGGAAAGCTCACACCAGTTAAACTCGTCTAAATAGACCAAAATTGAACAGTATGATGTTTTATGTTGTTGAGAATGAGAACAACAGCGAATATGTACTTTAATTTTCTTTTCAATTAGAAAGAACCCAAACAAATCAAAACGGGACCAGGGCGGTTATTTGGTATCCCCTGGTAACATCCAGAGTCTAACTGTGACCACGCATTCCTCAGATATATTTTTCTAGGTCAGCATCGAAGTAACTTTTTGTGTTGTGATCGGTCATTCCTTGCTGAGCTGTTGAATCGCACAGCCGCGAATAGCGAGCAAAATGTTATCAAGGTTCGCCAAAACTTCGCATTGCGGAAAGCATTTACCCTTGCTTGAATTCATTTCTCACTGATTTCATCACCCGGTCATGGCCTTTTATCCTATACTTCGGTTTGACAAATACCTTTAAATAAGTGGAGTGGAATAGGCCAAGTTATTTTGAAAAAGAAAGAAATGATTTGCAAGCAAAATATATAACGTGATGTCCTATGCAGCCGAGTGGATAAAACTCGAATAACTTCTTGTGGCAGCAAGCGTCAGCCTGACCTGATCATCGTTCCGGATATCTTTTTTTGTTTATGTTGAAATGTTTGAATCACTCGTACAAATCAATACATCTAGCTTTCAGTTCACAAGTTTGCGGATACAGAAACAATAAAATATTTTTGGAAAGCAATTTTATTGACGTAATCGTTCATGACCACTTCAATGTGTTCTCCACTAGACTCACAAGGTTAACGGCCGAAAAGTAAACCAACCCGGTGTTGTGCATCAAGCAAGTCAATCGAACGGTCGACACGGTCCGTTTCGCTGTATGTCACAAACGGGACACCAAGGTGATCATGTGACCCGACCCAGTCGCGAAATGGGTGTTTCCACTATTGATTCCGAAATGAGGCCGGAAATCCAACCAGTTCTAAATGACATGGTAAGAATGTTGACTCAGCCAATTGCCATCTTTGCGTATTATTAGTCACAAATCAAAAACATCGCTTGGTTTTTGTTTGTAACCATTGAGATGTTCAGTAATGATTTGTCACTATTTAGGACTCATCGGTATTCATTGCGGTGGACTTTGCTAATGGTGCACTTTACACTTGAAACGGGTTATTCTCTTGGTCATACTGAACAGTATGAGAGAGCCACAGTTTGCAATATCATCATCCTCGGATGCATTGAATTTGCTTTACAGTTGTTTTAAATAAACAGCACTGGCGTTAGTCCGATATACCGGCAAAAAGTAATTTTGCTGTGCCTAAATAGCATTTGGTAAAACGAAACTAACTGAAAAATGAACAAGCTAAATTGTGGATCATTTGTTAATTGTGATATCGTTCTATTTTACGTTACTGACTGCATAAGTCCCCCAGTGTGAACCATCGCAGTCTAGATCAACTAAGAAGCGAATGCTAATAGGGAACACGAAAACGGATGTAAATGTCCTAAATTTATACTTGACCAGGCTCTACACAACAACAACCGTTTTTGACCTGTCGGTGTGACACGGAATGCTTTAACCGAGGGAATTTAGTGAACACGACTTTCTTGATTGTGGTAGTGCGTCAATAGTTACACCGGTGGCACCTGATCTTAAAAGACTTGTTGAAGATTATTTTTAAATCCAAATACACATTCGTAATGTCTGCACATATTCACCCTAAAACAGCAAGCAATGAGTAATGCCCAGCCTTCTTGCTACCATATTAGCAAATTAAAATTGATCATGTACCCTAAGGACAGTCTGAGCCTAAAATAGCAAACAGACCAAAAATAGCTTGCATATGCTGAAATTCCATGGCGGAAACTACGTCACTTTCTCAGGATTTCCAGACAACTAATTTTGACTATTTCCAAGAAAATATTTTGAACATAAATGGGAAAAGTGAGAGCCAAATTTTGGAAACATTTCTTAGTCAAGGCGAATATCAACAGGGAAGCCATAAATCTTGGATGCACAATGTATCCAGGGTCAATTCGCTGTATCTCAACGAATGCAAACTTCAGTCATGGTAAATGGTTATATAGCCAATAAAAACAAAGAGACATGAATTGAAAAATGTGTGAACAGGTTCCAACATAAAGGGAGGGCAGAGGGGTAAATTGATTATCACCGAGCCAGTTCACAAAGGTCACCACCAGAGTTTTCTATTCCATTTAGGATAATAACACCAAACATACCGGTACCTTTCTGTGAGAAGTCTCCGCATAATACCCTCGTATTACTGCATCTCCAATATCTGCGAAAAAGACGAATTACCATTTTCTCCAGTTTGGTGGCAAAGTGAATGTTCAAACCACGCTGTCTAAATACTGAACAAGCGGAACTGTTGTATTATGGACATCTTGTGAATGCAGAGTAATTAATCATGTTCAGTGCTGGTAACTCTTTTTTGTTTAAGTTCTTACTGTATATGCTACGCTGTCCTCTTTTTGAAACAACTGTTACAGTGTATGTTAAAGCCAGTGGAAGATGATCTCAGTATCGGAGCACATAAATATTATGACGTTAGTCAACTTTTTGTGTGTGGATACCAATGCTTTACTGCAGCCAACTTCGTCCTCACTAAGTGTAATGCACTAAATCCAAAAAAACAAATCATCAATAGTTTAACTAGAACTGTTTTGTGAATTTAGAAAATAGTCTCTTTCTTTTGTATCAGCACGTACACATGACTTCGTATACACATGTACATGACTTCAGAGGAATCTGTATCCACTTTGCGTATTTAAAAAAAAATAGTCAGGCGGGGAAAATAAGACATCAGGACCCTCGATTTATTATATTTCTGATCTCAGTCTCTTTTTTATTGTTCATTGAAAGAACTGGTGATGAACGATGCCTAAACTGATCTGAAACTGTTGTACGACTGGCTGTTTCCCTCATCTACAGTGTCCATTAAGTAGAAAACCGTTTGATGGATCGGAGTCACAAGTCTGTTGCTCAATTTCCAGTATTATATTTGCGCAGTCAGATTACTCGAGGCTATTTGCTTTTCGTTAAAATCACATGATCTGAATCGCACCCAGATCAATTCTCTTCTCGGTAATACTTTCTAACTCGGTAAAAGATCCAAAGTCAAAACTTAGGAATGTCTCAAGCCACCGCGCTGAGGGACAACATAAGAATCTTGCCGTTAATATCCCAAACGAATAAAGTGAGAGATTGTGAGATGAACGAAAACTCTACCTCTGTCGTAATCCATGAATATTACCTGTTGACAAATCAACGCGAAGCAAGTTCAGTGGTCTGTTCAGTATTTGAAAGCTTACAGTTTGTTACGATGAAATCACAATCTAAACTGTGGTGAGACCGCAAACCAGTGCGATTCACACTGCAGCTGGTGTCTGTTCATGCTCATTGGGCAGCATGTGACTGGTCAGCCGTTGTGTCGCCTTCGCACGCGTCATTCAATCAAGGGTTTTTATCGTCTTGCCTTGTGAAACCGTTCCTCAAAGAAATATCTATACACTCTTCTCTTCTGGAGACACGAGTCCTTTTTCTGACTGGGGTAATCAAGCAGGGTTGAACGTCAACATCTAATCACGTGGCAAAACCAGTTGGTTTATCCAGTCGTCCCCCGGGGGTTGACCGGTATGCCATACATGTTTATGCTTTGTGATTCAGTACGATTCGTACCGGGTGGTGAAATCCACTCTTATTCATCTTAATTACAGAATTATCCAGATATTGGAGTTGAGTCAATCCGATACAAAATTGAAAAACTGACCAACTTCATTGTTCGCATGCGGAAGCGGATTGAGTAAGTAAGATTGTTATCTGTAATGCGTTTCCAAAACTATATGGGATTGAGACCAATAATTTATAGACTGTTTGTAATTGTGGTTCTCAACTAATGTGAGAATCTTCAACTCCGTTTCTCATTTCACCTCCGACATTGCTGACTTGCTTCATGTTTGGCTATCTTCCTTGAACATACACTTTCATGTATAATGCTTGACAATGGTCCGGAAATTAGTGATCTGCAAATGTGACTGAAACAGCCAACGAGATGAGGTAGAGACCACAACTGTTTTCGTCGATCGCTCCTTTTTACTCAAAGTCCAAGGTCATTTCAGCCTAATTCTCATTAGCCTAATCAGTTTTTGCCCGTGAATCATTGAACAATAAAACTCCAAGTATTGTTTCCTTGGACTACGGTTTGAGTGATAAAACATCATTTTAACTTTTTTCCTGATAAGGTAATAACCGCTAAAAATACGTGTATAGGTATTGTTGAAACTGACGCACATTTTGTACTCGTGCGCGACAGTATTATTGCAGAACTAATTAATTTTATGTGCGTGCTAGCTAGCCGGTAGTGATGAGGACTTAGAAAAAAGCTTTTATGGTCTGCTTACTTGTGCTGATTAGCTTTACTCAAAATGCAAGGGAAATAACATTTTTGCCACTACACGTGGGCCTCAATCATGACGGAATATGAGCCTCTGAGGGAAAATGGAACAACATTATTTTTCACTGAAATAACCCAATCAATATTCAGAGCTTAATTTTCACATACGATGTTTGACATTTTGTCTTCCTTTATTATTCAGAATTTTTCGCAGTCTCATCTACATACGGTCCACCATGTTCACGATAAAATAATTCGTTATCTGATTCGTCATCGCAATTTGCTCTTTTGATTCCAATGTCCAGTGTGCGAGTAACCCCTTTGACCACTCTCTTTAGAACTGCGAAGTATTTACGGTTACGTCTAAATCTGCTCGATTAGAGGGTAATTGTGTGAACGGGACCTCAAAGTTGTGCATAGATTTACAGGTCTTGCAGTGAGTAACTAACAACTCGCCCTGCATGGTTTCGTATGCAAACCTGTCATCAGAAAAGCATGAAGCGTTATCCTGAAAAACTATTGCCTACCCAGATGACCTTGTTTCGTTGAATTCGAGGACTTTTTCAACCATAGCAGTGGAGATTTCCCCCAGCATTTCAGGCTTCTCTACTTAAAGTCTACAAACAAAGCTGAATGTGTTTAATTCCGATTCGAATCAATAATGGTGGTTGGTATGACATATCATCAATCGGGAGGATAATTTTCGGAGGGTAATATCTACACCAAATGACATTCTCATGAGCCTTCTACAGCACATCATACACCAAACACTCATGTGAGAAACATACGCGTCACCAAAATGACAGGCCTCTTGATTCGCATCTCCTGATGAAACCAACAGGCACCTCTTCCGTTGGGCTTGCAGCTCAGCCTTCATATAACGTGATACTAGACACATTAAAAATTGCCGGTGCCTTATGTCCAACAGCGAGAGAGGGACCTGGAAATATTCCCGCGCTGAATTAAGGCCAGGGATTTCCGACAGATTTTTCATCGTAATTCACACAAGATCGTCCCATTCACCCGATTTTCTGGGTCTCCTACCTCTGAAATGTGTACTTGAGGTGGTTTTTCCGTAATTTATCCAACAGTTGGTGCTCCTATTCTCGGAAAAAACACTGGGAAAGTACAACAGAAAAGATTTAGAATTATCAGCCTCTGCAATTCCCTTTTGATGGTCTTTATGGTCGTGCCGAGAAAATCCATTTTTTATTGAATCTTTACATCGCTATCGCGTTAACAATATAAGCGAATAACGAGGCACACCCAAATGACCTTGAAGCCAGAGCTTATACAGATGCAAAGTGGAGTTTCTTTTTTCATTAAGTTTGGCTGTCACCGTTAGACAGCACTTTTAAACCATAAACATTTTGAAATCTCCAAATAATTAAATAATTTCTCTTAACCTCATGGTATAGGCAAAACCGCTAAAAATATACTGGCCCAATAAACGGCTTCTACCAAAATATTCGAATAGTAAACAAAATTAAATATAGCTTAGGATAATTTATATGGCCCTGTTGATCAGTTTATTAAGGTTTTCATGTCTTGTTATCTGTTAGCTTAGTTTGTTCATGATGTTTTCCAAAGGCAATAAGGGTCACACACATTCAACTACCCACAGAGCAGCAAAAAACGAACTTAAATGAGAGAAAACCTTGAATGAATGAAGATTGTTATATATATATATATATATATATATATATATATATATATATATATATATATATATATCACATCTGTCTGGTTTCAGACTGTGTGCCAAACAAAAGATGGTACAATCGGGGGGGGGGGGGTGGATAGTCCGGGTCCATGACTTATTTGTGGGCGCGACACCGCCAGGCCGCCCAAGCCAAAGCAGGTGGTTATCTTAGGGATCCACAACCGGAGCCTTTAGCTATCCGAAGCTTAACCCGCAAGGCAGCGAGACGAAACGTGGGGTCCGTAACCCACCGGAAGACGGTGACTGATTGCTCGGTTCACTCCCCCTTCGGATGAGGCCAAACATCTTCGGTACCTAGTATACCTCTCCGGCAGAGACGCCGATGAGCATGCCCTTGTATGCTTCATACTCCACCCGTGGTTGGTTTGGATTCAGGGTTTAGCCATCTCCCCTAGACTGATTATTAGTCAGCCAACCCATCACGACGAGACTGCACTTTGGCGTGGCGTGATGGCTTGCGTGCTTCCATGATCCAAAGAGCTATTCAGGAAGACTTCCTTAAGCCAGAGATGCAATCATGCCTGACAGGTCAATGGGTAGAGGCCAGATGAAGTCCAGTCTCAGAACCAGTTGATGGGCAGTATCTGGTTATATTCATTATGCCCCTGAAGGGGACAATCCAGCGAAAAAACACCGAGAGAAACAGTTTACTGGTCAAAAAATCTCCACTAGATGGACATAGGAGTGGAGTACCTGGGGTTTCTATCGACGGTGGGAGAAGTCATCGCACTTCATTGGGCAACTATCGCTCTCCCGAGCTGGGCAGCCCCCAGCCCAAAGGATGCTGCTCCGTCCACGTTACGCTTTCTCTATGGGGTACATGGGGCTAAGGACTGAATCCGAGAAGCGGATCGATAAGAAAGCACCAATGACGACAAGACAGAATACGTGCAAGAATCAGATCTCACGTGACAGACTGGAAGAAGTTCCTTCACGGGTTCTTCGGTCAAGCTTCCGTGGTGGGTTAACGCCCCACTTCCTTGTGGGTCAGACTTTTGAGTGAAAGGCTCCGGTTAGGGATACCAAAGCAAAGCCCCTTCTGCGGTGTGGGCAGCCGCGAAGTATGATTTGCCCAGAAGCCTCCAGTATCTTCCCTGTAAAGGGCCCTACCGATTCTCCCCCGCCCTTTAATTTAAGGTCGATGTAAAACGCCACGGGTAATTGTGGCTCTGAAGAAAGCAGTACTTCAGGAGTTGGGCATAAATCAGATGTACTTCTTAAGCCTAAATGTTCACTCCACTCAGCTGCCTTTGACGCCCGCACACTATGTCAAACAGAGCAACAAGCAGTCCCCGCTAGAACTCCTGACACTCTTAAAATAAATGTATGCTGTGTCTTCGAAACACGCATACATGACCCAACTTCTGTGATAACGCTTCCCGCCCCGGATACAACCTCAGTCTCTTACTTCACTCTTCGCTTGTCGGGTGATTCGGTGTCAAGAACTCGTGGTCAGGCTGGCTTTGGGATTGCTTTGAGCATGAAAGCTGACCTTGCACTGCTAAACTGGATTCCAGTCAGTAGTCGTCTGTGTGCAGTTTGGTTGAACGGTTCTGTTCGTGTCAACAACAATAAACTGAAGCGCCGATGTTTGTTTGTCTTGTCTGTATATGTGCCGACTGACGGCAGCTCCTCTGAGGCCAAGGACGAATTCTACCAGGATTTGTCTCAGCTACTTCGAAGTGTGCGCCCAACGGACGTGGTGGTCATTGCTGGGGATTTCAACACCCAAATTTGCCGTTTGGGAGATTCCGAAGGGCGCATCGGAGGCCCTTTTGCTATCCCGGACGATCGTACCAATAAAGGCGATCGTCCCATTCAGCTGTGTTCTGACCACAGATTGTTTCTGGCAAGTACGAACTCTTGGAATAAGAAGCGACATAGACTCACATGGTGTTCTCCTTCGTCTTCATTACGTTGGATTCAGAGTGAACATATTCTGATTGGTCATCGCTGGCGTGGATCAATTGAGGATTGTCGTTCATTTTAGTCTACACCTGTGGATTCAGATCAGTCTTGGTACGTGCTCGCATCTGTTTACGTCTGTTTCGTGGTCGCACCGAAGCAAATTCCACGCGTCTTGTGCAGTTGCTTTTAGACGATAACCAACGGCACAGTTTCCAGACGCAGCTGTCTACGCAGCCACTGATGCAGCGACATGTTCAGAGCCCAGGTGAACGTTGGAAATAGATCAAGGAAGCCTTTTACGCCGCATCTAATGTCACACCGGACCCTGGCTCAAGTCAGTCTCACAAACGATGGATATCTTTGATATCAGTTGCTCTGTTGGATGCTCGCAGATCCGTCCCTCCGAATGCCACATTCAATGGAATGCGTAAATTCCTGAGGCGCCAACTGACTAGGAGTCCGAGAAGTGATCGTGAGCAGTGATTGACTGCGAATTGCAGTGAAACGGAGAAGGTTGACTCTATGGGAATAGTCGCAACCCTTTTCGTTCGATTAGAGATATCGGTCCACGGAAGCTCAGAGTAAGTGAGTTAATCAAGGAATCGGACGGCTCAGTGAGTGGCCCTCCAGGACATCGTCCGGGTCGTTAGGCGGAGCATACCAGCCAGAGAAAAGATGGAGGTTGATATCACCCGTTCATCAGAAACCGAGGGTAAACGGGAGATAGGTTATTTGAAAAGGTACAAAACTGGTGATCCGGATGGGTTGTCTCGATCGTTTTTCAAGAACGGAGGCGAAGCTTTGGTTTCGGACTCAACAAAACTCCTCCGGATTATTTGGGATAGTGATCCGATTCCCGGGGGAATTTTGTGAATCACTGATGGTGCCGATTTACAAGAAAGGTGACAAATCCTCTTGTGAAAGCCACAATAAAATTAGCTTGGTAAGTACCGCGTCTAAACTGCTAAACTGCTTGCGAAATGTATATGCGTAAGAATAAAGCTGGTTTCAGACATGGTCGGGGTTGTATCGACCACATCTTCACTATTTGGCAAACCTTAGAGCAAGGACACATCTTCCGTAGGCCCACAATCTGTGTCTTTCTTGATCTGAAAGCGGCGTTCGGCTAAGTCGACCGCACAGTTCTTCGGCGCTGCCTCTCATTGAGGGGTGTGTCAGAGAAGTTTATTTCTCTTTTCCAGTGCCTGTATGCGAACAGCCGAAGCTGAGTTCGTGCTTAAGGCGATCTTTCACCGGAGTTCACCACGGAAAGTGGTGTTCATCAGGGTTGTCCTCTTTCACCCTTCCTCTTCAATTTTGTGATTGAATTGATTCTTGAGATAGCCATATCGTCGTGTGGGAATAGCGGTTTCGATCTTTGCTCAGAAAGTAAACTGTCTGACTTGGAATACGTGGACGATATTGTTCTTCCGAGACTTGAAAGTTCCCTTAGATATGGTAGAATTTTATTGTTCAATAACAGCGTAGTCGAAATCGTTGGTAGGTTGTCGCCGTTTCGGTCACGACGGGTAACCTTTTTCAAGACTGGTTTTATAACGGAATGAAACTGGAATGATAGCTTAGAGCAATTGGGTTTTAGTCACAGTGTGTTCATGTGTTAGTCTGTGTGTTTGTGACGTTGTCTTAATGTAAGGGTGGGGGTTGAATCTCCGTCCACACTATGTGTCCGTGATAGTGGGGTCATTTGAGGTCAACAAGGTGTTATGACCCGTTTTGGTGTTCATCCATCCGCGTTGTAAGTGCCTTCCATATGCTTGAAATCTCTGCCCCATCGTTGCGGTTGATACACGACTGGTGGGCGTTAATTGCCAGAGCCTCCGCGTAGAGACGTTCGGTGTACGTACCGAACACACGTTGGAGGATTCTGATGTTTTCGCAGTCGATGGTGTGGTTTTCGGATGTGGCGTGAAGTGCAACTGCAGAGTCGCGTTCTAACTTTCTTGAAGCCATTTGATCCCCCGGTCTGCATTTTTCTTTACTTTTGTTTTCTGCGATTCTGGTTCTGACCTGTCTACATGTTTGTCCAATGTACTGAGCGGGGCATTCTGTGCAGTTGATCGTGTGAACACAATTGTTCTGTTCGTGTATGTGTTGAGAGTTTTTGGTTCTCGTGAGATGATGTCGCAACGTGTTATCTATTCGGAAGAAAATGCGGCCACATCGGAGGCAATCAGGAAAGTATTCGGTGCGTATGGTGTTCGCGTTTGGCTTTTGTCAACCTCCGTCATCTGTGGCGTCGGCGTGACATCCGGTTGTCTGTTAAGGGTAGAGTGTACCATGCGGCGGGTAGGTCCGTATCTTTATACAACTCATCACCATGGTCTTTAGGGGTAGAAAGTAGGCGAAGACTGTCGGTGTTCGAACATCGATGTCTCTGTAGCATTGCCCGAATATGGTGGGAACACAGTATCAGCAATGCTGAGGTTAGGCGTAAGGTGTTGGTAACCAGAGGTCAGTCTCTGGATCAGATACTGAATCTAAACAGGTTAAGGTGGTTGGGACATGTGTCACGCGTGCAAAACCCGTTTCAACATACGAATACACGCAACGGAATGTTGTACACCCTAAAGTATAACTGGCCCACTTTGGTCGTTGACTGAGAATGCTCCCCAAATCATCACCGAACTCTTTTGGTTATCTTTGACTGAATAGTATTCTTCTTTTCGGATGTCATGCCAGTTATAATTCCATTCATGTAATCCATTCAAGTTATTTTTTTCGTCAATAAAACATCATCCCAATTCTCTGTCGATGGGATATGCGTTTCAGTCCATGATAAAGGATTTCTTTAGGCAACGATGCGAGAGCAATGTTTTTTTATTTTCTGTAGTTCATCGGCGGCACGGCTTTGAGCGTTCCTTGTACCGTTCGTTTCAGAACACTGACTCCTATCAAATCTTTCAACGTCAACATCGAATATGTGTTACTGGAGGCTATATGAACTATTCTGCCTTCATCCTACTTTGTCAGTTTTTTTTGGACGATTCATTCACTTTTTAGGAACATACTGCTCGTTTCATTCCAGGTACCATCATGTGACGTTTCTCGATCTCCAACGTTTCCTGACGACTTCATGCGAAATGAATCCCATTTGGAAGGGGCAGATATTTCACCTTTCTCAAAATCGGTTGGTTTATTTCCGTGTAGCACTGCGCAGACGAAATTCGGCGTGAGGTCTTTGAGATTTATACGCTCAACCAACGCGAATTAAAGTGACCAAGGTCACCATGGTGCATCACGTAATCCGGTGCATAAGAATCACGTGATTCCAGTTCTCACGGGCATCCTAGTCACCAAATCCACGTACCAAACTAACCATGTAGCAGCCCGGCTCAGTAATTCCTGTGGTTCTGCGAAACGTTCCATTGGGTAGCCCACCGGGATTGCAGTCTGGTACTTTTGTCACCCTCGTTTTCTGCTCCAGTTAGCGCATACTACATAGTTTCGTTTTGAATTTCGGTATGCCGTATAGTATTGTGCATTCAGTCATTCTGACCACATATGGTTTTCTTAGAGTGGACAATACCGGAAATATGTGGAAAAGAGAGAGAGAGAGGGGGGGGGGGGGTTCTATACATTTGTCGCGCAATGTATTTGCAGGCCATTTATTTCTGATCATATGATTACGTTGAATTTTATCAGCAAACTTAGATGGTATAAAGTGCGTGCAGGAAAACCATACCTCGTTCACCCTTCCCATGAGAAGCTCTGTTTTCATAACAATAACTGAAGTTGGTTCGTACAACTAGCCTATGTTTTTATCTCCCTTAGGATGAAAACCCAATGGGGCGCTACAACAGCAGCTGTTCTAGTTTCATATATAATGTGGCTGTGGCGCTGGATTCAAAAAATAAGCTTCCGTTAGCTTGAATCTAATAAGCTAACACCTATCTACCTGGAACTCGTTTATTTGTATCCTTTGCAAAAGACGTTTTTGCAACTTTTATCCTCCTTTCTTTCCCACTACATCGAGCGGATCTGTTACCTATTTATGAAAACGTTTGCGAACTCCTTCGTCGTCAGCTGATCCATATCTTCAAGTTCCTTTACTACAGCCCCCACCCTTCATCACTGTCTCTACTTGTATCCTTTTATGGCAGCCGACAGTGCTTTAGCTAAGCGCATGCTAAACTCTCGCTGGTTTTCTACTAATCGCAGTTAAAGAATGAGCACCGGAATGAGCCCTCATCTTATGGTATCTCTTCCTCTGATCCCTTCCTTGTGGCATTTTTCCAATTCTGGAAAATTGGCTTATGTATTTCCCATCCCCAGCAGGGTGATTCTTACAGCTCGCATGTTTATAATTTTGAAAGTCAGAATTTGTAATCACATAGCAACCTTACACGTAGTTAGGACGCAATGCTACATTCAGAGACCATCAATACGGATTCCGTTACCACAGATCTGTTGATGACCTTTATCATGCATGTGTCACGTCCGTTGTTGAATAGCAGGTTCTCATAGTGAGTCTCACTAGGTATCTTTGGTCATCGCCAAGACCTTTGACCGTATCTGGTCCAAATTGCCAGTGGAAAAGTAGGTACAATCGTCAAACCACTTTCAAGAAAATATCATTGCGCTAACAACAATTGATAATAGAGTAAATTACACAAATACAGTGTGACGCAGGTTCGTTGTGCTTCTATGAACACAGACTTGGAAACCGCCGCTATCTGCAGAACCGAAAAACGATTCATTTTTGATGCTTTCAGTAGTTGTTCTAAGTCTTCTTTTTTACGATAATGGACGTTGTCTTTCCCAACTCACAATCTCCATCAGAATTCTGTTTGTTTAACCTCTTCTGTGGTGATCCTGTAATTGTCCTCATCACCATCCGCCCTCAGAAAAATCACCACGCACACTCCAAGAAAAAATATGAACTCATCCCGCGCACGAAGTTCTTATACCACAGATCAACTCCTTACACTAAACACACACTCAAATGTGCTACGAATCAAAACATTCAGTCACGTGAGCGCCTCTTCCATCTTTTCTCTTCGAGTTTTTGCTCCAAATAAAGCCGTTCACGTTATTTATTCATCAGGCTCAACTCACCATTGAAAACCGAGGAATGACGGCAGCCCGAATGTGGTGTCGTCCACTCATGGGTTGGTCAGCGCGTACGTATTGTATTGCAGCGAATCACAACTACCCAGCAAACCAGTATTCGGAAAGTTTACCCGCGGTGAACAAGACGTTGACTAACCACCAGCTTCTCTCACGACGCTTTTTTGTCAAATATTTATCCAAGCTCGTTCTCTGTCATGAGAACAATAAACAGAATAATAAATGAAATAAGTAAGGCATAAAAGCGTCTGCCGATGTGCACTTATAGCACATGATCTCACTTAACATTTAAGTTCCAGATATGCTAAGTACTACTTCACTCAGTGGTGATATACTATTATTGATAATGATAATAATAACAATACTAGGTACAGAAAAGAATAAATATTTATCTCCACGAAGATCTACCTGTTAACCTGACTGTGAGCAGACACTCATATATCAGATAAACTCAGGCAGTTTATTTTAAATCCAAAACAATTTCCAGAATACCATTACAGTCCCCAACTCAGTTTACAAAGCGTACTACATTGGGTCATATCGCTATTTGCTGATTCGTGTTTGTGCGTAAATTCACCGGTGCCGTTTTTTGGTCGTGCAATGATGATCAGATGTATGATCACCACCGAATTGTGTACAGAATCCCTGTAAATTAAGCTGTATTTTCCACGCATTATCATTGTTTTATGTCCTTGTGTCACAATTAATCTGATAATATAATAATATAATATTGGTTTATTTCGGAAACGCCCGAAGCATGCCATGTGCATGATCTTGTTGATACAGGTGATGGAATGGACAGATATAATTCATGGAAATATGGAAACTCTCATGAAAATATTGGATAAAAAGGCTCAGAAGGGGGAATAAAGTAGGATGAAAATAGAATAAACGTATGCACACCATAGAGATTGTGTGGAGTTCAAATGAACTCAAGAGCGGATTTGAATGGATTTGAAAGTCAAGGTCAGATAGACTGAATGGCTAGTCCGGGTAATTACATATGGAGGCCGACTGGTAAACATAAGAAAGGCTGGAAATTGGTATAAGGAACTGCAGTAGCGAGGAACGATGGAGAAAAAAGTGAGGTGCACTGCAGTGGATTTGATATCAATGAAGCATTGGTACTTTGCAGTGGATTGTCGGCGGACAGGACACAAAACTCACCGTAAAACAGGCAGCGAGCAATGCAAGACGTAGAGGGATGATCAGATGACAAAAACGATTTAGAAGGATTGGATACGGTAGATGTGAGGCACAGATGTAGAGTTGATGGATGCCTATGATGACGGTCGTTGGGATGATAGCAAGAGAAATGGCCGGTGAGGAACTGCAAGATGCAGACCGCGTGCACATAGATATATATGCGTAAGTTTATATATACATATATATATATATATATATATATATATATATATATATAATGTATAGGTATAAGAGAAGCAGGAGCAATAACAATGGGGTCCTAGAAAGAAATTATCAGTCATTAGGGGGGGTAGGTAAGGTTAGATCAAATGGTTGTAGAATTAACTTTGGAATATCGTGGTGATATTTTATTTTAATTGCTGCAATGTAAGCCGAAAGCCTGCACAGGATTCCCAGTGAAATAAAATAAGCTAATTTGTCGCAAGCTAATTCGATTACTATTCAAAATCCCATGTAATGTAGCTCCGTTGCTAACCTCTTTTGGTCGACCAAAACCACTTTGATCTTGGCGCTGCCGGTTTCCTATCTTAGCAAAATGACTGCAGATCGATAGCCATTGAATGAGGCAGTATGCTAGACCATCCTACTCGGTTAACAAGGTTTGATTACGGCAACCTTTTCCGCTGCAACCGTAACAACAGGTCAGCTGAGGCCTGTCCTCTCGGCGGTTGCGAAGGCAACACATTTATTTGTCTCGACCACGTTCTGTGGAAAATATGGCTAACCGTGCTCATAGCTTGATGGCCATTTCTGGACATACCGTTAGGCTGTTGGTCCGTGTTCCTAGTCATTGCCCATAACGTATTGCTCCGACTGGTGTGGGCGAGCGATCCGTGAGGCTTAAACAATGCTGACAGGATTTATTTCTCATTCTATCGATCCGCGCCATCAATCGGCTGTCTTGTTTTTTGCGTATCATGGACTCAAGCCTTGGGCTTGGTACTGCACTTGTGCTGTCCCCTAATATGACCTTGCACTCTACCAAAGATGAGCCAACACATCCTCATACTAACCCCCTACTTATACTAATTCACTTTACTGTCATTCCATTCCCAACGTCAAAGCTACAACCGATTTCCCAACATTTGGAGGTTCTTGTCCCTTCACTTATGTATAATAACCGCAAAAGATTACAGTCTTCTGAGTCGACTTGTCTAATCGCATCCCTGCGGTTTATCCACGTTGGTCCCTTTAGGAGCACAATATCGTTCTTACTGTGTATCTCAGGCTTTTAGAACTCTGCCACAAAAACTATCCCTCTTTGCCACAGCAACAAAAAACAGCTAAAAATAAAACCGACCGACCCTCGTATTCCGACCTATCTAAAATTACTCCTCTTCGCACACAGATCCAACACACTGTCGTAGTCTCAAATGCTACAGTAAATCCACGTGACCATGGAGTTATTTACCCTCGACTCCATATCACGCTCATTCATTTTAAAAACGGCCTCTTTCATTTGTCAAAAATCCGCGAACGATCAGCGGAAAGTTTTCAGCTGTTGTGAAATTCTATATCCGTTGTAAAGATAAGTCTGAATCTGGTATAAGTAGCATGGTATTGTATCTGGATGACAGGATAAATTTCCCCTAGACACACAGGACTGACTTCGTGGTTCCTGCCACTCACCGGGTATGCGCATCTGATACTCTCCTGCACAATAATTCCTATACTTGAGCACTCCACAGTAGGTTCATCACCTTAATCTTTTTTGAATCGTTAGGTGAGTGCATGGACGAAGAGTACATCTTGGAATCACAAATTGGTTCTTCGAAAGTTGGGACTGTGTCCTTGTTCTGATTGCTGTCCTTATCTCACCAACGAAATATCTTCCGAAGAATCACATCGTGGTCCCATGAATCGAAATTACTAAATACACAAATAAATTTGTAATGGAAAATCTACATGCATTTTTCACACCAAAAAGTTCAACGCCGGTTCGATTCCGGCTCGTGGCGTTCGACTTTTCGATGTGAAGAATTCAAGTGGGTTTTCCATTACACAAGTTTCAGGCTCCTCGGGCCAACAGTACATTCTGTGAACATAAATATTACCTGACCCTACGAAACTGGTCATGTGTGTATGGTTGTGTTTCATTGGTAGGATTGCAGGTGGTTAAAAAGAACTTTGTAGTTTGATGGGCCTTATTCAGACTTGTTTTCCACAGACGATATATGAGTTAATGGGACCACGGATTATTTTATTCTTCTGCTTGTCGGCTGGCAGCCAGAGTCTCGGTAATGAGACGTATATATGTATTTCATGGGCAATGAATACTGAAAACACAACGAAACTACGCTGTTTGTGTCGGGACTGAGTGTTTCTCAGAACTAACCAATTTTGTAACAGACTATTTTGATTTTGTTCCCGTGAGACTATTATCTGCGGTCAAATGTACCGGGAGTGTGCACACCTCCTGGAAACTCGAATTCGCAATGGTACAACTAAAATTGGTAACATTAGTTAGATTTCTAATCCCTCTCAAGAATATTTACGTCACATTGGCTGCCAGAGAAGACGGTGAAAGGTAGAAATCTGCAATTTGAACTTTTAAGTGATTTTTCTAACCACAGGATGGTCGGATAAAGCTGTATACATAGATCGAATGGACCCTTAGTTGCATATAGACATCATAGGATCTGAGATTGAAGAAGTGTTGCATATTCGAACTCGTGTTTGAGTTAGCGTAATCAAAATCGATCTACCGCACGAAAGTTCATTTGAAGTTCGAAAGAAACGATAAGTGGTTGATCGGGTATATCCCAGTATTATTTGTCAATCGTCTATCTGCAATATCGTGATTAAATTGTTTTGCTGGGAACAGTCATTATTATTGACTTGTTATCAATCCTTAATGACCAAAACGCCGTTTACAATCTGCATACACTTCAGACGTGATTATGCCGAACAAGGTACTTGTTCGCCTGGTGATGATATGTTTGGTGATGAGGCAGTTGGTGCAACTGTTTCCGGACGGCCCACGGGGATGCACCCAGTTGTAGCTTCCAGTTTAAAGAACCTACGAATTCTCGAAGTAAACGCTCAAGGTGAGTCCATGAATCATGCTTGTTCCGGAATGGTTTCTCTTAAAAGGCACTATCGCAGAGTCAGTAAATCTGTCTAAAGATGTTCGTTCTTCATGATGAAAGCACCATTCATGCTCAGAACAAAACAGCAGAATGGAGAAATTATCGATAATCTATTCAGATCTTATGATTATACCATTTCTCGCATCATTTGAGAACGGGTGCTTGCGTTAGCATACTTCCAGATTTGAGTGATTATCGTTCACCTGTTCAAGTTACTGGTGACAGTCTACGGTAGTTTCTAAGCACCAGAATGCTTTTGGTTCCTTGATAAAGGCGTAAAGTTGAATGTTTTGGATTCTGGTTGTGAAGAAGAATTGGGATCAGCAGGACGATTTTCGAATCAAATATTCTGGGAAATCATCCCTCGAAAGTCCTCTGTTTGTCCATTTGTTAATTTGATGCAATATTTGATGATCATTTATTAGAAACACTAGCTCTGTTCCGTCAGAGAGGTGAGAGCAAGGCGAACATGTCGGATGATTTTATCCGTATATTGCAAACTTTAGGTACGACTCACGTGATACACCTGCTCAGGTATTAGTAAAATTACGTGAAATTGCTCACGGTACTGTCCATATTGTCATGCTCAATCGTTTAGAAATGGAGTGTTTGTGCTTATATATACGTTTAATGTTTCCGTATCATTATACAACTGTTTCCATCGGGAAACCTTTAGAATGTCAATTTGTTGCTGGGTGTCTAAAGAAAACCAAACTGTGTGATCCAGTATCCATTGCTAAGTACATCTGCGGGGTTTTCTCTAAAATATTTTCGTGATGCTTATCTTCTAAGTGGTTTTTATTTGTCAATAAGCCGACTGTTTATTCAAATTGAAAGATAATTGTGTTGTAGTATGCAAAATCTTTAGTACTGCCTGTTGTAACCCAATGAGTCACTTTTTTTATCTCTCAGAATTGCACTAAGTGAGAAGCAGGAAAGATTTTTCTGGTTGGTAATCTCGAAAAAGCTGGACGCGACTCAGAGCGTTTCCGTTTCACCAACTATCCAGTTCGCTGACTTCCGGCTATCTCATAAGATGATGCGTTACCAACTTCTTTAAGCAAGTATATTTTTCAGCGGTAGCAAATGGCATTTGAAATGAACCGGTTAAAACAATTTCCACTCATTCGACCACTTTTCGCTCAGATAAAGTTGAAGATACTGACGTTTACATGTATATCAGTTGTGGGATTCAGATTAAAGCATGGTCAGAAGCTGTCTTTTCGAGAAAGGCTGTACGCAGTGAATTGATTCGTCTATAAACGCATACCCAGTGAAGTGCTCACTTTGTTTTCATCAACTGGTGATCGAGTCCAACAAGGAGATCAGTCGCACGTAGGAACTATTTCTCTGTGATTAAGAAATCGTGCTAGCATAGAATCTATTGAGTACATTTCTTTTGCGCCACTGCATCAGTTGCCTGTTCGACTTATTGACACCAGAATTTGGGACTGATTCATCAACTGTACTAAATGGAGAACAACCAGATCCAAGCTAGCTGACAGATCAAAGCTAGGGATCCATCGTTGCCTTCACTGAAATTAATAAAATACTATTATTGGCCTCGCGGAAACAGTTGTACACCTCAAGAATAAAAGTAATCGATTCTAGCAGGGCAAGAAGAATTATATGGATAGAATCGATATTAGCCATCAATCCTGCGTGCTCCTCAACACAGCCCAGCCTGATAGAAACATAGTGAAAACAGATATATTGCAAAACGTTAGCGTGGTGAGTAAAAGACATGATGTGACACTTTGGCGTTTAACGAATTTGTCGGGCCACTCTTGCTTAGTTCTCCGCTGCTCCAGTTAAAAATTTTGGTGGACAACGTTGAACTAATTTCAGCCATTATACATATGCAGCTTGAATATTTCCAGCGGTTTTTCCAGGATTGGTATGTTCGGGTGCATAAATTTCGTTGTTTTTTCATATTCCATTTATTAACTGATAATTGAATCTGACAACTTTGAACGTTTTAGAAATCTTCAGTTTGCTTTATCCAACTGAAGTCGATTTGTGGGAGCCAGCTCGCGCTTGTCTTACCGGTGATATTGGAGATGAGAAGCAATTTCACGAAGCCCGAAGCCAATTAACTGAACACATTGTCTGCGCCTTGCAGAAGATCGATGAGGGACTACCTTTTTCGACGACCCCAACTCAGTGCGAGACGCCAGAAGATAAAACACCAAAAGCCGCGATAGACCTCAATCCAAAGACCGCACCGTCTGACGCGGTCGATCTAGCAGAAAGTATCACAGACCAAGTCTAGTCATTTGTTCCAGTGCTCAGAGTTAAACACACCATGCATACAGATAATGCGCAAGCTGTTGATGATAAGTCCGAATGTGTGGGTGTAATCCCCCAATGTTGATGCCTCACACACGGGAAGGCATACAAGCTCCGCTCTTTCGCGTCTACTTCTTCCCATCTGTGTACTCATTCCACACAAGATAGCCCCTTTACGCACGCACATACATACATACATACATACATACATACATACATATACACACACACACAAACAAACAAACAGACAAATCTACGACAACTCAATTCACATTGTAATATCTCATTTCGTACAACGTCTTTCTTGTGATTACTAAACCCCAAAGTGCCTGTGTCAACTGCGTATCTGTTATTTTAGATGAAACCGACATTCGTTCACCCGGGCTCACAAAACAGATATGCGAAATCAAACACATATATATATATATATATATATATATATATATATATATATATATATATATAAATGCATACGTGCATGCATGCGTATACATACATACATACATACATACATACATACATACACACATACATACATACGTACATACATACACACATACATACATATACATACATAAACACTCACGTACATACGCACATACAAATGGAACTGCATATACAAACGCAAGCAGCCAGTTTGGCGCGTTGGGTTACAAGTTTTAGGACTGTTTATACGCGTTAGTGTCTTCCATATGACTGTACCCTCACTCCGTGAAAGAACATCCGGAGTGGTTGCAGTTGGCCTATTTTTCCAACGTTGTCTCAGCTACAACGATGATATAAAAAATTAGAAAGTTGCGTTTCAATCTTTTGACCTATTTACTTCTCAATTCCTAACTTGCACGATGGGCTATCTCCGGTTACAGAGTAACCATATTGTTAATGATTACATGGGCTGTGGTTAATAGAGTTAGACAAATCCAGAGTACGTAGTGGGTTTTAGCAGGTTCATAGTGTTGAAATACCAGAGAGTAAGTTTGACGGTTGCATGGAAATGAATAACCCTGTTAAATTCACCAATCGATGTCTAGATACGTAAGTACCAAACATCTCAACTCAGTCTTGGGCAGATATCACTTATCAACTTCATTTAAGCTAGAGACGCTGTCCAAACAGTCTAGTGACTAACCACGAAGTGAACTTTCGTGACCAGTTGGTTAAGTTCTTGGTGTTTGGCCCGTGTAAATGGCCAACAAGATTTATTAGATCCGTCAAAGTGGCTCGCCTTATCTGGGTGCACCAACTAGCCCAGAGCTGTCTAAAACTCGTATCGATCCTGTCAGTTTTTGGTTAGTCATTGGTCAATGGGGTGCGGCAACCACGACGTGTGCAAAGTCGCTTGCTTCGTTTGGTTTCCATAACTGACCATTGATTCACTAAAAAGCTTTCCGTTACGACAAGTCTGTGACCAACTGGTGGTCAGTTTGTACTGCTTGGGTCCCTTGGTGGACAACTGCTCGAAACACTGGATCAGCAGATAGTTCATTGGGATCTTCACTGCAGTGTATCATCTGAGGACCGCAAAAATAATGGAACTATGACAGGGAATCAGTTTTTCGAAAATGGTTTCTATTTGGTGACCATTAGGTTAAATTTAAATCTGAGCTATTAGTAACGATAAAAAGTTAGTATTTACCGTCAGAAACGACCAAACTAACTCATACTCTACTTCACTTCCAATTTTGATTGCGTGACATTTAAGATTAACTCATTCTGTAATACGTTACTGTATTCTCATTTTTGGACTGCGGTGTTGTACATATTACATCCTGATTGCTTTGGGTTTTATGGAATATTGTGTAATGGTTTGGGTTTATTCTTCTCGTGGGTTCTGCGAGATGTCCAGTCAAATCGGTTCATAAAACACTAAGATTTGTCCTGACTGATGTTGCTACCCTACCGCAGTGGTTGGGTTTGCGTGCTACGATGACCCAGAGGGCTAAGCCGATTGGAACATAAAGCGCTTCTTCAGGGTCACCCATATCGGACATGCAAAGGGCTGGTAGCCAGACAAAGGCAACGTGGCGTTGTTAGAGGGCGTGATGGGCTTTTTAGATTGGCAGATAATTCTCCGCATGAAATCCATAGAAGCCCATGGACAGCAGTGTGATCTGCGCGAATGTGGCTCACCACTAAATAAGACCATTACCTCTTA
This sequence comes from Fasciola hepatica, assembly GCA_948099385.1. Classification (NCBI taxonomy): domain Eukaryota; kingdom Metazoa; phylum Platyhelminthes; class Trematoda; order Plagiorchiida; family Fasciolidae; genus Fasciola; species Fasciola hepatica. Next base: position 2,911,900 of record CANUEZ040000047.1, read on the forward strand.
CCTGTTAATCTGCTATCATGTGTAAGAATCCCTAGGGCACGTTAGGCATCCTTGACTGGTTGACCGCCGTCCAAAAAATGTATGAATCGCTCGTCCAGTCACTGGCTCCTAACACACAAACTACCTGTTGCCCAACGGGTAGTAGTTGGCTGTGCATGGGCTACCTTAAACAAAAAGCCGAGTAACGCTGTGAGTGTCACTTCGTACATAGTTCCCAACATCCTTCATGAACAGTTTCTCTACACTCTATGCTCATGGGCAGGTGCTATTCGGTACATCCATGAAGGCGGCTCATTCTCTCGCAGAGGCTAGCCGCATAAAAGTGAATAATAAGTGCCGTATCCCGAATTCAGTCTGTAGAAGGAAGGCACGAGTGTACGGATTAACGTGTATTCAGCTGCAGCGTATGGCAAACACAAGTCCAGGCAAGGAAGTGAAAACCCAAACATGTATGCAAGTGCGTGACTCAGCGATGGATGTAGTCGAAAGTGTATGACAACTGTACAATCGCATTATGTTGCGGAAGGTCATGTGACAATCTGATCGGTCAGTACTGTCCGGGACGAAGCACGACAAACGTCAACTGTGTACGTGCGTGTGCGACTGCAACTGTGCGTCCGTGATTGCACGGGATTCACATCAAGCGTGCGAGTGTGTGAGCGCATGACTGTTCAAAACGAACGCAACAGTAAGTGCATGAGTTGTGTGCCCATATTAGTCTCAGCAAAAACGACAGTCAAACAGCCAAAATGAGTGCGACGCAATATCCGTCGTGAAGATTATCGGTGAATGTTCAGTGCAACTTACAAGTACATAAAGACAAAATAATAACCCGGAGGAACGAGTGGTAGCCCTAACTACTAACTTCAAGTATTCCTCTCGAGTTAATTGGAAAACCCCAAGTATTGGTGAGATTATGTGACGAATATTGATTAACTGCCTTAAGGAGAGTGACAGGAATTTGCCCCTTTCGAGGATCTCTCACCGCTGCTCGAGATCTTAACATAGCCTGCGTACACTACAACCGTCACCGGTATGCCACTAGAGGGATCACCAGATCGGTCAGCTGTGCAACATCCCATCCGATAGTACGCTGAAAGGCACCTACAAGTCAGTGAGTGGAAATTCGTATATGGCACTTGCTAACGCTTCGGCTCAACTTTGTGCATTAACAGTCTCCAACAAATCCAGTGCCCAGCATCACAGGGTTAAATGAACCACTATTTTGTTCTGATACGGACACTGCATTCACTTGTAGCAACCACTAACTCTGTTTCAACCCTTTAGGTAAACTTTGTTTTATCACTCCAAAGCAAGGTTTTCCTAGTTCAGCATCGTTGCTCTTGTGGGTCCTTCCTGGCCGCCTTGTGTTCTGCAGTCTTCGTCTTCCGATTGCCATAGAAGCATTATGGGCTTGGCAGTTTTGGTCCTAAGTCATGTCCATATATCGTTCGCCAAGTTAATCTGACACGCGGAATGGATGAACCCGAGGAAGTTCCGGCATACAGGTGCTTTTTTGAATTTCCTTTTTGACTTCCGGGCATTTCTTGGTTTTAATTTTGTACTAATCATTTTTCCCCGGGATGCTTGGTGATATTTTTATGTTTAAATTGAGTATCATTTTTACATCGAGAATTACATTAACGTAAAACACTAGCGTTTTATTTTGCACGGAATTGCTTATATGAATGAGCCATCAGCCACGGTCGGTAAAAAATGTCGGAGACTTGGAACAGCCAGCTTTTTCTCAATACGCATGAGGATTCTCTGATTCAAATGATCAAACCCAGAATTTAAGCTGGTCAGGGCTGAAACAGAATTTCGCCTGACTCGCATAACTAGCCAGTCGATCACGTTTACACCGGTCTTGGCCCCGATAGTTAGATATATTGCACGCAAACCACCCAGAAATCATATCTGCGATATATTGTAGGATGCGGCGAGGCATGTACGCAGAAAATTCTAGTAACCAAAAGGTGTCTGAAATCATACAGGCCTACACAACCCATCTATTTCATGTGAAAATGGTGTTCAACCTCAAGATGGATGATTTGATGTTACGCGCGCTCTGGATACAAGCGCTTCTAAATGACGTTCAAACCAACTGTGATGCTTGTTCATAAAGTGGTCGTTCATTATCAAGCTCTCATACCACCACGTACAGGCGAGCTTGAACTGTATAAAACACAGAATCGATTCGTATTTCAAACCGCTTTGTGGTTTATTGTGAGAATTCCCTTTACCCGGCCAATCATACGTACTGAAATAACGCGCACCCGGACCTCGCGCACTGGGGGAACGATAAGAGCAGCATGAGTGTATTTTGCCACACTTGATTGGTACTAAATCGTTCAGATACAAAAAAGGTATGCACTTATTGGCAGATAACGTGTTGACCAATCAGAAAACGATTTCTTCGTATCTACACCACCCAACGGTCACAATCCGGCTTCACCCGATCGTCTGGATACTGGAACTGAAGCTGCAGCGCACTGGAGCACGTGTGAAGGCATCCGAATCACTACATTTATGCTAAATTCAGAAATGAAATAGCCGTTTCCATTCATTTCATGTGCAAGTATTGTCCCGCCTAGCTTCGAGGCAGTTCATTTAGCAATTTCAGCCATGTAATCTATGATCTCTAGATCTCACCTCATCTTTGTGAGAGGCTGAAGATCATTTCAAGCTCATTGAGTTGTAGTGCCTCTTTCGTGACGGCACTGCGGAGAAGCAATAACAGTTGTGTAGCTGAGTGTTTTGGACGATTTAACCTATTCTGCTATTAAAAACTGACGTTTGTAAAGAGGCCAGTTTTCAGGGAATACGAGCAAATCAAGAAATTAATGCCTGGTTATGTTCAGGATGATTTTCGAAATCGCAGGAAAAACCGAATTTCATCAGCTTCAGCGAGACATCTCACGAATATTTGAACATACATAGTTCAGCTGCATATGCAAGTTTTCCAGTTTATTTCGAACAACCAGCCTGGAAAAAGTTACCGATCGGCGAGATGCAAGCACCTCTTTTTCTCAGTTGAAGAAAAAGCTCTTCCTGTTGCCAAGACCTATAGCTCAGAACGTGTGTGATGTATAATAACGACATCAGGATGTGAATAACCTCACCGTAGCTACTCTTTCTGGCATGTTGTATGGTTCAACCAAGAAGTCACCTGACGTGCGGTAAACAGCTCTAAAATTCAGTATGGAGCAAAATATCCATTTACGTGTTAATTACTATTCGTGATTAGAGTTTGTCCTTCGTTATCTATTTAGTTACTCATTAGTAGTGAGTGTGTACATCGTGAACCTCGGACATTCGTATTGTATTTTCTGTGTTTCTAAATTATCATATAGGTTTAAAATGGAGTTTTACGATGCTTATTACATGAACAGGTCACGTATTTACCCACAACCTTGTTTCCCCAAAGTTCTACATTCCTACTGTTATATAATCTTTGAGTGCTGAGCGGAGGCTCGAACTCAGCCTTAGCGTTTCTGTCGCCGCACTCAACCTTTGGCCATCACACGTCAGCAGCATTACCAGACCTAGTCCCGGATTTATCCATTCATGTTGACGCTTGTTCTTGTTTGTCCCGCAGTTCTAACTTATTTGTACCTATTTATTAATAACTCTCTTTAGCGTTGCTACCACAGTCTAATCAACGCATTTGCAAATGGTCTATTGATTAGTGACGGTAAAAGTTTCCGGATTTACTGACTGTACCGCAACTGAACTGCGCTACAGTTTCGTTCAGCTGCCTGCTAAGTGGACTGTTGTTATTTTCTGCCCTGTTCAGATTTTCGGAGAGTTACTGTCAATTGTTCTTGATTTCTCACCTGGCTGTAAGTCTCTTTCTTACTGTATATTTATGCTTATTGTATTGTTTCGAACCACGAATTATCGATAAACACGGTTATTCGATTGGAATTTGTTCTACTGTCCGTAATCGTGTTCTGCCCACTACGTGCGTGTAGCTAGTGAGGCTAAGTTACTGCCAAATTCAGAGCCCTAGACATCGGGATAGTCGCAGTATTTCCGTATGCAGAACTTTGGTGAGCAATTGATTGAGGAAATGTGATTCTCAAGGAGAATTCCATAACTTATTCACCTGTCCCTTTAGTGAGTCGAAATGCCAGAAATGTTTCAAGCCGGGACATATTCAAACCGTGGGCAAACATTCAAACGCGTCTTTCCCAACCGGCGGTGATAAAACGGTATTTATGGTGCACTTCAAACTATAAAGTGGCGGTTTCGAGTTCTGCCGCCGGTTACTCTCCCTAATTGCCAGGCTCTAATTGGCACCGACCTCCTTCCTGGAATACTGTGCAATTATTATATAGTCAAATGAAGTAGAAGATAAAAGATGACGGAAAATCTAAATCTGAATCCAGCGAATACTTTTCAAAACTGCTGTCTCAGTGGCGGGTACAGCTCATTGACATATTGCTAGTTTTTTCCGTATAAGTGGGGTAACTGGGCATCGGTGGTTGGGTGACTAAGCGGACCTAATCGGAACTGTTTGGCATGTAATTTCTGTACAATATGCACTGACGTTTGATTTTTACTGCGCTGCCTTCATTCGGTTACGTGCGCTCTGCTGAACTCGAAAAACGAGGTTTCCGTAAACTTCAGCTTCTCCGCACTTTCAATTTTCGCTATCCTCAGCAACTTGGCTTGTTTTGCTCTCCTTCTTCCCTGGCTTTAGATCCGTGTCTTGGTCGTATCTTCGTTGTTTCGGTACCGCGACGCATGCAACGCACTCTCTCGCCTGTTTGTCGACTCGATTCTCCCCTTTATAGTTGGCTAAAAGGGATGTCCTTGGTAAATCCCTTAGAGGTGTAATATGGGAAACAAATTCGGGGGTCGCAAGCCGTATGTCTTCTATAATTTCAGCATGGTAGTCATAGGACGTACCTTTCCCATTTCTGATTCATATACTTCCCCTTAACTGATCATACTGGACATTCTTTAGACTGCACAGTCTGCCCGGCAATTCTAATGGCACATCATATTTGCTGAATTCCAGTTTTCATTACGGAAACAAATGTCAGTAGCCAAAATCAGGTAGCCAACTTGGATTTGGGGGAAATTAGATGCCGTGGACCCATCATTGGTCACATCTTGTTGATCTCAGATGACCCGGCCACCACTAATGCAACGGAGACCCATTCCATACGCCCACAGTACTTACATACACAAGTAAGCCCAAATGTACATACGCACGCGCCGTCTGACGCCTGTAGCTGGAAAACAGAAGTCCGATTCAGCAGGAGTTCGGTCTGTATTATGTGGCACCTTATTCAACGGTAATTTTGGGCTGAAATATGAAAGTACTTACCAGTCAGTTGAGTCCCGAGAAGTATGTTCAGAATCTTCGTCTATTATACTTACAGCTGTTCCTGAAATGCGGAGGAAGAGATATGGACGAAAGAAGTACGTCTGACAATGCCAACAGTTGAATACTGAGATGACAGAGAGCTCTGCTTACAGGGATTTCCGAGCCAGTGGTTCTAGATACTAATCCCAAGGTCATTCAAATGTAGACTGACTTCAATAAAGGTTACGAGTGGTGACTGAAGCGTCGACTGACTACCATCATTTCGGAAAACGCTGTGCTACCAAACAAGAAAAACACTCACATATAACATACAAACTAGAACAGAAATCTATTGGTTCATATTGGAAGTCTGGTATTTTTTGTGAATGGGACACGAAATGACCACATATATTTCCCCTTTTGCCTTGAGACTGTGAGGCTGTTGGTTTGAACCTTCGACGCAGTGTTGACGCGAGAAGATCTGAGTAATGCAACTGGCTCTTCATCTTTGGCGATGTCTTCCAGCTCATCTTGTTGGTCTTCGACTGGAGTTTGATGGGTTTCTGATCAACTTGTCTTCTAAGTGCATCCACTTACTCTCTAGTTACCACAATTCTCCATCCCATCTGTTGTGTGATGATGCGTGTATATGGTCGAAGTTGGTTACCACGAAAATAGAAAATGTCTGTCATGTACGATAAAGAGTCGGAAATTTTCCTTGTCCTAAGGGGAACCGCCGCAGGGTTTGACGAAGCCATTGCCATTTCCAATGTTTTACGGAGTTCGCAGGGACTTGGTTTGTGAGCAGATGCTGAGATGGTTTGCGCAACACTGGTCTCTCTAGCACTGAAGGTTCCTTGTTGATTGTGACTTTCAATAGCTACAGCTACTGAAAGACTGTTGTGTCATTCTTTAGCTTTTTGCATATGAACACTTATTAGGAGGTTTACACATTTCGCCCCATGACGGAGCGTCAGTGAGTATAGTTGGTAGTAGAATCACACATCTAATTGCTTTAAAATAGAAAATGGATGGATTGTAACACGAAATTAGAAATTTCACTATTACCGACTCGCTAATATCCCTTTTAACACAAATCACATTCACCAAGAAGATCAGGCCGACAACCGGTAACTCGATGTATTGAAGGTGCTATTCTCCTAGTTCAAAATCTGGGGTAAGTCTGACTAAAATACACTTGGGAATAATCTACTCTGCACTTCCCGTATTCCTAATGAAATTATTCCCAGCACCAGATAAAAAAGCAAGTCTTATGATTTATATATTCGCCATCACAACGGAGATGGATTTATGAAACTAGTGTGTACCAGCATCTATTTGAGTCTCAGTCAGATGGCACATCTTACCACAAGGCTGTCTTTCAATGGGATTCGACTCATCAAGAGCATGAGTTATAGCCTTAAAAAAATCCACAAGTAAAACCTCAATGTGACCAACTACATTGCATGCATCCGTTCCTAGCTTTGACGGTCATGCTGGCACGGGGCAGGCTTGTTATGTTTGTAACTGGGCTTGGTGGCAATGGCTTTGGAGCACCGCTTTGAATGGTTTTTAAATAGGATGACGCTGCTTTTTCTAGTGAATTATTTTATCTTATGGCGCTGCTTACAAATCCTGTGGGCCTCTGCGTATATGAAGTCTTTTGCTCTATCAGCTTGGGCTTTAATCTGATGATATTGATCTCGGCAGTCAGTCAATAAAGCAACTTTTCATTCAGATGACTACTGTAGGTACTTCGAGAGGCTTATTTATTTAACAGCAGAACGAATTATCGATACGCTGTTCTTTTACTCCGGTTCAGAGAATTAAAATTGTCACCTTCGTTTTGTGGGTGAGTTCAGGAATGCCGTATTAGAGGACACACTCACTCAACTTCTACGATAGCTTTCGTCAAGATCAACGAGAAAAGACTGCGGATTTCCAACCTCGTTTGTTCTTGCTGGGTCTGAGTACAAAGACAGCACGCTAGCTTGAGACGAAGAAGTGTGTCGGAGGCAGCGCTATTCGTTGCCGCGTGCGTGAAACTTACAGTCAAAACAGGGACAGAGGAGGTCTGATCCGCTGACCACTATACTAGGTCCTTCAGCATTTCACACAAATCACTTCATCCAGCAAAGACGAAAAAAGCTGATTAGTCTTGTTTTCGTCCTCTACGGACACCGCACTAAAGTTCAAATCGTTCAACGGGTTCATCAATCCAAGACCGATTGCTCTACAAATACAGATGCATAATGGGCTGCTTTCGCATGACATTGAAAAGAAAAACGATAATGATTTGGCACTTTGAGGGAACAGCTGACGCTTACGGAAGTAGTCACTCAACACAAAAATGAGTTCAGGGTCGACACCTGATCTGGAGAGAAATAAGATCAACTTTCTTCAGAAAACACACCTATGAGCGTCACTGTTGTCAAAGAAGTTTACCCTAATTGCTTCTTTCTTTTAATCAAGTGAAAATAGAGTCCAGTGCGTCATGATGAAAAGGGTATCAGAGGTGAACCGTGAGGATCGTTACACAAACTGGTCGGATCAGAAACATCGAGGAAAGAATTCACATGTTGGAGACCTAATTTTTCAAACATTTTCAAAGCGAGTGTGGTGCACGCAATGCGAAGGATCATGAATGAATTTTTCTCAGGAACAGGTGTGGTGGACGCTATTCTTGATCAGTCCGAAATAGTTATCTTGCAGGCAATAATGAAACTGTCGGCCCATTGTATCCTTGGAAAACCACGGTGAATTATGAAAATAAGAACGCGTGGCTGCCTGTGGTAACTGTTTCTAACCGGTAAATTGTACGCAATAAAACAGCTCGTACCCAGACTAGGAGCACTGGGACCTGACAAGACCAGAAGAACAACAGGAATTCGTTCTGTCATACTTTAGTCAGTACAAAAAGGCATGCAGCTATTGACGGATAACGAATTGATCAATCATAAATCTGTTCCGCTATGACTGCAAGATCTCACTGATGAGATGCTCAAAACGCAACTACGGCGTACTGGGTCGAGTGAGGGGGCATTCAAGTCACTACAATGCCGTACCAATGCACGTATTCGAGTTGGACATTCTCTCCATAGGTATTTTTTCAGGAACTTTGATGCTGATAGAAATTCTCCTCTAAGCACAGCGCAGCTGAAAACGTGGTAGATGATGTCGGACAAGACTTAGATGGCGGTGGATTGTTTTACTTTTCAGAACCCTTTTGCAGTCATCCATTTCAGGCAAGCAATCCAATTCCGTTAAGATTGAATTCGTGGTTAAGAATCAATGTGTTCCTTCACTATGAAGTTTAAAGATCAAAACATTCTGAATACATCGCACGTCACGGGAGCACAGAATTTCCTTGAAACTCTTGTTTCTTCAGCGGAAAAGGAAAAGCCGCCTTGTGACTTTTCCGCCTCTCGCATATCCTCTGGAGTTCTAGCCTAGAGCATCGGCAAATTGGACCTAATAAAACTAAACGCAGGTCTCAGGGTTCAATCATTCCAATAAATTACGACAAATGCTTGAACATGTCATTTAGCACATCAAAGAATGGCACGTCTTCCTTTAACGAATCAGCTACAAAACTAAGATATTACCGACAAAGGTTTCTTGGTTTACCGTTAAAAACAACCCATTCTTCTCTCATCATCACCAGCTTGCAAGCAAGTCCGTTTCGCGAGTCCTAGAATTAATTCGAAAGTCCTCCTCGAGTATCCCCAGGGATGATGTGCCCATGATTTCCGGCACGCACATTCGTCCTATTCTTCAGTACGGTAGCCAGATAGTACAATCTGGTCTTGTTCGAGATAGCGAAATCATAGAAGAGATCCAGAGGGCTTCCATCAAGGCATTGTGCGGCATTTTCCACCTAACCTATCTCTTCTACTTTTCACTCCTCAGTCTCTATCGCCTTGAACTAGAGAGAGTAAGAAGTTATCAGTTTTTGATGTTTCGGCTATTTGAATAAGGTCAAAAAGGTCGCTTCTTAGCTTGCCAGTCCTCTTCTCTTCTGAGCCAAAGCCTAAATGTTTTTAGACAAAGACCTCGCACTACACTCCGAACAAAATTGGTAACTACATTTTGAATACCTCGTGGTACGCCCTTCCGGAAAATATTGTCCTTTTGGAGAACAAAACAATTTTCAAGAAGAAGATAGACCTCTAGCTTCTTGTTCAGAAACAAAAAGAAAGGTAAATCACTATTTTTTCTGCATTACCATTCCTCTATACGCTAACAATTGTCACGCCCTCATTCCCATTATAGCACTGTCCATAGAGCGGCTCAGCTTGGTGTCGTGTACATTTTATTTGTGCTTGCAGCCCTCGCCGCCTATTACTCCCGATTCACCTTGATGACTCCTATAGACAAACGTGGATTTATCGAGAACCGAGTCAGTTGAGCTTAAAGCCTAGAAATCTTGTACTACTTCAAGAAGTGAAGTAGAGCTTGCTATTGCCTCATGCGCGAAACATATAGTCAAACAAGTCATAGACGGGAGTGATCGACTGGCTACTGTCGTGTAGCCTTTTTGGTGCTTGGATCGGTAAAACTGAATCCATTCTAATTTAATCACTGCCTACAGATCAGTGCCTACCCGATACCAGGATTAGACTTCACTCGCGCTCATTACACTTGACTGAATCTTTCTAACCAATCACGTTTTACCACATACTGGGTGGTCTTGTTTGGCCGTGCCGATTGCTTGTACAGACTCTGCCTGCTCAGATGCACTGCTAGCTTGCTTACGTGCGTAAGTGCTTTGCTTGTCTGCTAATACACGGTTCATAGATGGATTTCTTAAGTACTGCCTACTCCCTTAATGGACAATGCAGCAGAACCCTCTACCGTTTTCCAGTGATCTATCTCACGGGTGATATTTAGAAAAGAAGAAAACACACAAGAACTGGAAAACATTGGACTAGAGCTTCAAACTAGTGAGTTACTTCAAAAACTTCAACAAACTCCGAAAGGATCACCGGGTGACATATTTCTGCGGCGGTTTCAATTTCATGCACTTACGAAACACGGGAAGCAAGTCACCAGGCAAAGAGGTGGTTAAAACCCGTCCCTGTTCGACTTAATTACAAAGTGGTATGGAAGGGCCGTTAAGGATATTCACATAAAAAAGCCTCTCGGCAAGATGGGCCATAAATTCGGTAAAGTAACGCTAAGTCTAAATAGGCTCCGACGGAATAGTCGTTAGTTTGGTGCTACCCCAGAATCCAAGTGGATTAACTAAGGAGAACGATCGAGGAAATACAGTGGACCTTGAGCCACCCAAACCTTCCGCTGGGAGAACGCTGAGAGGCCACCAAGGAGGGACTGGCTCGACTTACTGAGGAGTTTGTCCCTCTGAGGGCTTTCAGCAGTCAAGATCGACTTCCAAGTTGAAAGTTCAGCTTTCACAAATCTCTAGACATACGTGGTGAACGATGGGTGTACAATTTGTACAAATTCCAACAAGCATGGAATAGCTATCAAATGGCAGGTAATGCAGTTTGGTGGTGTGGATGCACGTGGTTAATAAACTCCTCGTGGGATTTCACGTAATTTTTTTTACAGAAGCTAAGAAAAGTGCATCAAAACTTAACCCTCTCCTGCTGTCCAGTTATCTACCTTCCAGCTCACCTAAATATTCATATAAGATGAGAACATGATCCGGGAATACTTGAGCTTCAACCCGATACCCAAGAAATATTTTGACACAACTGATCCCATGCGAAACAGAGTAACAAAAATATTCTTTCGAGAGTATGTTGGTAACTTCGATTTGAGTCAATTTTTACGGCTGTTGACGCGTCCCAGTGGACTGCATTCAAAAAACCTCACTACATTTGGCTAGTTTCATTGGGAGTGGCCATTATTTCTTCATCTTCACTCTTTCATTGACTGCTTCAATTTGGCCGAGTCTTTACAAACTTTTTGGATAATTTTGTTCTTGGTCCTTCGGTAACATTGGTTCTGTTTCATTCTTGCTATCAGCCTGGGAACAAGCACAGCCAAGTATGATTTTTAAAGTCTTGATTTATTATTGTTCATTATTAAGATACCGCACAAAACATCATAAACTTTCCGTTTCTCAGTAGGTTTACCTCACTGAATTTAGTTAGTTGCGGGTTTGGAGGTTGCGGAAAGCAGTTCTTCGGTGAGAGTAAAGGCTGATATTCCGGTCTGCCGTACACTATTCGGCTTATGTGTCGTGGAGCATTTTTGCAGTCAATTTACGATACCACTTCGTTGGATATATCCAAACAATATATTGTTTGCGGATTCAAATTGGATCGAATATGAAATTCCTCCTGCGCTTTTGCATTCGTGACTGTGACCCCTTTCTGTTCCAACTCTTTCTTGCTGTTTTGGGTTTTTAGCTCATTGGTCTTCGATCTTCCGCCGCTACCGATGGAATTAGATAGTGAGGATAATTTCGATTGCGGATCAGCAGCCAAAATGGCAGCTACACCCCCCCCTCCGGTAGGCCTCCCGTTTCTGTTGTTGATAGTGATTTGTCAGATTTTCATCAGTAGGTGAAACTAGAACTGGAGGGTGCTCAATTAAGGGTGGAAGCCGCTGGGGCTATGAGTAGGGCAGCTAAAGCCAAACGAAGGGCGGCTGAGGCTGTTGGACAACATGGTGGTAAGAGTGTTACGGGGAAGCCATCAGTTAGAAAAAGGATAGATAGTAAAGTCCATACTCGATTATCCATCCTGGGTACCAACATTTCTGATACTAGTGGGGACCGCGGTGACGACGTTCATTATGTTGAGACCTCTGACACTCTGGGTGGGACAGAGGGACATAGGGGTGCCTGGAACTAAGCTAGAAACATAAGACGGGTAAGCTTATGGCATTCCTCGAGAGCATAGATAGGAGAGCAAATAATTTAGGCTAAGGGATGCAGGAGACATAAAGACATCCAATAACAGATCTTGGGGCACACGAAGAAGAAGTTTACACCGAGCTGAAACTACTTAAAAGGAACGAAGCAGCAGGACCAGATAGGGATTCATCCAGCCATCATTCAACCTGTGGCTGAGCCCTTAGGGTCTCCGGTGATGCGGCTGTACGAAACGACAGATACAGAGGGACACGCGCCATGGGACTAGAGGAAGGCAATTATGGTAGGAGTAAGTCACAAGAATCGTAATTTGGGCGACGGTTAGCCAATTCACACCTATTCCAAAACCAGGAAGATTTATTTGTAAAGTTCTACAGCCTTCATATAGCAATACTCCTTTAAGCTGTTAATATGAATCTGATCCCTAGCTGCACATCCATTCAACTACATTTCGATGGTATGTTTTGCTCTAAGGACTCCACAAGGCATCTGTGGCCCATAAAATTCCGTATCGTGAAACCTGTTGTCACGTGGTCCTTCGTTGCTGGGGTTTTCTATAGAGACGGGAAACCACTGGACGGGATGGAATACCCAACGGACTTGATTTTGGAATTAAAGCCCGTTATAAGTCATAGAATTTCTATTTCTGGAAGGCCTCCTAAAATAGACGTAAATCTGGAAGCTGTTTTGTGTGATGTTCTTGCCCGAGCTTTTATGAAGTAGATCAAAGGACAAAGGTTGCCGCAGATGTGACAAATGTGTTTGCCAAGGCATTTGCGTTGCGGGTCGTGTGATATTTCATCACGTTAGCAACGTGTTTCTCTGTGAGCTTATACCCTGTGCCTTTATTTTCCAGAGGCTGCGAAATCACACACTGCTTTCGCGAATCATTCGGATTCCGAATTCCGGTTTCACGTTCATCTGTGGCTGAACAACACGAGGTTCCCGGAAATTCATCAGGTCAAACCGTGATTGCCAAGTGAGATCTGTAGGTTTTCAGATTGCACCACGTCTCAAGTCAGGGGAGCCGGAGAGTGTAGTTTGAGCACGCAAAATTTACGACAAATTGTTTCAGTTACCATGTCGCCTTTTGATTTCGCAACACCTTCGGTTCGAGTAGTAAGAAGTAGTCTGAGATATTTTTGGGGGATTCGCCGTGAGAACTACTCTCTGGTCATTCAATTGGGTGTTATCCGTTTTTTATTGAAATAATGCAAACATGATAGCGCGAGAGCTCATTTAATCAGTGATCTAAATTTAGCACTAATAGTGTGAAAGCTAAGAGGAAGCCATGGAAAGGCATCCAAGGTAAAAGGGGTTCTGTCGCGATCGATGGACAAGTGTTTTTACGTGGCATTTAAGTGGCATTATTAGGTGGTATTTAGGTGATATTACCGGAGTTACTGAACACCTAAAAAACTCCTCTTTAGAAGTGGTAAAACATGTTTTTAACATGATTTGCCATGTTTTGTGCTAGCTGGGCAACTTCCCTGACACCTAGTCTTATTTCTTTCTGGATTTTCTACTTACTACATCATTATCTAAACTAAATATTTAACTGTACTCTATTCAGATGGTTTCAGTCATCCTAGGGCTCTCCTGTGTTTTTTCTCACATTATTTGATTGCTGTTCGTCAACGCGTCAGTTGGTTTTCGATTTTCCCTAATATTTTCCTATTCTCTTTCGTCATTTCTCACTAACCTCACCACATTTTTGCAAGAATATTCTCGCTTTCGGCCATGGTAAGGTTTTACCCACTGTATATGTTCACCTTTTTAGGTTCTTGCACGTTAACTAGTTGTCGCATTCCCTGGGCTCTTACTAATTATTTTCCTCATCCCAGGATTTCTTCTTCGACTGCCTGCAGTCAATCTCTTTGGATTCTGCACGACGATGACTCAGCTGTTTGTTGAATTTCCTCTTTTCTTACTAACCAGCTACTGTACAGTAGGAAGTCCTACTATTTTCTTATTTTCTGTAAACCTCAACATAGTCATACAAGTCTTCTATCGCGATACTTCGTTAGACCTTTGGGTCTCTTTTTACAGATTGCTCTAATTTTGTCTCATTGGGAATAATCAGACAACTGAAACAGGCCAAAGACCTGAACGTATTTTCTTTTTTTCAGTGACTCAGTTGGTTCTTGAGTTCCCTCAATTTCCATTCATCCTCCACTCTGTTCTATGCTTTTTGTCATTTCTAGAACCCCAAAAGTGATCCTGCTTGTATGTTTTACCCTCATTCTATCTAGTTCCAATCAGTAACGCTCGAATTTCTTCCCACAAACTACCCTCATTCTGTTTAGCTTACTTTTATCATTGATAGTTGGTTATTAAATTCCTTTTGTACCTTCTGGCTGGCCACCTATCCTGTTTCTTAATTTTCTATGAGTCCTAGAGTAATCTTATTCTCGTGTACAGATACACGCATCCACGTCCTTTCTGTCCCTGGCTGCACAAAATCCTCAGCTCGTGCATCTCCAGACTGCTTTTTAGTATCTTTTATTCTAGATGCGTACTTTCAAAGCTGACCGAATTTTATCGCCACGTGCCCATGGTGGTGCCTTACTATACCGTGGATATGACAGGGTTTTATCGATGCATTTCACCTCCCCCAATTCATCGGAAAGGATAAATACTGTCTCGTGAGAAATTTATCATTTCCGGATCCTCCAAGCAGTTTACCGTACTACACGCTCAGCACCATTACTTTACAGCATTTCAAACCAGTCTGTTTCGTTAGACTTAAAAACCAATCAGTACGCGAATTCATTCTTGAGTGGCTGACGCAAGTAGGGAAGTGTGACTATGATCCTCAATCGGAAGATCGACTGTGACATCGCTTGATAGCAGGAATCAACCTACAAGATTTGTAACAGAAGCTACTGCCTGCGACTGACCGGACTTTCCACCACGTTAGCCACATTTGTTAATATTATCAGGATGTAAAAGCTGTAACTACTGTCTCGAAGTCCGTACTGTTCTATTCTGCTTAACATCAAGGCGATCGGCGTACTCAAAAATAGCTGCATTGGAACAAGCCAATTAGTTACCTGTGGCAACCATCCTCCAGTTCTGTGATCTGTTCATCCAAAATCCAACCAAACAAGTTCGAATTTAGACAACAGTATCTCTTGTGGTCAGTTACATCCTTGTTTCTCATGTGCCCATCAACGAGCTACAAGTTTTGCCTGTGGTAGTGTTGGCCACATCAAGTGTTTGTAGAAGTAGCCCAGCATGTCGACTGACGATTCCCTCATCATCATCTGATACTTCACCACCTGACAAAAGCTTCACTTGGTAAACAGACAGCATACTCCAGAGGGCAGCAAACATACTTTCATTGTTGACACTCGGAGTGTAGAATCTATAAGTTCAAGGTCATCTTTGGATTATTTTTATCCTACCAGGGTGACTATTCGAGGTAGTACTGGGCAAGCACTCCTACTCGCCGTATCTTGCATGGTTCCAATTCAGTTACGTGACTCTGATCTTGTTAAATGTGACTTTTTGGTTTCTGATTCGGGACCTTCAGTTCTTGGTTTGAAAGTTCTTCGTGTGATGCATGTTGATGTAACTTTCTCCACTTTTTCGCTCAATTCACTGGATATATAACAGCTTGTTTCAAAATGTTCTAAGGCTGCTAGTGGAATACACATTCCTGGAAAGAGGTTAGAAATATTTGGCGATTCCATTTTCTAAGGTGTAGAATATTTCCTTTTGGTGTGAGAGAACCTGTCCTTCGAGCACTACACTCTATGTATGAGCGCGGAATTACTACCCCCGTTGAGTCGTCTAACTGGGCCACGCAGATCCTCACTCCGTTAAAGGCTGATGGGAAGGAACCACGGATTTGCGGTGACCACTGATTCGCGTTGAATAAGTGCTTACTGCAGCTTACAAGCACGACTGAAGAACCCAAAGACGTGTTCTACCGACTTGAAAGGCCTAGTGTGTTCTCGAAGACTGACTTAAGAGAAGCATACCCGGAAGTACCCCTGGGTAAGGAATCCAGGGCGGTAACGACCATCAGCACTTATTTAGGTTTATTTCGATACAACTGTTTGCCTTTTGGTCTCAATGTCTCGCGCGCTATTTTCCAACAGTCTCTTATTCATACCGTGTAAGGTCTTGAGGGTGTTGAGCCATACCAAGATGATATTGTTGCCCATGGTTTCACTCGAGCTATACGTGATTATCGTCTTGGTTGTTTGCTCAAGCAGTTCATCAAGTTCAGCCTTTCCAGTAACCCAGTCACGTGTATTCTTGGTGTCACTGAGTTTTCGTGTCTTGGTTATACTATTGTAGCGGTTGCCATCTTCGTTCATACTTTTACCACGTTTATTGTTTAACTGAACGCTGACTGCCAAGCGCGGTGGCCATTTGACCGTTGCTCTTGCACACGCTCTCACGCACGCTCCCAAATACACGCTAACCACTATCTCTCCCAATCGCCTTCTCGTTCTCACGGGTCGTGGAAAATACTGTTCTGGTTAACATATTTGTGCAGTGCCGCACATTAGAGTAACGTGCAGGTGGTCCACGCAGTACAAAGGACCGAAGCACGCGTTTACTAAGGAAACCGCGAAGTAAGGTCTAATCAACCTTACAATTGGTGAGCCCGACGTGATCCTCAGGTCACGTGAGTTTCCTTGTTTTCTACCGTTCAAGGTCCCGTCTGCGTACGTTTTTGTGTGTTTTATTGTTTCCCTATCTTGATTTTTTTTGGTTGGTTTACCAAAAAATTTTTTTTCTCGTCCATACATATTTTGTGTCTAATTCGTCGTAATTTTTTTTTTTCTTCGCGAAGACTGTAGTGCCCCATTGGTCGTTGATTTCTTTTCCCGTCTGTATTCCATAAAGTAATCGCTATGTCTGCCGAACGGAAATCCTGCTCAGACCCCACCGTTGGGGCCATCACGCTGCACATACCGGCATTCACTCCTGCTGATCCAGAACTCTGGTTCACGCTGGTTGAGTTAGAATTCGAAAACTGCCGTATAACCAGTGACGCCAGCCGTTTCAGGTGGGTAGCAGGCCGCCTCCCGCCAGAGGTCACAATGCAAGTGAGGGACGTAATAATCTCTTCCCGAAGCTATGAGGCTTTAAAGGAGGCTGTCATTGCCCGCACGACCCCAACGCAAGACCAACGTATGCAACAACTTCAAAACGTTGAGCTTGGAAGTAGGAAGCCCTCCGAACTGCTGCGTGAGATGCAGCGCTTGAGAGGACCGACAATAGGTGAGGACCCGCTCTTGAGGGAACTTTGGCTGCAGCGTTTGCCGCATAACATCCCAGTTTTACTAAGTGCCGCGCGCAAATGCTCGCTAGAGGAAACTGCAGCGGTAGCTGATGACATTATGTCACGATACAACCCCGCTGTAGCTGGAGTAACCAGGCCGTCCGTCGCAACGGTGCCTGCCTTGCCAACATCTAACGAACTCGCATCAGTTTTGTCTAGAATTGACGCGAGCCTGCAACGCCTAGCAGTGGTAAGAAGTGGGTCACAGGAGCGGCACCGCGCACGCTCACCTAGGCTCCATAGTCCGTCATTGCGACGCCGTTTCGTCGGTTCTTCAAAAGAAGGATATTGTAAGTACCACAGTCGCTTCGGTGAGGGAGCCAAACGATGCGAACGAGGGTGTACGTTTCCCGGTGCTCATCAGGGAAACTAAACCCCCGGCCCGTGGTGGCGACCCACGAAGCCGGGTATCACACCAATAGTCGTCTTTTGAACGTAAGGGACATCATTTCAAATAACCTATTCCTTGTAGATACCGGTGCCGAAGTGAGCGTCGTCCCCCGAGCGAAAGACGACCATAGCACACCGCAGGCCCAAACACTACGCGCTGCCAATGGCACGGCCATCCCAACGTTTGGCCAGCGGTCGCTCACCTTAAACTTGGGTTTAAAGCGTAATTTTCGTTGGGTATTCATCATCGCCGACGTCCCGTACCCAATTCTGGGCATTGACTTCCTGCAGCACTTTGACTTGTTAGTTGATGCACGGCGCCGCAGAGTGGTGGATCGTCAGACCACTCTCGCCGTTGCGGGTCATAATTCGCGAGTGAATCACGTCACGCCATTTTACGTTCAACCACCGGCACACCAACCTTATGGCGAACTCATCGCCGCCTACCCGGCCATGTTTCGGCAGGCCGGGCCTCTCCCAGCAGTGACGACCAGTGTCACTCACCATATCGATACTAAGGGACCCCCAGTGTTCAGTAGGCCGCGTCGGTTAGCACCAGACAAGCTTCGTGTTGCACAGGCCGAATTCGAACATATGCTAGAACTGGGTATAATACGCCCTTCTAGTAGCCCTTGGGCTTCCCCCCTTCATATGGTTCCTAAGGCTAGTGGCGACTGGCGACCCTGTGGTGATTACAGAGCGCTTAACAAAGTCACCGTCCCGGACCGATACCCGATTCCCCATATACAGGATCTTACTTCGTCTTTATCAGGTTGCTCCATCTTCAGCCGTATCGATTTGGTTCGGGCGTACAACCAGATCCCGGTAGCAGAGGCCGATATCCCTAAAACTGCCGTCACTAAGCCTTTCGGGCTGTTCGAGTTTCTGCGAATGCCGTTTGGACTCAGCAATGCAGCCCAGACCTTTCAACGGTTCATGCACGAGGCAACTCGTGGTTTGGAAAATGTCCACGTATACTTGGATGATATTTTAGTGGCGAGTTCTTCAGAGCAAGAGCACGCTACGCACTTACGAGCACTTTTCGAACGCCTTAGCCAGCACGGCGTTACGATCAATATCGCGAAATGCGAATTAGGCCGGTCTGATATCACTTTCATAGGACATTCTATTTCATCCTCGGGTATCCGCCCTCTGCCATATAAAGTTTCCGCTATTCGCGACTACCCTGAACCCCAATCTTTTCGCCAGTTGCGTCAGTTTGCCGGTCTGGTGAATTTCTACCGCCGATTTATTCCTCACTGTGCGGAAATGATGCAACCCCTCACCGACCTGTTGCGCGGAGGTAAGCGGAAGTTCGTGTTTCCCGACACAGCACAAGCTGCATTCGCCTTGGTCAAAGATGCTGTCGCCAACACAGCACTCCTTACCCACCCTGACCCTTTGGCTCCTATTTCGGTAGTGACGGATGCCTCGGACACAGCGGTTGGAGCAGTACTGCAACAGTTCGTAGATGACTCTTGGCAACCTTTAGCATTCTTCTCCAAGCGCCTACAACCCGCGGAATCAAGGTACAGCACGTTCGGTAGAGAGTTATTAGCCATCTACTTGGGAATTCGTCATTTTCGACATGCACTCGAAGGCCGTTCGTTCACGGTGTTTACAGACCACAAGCCTTTGGTTTACGCACTGAAGTCAGCTTCCGATCGATACTCACCACGCGAGATTCGCCACTTAGACTTTGTCTCACAGTTTACTGTGGACATACGACACGTCTCTGGGGTACTTAATCCCGTCGCAGACGCCTTATCGCGCGTATATCAACTAAGTCTGGCACAAACGCCTAACATCAACTTAGACGCAATGGCACAGGCTCAAACTATGGACCCTGACATCGAACAACTTAGACAAAACGGTTCTTTGAGTTTAACCACAGTGCCTATCCCAGCTTCCCAGAATACCATCGTGTGCGATGTGTCGCAAGGTCGCCCTAGGCCAGTAGTTCCTGCCGCCCACCGGTATCCTACGTTCATGACACTCCATAATCTGGCTCATCCGGGTGTGACTGCCTCGGTGAAACTGATAACTGAGCGTTTTGTTTGGCACAATGTCAAACGCGATGTCCGTCAATGGGCTCGTGCTTGTCTGCAGTGTCAACGTGTTAAGACCCATAGGCACACTAAGGCAGCGTTAGCCAGGTTCCCAGAACCTGAAACACGTTTTCATCATGTGCACGTCGACCTCGTAGGACCACTCCCACCTTCGCTTGGATACGTTTACATACTCACATGCGTGGATCGTTTTACTCGCTGGCCGCAGGCCATCCCTATCCCTCGTCCCACCTCGGAAGAGGCCGCGAAAGCTTTTCTGACCGGTTGGGTTAGTCATTTCGGTTGCCCGGCAATAGTAACCACCGATCGCGGTCCACACTTTGACGGCGCTTTCGGCAGCCTACTCGCTACGCTCGGTTGCCAACACGTTAAGACGACAGCTTACCACCCTCAGGCCAATGGTATGGTTGAGCGTTTCCACCGACAATTAAAAGCCGCTCTTCGAGCAAACGGTAACCCCCTTTGGAGTGAAACACTACCATTAGCACTCTTAAGCCTGCGTAGTACCGTTAAGGAGGAGTTACACACAACACCGGCCGTACTAGTATATGGCTGTCCACTTCGTCTGCCTGGGGAGTTGGTAGCCCCCTCATCAACCGTGACTTTCGACTACGGTGACTATGCTCAGCGCCTTACGCAGCACATGCGAGTGCTCAAGGCCAGTCCGCCGCGTGAACAACAGTCTACAAGTTATGTCCCAACTGCGTTAGGAACCGCTACTCATGTATTCCTTCGCGTCGATGGCGTTCGATCACCACTACAAGCGCCATACACTGGCCCGTTTCGGGTGATAAAACGTAGGGCTAAAACATTTGTCATAGATATCAACGGACGACACGACACCGTATCTATCGACCGTCTCAAGCCTGCCGTCATTGAGTGCAAGCCGCTCGGCCAATTTACACCCACTCAAGTCGCTCAGTCACCTGCATCGAGCGAGTTACCACTCGAACCACCCCCAATTGCGCCTAGTGAGGACTCGGCAGCTAGTCCATCAGATTCTCCAACCGTACCCGCAACGCGAAGTAGCCGTCGCGGTCGCCAACTACGAAATCCCGTCCGCTTCGCCGATTTCGTGACGATTTTTACAACCGACTGTTAGCAATAAGTTGGGAAGTTCGCCATGGATTTACCAAAGAACAGACCCGGGAAATTACAATCGGTAGTTATGATTTCATTTTCTTCTGGTCTCCTAGCGACTACAACAACACCGAACATCGTTTGTGTGTTGTTATTACGGTCCAACATCCGCCGGCGCCCTCAGGCGCTATTTTGTTCCAGTTTACCTTGCCCTCTCTCAGACGGATCTAACAAGTCACATTGGCTTCATCCGTAGCCTGGCTGACTCCCGTGAACGTTCAATGAGCCAACCGCTCACTGGACAACGGGACGATTGGTCAGCCTGTCACTGGAGACGGCAACTGGACGCCTTTTTGGATGGACCTGACGAGGCATTTTCCGGCTTGCATTCGTATGAGACCCGCGGGCGCCAAAACACAGTTGGACCCACGCACATCGGACCTCGAGAGTGCAGGCACCGGTAAACTCATCAGCAGTCGTTCGACGTCAACAACAATATAACGGAGAAGCTATGAGGAGTTCCTGGACAACCAATAATTCCGGCTTACCATCACGATCGAAGCCCAACTCCGTCGGACTTCAAGGAGGAGGCCCCTGTAGCGGTTGCCATCTTCGTTCATACTTTTACCACGTTTATTGTTTAACTGAACGCTGATTGCCAAGCGCGGTGGCCATTTGACCGTTGCTCCTGCGCACGCTCTCACGCACGCTCCCAAATACACGCTAACCACTATCTCTCCCAATCGCCTTCTCGTTCTCACGGGTCGTGGAAAATACTGTTCTGGTTAACATATTCGTGCAGTGCCGCACATTAGAGTAACGTGCAGGTGGTCCCTGCAGTACAAAGGACCGAAGCACGCGTTTACTAAGGAAACCGCGAAGTAAGGTCTAATCAACCTTACACTATTAATTCTAAAGGTTTCTTACCGGACCCAGCATGTTTAGCCTTGCTCATTACCGTATCCTCTACCACAAACATTCATGAATCATGTTGCATTCTTGGTAGTCTTCAGTACTTGGCTCGTTTTATTCCAATTGTTTCTCAACAAGCCAGTTCTCTGTTCGATATTCTGTCCACAAATTCTTTATTTGGGAATGAGGCTCGTGAAAATGCCCTTCGTAAGTTGCCATCTTACCTACGATCCCGAGTTGTTCTTAAGCCGTTTTCTCCGAAAGATCATTCAACTGTTATTATTGATGCGTCTTCCACTGGCATAGGTGCTGTTCTTGAACTATGTGTGCGCCCAGTCATTTGCATTTTAAGGAGGCTCACTAAAGCTGAGTAAGTTTATTTACGAACACAAAGAGAAGCTTTGGCAGTTTACTGGGCTGTCGTTCGTTTGCATAAATATTTACTTGGTCAGAAGTTCACCGTAGTAACTGATCATGAGACAATACAGTTCATCTGACATCCGCATCGTTCGTTGTCGAAATCATGAGCTGCAATGGTTCAACAATGGAGTATTTCACTCAGCTCATTTGATTATGTCATTTTGACTCGTAGTGCTAAATAGATACCACACGCTGATCTTCTATCTCGAATGCCATATTAATCTTCACCGCCGGTCACTCATGATTGTTTGTTGATACAACCATTACCAGTGTGGCGCGGAGATCTTGTGAAGAATACAAAAGGGTAGTTTGTCCCGGTCATTTCAGCTCTACGTCGAGGTTGGACTACGAACGAAAGGCAGCGATTCCCTGACTTCTACTCTCGTCGTGATGATTTGTCGACCACTCCAGCTGGAAAAATGTGCCTTAAAGTCCGTGTGGTTATTCCTCCAATATTCGGTTTCGTTATATTAACAGTGTGTTGGTAAAACGAAGTCATTGGCACGGTTTACTTGCTGTTGGCCGGAAATGGATGCCGGCACAGTACGTATGTAGCCGTGGCCATCTTCGTTCATACTTTCACCACGATTACTGTTTAACTGAACGCTGATTGCCAAGCGCGGTTGTCATTTGACCGTTGCTCTTGCGCACGCCCTCACGCAAGCCCCCAAATACACGCTAACCACTATCTCTTCCAATCACCTCGTTCTCACGGGTCGTGGAAAATACTGTTCTGGTTAACATATTCGTGCAGTGTCGCACATTAGAGTAACGTGCAAGCGGTCCCTGCAGTACAAAGGACCGAAGCACGCGTTTACTGAGGAAACCGCGAAGTAAGGTATAATCAACCTTACAATTGGTGAGCCCGACGTGATCTCCAGGTCACGTGAGTTTCCTTGTTTTCTACCGTCCAAGTCCCGTCTGCGTACGTTTTCGTGTTTTTTCCCCCTATCTGTTAATTTTTTTTGGTCGGTTTATCAAATAATGTTTTTTGTCCATACATATTTTTGGTGTCTAGTCCGTCGTGATTTTATTTTCGCGAAGATTATAGTGCCCTATTGATCGTTGATTTCTTTTCCCGTCTGTATTCGATAAAGTAATCGCTATGTCTGCTGAACAGAAACCCTGCTCAGACCCCACCGCTGGGGCGATCACGCTGCATATACCGACATTCACTCCTGCTGATCCAGAACTCTGGTTCACGCCGGTCGAGTTAGAATTTGAAAACTGCCGTATAACCAGTGACGCCAGCCGTTTCAGGTGGGTAGCAGGCCGCCTCCCGCCGGAGGTCACAATGCAAGTAAGCGACGTAATAATCTCTTCCCGAAGCTATGAGGCCTTAAAGGAGGCCGTCATTGCTCGCACGACCCCAAAGCAGGACCAACACATGCAACAACTTAAAACCTTTGAGCTTGGAAGTGGGAAGCTCACCGAACTGCTGCGTGAGATGCAGCGCTTGAGAGGACCGACAATAGGTGAGGACCCGCTCTTGAGGGAACTTTGGCTGCAGCGTTTGCCGCACAACATCCCAGTTTTACTAAGTGTCACGTGCAAGTGTTCGCTGGAGGAAACTGCAGCGGTAGCTGATGACGTTATGTCACGATACAACCCCGCTGTAGCCGGAGTAACCAGGTCCTCCGTCACAACGATGTCTGCCTTGCCAACATCTAACGAACTCGCGTCAGTTTTGTCTAGAATTGACGCTAACCTGCAACGCCTAGCAGTGGTAAGAAGTGGGTCACAGGAGCGGCACCAAGCACGCTCACCTAGGCTCTATAGTCCGTCATTGCGACGACTTTTTGGCTCTTCAAAAGAAAGGTATTGTAAATACCACAGTCGCTTTGGCGAGGGAGCTAAACGATGCGAACCAAAGTGCACGTTTCCCGGTGCTCATCAAGGAAAACTAACCCCCCGGCCCGTGGTGGCAACCCACGAAGCCGGGTATCGGACCAACAGTCGCCTTTTGAACGTAGGGGACATCATTTCGAATAACCTATTCCTTGTAGATATCGGGGCCGAAGTGAGCGTCCCCCCCCCCCGAGCGAAAGGCGACAGTAGCACTCTGTAGGCCCAAACACCGCGCACCACCAATGGCACGGCCATCCCAACGTTTGCCCAGCGGTCGCTCACCTTAAACTTAGGTTTAAAGCGTAATTTTCTTTGGGTATTCATCATCGCCGACGTCCCGTACCCAATTCTAGGCATCGACTTCCCGCAACACTTTGACCTGTTAGTTGGTGCACGGGGCCGCAGAGTGGTAGATCGTCAAACCACTCTCGCTGTTGCGGGTTATGATTCGCGAATGAATCACGTCACCCCTTTTTACGTTCAACCACTGGCACACGAAACTTATGGCGACCTCATCGCCGCCTACCTGGCTATGTTTCGGCAAACCGGGCCTCTCCCAGCAGTGACCACCAAAGTCACTCACTATATCGAAACTAAGGGACTCCCAGTGTTCAGTAGGCCGCGTCGGTAAGCACCGGACAAGCTTCGTGTTGCACAGGCTGAATTCGAACACATGCTAGAACTGGGTATAGTACGCCATTCTAGTAGCCCTCGGGCTTCCCTCTTCATATGGTCCCCAAGTCTAGTGGCGACTGGCGACCCTGTGGTGATTACAGAGCACTTAACAAAGTCACCGTCCCTGACCGATACCCAATTCCCCATATACAGGACTTTACTTCGTCTTTATCATGTTTCTCCGTCTTCAGCCGTATTGATTTAGTTCGTGCGTAAAACCAGATCCCGGCAGCAGAGGCCGATATCCCTAAAACTGCCGTCACTAAGCCTTTCGGGCCGTTCGAGTTTCTGAGAATGCCGTTTGGACTCAGCAATGCAGCCCAGACCTTTCAACGGTTCATGCACGAGGCAAATCGTGGTTTGGAAAACGTCTACGTATACCTGGATGATATTTTGGTGGCTAGTTCTTCAAAGCAAGAAAAAGCCGCACACTTACGAGCACTTTTCGAAAGCCCTAGACAGCACGGCGTTACGATCAATATCGCGAAATGCGAATTAGGCCGGTCTGATATCACCTTCATAGGACATTCTATTTCATCCTCGGGTATCCGCCCTCTGCCATATAAAGTTTCCGCTATTCGCGACTACCCTGAACCCCAATCTTTCCGCCAGTTGCGTCAGTTTGCCGGCCTGGTGAATTTCTACCGCCGATTTATTCATTACTGTGCGGAAATGATGCAACCTCTCACCGACCTGTTGCGCGGAGGTAAGCCGAAGTTCGTGTTTCCCGACACGGCAAAAGTCGCATTTGCCTTGGTCAAAGATGCTGTCGCCAAAACAGCACTCCTTACCCACCACGACCCTTTGGCTTCTATTTTGGTAGTCACGGATGCCTCGGACACAGCGGTTGAAGCAGTACCGCAACAGTTCGTAGACGATTCTTGGCAACCTTTAGCACTCTTCTCTAAGCGCCTACAACCCGCCGAATCTAGGTGCAGCACGTTTGGTAGCGAGTTATTAGCCATCTACTTGGGAATCCGTCATTTTCGGCATTCACTCAAGGGCCGTTCGTTTACGGTGTTTACAGACCACAAGCCTTTGGTTTACGCACTGAAGTCAGCTCCGGATCGATACTCACCAGGCCCTAGGCCGGTTGTTCCTGCTGCCCACAGTTATCCCACTTTCCTGACACTCCACAATCTGGCTCACCCGGGTGTGACGGCCTCGGTGAAACTGATAACTGAGCGTTTTGTTCGGCACAATGTCAAACGAGATGTTCGTCAATGGGCTCGTGCTTGCCTATAGTGTCAACGTGTTAAGACCCATGGACACACTAAGGCGGCGTTAGCCAGGTTCCCAGAATCTGGAACACGTTTTCATCACGTGCACATCGACCTCGTAGGACCACTCCCACCTTCGCTTGGATACGTTTACATACTCACATGCGTGGATCGTTTTACTCGCTGGCCGCAGGCCATCCCTATCCCTCGTCCCACCTCGGAAGAGGCCGCGAAAGCTTTTCTGACCGGTTGGGTTAGTCATTTCGGTTGCCCGGCAATAGTGACCACCGATCATGGTCCACACTTTGACAATGCTTTCGGCAGACCACTAGTTACGCCTGGTTGCCAAAACGGTAATACGACAGCTTACCACCATCAGGCCAATGGTATGGTTGAGCGTTTTTACCGGCAATTAAAAGCCGCCCTTTGGGCAAACGGTAACCCCCTTTAGAGTGAAACACTACCATTAGCACTCTTAAGCCTGCGTAGTACCGTTAAGGAGGAGTTACACACAACACCGGTCGTACTAGTGTACAACTGTACACTTCGTCTGCCTGGGGACTTGGCAGCCCCCTCACCAACCGTGACTTTCGACTACGGCGACTATACTCAGCGCCTTACGCAGCACATGCGAGTGCCCAAGGCCAGTCCGCCGCGTGAAAAACAGTCTACAAGTTGTTTCAACTATGTTAGAAACCTCTGATCACGTATTCCTTCGCGTCGATGGCGTTCGATCACCACTACAAGCGCCATACACTGGCCCGTTTTGGGTGATAAAACGTAGGGAAAAACATTTGTCATAGACGACACGACACCGTATCTATCGACCGTCTCAAGCCTGCCGTCATGGAGTGCGAGCCGCTCGGCCAATTTACACCTACCCAAGCAGCTCAGTCACCCGCATCTAGCGGGTTATTACGCGAACTACCCCCAACTACCCCTAATTAGGACTCGGCAGCTAGTCCATCAGATTCTCCAACCGTACCCGCAACGCGAAGTAGCCGTCGCGGTCGCCAACTACGAAGTCCCGTCCGCTTCGCCGATTTCGTGATGATTTTTACCACTGAGTGTTAGCAACCCAGTGTTCACACTCGGACCGACGAAGATGGCGAGGAGCCTTCAGTGGCTAACGCAAGTAGTTCACCGAAGGATGAGAATTCAAAGTTGAAGAAAATCCATGTGGGTGGAAGTCCGGGCGAGGTCGTGAAACCAGTAGCAAATCCCGTGAGTCACCCTCGATGCCCCTTTGCAAGGCGTCGTGCTGTTAGCTTCAGCCAGTCTCATGTGCGTCTTCCCAATCACGGAGTTCGTTTTGGACCAACTGTAACAAGAAGTACAGAAAACATGAACCATTTAGACTCACGTTTACGTGGACGCAATAGCGAGAGCCTATCATATTCCTCGGATGAGCATCCGTCCTCGAGTGCTGGATTTATTCTGTTTAACGGATCGTCGCTGTCCAATCTCCTAGATCCAGATGGTGACGAAACTGCATCTATTAGACCGTTCACCACGCTGAAACTGGATACCATGGCACCAGTGCTACTAGATCCGAATTTCTCAGAGTCATCAGATTCGGCTCGACCATTCTTCTCATTCACACCGCCTCGGATAACCAGTTCAGGTCAGACACAATTCCACGTCCGGTTCTCGCTCTCGATCCGTTTCCTGTCCATATTCCACGTCGTTCGCGGGACCGAGCCGCATCTGGGGACTCGGGGTACTCGTGCCGTATAACTTTACTCTCCTGTTCAACCACAACGGGTGCTACTTCTGGTGTTGTTGCCCCGACGGCGACTGGGATTCTCGCGCTTTTGGACATGGCTAACTCACTGTCAGTCACACCTGCAGCAATTCCAATATCTTCACCGGGACTAACACTGCCTTTTGACTTTTCGACCGCTGCCAATCTGGTTCATTCGGGTCTTGCGGGGGCTCAGTTTCATCGCTCGTGGATTACTCTACACCCGCATCCCTCATCTGAGCACCCGCAATGTCCCAGCATCAGTTCAGCATGCCTACCAGCGGCTATTCGATGCTCAACACCAGCTGGGATGAATTAACTAATAACTGGGCTAGTGTGGGTCCCTGGAACCACGGTTGGCCTCATGCCTCAGGTGTACGAGTCGGCCCGGTAGTGCCACGACGTAGGCGTAATCTGAGCGAATCGAGTGATTTGGATTTTGACGAGGATTATTGTGTGACTGTAAATCTGTTGCATCAGCTCTTGTATGAAAATCACAAACCCAGCTGTGCTGACCATCCGACTAATTTGGACCAAGAGATCGGACATTCCATTTTAGGTCAAATACACTATTAACTGGCGCGCCTGCATGAGGCCGGAAGTTTTTGCCGAATTGCAAAGGCGGTTGGTCTCACGCCGGACTAGGTGGTCTATTACGACGAGGATGTCCATCACGGTCCGGAAAATCCGACTAATTTTGCTGACCCAAGTCCGAATGGAGGTGGGGACGACGGTTCATCGGTGGTACGATTTTCAGGTCAGTCGATCGACTGGGCCGCAGTACTGTTTCACGAACGTCATGCCGCACAACTTGGCTGCCTGGAGGCTATGATTGTTATGGCGCATTACTATCTGGGTCTACCCACACAGCTAATGTTGGATTGTCCGATAAAGCCGAACCAAAGCGATCTTCGTTCCGGTGTGGACTATCTTGGTCGTGCAGCTGAGGGTGGAGATCGCCGTTGTATGATTTTGCTCTCTCGCTTCCTGGACGTCTCAGCCAGTCTGTCAGACTCAACGCATGCAGTGAGTAAAACTGCTGGACCGGACGACTTTCTTCTGTTGCCCGCGTTGACCTCCGCCAGTCGAGATGCCGTACCGCTGATCTCCTCAGATCCGTGGGTTGAAGCAATCTCATGGTACAAGAAAGCTGTGGACACTGCAGGTGTTACATCGCCGGGAGATGGGGCTCCTGATGAGGGTCTTGATGCTGAAGGTCGATATGATGCGGCAGAGGATTTGCTACCTGTCTATCGTATACTCGCTCGAATGGCAAAAATGTATTCTATTTGCGGCTTTGGTTTGAAGTAGAATTTGAACATGGCAGGTGATCTGTTCACGCAAGCCGGCGAGTTGGCTTCAGCCGCGCGTCAAGGTCGTCTAGCAGCCAAATACTTCGAGTTTGGCGAGGAAGCATACTCAAATTGCGAATGAGCTGCACCAATGCCACCATCCTTACCACATACGGTTACCGTCATCACATATATGGAAGACCAACAAACTGTTGAATTGTGCCCACTTCATCGTTTTTATTGGTGTGCATCTTGTGAGTTTACTATCGTTCACTTACCAGTTCTTCTTTACTTCGTCACTTGTCCCAGTGCTGTCCAGTAGATATTGATATCATACCAGATGACAAAAACAACGCTTCTTCTGTAGGCCAATTAGACATCGGAAATAACCATATTTGCTTCTGAAATGTGTAACCAGTCTTTTCTCGTTCTCACAATTTTTTTGGTGCATTTTTATTTTGTTTTTCGTTACTAACGCAACACTAGTGTCTTCATTATTGTTATTACTTTGGCTTCGTGCATGCAGTGAATTGCAGCTTACGTGAATCTCGTCCGGTCACTTCACGAAAATGTATCTGAAAATACAACAGCTTTATCGAAAATACACAGACAATTTTGGCACTTTCTTTCAAGACAGTTACGAAAACCAGCTATCCCATGTGACCGAATCCCATCTTATCTCTGGGGCTCGCTTTTGTGTCCGGTTCGTATTGGGGAGCGCAACTCGTTCTGCTTGCATTTGTGAGGCATTGTTCATGTACTCCATTGATCTCTTATTTACTCTCTCTCTCTCCCTCTCCTCAACGTTCCCCGCGTAGAATTGCTACGTGTGGTTTTTTTACTCGTCGTCAACGTACTTGTCTCATTCGGTTAAAACTTGACTTGCATCCACAATGGACACTTGCGTGTTCACGCGTACACACGCTCATACAAACCACATTCAAATTACAAACACGCATGCTCACCACCATGCACATGTTCTTGTGTTCTAAACCGGTGCTTTACTAAATACATCCAGACGGGCGCCTGCTCATTTTCATATCTCCCTCTCTCTCCTACGTAGCTACCTCCTATTGATTCTGTTGTTTGTTTGTTCGCTCATCTCATCCTTTGGCTTTCTTCACATTAACAAGTCGAGATGGAATTGAATTGAAAACAGAACAAAACCACATCCAAATATTGACCAAATCAGTTTGCAAAAATAAATAAATGATCTGCAATAAGTTGGGAAGTTAACCATGGATTTACCAACCAACAGGTCAGAGAAATTACAATCGGTAGTTATGAGTTCATTTTCTTCTGGTCTCCTAGCGACTACAACAACACCGAACATCGTTCGTGTGTTGTTATTGCGGTCCAACATCCGCCGGCGCCCTCAGGCGCTATTTTGTTCCAGTTTACCTTGCCCTCTCTCAGACGGATCTACACAGCCACATTGGCTTCATCCGTAGCCTGGCTGACTCCCGTGCACTTTCAAGGAGCCAACCACCCACTGGACAACGGGACGATTAATCAGCCTGGTACTGGAGACGACAACTGGACGCCCTTCTGGATGGACTTGACGCGGGATCTTCCGGCTCACAAGCGTATGAGACCCATGGGCGCCAAAACACAGTTGGACCCACGCACATCGGACCTCGAGAGTGCAGGCACCGTTAAACTCATCAGAAGTCGTTCGACGTCACCAACATTATAACGGGCAAGCTACGAGGAGTGCCAGGACAACCAATAATTCCTGCCTACCATCACGATCGAAGCCCAACTCCGTCGGACTTCAAGGAGGAGGCCCCTGTAGCGGTGGCCATCTTCGTTCATACTTTTACCACGATTACTGTTTAACTGAACGCTGATTGCCAAGCGCGGTGGCCATTTGACCGTTGCTCCTGCGCACGCTCTCACGCACGCTCCCAAATACACGCTAACCACTATCTCTCCCAATCGCCTTCTCGTTCTCACGGGTCGTGGAAAATACTGTTCTGGTTAACATATTCGTGCAGTGTCGCACATTAGAGTAACGTGCAAGCGGTCCCTGCAGTACAAAGGACCGAAGCGCGCGTTCACTAGGGAAACAGCAAAGTAAGGTCTAGCCTACCTTACACTATCTTTGCCAGGCGAGAAAGAGTAGACTATCCTAATGTCGTCCGCGAACAAAAACGGCGTACCATTAAGTACTGTCGGAAACATATCATTTATATATAGGAGGAAAAGCAGGGGGCCCAAAACACTGCCCTGAATAACACCGCTATTAACAGGCTTAGGATTAGAGGTGTGCCCGTTAATTAAGACAACCTGTGAACGATGAGATAAGTAAGACGAGAACCAAGAAAGAAGTGGATCGACAATCCCAAATGACCGTAGCTTTGTTAAAAGGTGGGGGTGAGGGACACGATCAAATGCCTTGGATAAATCAAGATAAAAAACAACAAGAGATTTCCCACTTTCAGCAGAGTCGGTGACGAGATTCAGAAAATCATACTGACAAGTCATGCAGGACCGTGAACGGAGGAATCCATGTTGGTTGTGATTAATAAGACTGAGGCTTAATAAATAGTTAATAATATTATCTTTAACTATTTTTTCCATTATTCTGGATAAGATGGGGTTATGGTTTATAGGGCGATAATTGGATACCTCATGTAAAGGTCCTTTTTTATGAATGGGAACGATTACCGAGCGCTTCCAATTAGCAGGTAAGGTGCTACCATTAAGTGAAAGAGTGAAAAGGTTAAGCAACAACAGGGGGAGATCCGGTCCACCATTGACGAGTGCAATTGGTGGTAAGCCATCGGGGCCTAATCGAGGAGAGGGTTTGCTATTGGATAGTAGCTTGGAAATACTCCTGGCATCAAAGGGTATCGTAGAAATGACAGAGTCGGTAAGTGGTGAAGATGGGGGCGGGGCAATGACAGTAGCTGGAGCCATGGCTGAAGCAAAGAATGCATTGAAGGCTTCGGCTATACAAGTGGGGAGGTGATAGATGAGTTATTATCCAGAATCAGAAGTTGGAAGTCGGCCTTAACATCAGCGTTTCTAGACTTATGCAACATAGAAAGAAGTTGCCACTTGTTAGGATGACTCAAAGCCTTAGATTCTTGGTCACGAAGTCGCGTATTATCTTGTCGTTGAATAAGTGTGGAGAGGCGGTTTAGACGAATAAAAAGTGAAAAGTCGTTGGAATTATGTAGTTGTTTGAGAAGTTTATGGTACTTCTTATGGAGTGGCGAGACGGACGACCTCTTTTTAGGTACAGCCTGGGCAGTATTGGACAATTTTTCCAGACAATCGGATAAGAAGGAGTAGAAAATATCCGCAGCATGCTGAGGGTCCTGGGTGAGGAAATAATCACCCCAGTCCTTTTGGCGAATAAGAGTGACTAGCAAGGCCCAATTTCTGCATAGGAATGTATTGTTGAAAGGGTGTGCAGGACTAGGTGGGCCACTAAGGGGCAGATGGCAGATAACCACTTTATGGTCACTACCGGGGAAATTTCGTTTTACGGTCACGTCGATGAGAGGCATGTTATGAGTAAATACCAGATCTAGTATGTTCCCATTTCTGGTAGGTTCGACAACATGTTGTGTCCAGCCGCCAAGATGAATGCTAGTGATCAGGTCCATAAGATTGGGAGGAGCCGATAGGGTGGGCCAACAGATGTGAGGGAGATTAAAGTCACCCGCAATAAGCTTGGTTCCAGAAGGAAGCAAAGAGAGGTATTCGAAAGACCTAATGAGAAGTGGAAACAATGAACTGGGGGAATTTGGTGATCGATACACGCAGCTAATGTGAAGAACAGTGGTTTGGAGGTTCATAGTGAACCAGAGAGAATCGGGAATAGAATCGAGTGCCGTATGTAAAAGAGGGGTCGTGGTGTAGGCTTCCTTGACGTAGGCTAGGCACCCACCACCACGCCGGTTCGGTCTATCGGTCCTTAGAAGACAGTACCCTACCAAAGATACTTGATCATTGGAAGTGCTCTCAGAAAGCCAGGATTCCGTTATTAAGATAATGTCGTAATTATTTGTAAGGACGAGTTTTTTTAGGGTGCGAGAGTTTGTCAAGAATAGAACGCGAGTTGAATAAGGCTATAGATATACCATTTGTGGGAGGTGGTATAGGCACATCAGAGGGGTGGTGTAATTTGGAAGGAGGCAGGCTATCGCGATCGGAAGGAGCGGAGGTTAGGGTCAAAGGGGAATATGTTGATGTTGGGGCTAGTGGAGGTTCAGATGGGGTGGCTTCCAGCCAAGCTGGATTAAATGTTGCAGTGAGAGGGACTGCTGAGTGGTAGGGAGACTGGGCATCAACGGAGGGGGAAACATCGGAGCAAAGGGAAAAACCTGTGGGGTTTGGCGGGTCGATATCAGACAGGGGTGATCAGGAGCTGCCGAGAAATACCGGCCAGTCGGAATCGAGTATTGGCTGAGGGGGGGGGTGCAGAGGGCAGGGTTGAAAATGTGTGAGAAATAGGGGTGTAGGGTGGTAGGTTAAGCTGCACATTGTGGTAGGGGTAACTCAAGTTGGGTGGAACACCAAATATGGAGCAGTTAGAAGCGGGAGCAGTGGAGATAGTTTTTGGGTGAGAAGTACGACGTGTGGCAGATCGGACGGCATGTGGAGGCCGTATTTTGGTATTGACAGGCAGTGAGCACGGTGAATTTGTAGGGATCACCGATGCTTTGGAGCAAGGGGTATTTTCTAAGGTCGAAACCTTATTCGGTGAGTTAAAGCGAGTTGATTTAAGAGGAGACAGTTGAATGAGGGAGGGGCTTGTGAGAAGAATGGGAAGACTGTTAGACCTATTCCTCTGGACGGCGAGTAGTTTATCACCGGGGGGAACAGATGGCGAGTTTGAGTTCGGGGTGTATCCAACAGGCGATGAGGTGGGAGAGCGAGGCAATAATTGGCGTCTCTTACTGGGTGGCAGTAAAAGGGGAGAAGCGGAAATGTCTAGATCAACAGTAATGGGATTATATTTTAAAGGGTACAGTACGGGAGCAGATGAGGAGGCAGTGGGCGGTTGTGAAGAGGCGGGAGACGCGTGTAAAGGTAAAGCAGTGGGGACTTGAGAAGGAGCTGTGGAGCGACCAGCCGTCTGTGTTGAAGGCTCAGAACTATCAGGCGTCGTTCTAGTGGGAAAAGTCGAAGGAGATCTGGTAATTTCCCTTTGAAGTGGGTTTTTATCTTCGGCTATTTTTATGTTTTTATAAGGAGAATGAGAAGATATAGTGGAACGCATTTTTATGAACTCTTTGGCAGACAGATCATCTGCAAATCGCATAAGGATTGGACAGTTGAAGCGCTGAACGCGCTTACGCAGCCTTGTTATTTGACAAGGAAGGTGGGCCGTACCACATGCATTCAACAGTGTGTGCTTGACATGCTCCAAAGGTATTCTCTCTGGGACATTAAAAACGACTGCATTACGAGAGTTCCTCACTCTTATGAGAACTTCGGATGCCACAGAGTCGATAAAGCGGCCCGCAGCTGTCAGGTTTTGTAAGGTGGAATTTTCGATGCGTTCAGTGATGCACAGTAAGGGGGCGAGTTTAGATATCGTATCTTCCAAATTCAGGAACTGAGACTTTATATCTGAAATACTTCGGTCTAGAACAGCTGTTCTTTCCGTCGCCAAGCATACAAAG
Source organism: Fasciola hepatica (assembly GCA_948099385.1). Classification (NCBI taxonomy): domain Eukaryota; kingdom Metazoa; phylum Platyhelminthes; class Trematoda; order Plagiorchiida; family Fasciolidae; genus Fasciola; species Fasciola hepatica. The sequence continues at coordinate 2,946,655 of CANUEZ040000047.1, forward strand.
TCACAGAGGTCAACCAAACATTGTTTTAAGGCCACGGGAGTTTGAAGAAGCCTATTTTTCCTAGTGACCGGGGTATGAGTGGACGGGGTAGTATTGGAAGTCTTCTTTGCTACACGTAACATTTTGAAATATCAAAAAGATGCTGTGAATGAGGTGGAAAAGTAACGGAAACTAGAGCTGGGTTAGAATTTACCACTGAGAAAAAAATACCTGAATTTCCATGGGTTAACGGAATACTCTAACAAAATACAATTTTTAGTATTTCCTAAGACAGATGAATGAAAACTATATCGATAACAGCACGCAAAACGACCTGGTGTAGCGCAACAGGGACCTAGTTCAGTTCAGTTCAGTTCAGTTTGCACAGGACTTGGTGTGGCTAGAGCCAATCGTGTGTCCAGATAGTTGTGTTGTCGGCGCGTTTCCGTAGCTCCCAACACTGCGTGATTTTCTTTTTCTGAAAGGCAGAAATTTTGTGCAGTATCAGCCCTGGCAGAGTAAGGTGGAAACAATAAGTAAATTGCATCTGACCCTAAAAGCTGCTTAGCATAACTCGGGGTATACTGCCACCCAACATAGGTCTAGTGCTTTCTTAAAGGCCTTCACTGTTGTGGTATTTATGACCTCTTCCGGGAGCTTATTCCAATAGGGTACCACTCTATTTGAGAAGTACTTCGCCCTAATTTGGAGCCTCGAATGTTTCCTTTGTAATCTAAGGCTATGCCCCCTTGTGCCTCTCTCGGGGATCAGCGAAAAAAGGTCTTCTCGACTTATTCCTGACAGTCCTTTCATTACCTTGAAGGTTTCTATCAAATCCCCGCGAATGCGCCGTCTTTCCATCGAGAATAAGCCTAGGGCACGGAGACGCTCTGTGTAGTTAAACCCCCTTTGCCCAGCAACCATTCTAGTGGCTAGCCCTTGCACTTTCTCCAGACAGTCGATATCTTTCTGGTAGTACGGTGCCCAGGCCTGCACGCAGTACTCCATATGCGGCCTAACTATGGCCTGATATATCGGAACGAATATCTCCGGATCTCTACACGACATAATGGATCTAACTCGAAAGAGTTCTCTCCTGGCCGTATTGGCTGCTGAGGTGCACTGCTTTGACGGCTTAAAGCTGTTGTCCATTATAACGCCCAAGTCTTTGACCTGCGAGACCACTTGCAACGAACCCACACTATTCTCACTAGCCCCTGTATTTGTGGTCAAGCATTGACACTTGGTGAGGTTTAGTGGAAGGTCCCATTTGCGTGCCCAGTTTTGTACTGCTAACACGTCAAGTTCTATATCTACTCCAGCTATCTTGACGTCATCGGCAAACATAAAGGTGGGGTTTGTAAGCCCACGTGCTAGGTCGCTGATGAAGATGAGGAAGAGCAGAGGGCCGAGCACCGAGCCCTGTGGCATCCCACTCGTTACACCTTCCGGTTTTGAAACATGGTTCCCCACCTTAACACTAAAGGTTCGCCCTGCTAAGAAACTACTTATCCATTGTCTTGCCTTTCCAACAATTCCCATGGACTGCAGTTTGACGTCCAGAAATCTGTGGTTCACGGAATCAAATGCCTTGCTGAAGTCCAAGTAAGAGACCGCAATCGATTGCCCTTCGTCCAGACGCTTGGTTACCTCATCGAGGAACAGCAGGAGATTCGTCAGACAGGATCGTCCTGCCACAAACCCATGCTGAGCATTTGATATGAGGTTGTGTTGAACCAAATGCCTAGAGATCTGCTTCCTGACTATTCGCTCCAGGCACTTACACAGTACCGAAGTCAAGCTAACCGGCCGGTAATTTTCCGCCTTTCGCCGGGGCCCACTCTTGTAAATGCCTACCACTGTTGCTCTCCTCCAGTCTCCCGGCACAATTCCCTCTCTAAGTGACGTTTCATACAGCTTCGTCACCGGAGCCTTCAGGACCTCGGCCAGAGGCTGAACGATTGCTGGATGAATCCCGTCTGGACCTGCTGCTTTGTTCCTATTCAAAGTTTGCAACTCCGCGTACACTTATTCTTCTCCTACAGTAAGTTCGGGTATTGGAGGCGCCTGTGGGCCCTCCATTCTTTCCTGCAAACTATTTTCTGGTCGATATATGCTCTTGAAGAATTCCAAGAGCGTGTCAGTCTTATCTTCGTCGTTTAGAGCTAGTCGTCCCTGTGCTCCTTCCAAAGTTGCTACGCTCTCTCTCATACGTTTGTGAGATTGCACGTAGGCGTACAATCGCTTTGGGTTTGTGCGGACCGACGCCGCTAACCGACGCTCGAAAGCATATTTCTCCACTCTTTGGATCTCTTGAGCCCTGTTCCTAGCCATCTTATAGCTATTCCATGCCCCCTGAGTTCTGTACAGCTTGTACGCCGCCCATCGTTGCCTACGAATAACTATGGCCTTGCGGACCTTCGACTTCCACCATGGGGGTAGACTTCTACTGCTTGCCACCATCAGGGGTGCGAACTCATCTGTAAGTTCGAGTAGCCCCATCTTGATGGTCTCCCAACGTTCCTCTACGGAGGCATTTGTGTGTCTCGGTGTCCACTGAATTTCCTCCGCCGCCTTCTTCAGTTCACCTATGTTGATTCTCCCATAACGCCGACGTAACACGATTTCCTTCGGCGCCTTGCTTAGTCTTAGTGTGACCCTTAGGACTACATGATCACTTTTTCCAAGTGGCTCTTCCCACTTAATTTCCTTAACGTCCTGATGGTGCCGCGTTATGATTAAGTCAAGGAGAGACGGGTGCTGTCCACCTCTGTGTCTAGTGGCCTGTGTCACATGCTGCGTAAGTGCATGTAACTGGACCCACTGCAGAAATTTGTCGCCCGTTGATCCCCTTGGTGCGATCCCGTTTTCCCAGTTAATTTCGGGTAGATTGAGATCCCCTAATAAGATGAACTCCTTTGTCTGTGCCAGCACCGCATCCAGCATTTGGAAAAGCTCAACATCTTCCTCATCTGTGGCTAGCGGTGCCCTGTAGATACAGATAATGCATACTGTACGCCCCTCGATCCTAATAAAGCAGGATCTGACCTGTACATTACCGGAGACTAAGTTGAACGGAGCCTCCCAATGGCCTATGTCGGTCCGTATTAGAAGTGCCACTCCGCCCCTCTGCCTTCCATCTGTTCTATCCTGTCTGTAGGCAGCGTATCCCTGGAAGCGCATGTCAGTATATGGCTTTATCCAAGTTTCCGTCGACGCAACGACCTCAGACTCTGTGATCCTAGCCGTCAACTCCCCTCTTTTTCCCGGGAGACTGCAGGTGTTGGTGTACCATATTGACGGTTCCCTGGTCCTCGTTACTGACTTCATTGCTAATTCTAGGGCTAGGGTATCCTCGGGCGCAATCTCCGAGGTGATGCCCCGTTTTTTGCCTCTAAGGGTGTCGGCGGTGCAGCATCTTGCATATCGAGTGAGACTCTGAGTGTCGTGGCTTTTTCTTTTCCACCCGTCGCCCCAGTGTCAGGCTCGACATGCACAAAGGACGTTACCCACTTTTGAGTCGCCGTACCGATGGGCCGGGATGGTCTTGCGACCACCTTAGCCCAACTGGTTTCCTCGGCTTTTCCCTCTGATACCTCCAACTTCGCTGGGTGCACCAGAGAGGACTTCTTGGGGGTATCCTTCAGAATCGGGCTGGCTGGCTGCACGTTCTCAACACCAACCGGACTAAATGCCCTGTGAGTCCCCTTCTTTTTGGTCTTTCGAACTTTCTGATCTTTGGCTTTTTGTATACCGGAGCCTGAAGCCACCTTTGGTACCTGGATTACTCCTTGGGCCTTAGGTGTTGACTTCCCAAGAGGAGTCATCTCCAGTTTCGCTATATGTAGCTTCGGCCTCTTAAGATCAGGTGTGCCCGTTCTCAGCGAGACTATGGCATTAGCCGGTTTCACAAATGCTGGGCTGTCAGGTGTAACCCTAACCATTCCCTGCGTGTTGCCCTCAACTGCTCCCGCCCTGGACAGCAGCATATCCCTCCAGTAGACACTGTGGAATACAACTACCAGGGGTCGTGGCGGCGCTGGTTGTGCTCCACGCCATAGTCCTATTCGATGGCACTTGACTATTGGTGTCGTGGGAGGTAGGCCAGCCATCCTAAGAACCTCAGTCACATGCCGGCGGTTTTCCTCCTTCCTGATTCTACTGTCTTTTACAATGTTCTCCCTAAGGTTATGAAGTAGCAGTCTTCTACTTCTGTCTGCCATGACCTCAGTGTCACGCTTCATGCGCTGCACCTCAGCATCTAGGCGTTTGACCTGCTCCTTGAGGGCTTCCACTTCCGTCAGGAGGCTTTTCCCCACGTTGGTGAATCCTGCTACCTCTTTTCCTTCTTTGCCCTTTGGCTTGGGTTGCCTTTTTTATTTTGTGCTCTGGCACCCGGTTTTCCTTTCCTTCTAGGCTATGGATCGAAACGGCTCTCCCTAGTCTTGGTTCCAGCTCCACGTTCGTGTCCCCTTTCCCCAGCTCGCCTCGAATTATACGCGAGCACTCCCTTGCAAACGCAAAGCAATGGGCGCATATCCACTTGAGCGATGGGTACTTGATGTGCAGCTCGAAGTCTTTCTCTTCCAGCTTGGAGCACTTTTGATGAAACCAAATGCAACACTGGTCGCATTGAATTCCCTCATCTTGCACTAGGTCCGTGCATTCCTTGTTCCCACAGCTTACTGCCTGGCCAATGGGATCAACCTTTGTCCCATTCATTTCGTTTCGAACACCCGTGGGACAATAACACAACTTTTGAACAGACACAAACGGTACACTAAGGCAGGTGCAGTAAACCCGCACACTAAAAAGTTTCACAAAAACAGTACACTAGAAAAAGCGCCACAAAAAGATGTTAGCCGGCATCAGTTGCACTGACACCAACAAAAAACACCAAAAAGGACACCAAAAGGTATACTCAGTTTTTGAAGAGAATAAACTCTTCTGAAGAGAGTGAACTCTTCAAAAAGTACGCGTACCGAAATACTAATTACGATACGTTAGTTTGGCGAAATAACGTGTGTTATTCCACCAATCAATGCAAAAATGCTTAACGCTGAGAGCAATTCGAAAATTCAAACCACGCGGCAACTCACAAGGTCCAGTTCCTAGATGAGTAACAACGTATAAATCGCTTATCATATGCAAAGGGTCTTTTTGGTTAGTATTGGGGAGGGGGGGTAGATGCAACTAAAAAAGTCAGGGAGTTACACTTTGACCTGTAGCCAAGCTGAACCCGGTAAGTCTTCCAGTATTGGATACTGTTACATTTTGCCCTTATGGTTTGCCTTACGTACACAAGGTAGCCCCCACCCACACTGAGCCAATGTGTTTTCCCTAAAACATTGGTGCTCGATGATGACAAATTTCTCCTCTGGGGAGTCATCTGCCAACCTAGTTGCGGTAACTGAAGTGAGGCTGTGGTCATACGTGCCCGATACTACCGGCAGCATTCGCATCCCGTTCACCTTTGAGCTTACCTTAGGTATAAACAGTGGGAGCAATTCCAGGGCTACGCTAAGTTAAGTCTGATTCGGCCCATTAGCTCAAACGCATTCGCTGCCTTATTGTCAAGCGGCGTTGGCATGCCAGACTCGGTTGAGTGCTTGAAGACGTACTGAATTGTGCGAGAATTTCGTGCACAGTGTTCAGGAAGGAGTGGAATATACTTTTACTACGAAATCAATTGGAACTAGCGGTGACCATGATGGTAACAATAGATTCCGGGTGACCAGAACTCTAAGCTAGAGAACGTCACCGGTGGAGTTACGCAAGTTTTCGTACTAAGACCAAAACCACTTCTCATATTTATCAGTAACTTGGCGTCAGTACTACAGTCACCAGGCTTTTTCTTCGCATATAATGTGAAGTTAAGTGAATCTGAGGAGAGACTTGCTTGCCATTCTGAACTGGGCATAGAGGTAGGATTTACTTCTCAAGGCTGGGAAGAATTGTTATCACGGACGGCGACAAGCCTGACGGTTGCACACGACCAAGGCCCATTTACTAAAGGGGCAGTAATCAGGGTTAAAGGCCTTGGGATTGTAGTAACTACTGATCTTAAGTGCTCGGATCGGAGGGCAGCAGTTGCAAAAAGACACGCAGAGAACGCTCCAGGTTGAGGAAAGCGTTTTCATGCAGACAGCCTAGGGTCTTTATACCAGTGTACACGTCTATGGTTAGACCTCTTCTAGAAACCTGTGATTAGGCATGATCACCCTGACGCAAAAAGGATGCCACCGGTTTGAAGAAACTACAACGTCTCACAGCTCGCATGGTTGAGGGTCAGAGAGGCAAGGCGTACGAAAATAGAATCCAGGACCACAGACCTACCTCTATGGAAATGAAGAGACCGCGGGGGGATCTCATGGAGATATTTAAGATGAAGAAGACATTTCTGGGCTTAGACCGGAGGGTCTATTCCGTATAGTATAGTATATTTCTTGACCGTGGTCAATACACATGCACAAGGCAAGATCAGAGCGTACAGCAGTACATGTCAATGTGAGGTATTCACAAATTCTAAATGTATAAATCACACAGCAACCGGAATACACCAGTAGTCATGTGGTGTTTGAGTGAACAAAAGTGGTAATGGTTGAGGCGGGAATTCCGAATCGGTTTCGAAATCCCTGGGGGCGGTGTGCATAGCTGGGCAGTCGTGGGATTGCTGATATAAGCGACAAATGGACGGTCACTAACAAGTAACCGGGCGGAAGAGATGCCACAGAACATTGTTAGAAGTAAAGCAAGCATGGGGCTTTCAACGTGCAGTCAGAGATACCAGCGGAATATTGGAAACTGATCCAGCATTGGGTAACTAATTGTGGAGGAAGCATGTGAAATAAAGGCAAGTGAGTCAAAGGTGATAAAAAAACGGACCTTTTGTGCAGGTGATTACAGTGTCATATGGAAACTCAAATGAAGGCGAAAAGTTTCGCAGGGACTTCAGTGAACTTCTGAAGAGCATGGATGGTGTATGGACGTATAACGGACTTTTAAAGAAAAGCCATCAACGAAACGGATTAGTGGAGACAAACGTCAATGGTTCGGCTAGGCAGAAGTTGGAAGAGTGTAAATTGTTTTTTGTATGTGATAGAAAATTGGTAACCAAATTATGGTTGGCTGCAGATGGCTGGTATTCTGTTCCGTAAAGACCTTGGTTGCAGATGGCGGCAGGTAGAATGTTGAGGGAAGCAGGTAAAAAGGGCTGGGTTCCGGTCATTGGTTTCGTACTGCAACGTACTGGCAACAGACTCCAGAACAAGGGGTCATGGGAAGAGGCTGGCAAAACATCGATCCAGGCTGATAGCTAGGTCTCACTTCTTTAGCAATGGGGCGTTTCACTACTGGAATAGACTGCCGGAAGAGGTAATAGAACCGGGGACCGTCCAGGCATTCAAGAGTGCCCTAGATCGTGAGTGGAATGAGATCATTTCGGACTGAATTTGAGGCAGGTTACCAGGCAGAGGAGGTGATGTGATTATATACTGAACGTTTCCATTCGCTACATAATGGGTTAGTGGACACTTACGATGCTTATTGACTCTGGCGGTTGATGTGTGCTGTGGTTTTACGTTTTTCCTCTATTTAGCGGGGACTTGGAGAAATATACTGAGCAGTGGTGGGTGTAACGAACGTTTGAGCAATGCGTAGCCAAATTCGCAACGGATCCCGAAATCAAAAGACAATTATCCGTGATATTCTACGATACAAGATTATTACAATAAACAACGACATACAAAATATACAAACCTCAATAATACGATCACAAGGACTCAACAACGAGAAACCGAATAGCAGCGTGTGAGCAGACAGCACGTGCGTCACGCAGGTCCTGAACAAGGATGTGCCAAAATAGCGCTCTGGGCGCGAACAAACAACAATTGGTCCAGAAAAACAACCAGTTCGTAAAGACAAGTCAATAGTGTATGGAAATGAGTGATGTTGGGAAAAACACTGAATCGCAAGGGAAAAGGGGGATTTTCCACGACCGGCTGTTACAGTGGGTGCCTACGTATTGCGCATACCATCGAAGGAACTCTGGACGCTCGACTGGCCGTGATCATTACCTATCCTGTGCAAACTAAACCTAACTGAACCGAAAGTCAGGGCCTGATCCCGTATTGTCCATATACCCTGGTCCTCGAAAAATGACAAGATAACGAATACACTCCGCTGCGCGCCAAATATCAGGATTGAAAAAGCTGGGGCGGGACAAAGTGTGCTTTAGAGGAAAGCAAAAGCTTGCAGGCGGTGTACGCAGGCCGAGCAAGCAGTCCCACCGAATACGGTAACTAATGAGGTAAACGAATTTTTCAGCCTCTGTAGTGGTGTGTATTATCGGTAGCACTACAGGGGTCTCGTCCTAGGGGGCCGACTAGTGCGGCTTCGATCCGTGATGAGTACTTCCACCTCGGTGGCAAAAGAAGTCTTCCGAGCCTCCTGCCGCAATCGTACGCAATAAAGAAGCCAGCGTAAGCCGTTCTCCACTACTTGCACTGGTCACTTTGTGTCGATCACCAAATTTAGTCCTGTGTACAAATGAACCCGGCCTGGGTAGATCCTGCTTGCTACTTGGCCGTTGTGGTTGTGTTGTAGGTTTTCCGTTGTCTGCACATCCCAAAGTTCGGATGCGGGGAATTGCATATCCTGCAATAATAATAATATTGATAGTTTATTTCGGAGACGCCCGAAGCATGCCTTACGCATGATCAAAATTTTACAGGCGACAAAACTGACAGACAAAGTTCATGAAAAATTTAGAAATGCGTAACACAAAGGGTGTAGGAAGAAATAGGGGAGATATGAGAGGGAGATAAATGTATGCACACTGGGGAGTAATGTGGGGAGTTTAAGTGAACCCGGAGATGTATTCAAATATGGGCTCTGTGAATTTGAGGGTCAATGTCAGATGCAGCCGCTGGCTGAGCCAAGTGAAGGAGAATGGAACCTGGAGGTTTTACGTGAGGAGGACTGACAACCGACATGATAAACTGTCGCTACGGGAAACGATGAAGAAAAAAAGAAAAGAGAAGAGAAGAAAAGAAGAACAAAATATTGAGTTGTATAGCTGGTGACTGGGTAGCCATGAACTGTGCGTTATTGCAATAAACGGACGGTGTCAATTTGAAACTAGGGAGCTGGAATGCAAGACGTAAAGAGTGAGTCATATGGCATCAATACCGCGGAAGGATCGAGACGCCGTAAATGTGAGGCACAGTTATGGACAAAATGTAGGCATATAATGAGGGGCCGTGGCGTGGTGGCAAAAGAACTGGCTGGCGAAGAACTGAAGGAGGCAGAAAAAATATTTGGTTACAGAAATATATATTCATGTTTATATATCAGCAGGAGCAAATAGCAGTAAAGAGACGGAACACAGAAGTAGCAGTGGTTGGACGAGACAGGCAGGGTTGGATCAGTGGTGAGGAATGATCTTGTATAAACCCTGATGAATTTTTTCATGACAGTTGAACATAGGGGATCAACAACAAAGGAGAACCAACTTCGGAAGCACAGAAGTGATGGCTGTTACCAGAAGTTGATAGGCGAGGGAATATGAAGGAAAGGAACGACGAAAACAGGTAAGAGTGGATCTAACAGTGTGATTATTGCAGGTGTGGCATGTGGTGACGGTCAAACACGAGTGAAGCATTATTAAATGGACGTACATTACGCAACAAGAAGACGGCCGTGAAAATGGCGGGAGAACTCAGAGCGACTGGAAGTACGGGGTGGTTGGAGAGGTGTTAAAGATCACTGGGGAAGGGTAACTTGGGGGTCAGAAGAACTGCGGTGAGAAGATGCGTCACTTGTAACAGCGAATAACACGGAAGGGAGATAAGGGAGTTGAAGAACAGAAAAATCAGATAATGGCAGATCACGTGGTTTGAAACTGTAGGTGAGAGTGATGACGTTACGGTGATATTACACTGAGTGGAAGCGGAAAAGCGGTGCAGCCTGAAAGGCACAAAGAAGATGCCTGTGGTGAGCAGTATACGAAGCAGACGAGAGTGTTGACCGGAAAAAAACAGGTAAGAGATGATGAATCAGATTGTTTCGCTGTAGATGACACAGGATGAAGACCGAGAAAAAAAGAATCCGGACGGGAAAACCTGTGATAAAACAAAAATGTACGAAAAATACTTGTGCTTTGGAGTTGGGGGAATGGAAGTGGAGAGTTGCCTTCTTACAGGCCATTGTACCAAGGGATTGAGCCAGAAGTTGCTGATCGGTTCAGTGCCTAAGAGGACGATCCACAGAAGAATTACGGATTCAGACATGGAGAATGCGGAGGTGGTATAAAGATAATGCATTCGGTCTTAAAAATGCAAATTGTGGAACGGCGAGTTCTTATATGGGGATTGGTCGTGGTCACGGCTGTGTCTGGGGGGTAATGGGGGGTATAAGATGGACAAAAAAGGATACCGCAGAATGGTAGCTAGTGAGGTATGCGGTCAGTCAGCTTTATAGTCATATGCAGGTACAAACTGGATACTGATTAGGAGCCGACGGGAACGAAATGGGTGGAAAAGAACATATTTCGGCCTTGGGCAGAGTGAAATGGATAGGGCGAGGGTGATATCATGCAGTGAGGGTCGTCAAGGCGAAACACGATAGGAACAAAAACAGAAAGGATTGGTGTGCTTGCAGAGGTAGAACAACACGGAAGGGAAGTGATAAGAGTGCTGACAAGAACGATAGATGGGCGAAACCTGGCGGAAGAATGGTAGGGGCATGCGGTCCACAACGGGCAGTGATAAATGCGGTAGGGTGAAAAAGTTGGAGCGTCCAATCCGCAACCGGTGCTAGTGGGTGTGGCTGACCGTGCGATGGACACCTGAACTGGAAATCACTTCGTTGCTGACGGCCTGCACGCCCGATATGCGCCGGCGAGAGCGGTGGATCTGACCGCGCCCCGCACCCTTGGGGTTAGAGTGAGTGTTTGCTGATGGTTGTACAGAGGGCTGAGCATCCACGAAGAGGGTATATGGTCCACGACCAACAGGACAGGTTGTGGGAACTTGGACAACAGAGCCAACGGGAACGGTGATCGACAGACGGCCATACAGCATTATTATCCAGGCGCAACAGCCGGAAAGGTGGTCAGTGTAATGCCCGAGGTGGTTGACCGGCATTGAGGATAACTGGAAGAGGAAATGAGATAGAGAGACGCAGTCTGGGTATAGCCCAGCCGAAGATCAACGGTTTTTGGAAACAAGAATAAAAGTGAAGCAAGGGCTCATCGATGCAGCGGAGCCCTGAGACAGATTGAGGCCATGAAACGTGAGACTAAAAAAGAAGACGCACAAGTTTGGCTAAATCTTTCAAAAGGGAAGTTGGTATTTCACCTATAGTAGTCATTCAGAAGAAGAAAAGACTAAGTTCTGCATGAATTTTTGGAGGAAACTTAGCTGGGGTATAGGGTGATGTCATAACTGAGTGTTGAGTTCAGATGGTGAGCCGCGCTAAGTGAGATAAATGAGACTGGATTTTCCAGTTCAAAATCGCAGAGAAGTTGAGGGAAGTATATGTGGTGGGACCTGGTATGGAAAATAAGCAAAGTAAGCAAAAGGACATCAAGGAGTGTCGAGCTAATGCCCATTCTGTGGTCATAGAGTGGGGACAGAAAAGAAGGTGGGAGGTTGAAGGAGCGAGACATACACGGATCAGTAAAGGCCAGAAAGTGTCTAGGGCTAATACTTCGCTCCTTCCAACTTCGAGACTGCATTCTTTTCCTTTATAAATCTCATGCCAGGCCTTTATTAGAATACTGCCCACTGATCTTTTCTAGTATGCGGAAATCAGACAGAATTGGTATCGAGTCAGTTCAACGTAGTTTTACCAAGCGACTGATTTGATGGAGCTCAGCCCTCACTTATAAAGAACGCTGCTTATTTTTTAAACTAGACCCTTTATGGCTTCGCCGTATGAAACTGAACCTTATCTTTTTGTATAACATCCTTCACAGTCGGATATATACTTCTAATCCATTGCACTTTGCGCCCGTTTCTAGCTATCCACTACGTTCTAGAATTCTTACCCTTTCAACCCCTATTACCAACACCAGCTTACGTTCACATTTCTTCATCATAGTGTACTCTAACTTATGGAATAAATTACCGTTAGAAATACGCAGTTCTACTTCCAGCCATTGGCTTAGAAGTGCGTTGGATAAATTCCTCACGGTTACCCAAACCTTACAGCTCCTAAATGTAGACATGCCCGATGACCGAGCCTATGAGAAGGGTCTAGACTTTTGAATCGCGCAAACGCCGGCGGTCTATGACAGATGAAATTAAATAACCACTCTTAGTTTTTCCGCCTTCTGCAATCGAAAAACTAGTCTCAGAGAGTCACTGTCTATTATTGTTGCCTCTTTGTATCGATTCTCTTATCCTCAGCTGGGAGCATCCCAGACTGCGCTCCTCTACTTTTTCTCTATTTCCAGACCTTCATTCGTGCGTACCTTTCTCTCGACGACTCTTAATACTCTGGAGACCACACCGGTCACTAACCCGGCCTACGAATCTACCTGACCGTTGGCTATTCATACGCTACCGGAATGATGCTTCCTTGGTTACGTTCCGGGATCCCCTGGTGCCTGGTCGCCTGATCGCGGACTTCCTGATGCCTACGGCCGTTTGGCCCCACCAAGAAAACTCATGTCAATCACAACGGTGCGAGGCGCGGTCAGATCCACCGCTTTGGCCGGCGCACATCGGGCGTGCACGCCAACTGCAATGATACGCGGGCGCAACTAGGCCGGCGGATCGCACCTCCTGTCACCAGAATTGGTTTTCAGGTTGGGTGTCCAGCGCACGGCCAGCCTCACCCACTAGTGCCAACTGCGGATTGAAAAACAACATCCCCTGCATATTACTGCTGCCACCCATTGCCTCCTCCAACGTTCCTGAACAAGGTTTACCATACCGGCATTTATATCCATCGGCTTATCTTTTATTTGTCTGAACTGATGCCATGTTTACCCTCATTCTATTATATCCAGTTACCGGATTCTGTACCCCAAAACATGAAACGGTTTCACTGTTCAGATCTTTATTATGAATATGACAATTCCTGGTATACTCTTGAAGAGACCATTCATCCAATTGGTAATTTATTCGTCTCTCACCTGCCAACAATTCCACACAAAACGAAATGGTCCTCCTTCCAGCGCTTCATCGGCGTGACACCACCTCTATGCTGCACCGTTGCACCTTTTCTCATTCAGCCATTTGCATTTCATGACAGTTGCATTGGCAATGAAGTATTCACAATCCAGGACAAAAATAGTTCGACACTGCGAAAGCGATTTCTCCAAACCTTTGCTGGCAATGAACTATACGTATGCCAATTTACTGACCTTCCAGTTGTTTCCCAAATACCCCATGTCAGACTCTTACCAGCGCATCCCGTTAAGCGATTCTTTACATGTTTTGACAGTATCGTTTATGCACCACCCCCTTGAGACTTCATAAGATCATCGAATATCAACTGCTGTTGTCAAATTGTGTTCACCAATTAACCTGAAACGAACCCTTTATTCGAATCATGTTTCACTCACCTGTAAACTTTCGTCACTCTGATCCAGTGAAATTTCCAGGCTCGGGCAGCTACATCCACCTCTTTATGAGGGCGTTCTCCACAACCTCTTGATAAATAGCAAATACCAATTCCGTGGTTACACGGACTGTTTTATATACGCATTCCCCCTCCTCGAAGGACACCACAAATCCTTAGGTATTATATTTCTGCCATTTTCCGGGTCATCTGGACTACTGGTTCAAGTGCATGTCCTTCATCACCCAAAATTCTCCAATTTTTCGTTGGTGCTTTTTCGAAAGTTTTCTTTGTCAGTTTACTCACCCTTGCGACTTTACATCGACGCCATCCAAAATACTGCACAATTTTACTTCATCGCCGCTTTACTTCATCACGTTTCTCGACGGCGGAGCCTATTTCACTCAATTCGCAAATGTACGTCCATCCGACCTTCAAACTCAAATTTGCCGGGCAATCGTTCGTGCGACCACTAAAACCTGTACACTTTTAGGCTGCATTTACCCAAATGAATATCCAAGGAACCTTTTTGTGACCTCACCTGTATCATATGATCATGCAATCGAGCATGCTTCGGGTGTCCCGAAACAAACCATTATTATTATTATCATTATTATTATTAAATAGATGAGGATTCTTGCCAAAAAACCTCTCGGGTTCTCGGCTTATCATGTGCATGTTAGCCAAAGACTGTATTCGGTTACAGTCCTTCCCCACAATTTGAGCAGATGTTGGTTCCGTTCGCGCCAGCCTGAAACTTTCGCGTACTATTTGTCCAAATCGGCTGTTGGCGATACGGGATTGGCGACCTAAGAACCCCGTCAAGTCGTTGAACGTAGATTCCCGCTCAAGCATATTTATTTTTTCAGCTTCCTCTGCCCATCGGTTCTGTAATCATTAGGTAGACATCGGACAATGCATTCCTGTGTGTGCAAAGCATTCAGATCAGACTGGTATCCTAAATGCTCCAGTTTCATACTGCAATTCTGCATTCTTATTACCCAATTTGACAGTATTTCAGCCTTGCCCTCAGTCCCTTTTGCCTCCAATAAAACACCATCAATCAGGCTTCTGGCCACCTTGGATGGTTTTCAAAACGAGTCTTTCAGGATTCTACATGACCTGATGTAGCCCATCGGTGGTTCAAGCGTCGCGCAGCCTTCCATAGCAATTTTGGACCTCCCACGACAGCAATGTATTAAATACAAAAACCCTTGACCAGGATCTGCAACTTTGCACTCAACAAAATTTTCGAATTGTTTCATGAATATACAGTATTGCTCTGAGTGTCCGTCGAAATGGGATAGCCTTACTCTCGGCAGGTCGAATGCCAAAACCTCGGCAGTTTCAGGCTATCTCAAGGGTTTATATTCGTCGGTCACAGTGCCGTTTTGATGTTGACATCGTGAACTGCATGGACTTTTTGCTGGTATGCCGAGACCAGTTCCTTGTTTAGGAGGCTCTGTTTCCTTTCTGGCTAACCGCAGCTCGTTTTCTAATTCTATCACTCTCATTCTATGAGCACTAATATCGGCAAACTCATCGCGATTAGAAATATATGACTTGGCGCTGACAGAACTAGTAGACTTAGCTTTATCTAGAGAATCAATAACACCCAAACCATCCCCAGAGACTTGCCGGGTTGATTCCTGCTGTCTCAAAAGTTCCTTGTTTCTCCGTCTAGGCATTTTCAATGAGATTTCTTGTCCAGGTACCACTTGAGTACTCTAAGTCAATTCTGGCAAATCGAGCAACGCGTAGCCAATTCAAACGAATCCCAAAACCAGAACAAGGGTGATTCGTAGTTTCTACGGTACTAAATTGAAATTCACAAAGGGTACTAATGTATACAAACCTCAAGTATGCGGCCAAATAGACTTCACAGTAAAACTCAGAGGTTCAAAGCCCCGTGGCTCAAGCACGACAGTCAGAAACGGTTCAAGGCCAAGGTCAAATGTCCCACATGGATAAACAAGCTTGAAAAAGTGTGGTATATGAGGGAGCTTTTCAAGGTAATGCTAAAACTAGTCAGATTCATGAAGCAAGTTGAACATTTGGAAGGATTTAGATTATTTGTTCTTTGCAGGGGCTGATTAAATTTCGTCGTCGAAGACTGTCGGGAACAAGCGGTTGGCTATGCTGTCCTTGTGACACATCGCAAATAATAGTCTCTTCTGAATTTGGAAAGGTCACGGGCGCTAGATGCGTGGAGCTGCTGTTTCTGAGCAGCTGGACCTCAGGATATGTTTCTTGGGCTGTGGCGGTGGCTTCTAGTTCTATGCTTATTGGTAGTGGGTAGTCGATATTGTGGATAAGTGAGAAGGCGCCTGCTACTGGGTTATGGGCCCCAGAGACGTGCCGAATGTCCTTAGTAAACTGCGAAGCGTATTCGAGGTGGCGAATCTCTCGTGGCGCATATCGGTCAGAAGCTGACTGGAAAGCTTACAATAGAGGTTTATGATCTGTTAACACTGCGAACGTCAGGCTTTCGAATGTGCATCGGAAGTGTTGGATACCCAATTAAATTGACAGTGGTTGTCTGCTGAACTTACTATATCGGGTTTACTCAGGTTGGAGGCGCTTGGAACAGAAAGCTATTGGTTGCCAGGGACTGCTGACGAATTGTTGCAATACCGCTCCAACAGCCGTGTTCGTGACTTTTGTCCCTGATGCCCGGGGAGCAGAAGGTTTGGAATGTCAAAGGAGTGCCATGTTGGCGATAGCCATCTTGATCAAAATAAACGCTGCCTGCGTCGTGCCGAAAAATACGAAATTCCGCTTACCTCCACCTCAAAGATCTGTTAGAGGCTGGATTATCTCGGCGCTGTGAAGAACAAACCGGCGACAAAAGGAAACCAAACCAGAAAATTGGAGCAGATGGCGGTAAGATTCAGGCTCAGGATTGTGTCGAATTGCCGTCACCTTGTCAGGCCGGGGCTGAATGCCCAAGGCTGAGACTTCGTGACCTGGGAATGTGGTGGCTGACCTACGTAATTCGCATTTAGTGGGGTTATTGGTTACTTCGAATTAGCCAAGGCGCCATAAGAGAGCTCATTTTTGCCAAATGCTCTTGTTCTGAAGGACTGGACAACAAGATACCGTCTAAGTATGCGTAGACATTCTTGAAACCCAGCGTAGCACCATGCGTAAACCTCTGAAAGGTTTGGACTGCATAGCTGAGCCCAAACGGCATGCACTAAAACTCGAATAATCCAAGTGGAGTTGCGACTGTTGATTAAGATATGTCAGCCCCAGCCACTGGGATTTGGTGGTGTGTTCTGACGAGGTCGATGTAGCTGGAAACAGAGCAAACAGACAGATACGAAATCAAATCTTCAACATGTGGAATGGGATATCCGTCTGGGATAGCCTTCCTGAAGTCTTGCAGTAGTTCACGAGCGCAAGGTTTGAGCCCAAATGTTCCCGGTTTTTGTGTGTATCTCCTTTTCTCCGGTGCTCCCTACCTGGAATGGCAAAACTAGACGACAAGTGAACAACCATTTTGACAAAGGCAACATGGGAACAAAAATAAACGTTTCCCATGTAGTACGTGAGTCTGAAAAAATGAATATGGATACATCGGTATATCACTGGTTTTGTTGTTTTAAAATTCACACAGAAGAGTGATTTGTGTATGCATTCAAAAGAGGGAGGAGAATGGATCAGTTCACGGCAGCTTGTGTGTGCAAGTATATTGGGTTGAAGACGAGACGTGAAAATATGGGGGGGGGGGTAATCTACGCGAGGTCGATCGGCTGGCATTGGCAATAGCCTTAACCGGGTGTCTAGTCTGGCCTCAAAGGCCTCTTTTGAGAAGGCATTCCCTACCTCGTGTGGAAGGTTCTTCCGTAGAGATATTATCCGGGACGAGAAGAACTGCTGGCTAATGAAGGTGCGTGAACGGAGTCTGAAGAGTTTCCTCATGTGTCCCCTCATGGTCTCCAATTCCGGACGAGTGAAAAAAATGATCCACCGGGCTAGTTAAGAATAGATCATAAATGAGAAATAGGTCTCCCTCAGTACGGCTTGCCTCAAGGGAGCTGAGATTTAGTGAAGTTCGACGAACCGGGTAGGGGGAAAGGCATAGGCCACGTACCATTTTGGTAGCTTTCTTTTGAATCCACCGCAAGATGTCCGGATCTCCGACGAGGCCAGTCCGTACCACCTGGCTGCCGTATTCTCAAAGAAGTCGAATACAGGTTTAGTAAAGAAGATGGAAGTCTCCCTTGGAGATCACAGGAAAAGCCCGTTAACAACCCGGAAAACAGTTTCAACGGCTTTCTCCTGGTGGGAGGAGAATAAGAGGTTGGTGCGCAACCAGAAACCAATGATCTTTTATAGATCCACCTCGAAGAGATGAGCCGGAGCACTGCCAAATGACTTTCCAGAATGTGTCAACACTTATTAGAAGGCTCCGGTCAGATGACCAGCGTTTGACCGAGTCAACGACTAACTGCACAGTACTTGCTTCCGTGTCCCAGATTGTGACGTTTTCTAAACACACCGCTATGCTATCGGGAACCATATCAGGGAGGTCGTCGATGTAAATGAGGAGTAGGAAGGGACCGAGGACGGAGCCCTTGGGGCTCCTATATCGGTGGGTGCAAGTTCAGACCGAGACGTGCACTTACGAATGAAGAAGGTTCGGCTTTTCAAAAAGCTCTAAATCAGGGACAGTAGGCGACCGGAAATGCGGTGCATCCTGAGAAGCCGTAAAAAGTCTTGCAAAGAGCATAACTGGAGTTCAGGAGGGCAAGGCGTATGAAAATAGGATCCAGGACCACATACCTACCTCTATGGAAACGAAGAGACCGCGAGGGGATCTCATGGAGATATTTAAGATGAAGAAGACATTTCTGGGCTTAGACCGGAGGGTCTATTCCGTATGGCAACAGACTCCAGAACAAGGGGTCATGGGAAGAGGCTGGCAAAACATCGATCCAGGCTGATAGCTAGGTCTCACTTCTTTAGCAATGGGGCGTTTCACTACTGGAATAGACTGCCGGAAGAGGTAATAGAACCGGGGACCGTCCAGGCATTCAAGAGTGCCCTAGATCGTGAGTGGAATGAGATCATTTCGGACTGAATTTGAGGCAGGTTACCAGGCAGAGGAGGTGATGTGATTATATACTGAACGTTTCCATTCGCTACATAATGGGTTAGTGGACACTTACGATGCTTATTGACTCTGGCGGTTGATGTGTGCTGTGGTTTTACGTTTTTCCTCTATTTAGCGGGGACTTGGAGAAATATACTGAGCAGTGGGTAACGATGAATGAAGCTACCGCAATGGGATTTGAACGGGCGCCGGTGAGCAAGGTCACCGAACACATCACCCCGCTTAATTTGAATAAGATTATGGCGGAATTAGTCCGCAGCTCTTTCCGTTCACTTCTGCCTAAATGTTTAGACTTGTTTCGACGATTATCCGTGATACTCTACGATACTAGATTATTAAGATAAACAATGACATAAACAATATACAAACCTCAATAATACGATCACAAGGACTCAACAACGAGAAACCGAATAGCAGCGTGTGAGCAGACAGCACGTGCGTCACGCAGGTCCTGAACAAGGATGTGCCAAAGTAGCGCTCCGGGCGCGAACAAACAACAATTGGCCCATAGAAACAACCAGTTCGTGAAGACAAGTCAATAGTGCAGGCAAACGAGTGATGTTAGGAAAAAACACTGAATCGCGAGGGAAAAGGGTGATTTTCCATGACCGGTTATTACACTGTACAACTTGTACACTGGAAGGGCCATTGTGACATTGTCTACATGACTCAAGCTACTCTTCGCAGAGGGTTTGGGTCAAGCTTCTTAATATAATATTTGCTGGCCAACCTGTACGTTTCTAGATGAAAGCCTGTAGTAATAACGGTCGACTTGCAAGTCTCCCACCCTAAGTAGTCTACGCTAGGACTTCAGTTACTAGGCCGCATCGTCATACATGCATACATATGTATAAACATATATATATACAAATGCTAACGTTTCCGGCCATAGCTCGACTAAAGTTCTATCTTTCATTCTCAGTGGGCTATATATATATATATATATATACATATACATGTATATATATATATATATATATATATATATATATATATATATATATATATATATATAATATACCATCCAGTATTCACTAGCTTGAAAAAAGACTCACAAAGTGAACAAGTGCCATAACGACCTAGTTGTGCTGGCCCAAATAAAAAAATCAATAAGGAAGACACCAATGCCAATACGGCGGGAATCATAGTTTGGCGGCCCGGAGTAGGGCCTTTGTCAATCTCTTGGGGCCATTTTCACCCCGCTAGACAATGCACACAAGTGTAACAGCCGGTCGTGGAAAATCCCCCTTTTCCCTCGCGATTCAGTGTTTTTCCCAACATCACTCATTTCCATACACTATTGACTTGTCTTTACGAACTGGTTGTTTTTCTGGACCAATTGTTGTTTGTTCGCGCCCAGAGCGCTATTTTGGCACATCCTTGTTCAGGACCTGCGTGACGCACGTGCTGTCTGCTCACACGCTGCTATTCGGTTTCTCGTTGTTGAGTCCTTGTGATCGTATTATTGAGGTTTGTATATTGTTTATGTCATTGTTTATCTTAATAATCTAGTATCGTAGAATTATCACGGATAATCGCCTTCTGATTTCGGGATTCGTTGCGAATTTGGCTACGCATTGCTCAAACGTTCGTAACAATACTCAATAGATCTATTTGGAACGAGGAAAAATCACGCAAAATGCCAAGAAAAGGATCAAAAGCAGTCGAATCCGGACAGGAAGTAACACGGCAAGTCTCTGGAGAGGTTTTGGGTACATATGATTCTTTAGTTAATGCTAGATCGCCTAGTCCTGTCAGTGCTAGCTCATGTGTTATTGAAAAAAATATTGATCGTAAGGATGTCGATTTATATAAGCTGAGAATACTAGAACTAGAGCAACAGTTACTTTCGGCTAGAGTACAGGCGCAGGAAGCAGAGAGGTGTACAGAGAAACAGCGAGAGCATGAGACCAGTGACTTCGACACTTCCGATAGGTTAGGGTGCAATAAGGTAGGGAACCCCACGCCGGTCGCCGACTACAAACCACCATCGATCGATCTGCCTAGAGTGGAGTTAACGGTTTTCGACGGGCGAGCTGAGCAATACTGCAAGTTTGTCAAACAGTTCGAGACGTTCGTTGAAAACAAGGTAACCGACCCTGGGCAAAGGCTTCTTTACCTTACTCACTACTGCCGAGGCCGAGCGCGAGAAGCTATCGACGGGTGCACCATGCTCGATCCAGAACAAGGCTACGCAAGGGCAAGGAAGATTCGAAGGGACTTGTTTGGCCAACCTTTCAAAGTAGCCCGTAACCTAATAGAGGGCGTGATGGAAGAGGCAAAGAGAGCCAAGGGCGACGTCTACACCATGGCCGACCTGGTGATCAAGATGCAGAACTGCTCAATAGCCCTCGACCATTTAGGTTACAGGGCTGACCTAGACGCCATGCACACTTTGGAAGGCATAGTCCGTCACCTCTCTCCCGAACTACAGGGTCGGTGGGCGGAAGAAGCTGAACGGATAAGCCGAAGCGACAGAGGAGCCAACTTCGAAGACCTGACTGAATACTTAGACAGGCAAACGAAGATAGCTGACAGCAGATTCGGCCGACTCATCCGGGACAGCAACCGAGCAAACAAGCCCGGTACTAGCCAAGTCCAAACCCCTGTACGGGAACATCCAAAGTACCAGCCTTGGACCAACACACACGTCATTTCACGAGATGCTACGGCGCAACCAAATCGCAGATCCTGTGGTACTAGCCATGGCCTACCAGAATGCCCCAAGTTCGGCAACGCCACAATAGACGAACGGTGGGGAATGGCGAGGATGGCAGGAGCATGTTTCATCTGTCTCAACACCACGCACCGGGCAGCAGCCTGTAGAACAAGGAATCGATGTGGTTACGAGGGCTGCACGGGCAGACACCATCGGCTGCTGCATCAGGCGAGAGTAACCATATCCGAGGCGATTGCCAAGCCCAGCGTGATTTGTTCAACTTCACAATCTGCCAGTAAACCGGTACGTTTAGGCGTAGTGGCCGTGGGAGTAGTGACTCCGACTGGGGTAGTCAAGGCGTTGGCTTTCGTTGATAGTGGATCCGACACCACTTTAGTGAAAGAGCGGTTTGCCGACAAACACCGACCCACTAAAGGTGCGACGTCGTTAGCAGTGAGCACGGTGGGCGGAACACAGGTAATGACTGCCGGTAGATTAAGGCTGCAACTCATCTCTCTAGACACTAACGAGGAAATTGAAACAACGGAGGCATTCACGTTAGCGGCTCTCCCCATGCGAGCACCAAGGTCGGTGAACGCAATCTTGACTCGATGGCCCCACGTGCAGGATGTAACTGTTGTAGACTGGGAAGATGATGAGGTGGATCTCCCCATCGGATGCGACGTGCCAGAGGCGCATTGGGTGCTTGACCAGAGAGTGGGCGACCGCCAGGCACCTTGTGCCGTACGCACGGCTCTGGGATGGATGTTATACGGTTCAGTAGGGGTACGCGGTTCCGTGAATTACTTATCCGCCGAAACGGACCGCATAGAGTATCATCTGCAACGGCTGTATGAAAAGGAGTTTCATGACATTGGAGACGAAGGACTATCGTTGTCTCAGGAGGATCACTTCGCTCTACAAACGGTGCGGCAAGGCACTAGAAGCCTCAAAAAACAGTTCGAGGTTCCGCTCCCATGGCGCACACCGGTCGACCCGTGGAGTGACAACAGAAATTATGTTCTCCAACGATTACTACGACTAAAAGAACGCTTCATTCGAGACCAGAATCTGTGGGAACGATACGCGGATTTGATGAAGCGAAACGAGGCCCTCGGTTACGTTGAAAAGGTGCCTGTTAACACCGACAGCAAAAGGGGTATCTGGTATCTGCCTCACCATCCGGTTATCAACCCCAAGAAACCCAATAAACTGCGGGTGGTTTTCGACTGTGCGGCCAAGTTCCAGGGCAAGTCGTTAAACGATCGCCTACTACAGGGGCCTGACTGGACCACACCACTGATCGATGTTCTGTGCCGTTTCAGAGTGGGTAAAGTGGCTTTGTCTGCTGACATTAGGGAAATGTTCCATCAGGTGAAGATTCCGGTAGGAGAACGAGATGCTTTGCGTTTCCCGTGGTGGGAAGGGAGCGACCGGGACAACGCAGTGGTGAATTAAAGGATGACCGTCCACCCCTTCGGAGCCATATCGTCACCATTTTGTGCCAACTACGCCCTCCGAGAATCAGCGAACAAACATGGCGATCTAGTACATCGGACGGTGGTAGAAAGCGTCATCAGGAACTTCTACGTCGACGACTACCTTGGGTCATTCGATGATGTGGGATCAGCTCTAGAGCAGTTCAGGGGTCTGACGAGATTGTTGGAAGAGGGTGGCTTCCATCTAACTAAATGGATGTCGAACGCTTCAGAAGTGCTGAAGGTCATCCCGTATCACGAAAAGGCCGAACGGGTAAGAGATTTGGACGGCTCTCCACTTCCTATCGAGCGCACTTTAGGGATACAATGGGACGCGGAAACGGACGATTTTGTTTTCGAACTGAACGTTCCCGAGCTGCCAATAACCCGTCGTGGCATACTATCTGCCGTCTCAAGTTTGTTCGACCCGCTCGGTTTCGTCTCACCATGGCTGCTACCCGGAAAGATCTTGCTGCAGCGGCTGTGCCGTAAGAAAGTTGATTGGGACCAGTCACTGGACCGAGGGGACCGGCTGGACTGGGAAGAATTTCTGAACACCTTGAAGAAATTAGGGGACATAAGAATCCCACGATGTTTGACTCCTGGCCATACGACACGGACTGGAGAACTACATGCCTTTTCCGATGCATCCGAAGTCGGTTATGGAGCTGTGGTGTACGGACGATGGTGCGCAGGAGATGGACAATATACCACGAGGATCCTGTTCGCCAAAGCCCGCGTTGCTCCACTGAAGTCGGTCTCAATCCCACGCCTTGAACTCAGCGCAGCCGTGTTGGCAGTCAGGGTGGTGCAAGCTGTGAAGAGATGTTTCGATCTCTACATTTTATCGGTGAGCTTCTGGACGGATTCAACGATAGTACTATACTATATCAACAACGTCCAGAGCCGGTTTAGTGCTTTCGTTGCTAACCGGCTCACGATTATCCACGATGAATCAGCCACGCACCAGTGGAGTCATGTCAGGTCTGGCGATAATCCGGCCGACCTGTGCTCCCGAGGTGCGAACAACTTCAGGCAACTGGACACGCGGACGAGAGGGCCAAACTTCCTGCAATTGCCCGAACAGGACTGGCCCGCGTTCGAATTAAAACCCCCTACGGAATTGGAACTGGAGATCAAAGGCGTAGTGATAGCAACCAACGCCGTCGAAGCGTCATCCATTCTATCGCGACTGGTCAGGTTTTCTTCCTGGATGAAGACGCTTCGTTCGCTAGTTTGGTTAACCAGGTTCAAGATAAATTTACTAGTCATGAAAGGGCTACGGCCCTCAGGTCGGATACCGGTCGGCCCGATAGGTCCCGATGAGCTACAAGCGGCAGAGTACGATATTTTCATAATGATACAACGCGAGGCTTTCGCCCGAGAACTCAAGAGGGCGGAAGAAGTGGGGCCAACCAATGAAGACATGCCATCTCCAAGAGGCGAGCTGAAGCGTTTAAACCCCAAACTCATCAACGGACTGCTGCGGGTGGATGGTAGGCTGACCAACGCACACCTGAACTTCGACACAAAGTATCCTATACTGCTGCCTGCGAGACAACCTGTAGTAGAGCTAATGATTAAACACGTCCACGCCATGGAGGGACATGCCGGGGAAAGTCACGTGACGAGCGTCATCCGAAAGCGTCTTTGGTTGTTGAGAGGACGAGAGACTGTAAAACGCGTAATCCGACGGTGTGTGCAATGCAGGAGACGCAATGCCACAGCAGGCAAACAACTCATGGCCCCACTACCAGAATACAGGGTGACTACGGGCTGGTGGCCGTTCAGTGACACCGGGTTGGACTATTTCGGGCCCTTGTGGATCAAGTGCTGGAAAAGATTAGAAAAGCGATACGGATGTATCATGACGTGCGTGAAATCACGTGCGGTACACCTAGAAGTCGCACATTCGATGACGACCGATTCGTTTCTACGGGCCTTGCAAAGATTTATCAACCGAAGAGGCGTACCGGCCGATATATACTCAGATAATGGATCGAACTTTGTGGGCGCTCAACGGGAATTGCAGCTTTGGCACAAGAACATAAACAGGGAAGGACTGCAGAATCGAACCGTGGCCTACGGCATACGATGGCATTTCAACCCCCCACAGGCCAGTCACCGAGGCAGCATATGGGAACGCATGATCCGGTCCGCCAGACGGATATTGCTGTCAATCATGGAGCAGCAGCCGCCCGACGGCGAGACGCTGAACACCGTCATGACTAAGGTGGAGCGAATCCTGAACAACCGCCCCCTGGTTCCAGTATTGAACGGCGACCCCACCCACCTGGCGCTCACCCCAAACGACTTATTGACGCTAAGGTCGAACGAGGGTTTCCAAGGGCCGGTAAACCTTCGTGGAAGATACCTCCACGGGTGGAAGCAAGAGAACTATCTGGCCAAGGTCTTCTGGAGGCGATGGCTACGGGAGTACCTACCGGCTTTGCAGACTCGACAGAAGTGGCTGGCCAAAACAAGACCATTCAAAGTTGGGGACGTGGTTATGATCGCCGACGAACGCGCACCTTTCAGCGCTTGGTCTTTGGGAGTAGTTACGGAAACCATCAAAAGCACTGACGAAATGATAAGAACGGTGAAGTTGAAGACAGCTAACGGAGTGCTCATTCGTGACATACGCAGTATTAACCTACTCGAGAGCGAAGACGGAGGAGCTGATAACCCTGAGGCTTAGTAAACCTTTTCACACCAGTAATCGAGGTGGATAAAGAAACACCATATATACCACACAATCTCCGTCAAACACGTTACGGTGCTCGCGGTCCTTTCGTTGACATTGCAGGAGGTTCTTTCCGATATGTGGTGATGAGTGCGATTCCATTATACATCCCGATACATACACGCATGCACGACGCACTCTACATCCCGTAAACCCATCATACATGTGACAGTGTTCTTTGTTTGCCTTTTGTTGACGCTACCGAATGCCCTTGCATATGTGGAAGTAGCGGAGCTCAGGTCACACACACATGCTAAATTTACTCGTCTTCTTGCCACGCGGTCTTTTGTTGACATTGCAGAAAGTCCTCCTTTGATGTGTAGTCATACCTGTGATTTCATTGTAACCCCGGCACACACACACGCACACACACACACACTCAAGCACGTACTTCAAGGACCGGACGGCCCCTTACGAGGACAACGTCTACGCGACCATTCACGCCCGCCATCTGTCATTTGGTCTTGTGGAAGATGTAGACTAGCCTCACGTCTATGTATCCAGAAGGTGTACCAAACCAATAATGACTTATCGTCATTCTTGCAGCTCCAACGTCTCTCGGTAGCAATCAGAATGAAGACTGATGATATGCTCAAAAAACAAGAAGTATCTGCCTTGCAATGCCATGATACTTCCTCAAAGTTGGCATACCTAATGAAGAATAGAAATCAGAGCAAACCAATAAGTATCCCCTCTCTAATCTTAGAAAATAACGACCACACTACCTCACCCGTAGCGATAGCCGAGGCGCTTAACTCCTACTTTGCTGCATCCATGACTACGAACCCCCTTACTTTATCCCCATGCATAGACCCTGTCACCGAGCACTCACTGTCTGATTTAGAATTTACTTTAAAAGAGGTGACCAACCAGATTACCCGTGTCCGGAAGTCCTCACACCTTGGCCATGATGGTGTTCCGCCGACACTTCTACGTCTTGGAGGAACTGATGTCGCAGCCTTACTATTTAAGGTCTACAATCTATCCATCAAGTTTGGCATATTTCCCTCACAGTGGAAGACTGCGGTCATCATCCCAATCCATAAGAAGGGACCAATACATGACCCCTCAAATTACCGCCCTATCAACCACACTCCAATTGCTTCCAGGTTGATGGAACGCCTCATCAAACAGCGGATGTCCGACTTCCTGTTGTCCCATAACATCATCCATAGTGGGCAGCATGGCTTCCTAAAATCACGTTCATGCACCACCTGTCAGTACGAATTTTTTAACCTCATAACGGCGGCCGCCGACAACGCTAAATCTATCATCATCATATACCTTGATATGACAAAGACTTTCGACCGCGTCCCTCACGCTTTGTTACTAACCAAACTCAAAGCTCATGGCTTTTCCGGTTCGCTTTTATCTTGGTTAACATCTTATTTATCGGACCGTTCACAAGTGGTTTCCATTGATGGGTGTCTCTCACAACCTGCTCCAGTCACCAGTGGAGTTATACAAGGCAGTGTACTCGGTCCTTTACTATTTCTCATCTACATAAACGACATATTTCCCACCTTGCACCATGGTACCCCATTCCTTTTTGCTGATGACGTTAAGATTGTCTATGAGTTTCCTCGTCAAAACCTCAACATCATGCTGGATGATATCTCTAGTGACCTAAAGCCACTCGGGGATTGGTGCAATTCATGGAATATGGATTTTTCGACCTCGAAGAGCTGCTACACAACATTCAGATGTCAAGTGACCCCCGGAACCCTGCTTATCCACGACCTACCCATTTCGTACAGCACTTTAGTTCGAGACCTTGGTCTCCATTATTCTTGTAGCTTTAGGTTTTCTGAGTATGTTCCACTCCAGATTGCAGAGACCAGAAGAACCACTGGTCTCATCTCCAGAACTTTTCGGCTAAATGATTGCAAACTGCTCACTTACAAGTCTCACGCCAGGCCTCTCCTTGAATGCTGTCCTATTATCTTCACCAACATGACGAAATCCGACCGCATTTCTCTGGAGTCCGTGCAACGTCAGTTCACCAAACAATTAGTAGGCTTTTCCTCCAGTCTGTGTTACAAGGATCGATGCATCCTACTCAATCTTGACCCTCTATGGTTGCGTCGCATGAAGCTCAATTTGTGCTTCCTGTTTAAGCTGTACCACCGTACGGCCTTTTCGTGTACCGAAACCATTCGTCTCACTCCCTCCACGAATTATGCTCTACGTCATCGGCCATTGCAGCTCTCTATTCCTAGATCAAAACTAGCGTTAAGATCTAACTTTTTCTTTATAAAATACTCATAGTTATGGAATAAACTCCCGCTAAACATCCGCGAGAGTCTCTCAATTTCCCAGTTCAGAGGCTCGCTGGATCAGTTCTTGACTGTTCCCAATGTGATCCTTCTTACCGGCCTGACCGTCACCGAAGAGGTGGCCTACGAAAACGGGTTTGATTACTAGGATTACTGCACTAGAACTTTCATTTCTCACCCGATGACAAACGCCAGGGCAACTATTCTCTTTTACGTTATATTGCTTACAATCTATACTACTGTAGCCACAGTTTGCTGACCTTTATAACTATACCTAGTTTAATGCTTGCCGGTTCTCCTAATTTTAGACAATGTTCCTGTTCTATTGCCAACCAGTCTAAGTTTCTTAGTCTTAGATGTCTCCACAGCAAATAAGTACGTGGCTTCGGACACTAGGACACTGAGTTCCGCCGTCTACCACTTTACTCGATCCTTTCACTCCTCTCCCGTTCATCTTGGCTACCACCACTCACCTGGGTTTTATGCCCGGCCTCAATTCGCCTTTCTTAATCACCTCATTCCAGAATCTATTATCCCAGAAGCCCACCTGCTAGTACTTACTTGGTGGCTTTTCCTCTCGTCTCACCTCTGTATCTACCATCCACCAACTACTATCATATTCTCTCTTATGCACCACACCATTTCCCATCAGCAGAGCTAAACTCATCTGCACCAGCTAGCCCGGAATGGACTCTGATGGTCTTAGGCATGGCCTGGCGCTGTATGAGACTGACACACGATTGCTAGCTTGTGCTTTACAACGTTCGTTGTCCTACTCCGTGTGTTTGCATAGTCCCACTCTGCATTTTCCCAGCCCATGCTAGCGAAACCCCTGATGTCAACGGCACCCATACCATAGCGTCGTTGGAACGTGGGGAAAACAGACCACCCCCAGCAGTTGCGAAAAAAGACAAATACGCATAAAATTACGATCGGGCGGAGGGGCTATGGAAAGTTCCTATATGGGCTCAACCACCCCTCTGTTAGGAAACAAAAAAAAATGATAATAATAATAATAAAACTGAAAAAAGAGAACAGTGGAAACGAAAAAGACCTCGTGGGATCGATTCGATCTCCAAATACCACTGACATCGGGCTGTGAAGGAATTGGGCAACCTTCATCTATGGGAAAGTATCCCATCAGCTCAGACCTGATCCTGCGAAAGGGGAAACCCCACATCGCCCTTGTTCGCTCGACAAGCTTTGGTCTTCACGCTCGAGACTGACTGGGGTGACAGCGCACTGGACTCTCCACATACGCTTTCCCATCCCCCACTCTAAGTTTCAACCACCCCATACCCACCATAAGCGCACCTAGCATGCACGTCGACGTCAAATACAATCGCTACCACAGCCCTGACCTTCAACCCATTGACCTGGACAGAGTATCGACGTACCTGACGAATAACGGCAACCTCGATGAAGCCCGGAAAAGGAAAAAAAGAGATAAGAACATAGTGGAAACCGGTCACCTTTTCCATCTATACCCCTCTATCGTCCGTCATCTTTTTTAGAAAGCGGTCTTCTCGATGTCCTAGCATCCAAGCCACGCTTAGGTTTACAACCCTACCTAACAGTAACCACTGCCTCCTGCCAACTACAATCACTACCGCAGCCTGCTCACAATTAAGTTAAATCTCTGAAATGCAGACGCAGCAGCCCACCGGGTTTACGCTATCTTGCTAGCCGGTGGTAGTACTTATCAACCCCCTGCAACCCTACGTTACTTAAGCTCTCTAATTAGAACCCAGATCAAAGTACGAAATGTAACACTGACAGTCCACATAGACCCAGTCAGTTCATTATTAATTGTCGCTATTTATTATCATAACTAACAGCTGGAACCACGTCCAGACTGCTAACACCATTTATTTCAGGTTTATCGTCGCCCACTCTCTCGGGCACCACTTTCGGTGACCAATGTCCACACTTTGACCTGTACCGACAGAGACCTTAATGGCATCTTTTATACCAAACGGGATTGCAATCGGGCCACACGACCTAAAACACCCCCAAATGCTTACAAGCAGATTGATAGACGTCTCCTAACGCAACACCTCTACTACTGATGTCACTGTTGGAGGCTTCAGAAATAACAGTTCGCAAGCAACCTTCTATTGATTGATTGACACGTCCCTTACCCCGCCTGATGAACCATACCCACGGGATGCTGCACATCACCTTGGTCTCATGTGAAACAATCCAATAACAGAGCCAGAATACGCAACACAGGAATTTTTTCTCATTAAAATTCGATACGTTATCCGAACGCGAGTCCACTTGTCCCTCACATCCTTGGTTCCCAACAATGATGCCGAAGATCACCGAGAATCAATAAGTCAATATATTTGTCAGCATAACAGAACAATAAGGCGCGAGCCTACAAGGAGATTTTTCGCTCCGTTTTCTCTTCCAAGATTTCATTTTTCTTTCGATCGGTATCCAGCTTGAAATTGACTCTCTACCAGTTAAAGGCCTTCAAGTTGCGCTGCCTTTTTTTTCTGAATGATAAGGGTTATTAATCCCGAACCTAAACTCACCTTGTATATGGATTGCTGTTTCCTCCACATTCATCAACGTTGCCTGTCCATTTCCACAAAGTTTCCTCATGTCCCCTCGTTTCATGATGAACTCCCTCTATTATAATCGGGAATATCCATCATTCCGGGCCAACTTCATCTCCATAGAGAGCCGCTCTCTTCATATTCACCAAAGTTCACGGTTGTACTCCCATTCATTTCTTTAACCTCTCCATGTCCATTACTTACTCCGTGCATAGAACCCGCAATAGGTCTCAGTTACCCACATCTTGCATTATTATGACTTATAACGCATCCCTAGCGCTATATTTTCACGATATATTTTGTATTTTCACGGACCACTACCAACCAGTCAAATCCGAAACCAAACCGTATTTGCCGCGCAGACCTTTATAATTTCAGTCGACTCAAACTATCTCTAGCTATATTGTTTTGCTTCTGACGACTCCACTCGCTTTCTTGAAATTCGTGTATAGTTCATTGTTTTGAGTAACGTTGTACACCATGATCATGCGCTTGCGCATGCGTCTCGACCATGGTCGAGAAATATACCATTATTATTAGGTGCGACCAGTAGTAGAACGTCGACGACGAGCATTAGACGCGCGCACTGACAGCAGGGCCTAGGCAGGTAGGAAGAATCAGTACCTTTATACCGAACCTTTGACTCTGCTAAGGATCCAGGATGATTTTGGTGGGCGGTGTAACAGCCGGTCGTGGAAAATACCCCTTTTCCCTCGAGATTCAGTGTTTTTTCCCAACATCACTCATTTCCATACACTATTGACTTGTCTTTACGAACTGGTTGTTTTTCTGGACCAATTGTTGTTTGTTCGCGCCCAGAGCGCTACTTTGACACATCCTTGTTCGGGACCTGCGTGACGCACGTGCTGTCTGCTCACACGCTGCTATTCGGTTTCTCGTTGTTGAGTTCTTGTGATCGTATTATTGAGGTTTGTACATTGTTTATGTCATTGTTTATCTTAATAATCTGGTATCGTAGAATTATCACGGATAATCGCCTTCTGATTTCGGGATCCGTTGCGAATTTGGCCACGCATTGCTCAAACGTTCGTAACAGCTTCTGCGCCCTGGTGGTGATTGTGGACGTCGACGCTTGTGAAATGCTGGTGTCTCCACTGGCTGGGGTTATCACCTCCTGACAATCTATTGACCGGCGATTATCGGCTAGCCTGGAAAGGTCGACATTATTGGCACGAGCGACGTTCAACACGTGAATGCAAGGAAGCAAACACTGGCGACTGAACGAACAGTCGCAGTGAGGCACACCGCCGCCGGTGACCATAACGGAGGAGCCCCTACTATTTGTCACAGGCCACTTACTTTTTACACAAGATATACCAGTGATCGTTACGGTATGCATGTGGCGAAGGAGAAAGCCAAGGGCGAATACGGTTAGCTTGCCGAACACGGGTTTCAGCCGATGTGGCACATTAAGGAACTTGCATATGGACATTTGGTCCTTACCAAGTCTACCCTGCGAAACTTCTCTTAAAGATGCTACCCGCTTCAGAATTCTGTCGCAGACCTGGAACAAGGTTGACCTAGGTGAGAGTCCTGTCTTAAGATGCCTATTTTCGGTTTCTACTCTGTTGGTTGTTAAATTACCGAGAGGTAATACCGGCCTCACTTTGTAACCCGCCCAGAAATCCTTAAACGGCATCCACGCCCTTACTAGGTAGCCTATTGCCTCGGAGCTGCGGGCCTAAATAGCAGCACGAAATCGTTGGAAAGCGGGCTCGCTGTTCGCAAATACCACGTTCCACATCCGCGGGGAAACACTGCCCTTTTCTAGCGCTGTTGATTCAATTCGATGGTTGCACCGTTTTCGCATATCTTGCAACAAATGAAATCGGCAGAACACTACCTGGGCTTCAGGATAGTGAGTACTGAACCCGTTTAACTAAGCCAGACTGCGATCTACCACTATTGTTCTACATTCCCTAGTTGCTGGCAGGTATTCAGCCAGGAAACCCACGGCTTATCCGTAGCTTGCAGTGCTTTCATTGGGCAGCATCGCATACAGAATACTACTACCTAAGCCTACTTCATCCACTATCATTGCGTGCTATAATACATAGCCTCCGCAGTTCATCTGATGGGTAGCTTCAGCAGACTCAACTGGCTGCATCTGCTAGCAACCGGAATCATCTCACTGGGTAGGAAGAAAAGGAATCTAACTATATCCTCCGCGTATATTACCTGGCAAATTCCATTATCATCCAGTAATTCTTTTACCCTTGTTACGTTACCACGCACATCATGACTGTGACGGACACATGTAGACCGAAAGTTCAGAAGCCTACTGAACATACGACTAGCAAATTCCCTTAATTCAGCTGTATTATGGAAAGCGTCTATTAAGTCAAGCACCACGGACTTATAGAAGACTTTCGAGAGCGGCTGGTGAACGGGTCTCCTACTGGGTCTAGCAGCGAAATACCAACGATGTCCCGTCTACCGGACGAATAGAGAAGACGCAAATCGGTTTACAGATGCAAGGTGTATTCTATATATCGTGGCACCGAAACAGTACCGATACGAGAGGTACACCGAACGGAAAACGAAACGAAACGAAACGGCTGTGCAGAAAGCGAACCACGAGGGTGTACAATCGGCGAACGACCGAAAGCGAAAGTGATTTGAAACGATATCGACTGAAACCTCGGAAAAGTCAGTCCAGTAAAACGTACGCAACCGGAGAACACAATGAGGTTGACGTCAAACGTCAGAAAAGATCGTGGAGAAAAAAGATCCAAAATGGTGTCCAGAAAATAGTCATTTTCTCAAAACGATCGAGGTCACTACAGACTCTTGGTGTGCTGTCAGCCTTCGGTTGGCCACATGTAAACTAGAATTTCCCCTTTTGGAACCTATGGCTATGGACCACGCACCACTTCGCAACACGATATCCAGTTCCTTTGGCCACCCGGGTGAGGAATGCACCGCACTCCAGGTTCTGTATCTACAATGAAATCAAAACTAGCATACAATTACTTTAACCTCAATCCACCTCCACCTTTTCGGCGCCGATGGACACAACAGTATTTCACGAAATGATATTTCATTCCGCCGCTAATTGTTAGCCCATGCTTTTTGGCCTGCTTCCACGTACGGGCATTGTAATTGTAAAGCTGGTACTTGTGCATCGCTGGAACTCTCGAAAATCGGTTGTGAATTCATCGAGATCTTCGTAAAAGTTATTTGTCAATCAGGAAAACGTATCGGAATTGTCAACGGTCATGGTCATTCACGTGGCTAGCGAGTGAGATGGGTGCTGACATTTTGTTTCGCTAGGCATTATATACCAGTGTAAATTTGATAAACAATATTTTGTAATATTCTTTGCTTTTGGTTACACCCAACCGAATTTATTTGACCTTCTTTTATACATAATTTATTTCATCACAAAATGTCTATTCCAGCTGATATTACCGTTTTATTTGTGGTAGTTCGATCCTTGACTTTCGGCACAGTGGTGGGTGCCTACCTAGTGTGCATACCATCGAAGGAATTCTGGACGCTCGATGGGCCGTGGCCATTATCTGTCCTGTCCTTACTGAACTGAACTAAGCCGAAAAACACTGTTATTAGGGAGAATACCAGATATAGGACTGGATGCGTTCCATCCTTGCTGGATCTAGCTATAACCAACTTCCCCAACGATGTGGCTGGACTGCATTATTGTGCACCGCTGGGAAAGAGTGACCATGTGTGTCTCAAAATAGTTCTATGCATGCGGCAACCAAAGGTACCCTCAAGGCTGATTAGGAATTTCGGTAGTATGGACATAGTTAGGCCTCGTAATAGGGCGATGGGTTTGACCTGGGACGCGCCAGAGGAGGCTACTGTGGTGGAGAGCTGGCAGGCCATAAAGGGATCCCTGACTGCCCTACAGGAAGAGTTCGCACCCTTAAAACGAAGGAGTGGGGAGGGCAAACCCATGTGGTGGAAGGCTGCAATAGCCAAGGCCACCAGACGTAGAAACCGCTCTTGGAACCAGTACAAAGCTTCTGGCAGTCAGCTAGCCTGGAACCGCTATACGAAACTGAGAAACGAGACTGTAAGCCTTTTGAGAACTTCCAAGCGGGAATTTGAGCTGAAATTGGCCCAGTCTGTAAGACAACAGCCGAAGTTCTACAGCTATGTACAGTCTAAAGGCTCAACAAGAAATGCCGTAGGTCCGCTATCCACTAGAGACTATGGTATTGTCACTGATGACCAGGGCAAAGCAGACGCCCTGGGGGGATACTTTGGTAGTGTACATAGGATAGATAGTGGGGTACGAGTAGATCCGGCTCTGGTGCATCCTCCTCAGTTAAGCGAGCTAGATCTCTCAGAGGAATGCGTGCGTAAGTACCTACAGGAGTTAAACAGCCACAAGCCAGCGGGCCCAGATGGCATCCATCCAGATATCATCAAGCCGTTGGCCGATATCATAGCTCCATCGGTATGCAGATTGTATAGATCCACGTTGGACCAGGGAAAGCTGCCTCAGGACTGGAAAGTCGCGGCAGTCGTGGTAATACATAAGAGTGGGCCTAAGTCGGATGTGCAGAACTACAGGCCGGTAAGCCTAACTATCATTCTCTGTAAAGTCCTCGTGAAGATCATCCGTGCCAATATCTGCCAGCACTTACTGGAGCACTCCGTGCTAAGCCTGGCGCAGCATGGATTCCTGAAAAATAGATCTTGCCTGACCAATCTCCTGTGCTTCTTAGATGAAGTAACTCGACGACTGGACGAAGGTAAGCAAGTTGAGGTATGCTACCTCGACTTTAGCAAGGCGTTCGACTCCGTTAATCATCGTCCTTT
The DNA here is from genome assembly GCA_948099385.1 of Fasciola hepatica. Lineage (NCBI taxonomy): Eukaryota > Metazoa > Platyhelminthes > Trematoda > Plagiorchiida > Fasciolidae > Fasciola > Fasciola hepatica. The sequence continues at coordinate 2,981,854 of CANUEZ040000047.1, forward strand.
GCTACGCAAGATGGAGACTTTCAGTATAGGTGGGCCAGTATATAGGTGGCTGGGGGACTTCCTCTTCCACAGGACGCTTTATGTCAACGTAGGGGACAGGTGCTCCAGTTTGGTGAACGTCACCAGTGGTGAACCTCAGGGATCCGTCCTAGGCCTGGTCCTATTCTTGTTATTTATTAATGACCTAGCATCCACTCTTCAATCGCCCAGCTTTATTTTTGCGGATGATGTGAAGATTGTTGGATCTGAGGGTAGGGCGGACTTGGGCAGGGAAACAGACACCGTCCTGAACTGGGCATACAAATGGGACTTACCTCTAAACGCTCAAAAAAGCCATTTGTTGTCAAGGGCAACAGAAAGCCTAACTGTCGCTCATGATCAAGGGCTGTTCACCGTAGAGGCAGCTAGTAGGGTTAAAGACCTGGGGATCATCATGAAAAGTGACTTCAAATGGTCGGAGCAGTGCAACGCTGCTGCGCATAAGGCTCGTGGGGAGCTGTTTAGACTGCGATCAGCTTTGTCTTGCCGGAAGCCGGAGGTATTCATACCTATTTACATGGCTATAGTACGACCTCACTTAGAAGGTAGCGTGCAGGCTTGGTCACCCTTCTACAAAAAGGACGCCGCCTGCCTTGAGAAAGTCCAACGTCTCGCCACGCGAATGGTTGAAGGGCAGAGGGGTAAGACTTACGAGCAGAGACTCTGTGACCCAAATCTCTTCTCGTTGGAAAGGAGGAGACGTCGAGGGGATCTCATAGCAACGTTCAAGGTAATGAAGGGCTTTTCTGGCCTTAGACCAGATAGTCGATTCCAATTGGCCGTAGACTCCAGAACAAGGGGACATGAAAAGAAGTTGATAAAAGCCCGATCTAGGTTGATGGCTAGATCGCACTTCTTCAACAACAGGGTTGTGAACAGTTGAAACGGTTTGCCTGGTGAAATGGTAGATCTGCAGACAGTCCAATCCTTCAAATGTGCCCTAGATCGCAAGTGGTACGAGATCTTTCCTTGTAGTGAGCCTTGAGAATATCAACTAGATGGATGACGGGTAGCACTGTGGTCCTTCTGGAGTATGTTTTAGCAGACTTTTTCCCTTATTGCATACTGTCTCAGTGAAAGCTCACGATGCATAATGTCTCTCGCAGTTGATGTGCGATGAGGTTTTCGTTTCCCTCTCATTTTTAGAGGAGATTCGACGAAATACACTCGGCAGTGGTGGGTGCATAACTGGTGTGCATACCATGGAAGGAATTCTGGACGCTCGATTGGCCATGGCCATTACCTGTCCTGTGCAGACTGAACTGAACTGAACTGAACTGAACTGAACGGTCCTGCCCTGAAGACGTCAAGGTCAGGGGACACTCGAAGGACGCCCGGATAACAGTTGCGAGGATCGGTAGCGTTCTATGGTCCAACAGCGCGTTACTTGAAAATTTGGCGTCGATTTGATTGGGTGCGCGATAACTCAGTTGCTTTTTTGGTCAAGGTACAGCAATTTGGGCTAAGATACAGCTCACGGTAACCGATACCCAAATGTGGGAATTGTACAGTAAAACGGGGAACTATACAGCTAAATTGATCATAAGAAGGAATAAGCTCCAATGTATTTGTTTACCTAAATAACGTAGATAGGTCTGGTGTATTCCCCAAATAAGTATGTATACAAATGTATATATATATATATATATGTATATTTGCACACGTAAACGCATATATATATATATATATATATATATATATATATATATAAGCATATATGCACACGTAAGAACATATTTGTGTATTTATCTATTTACTTGTATATATACTTATTTAGGAATATATATATATATATATGTGTATACGGATCTATGCACACGTAAATACATGTATAGATCCGTATACACACATATTTCTAAATAAGTATATATATACAAGTAAATAGATAAATACACAAATATGTTCTTACGTGTGCATATATGCTTATAAACATATATATATATATACAGATATGTGTTCACGTGTGCACATATACATGTATATTTACCTATACAAATATATGTAACCAAAATGAAAGTCCGATACGTACGGGATTACTTTTCTGGATCTAGCCTGAACGATTTTGCATCCGTGACCGCTACTAAGCCAACCTCCAATTACGCGAGCTGAAGCACGACGCCCATTAGGCGCGCCTACCTACACATAAACCACCAACATCGTAATACGTTGCACCTAACGGACAGACCCATTCCGTAACGAATGCAAAATGGAGGACAGAATGAAGAATAAGAGTTGTATTAAAAGATGGTTGTTCAATGGTACAAAATGATCCTTTCATGCACACTTCCGTGCCGAAGTTCTACGGTCATAACGGTGGATCGAACAGCGTCCAGCACCCTCGACGTTGTAATGTTTTGCCGTGTTCTGTCTGTAAAGTGGAAATGGAAACAATTATTATCTGTTTTTACTTAGTACGAGGCGAAATGAGAATCGTAATTGTAACTCACTTATTTTTCATCAGCCAGACAGTGGACGCAAACGTAGTGGCTGTCCTATTTCGGCGTCGATTGTGCACGCAGCAAAATTTAACCCGATAGTATGGGAAATTTTTCGGCAGTGCAGCCGGATGCGTACGAAGCCAGTTCTCAGCACTTACACTCTCATACACGTAAAACGAGGCGAAAGTCTGCTGCTGAAATAACCGAAAGTCTTCCTCGAATCTTGAGAACAATTTATAGGCATCTTTTACATGTCTGGAGAAACTCTCAGTCATCAACGAAAGCACGTGCAACGGCCATGACAGTCAACAGGTCTGAGCGGTAACAGCCTTGCGCAACCCTTATATACTACTAAGTGGATAACTTAAACAAAAGTCGCCGCAAAAGTAGGAACACCATTCTTATTTTCCCTAAAAATGACTTCATCAGTTCGAACCATTTTCTTCAGTATCCCCGAATAACGCCAATTTGGCCATCATTAAGGTTGGACCACAAGACACTATCGCGAGGATCGATTGCGGCGGTTGGCTTTTCTTCCCTCACTTCTCCTAATACTGATTTCGACTTAGCGCATTTAAGCCGATGTATTCCTCCCAATTATTACGCTATTATTCTAAGGTATAATGGAGATTCGTCACCGGTGTGATATTATTATCGTATAATAATAACCATAATTCCGCATTCACCGTTTAACGGAGTCCATTTCCAGATTGTATGCAAAATTCTGACCTCTTAAAATGATAATTACATTGTGAAAAGTGCGCTTATATCTCTCTCTATATATATTCAGTTATGAAAAACTGGCAATGTTGAAAGATTGGAAAAATTGTCAGTAGAAATTGAATCGTATGGACTACCCAGATCGTCCTAATGACGTACTACCGCCAAATTTTCACTTACGAGCAAAACATTCTTACGGCAAGAATTGCGAATGGGAATTTCTCAAGTAACAAACCCTACCAAGAACCAACCGGTTTCGGGTTGGGCTTCGACCGGCCGAACCCAAACGTAAGCCGGCTGGGCTTCGGCTGGGTTCAGAACGGGCTCAAACTGGGTTCCCTTATAGGTTCATCACGCATGCTACTTGCCCGTTTTATATCACTAAGCAGTCTTCCACCTACCGATTTTGTGTAACCTTAAATCCCATAATAAGAAATACAAAATTCATCGACAGTCCGGCATTTACGAATGCCTTGTCGGTTTTTGATATTATCATGCACAGTTTCTCTATTTATTTCTGGAAGAGAAAAGAATTAACGGTTTCATGTGACGGGTAGATAGCCATCACGACGAGACTGCACCTTGACGTGGTGTGATGGCTTGCGCGCTTCTGTGACCCAAAGAGCCATACAGGATGACTTCTGTAAGCCGGGGGTGCAATCATGCCTGACAGGTCAATGGGTGGAGGCCTTAAAAAGTCCAATCTCAGAACCAGTTGATGGGCGATATTAGGTTCTATTCACTATACCCCTGGAGAGGACACTCCAGCGAATAAACACAGAGAAAGTTTACCGGTCTGAAAACCTCCACTAGATGGATGTAGTAGTGGTGTGTCTGGGGTTTCTCTCGACGGCGGAAAAATTCGCACTTCATTGGACAGCTAACGCTGGCCTAAGATGGGCAGCCCCCAGCCTAAAAGATGCTGCCCCGTCCACGTTCCGCTTGTAGCGGTTGCCATCTTCGTTCATACTTTTACCACGTTTATTGTTTAACTGAACGCTGACTGCCAAGCGCGGTGGCCATTTGACCGTTGCTCTTGCGCACGCTCTCACGCACGCTTCCAAATACACGCTAACCACTATCTCTCCCAATCGCCTTCTCGTTCTCACGGGTCGTGGAGAATACTGTTCTGGTTAACATATTTGTGCAGTGCCGCGCATTAGAGTAACGTGCAGGTGGTCCACGCAGTACAAAGGACCGAAGCACGCGTTTACTAAGGAAACCGCAATGTAAGGTCTAATCAACCTTACAATTGGTGAGCCCGACGTGATCCTCAGGTCACGTGAGTTTCCTTGTTTTCTACCGTTCAAGGTCCCGTCTGCGTACGTTTTTGTGTGTTTTATTGTTTCCCTATCTTGATTTTTTTTTTCTTCGGTTGGTTTACCAAATAATTTTTTTTTTCGTCCATACATATTTTGTGTCTAATTCGTCGTGATTTTTTTTTTCTTTCTTTTTCTTCCTTTTCGCCATGGATTTACCAAAAGACAGACCCGTGAAATTACAATCTGTAGTTATGGTTTCATTTTCTTCTGGTCTCCTAGCGACTACAACAACACCGAACATCGTTCGTGTGTTGTTATTACGGTCCAACATCCGCCCGCGCCCTCAGGCGCTATTTTGTTCCAGTTTACCTTGCCCTCTCTCAGACGGATCTAACAAGTCACATTGGCTTCATCCGTAGCCTGGCTGACTCCCGTGCACGTTCAAGGAGCCAACCGCTCACTGGACAACGGGACGATTGGTCAGCCTGGCACTGGAGACGGCAACTGGACGCCTTTTTGGATGGACCTGACGAGGCATTTTCCGGCTTGCATTCGCATGAGACCCGCGGGCGCCAAAACACAATTGGACCCACGCACATCGGACCTCGGGAGTGCAGGCACCGGTAGACTCATCAGCAGTCGTTCGACGTCAACAACAATATAACGGAGAAGCTTTGAGGAGTTCCTGGACAACCAATAATTCCGGCTTACCATCACGATCGAAGCCCAACTCCGTCAGACTTCTAGGAGGAGGCCCCTGTAGCGGTTGCCATCTTCGTTCATACTTTTACCACGTTTATTGTTTAACTGAACGCTGACTGCCAAGCGCGGTGGCCATTTGACCGTTGCTCTTGCGCACGCTCTCACGCACGCTTCCAAATACACGCTAACCACTATCTCTCCCAATCGCCTTCTCGTTCTCACGGGTCGTGGAGAATACTGTTCTGGTTAACATATTTGTGCAGTGCCGCGCATTAGAGTAACGTGCAGGTGGTCCACGCAGTACAAAGGACCGAAGCACGCGTTTACTAAGGAAACCCCAATTGTAAGGTTGATTAGACCTTACATTGCGGTTTCCTTAGTAAACGCGTGCTTCGGTCCTTTGTACTGCGTGGACCACCTGCACGTTACTCTAATGCGCGGCACTGCACAAATATGTTAACCAGAACAGTATTCTCCACGACCCGTGAGAACGAGAAGGCGATTGGGAGAGATAGTGGTTAGCGTGTATTTGGAAGCGTGCGTGAGAGCGTGCGCAAGAGCAACGGTCAAATGGCCACCGCGCTTGGCAGTCAGCGTTCAGTTAAACAATAAACGTGGTAAAAGTATGAACGAAGATGGCAACCGCTACACGCTTGCTCCATTGGGCGCATGAGGCTAAGGACTGAATCCAAAAAGCGGATCGATAACAAAGTGCCAGCGACGACAAGACAATAGGTGCAACAATCAGATCTCACGTGACAGACCAGAAGAAGTCGCTTCACGGGTTCTTTGGTCACGTTCCCGTGCTGGGTCAACGCTCTACTGCCTTGTGGGTCAGACTTTTGAGTGAAAGGCTACGGTTAGGGTTCTCAAAGAAAAACCCATTCTGTGGTGTGGGCAGCCGCGAAGTATGATTCGCCCAGAAATCTCCAGTATCTTTCCTGTACAAGCCCTATCAATTTTTTCGTCTTCAGTTAATGATCGATGCAAAGCGCCGCGGGTAGTTGCGGCTGTGATGAAAGCAGTAGTTCAGGAGTTGGGTATAAATCAGATGCACTTCATAAGCCTAAATGTTCACTTCACTTGGCTGTCTTCAACGTCCGCACACTATGTCAGTTAGGACAAAAGGCTGCCCTCGCTAAAATTCTTGACACCTTTAAAATAGTTGTATGCTGTGATCACGATACGCACCCGAAATACAACCTCACTGTCTCAATCCACTCTTCGCGTGTCGTGTAATTCGGTGTCCATAGCTCGTGGTCAGGCTAGGGTTGGGATTGCTTTGAGCATGATGGCTGAGCGTGCGGTGCTAGAGTGGATTCCAGTCAGCAGTCGTTCGTATGCATTTCGGTTGGACGGTTCTGTGAGTGTCAGCAACAACAAACAAGCGCCGATGCTTGTTCGTCGTGTCTGTGTATGCGCCCACTGACTGCAGTTCCTCTAAGACCAAGGACGAATTCCACCAGGATTTGTCTCAGCTGCTTCGAAGCGCACGTTCAGTCATTGCTGGGGATTTCAACGCCCAAGTTGGCCGTTCGGGAGATTCCGAAAGGCGCATCGGAAGCCCTTTTGCTATCCCGGCCGATCGTACCGATAACGGCGATCGTCTCATTCAGCTGTGTTCTGACCACAGATTGTTTCTGGCAAGTACGAACTCTTGCCATAAGAAGCGGCATAAACTGAAATGGCCTCCTCCTACATCTTCACAACGTCGAACTCAGATTAACCATATTGTGACTGGTCACCGCTGGCATGGATCAGTTGAAGATTGTCGTTCATTTTGGTCTACGCCTGTGGACTCAGATCACGCCTTGGTACGTGTTGATTTTTGTTTACGTCTCGTCCATGGTCGCATCAACGTAAATGCCACCCGTCCCACGCAGTTGCTTTTAGACGACAACCAGCAATACAATTTCCAGACGGAGCTGTCTGCGCGGTTATCGATGTAGCGGGATGGGCAGGACCCAAATGAATGTTGGAAACAGATCAAGGAGACGACGAGACTGCACCTTGACGGCGTGATGGCTTGCGCGCCTCTATGACCCAAAGAGCTATACAGGATGGCTTCTTTAAGCCAGAGATGCAATCATACCTGACAGGTCAATGGGTAGAGGTCGGACAAAGTCCACTCTCCTGGTCCTCCAGGTTGGGGGTTGATTTGAGCTGGCAACTCACTCGGCAAAATCGGTGGAAGAATAATTGGTCCAAGCAAATGGGCTTCCACTAAGCCATCCCGCTGCCTTGCGGATAGGTTCTCGTTAGAACTAAAGGCTTTGGACGAGGACCCTAATCGTTCTCCTGCTTTGTGGCTGGACACCCTAGCAGTACCCGTCCAACATCCCCCATGAATTGCACAACTAAAAAGAATTCCATAGTGCATCGGTCGTCGCGCAGGATAATCAGGACCGCGCTGCCCATTGCATCGAGCGGGGTGGGTAGTGATAAGTGGGCTACTACTCAGAGTTCCCTCTCTTTTATTCAACCTTTGTCTTCTGTCCTCAACTACCTCTCTTTGCCCCATCTATCCACCCATAATGCTCCCACTGATAACACGGTCGATACTCGCAACGATTCACTGTCAAATAGTATCGGGAATAATTCTCTGTCTGGTAACTCACATTTCCTCAAGCCTCGTTAGCCTATGAATCTCGGCTTCTTCAACGTGCGTACATTCATGCAGGCCGGTCAGTAGGCGTGCCTAGCGCTCACATTAAATTCTCTGAAGATTGATGTCTGCTGCTTAAGTGAAACGCGTATCCAGGATTCGAGCAGTGTAATTCAACTTACTGCTCCTGGTATCTCATCGAGGTATATTCTGCGCACCTCAGGAGACGAAGCAGCTAGAGCTGTGGGTCAACGTGGTGTAGGAGTAGTCTTGAGTGGCAAGGCTGAGGCTGCCCTCATAGATTGGATCCCGGTTAACAGTCGTTTATGTGCTGTGAGACTCCAGGGGTCAGTTGGCGTTCGAAAGGATAGTTGTGTTAAGCGCAATTTGTTTGTGATCTCGGCGTACGCCCCAACGGACTGCAGCTCAGACTTGCAGAAAGATGAGTTCTATGATGCCCTCGCCACCCTCGTTCGCAGCAGTAAAAGTTCTGCCATTCTAGTGCTAGCTAGTGACTTCAATGCACAAGTTGGCAAACTCAGTGTGGCAGAAGCTTGTTTAGGTAGGCGTTGTGCTTTACCCGCTGAGCGTACAGATAACGGGGATAGACTTCTCCAGTTTTGTGCAGACAATGGATTGTTCTTGTCTAGCACCAATTTCCGACACAGCTCGCGTCGCACAGCGACATGGCTCTCTAACTCTACAGGTACTTTGAGTCAAATTGATCATATCGCAGTAAGCTACCAGTGGCGCAGTTCTGTTCAGAACTGTAGATCTTACTGGTCCACGTACTTAGAGTCGGATCATGCATTAGTTTTAATGCGATTATCTCTCCAGCTCCATGGTCATCATCGCAAACCCGGTTAGCCGTGCAACGTTTGTGTGATCCAGAAGTATGCACCCGTTACGAGCAGAAGTTAGCACATGAGCTAGGATCTACGACGAACAGTAATGTAGATGAGCATTGGGCTCATATGAAAGAGGCGATGCACGTTGCAGCAGGTTTTGCCTGTGGTCCTCGATCCGTTGTCCATCAAAGACACTGGATCTCGCAAGAGTTGCTGAGTCTAATGGAGCAAAAGCGTCAGCTTTCGAACCGTAAGAAAATGAATAAGATGCGGAGAAAGCTACAAAGGCAAGTTACGAAAAGCCTTAGGAAGGATCGCGAAACTAGGTGGGTGAAGGTAGCCAAATAAATGGAAATAGCAGCTGCTTCAGGTAACAGTCAAAGACTGTTCAAACTTATTCGTGACACCGGTGGACGGCGAACCCAGGTCAGTGAAACGATTTGGGATAGAAATGGAGAGCCCATCCATAGCAAACAGCAAAGGCTTGACCGATGGGCCGAATACTTCAAGGAACAGTTTAGCTGGCCGCGTGCTAGTGTAGTTACTCCCGTATCAACAACTGCGACTCCTTGGGTGGTATCACTTGAGTCCCCATGGGAAGTAGAAGTAGAGTCATGTATTCGATTACTAAGGCGGGGGAAAGCGGCAGGTCCCGACGAACTTCCCCCAGTTCTTTTCAAACTGGGCGGTGAGGCGTTGGTAAAATCACTTACCGCCTTGCTCCGTGACATTTGGAACGAGGAGCGTATTCCGTTAATATGGAGTGAGTCTAATTGTTCCCATCTTCAAGAAGGGAATACGCAATGACTGTGGTAATCATCGTGGGATTAGCTCAATTCCGATAGTCACCAAAGTATTAGCTTCGATTTTGCTGCATCGTCTTACACTGGCTCGCGAGAGGAATGTCCGCGAGCAGCAGGCTGGATTCCGCCCCGGTCGAGGATGCATCGACCAGATTTTTACTCTTCGCCGACTACTTGAAACGCGTCACACGCACCGCCGACCGACAATAATGCTTTTCTTAGACCTGGAAGGCGCTTTCGATTCAGTTGATCGAACATCGCTTTTCAGTGCTCTTCATCGGAAAGGTATACCCCAGAAGTTCGTGAACCTACTGAGATCATTGTATTCTCATACTTCTGGCCGCGTTAGGGTTTACGGTGAACTATCCGGTCGGTTCGAAACGACCAGTGGTGTTCGGCAGGGATGCCCTTTGTCTCCATTCCTGTTCAACTTCGTCATGGACGAAATAGTGGAGAGTGCGCAGCAAAATCTTCAGGATGTAGGCGTCGAACTAGGAAATAGTGAAAAGCTATGTGACCTAGATTACGCAGACGACGTTGTCTGCTTGTTCGAATCCACGGAACATGCTCAGCGTGCACTAGATAATCTCGCAAGAGCTGTAACTCCATTCGGCATGCGCTTAGCACCTTCAAAGTGCAAGGTGATGTTACAAGATTGGACGTCAACAATTCCGAGCTTGATGCTGGATTGGTAGTTGCCGTCAGTTGTCGACCAATTCACCTACCTCGGTAGCTGCGTGACGACTGATGGGAGCACAGTAGTAGAGGTGAGCACGCGTATATCCAAGGCTCGAGCGGCGTACGCTGAACTGAAGCACTTGTTGCGTCGATCTGATATTTCACTGAAGTTGAAAGGTCGTGTATACTGTGCCGCAGTGCGTTCAGTTTTGTTGTATGGTTGTGAGACTTGGAGTCTGCGTGCTGAAGATATTCGTGGTCTTGAGGTTTTTGACCATCGATGTTTACGTAGTATCGCTAGGATTGGGTGGAATAGCCGAGTAAGCAACGATGAGGTGAGAAAGCGAGTATTGGGTACTAATTCAGAGAACGTTCTGTCACAGCGTATCCAACTTAGTAGACTTCGTTGGTTGGGACACGTGTTACGTATGGCAAACACACGTCTACCGTACCGTGTCCTATTCTCCACCCTCCTAGGGAGTGGAAGAGACCACGTGAAGGTCAACAGATGACGTGGCAGCGAGGAATGAGGAAATGTAAAGCAGACCTAGGAGAAGTAGGTGCTTCACGTCTTCGTGGTTGGGGTCCAAAAGATCCGTCTACCAGTTGGCTGGAGACACTGAAGGATATGGCTGCGAACCGTGAACTGTGGAGATCGTGTTGTCACTTTCTGTCGAATCAAAATGACTGATCGATGTGCGTTTGTACAGTTAGACTGTGTATTCCGTGTGTTGGCTACTAGGGCATTCTTTCCTTTTCCCACCCATATAGGTCCACTCCCTATCCATCTTGTACATTCATACTTTCTATTTCAGCGTGCAACATGGTGAGAAAGGCAGTGGTCAGTGGGACTTGCCCTACTGTTTAACGCTGTACGATGATGATGATGATGATGAGGGAGACTTTGTATGCCCCTTCTAATGCCACACCAGACTCTTGTTCAAGTCGGTGTCACAAGCAATGGATATCTTCGACACAAGTTGCTCTGTTGGCTCCTCGCAAATCCGTCTCTCTGAATGCCACATTCAATGAAGTGCGCAAATCTCTGAGATGTCAACTGACTAGGAGCCTGAGAAATGACCGTGAGCAGTGGGGGATTGCGAAATATAGGGAGATGGAAGAGGCTGTGTCCATTGGCAATTCTCGCCACCTTTTCCGTTTGATTGGAGGTACCGGTCCGCGGAAGCCCGGTGTAAATTAATAAATTAGGGAATTCGATGGCTCACTGATTCACTCTCAGGGACGTCGTCTGGAGCGCTGGACGGAGCACTTTAAGGAACAATTCAGTTGGCCTACTTCAACGGTGGACCTTCCAGATATACCTGCCAGAGAAACGACGCAGGTGAATATCGCTCCTTCATCAGAGATGGAGATTATGCGGGAAGCAGGTTACTTGAGAAGGTACAAAGCCACTGGACCGGATGGGTTGTCTACATCTTTATTCAAGAATGGAAGCGAAGCTTTGGTTTCGGAGTTAAGAAAACTCCTATGGATTATTTGGGATAGTGATCAGATTCCTAGGGAGTAATATCAGTCGGTGATTGCGCCGATTTACAAGAAAGGTGGCAAGTCCTCTTGTGAAAACCACAGGGGAATTTGCTTGGTAAGTGTATTATTCTCCACTGATTATCGAGTGCCTGAGAAATGTTCACGCATGAGAATCAAGCCGGTTGCAGGCCTGGTAGGGGTAGCATCGACCACGTCTTCACTATTTGGCAAATCTCAGAGCACAGGCACATCTTCCATAGTCCCACAATCTGTGTCTTTCTCGATCTGAAAGCGGCGTTCGACTCAGTCGACCGCACAGTTCTCCGGCGCTGCCTCTCATTGAGGGGTATGCCAGAGAAGTTTATTTCTCTTTTCCAATGCTTGTATGCGAACAGTCAATGCCGGGTTCGTGCTTGCGGCGAAAGTGGTGTTCATCAGGGTTGCCCTCTTTCACCCTTCCTCTTCAATTTTGTGATTGAATTGGTTCTTGAGATAGCCCTATCTTGGTGTAAGACTAACGATGTTGAATTTTGCTCACACAGTAAATTGTCTGACTTGGAATACGCGGACGATATTGTTCTTCTGAGTGAAGATCCAGGTGAGTGGCAAGCTCGCTTAGATAGCCTTAAACAGTGTAGGAATGTTTGGGATGCGTTTTGCAGCTTCAAGGTTTAAAATGCTATTGCAGTGCTGGGTCGGCTCAACACCAGATTTTGTGTTGGCAGGGGAAACTCTAGCTGAAGTGCATAACTTTTGTTACCTGGGAAGTTACATCTCACCAGGTGGACAGAGTTCGGATGAAGAGTCATCGTATATACAGAAGGCACGTTTGGCTTTCGTCAACCTGACATTTGTGGCGTCGGCGCGTCATCCGGTTGTCTGTTAATCATCCGGTGTGCAATGCGGTGGTTAGGTCCGTTCTTTTATACGGTTTAGAAACATGACCATTGAGGGTAGAAGATAGGCGAAGACTGTCGGTGTTTGAGCACCGATGTCTCCGTGACATTGTTTTGTTCCGTCCAACTGAATCTAGCGAAAACTCAATTCTGCCTCAGAATCATGTCCGTTTATTAGCGCAAAACGAAAAATATATAGGTTGCTTTCACATTCGCCCACTCGTTGCACACAATGCATTGGTCTCACTGGTGTGGGTGACCACGCCTTGGGTCTTAAAAAACGCTGACAAGACGCAGCTCTCATCTATCGATCCGCTCCAGCGATCGGCTATCTTGTCACTCCAGATTCCGTTGTCTCAAGCCTTGAGCTTGGTACCGCACCAGTGCCGACTGTCGACGCGACTTGGCTGTTCGCCAACGATGGGTTGCCACATTCCCTCACAAGCATTGCCCGAGTATGATGGGAACACCGTATCATCAATGCTGAGGTTCGGCGTAAGGTGTTGGGAACCAGAGGTTAGTCTGTGGATCAAGTACTGAATCTAAACAGGTTAAGGTGGTTGCAACATGTGTTACACATGCCCACGGATAGACTTCCTCAGCGTACGCTGTTCTGTGAGGCAGATAGCGATTGGGAGGTAGGTCAAGGTGGTCAGTCCATGACATGGCAAAAAGGTATGAAGACCTCGACCAGTGGATTTGGCCACATAGGACGTGTTAGACTTCCAGGCTGGGGTCCACGCGACCCACCTACCAAATGGTTAGAGACATTAAGTGATATGGCTAAGTGTCGCGACCAGTGGCGTAGTTACATTCGGACTCTTTCCTCGTCCTCTTGATTCCCGCTCTATACTTTGACTTTTTTAGATCTTTATCACTATGCTTCTTTTGTTTTCGCCCTTTGCCGGACAATGCTGGAAGGTAGCAACGAAACCAGAGCACAGAAGTGCGAGGTTAATGGTTGAACAAACTGGAACTGAAACTGTAATCGATAACCGTTGTTTCCTTATGATTGGAACTTATAGTAATCGAAACTTGAGCCCTCCAAGGGGAGGTTCGAAGATCCAATAATGCCGTCACTTGGAAGCTGTTTTATCTCCGATTTGATGAACTTATCCTCGATAGAGTTTTGGCTAGATTTTGCGGCAATCGGTTTGCAGTTTGGCGACCAATGGGCGAATGATGGGGGTGCTTGAATTTTTGCAGCTGTAAGCTCACAACAGGAACGTGCCAGGAACGTGCCACGTGTACCACCAAATGGCATTTCCACTTTGTTATGAAGTTTGAGGAAGTCGTGCCCCTAAAGGACATCTACGCACAAATTTCTCATCGCCGAGAGTTTTACGTTATCAAAGGCAATGCTCCAAAAGCAAATCGATACATTGAAGTTACCTGTGATATCGCAAGTCAACGATGTCGAGCCGCACGTATGAACTGGCTAATGCTGAGTAATGACGGCTAACTGGGACACAGCTTTAGGATCTCCCAGTGTCTATCAGAGCTTGTAGTTCCACTCCATTTACAAGAATCTCGGTGGTCGCATGAGACAAATAGACAGGAGCAGCAGCGGTAACAGCTGACGGTATTATAGGAGAGAACAGAAAAGACAGAGGAACCAATTGGTTTAGATCTGCATACACGTTTGAAATATCCGAATTTTCCGCAGGCTTTACAAGTACTTTCCCTAGCGGTGAGTTTCGTGCGGGGATGTTTGGACTAGGCACACAAATAACGTTTCTTTGGGGATGGCAGACGTAATTAGTTCAAATTTTGGGGCCAGTGATGAAGTTCCATGTAGAGTCACAGTGGCGGCCGCAGCACACGGGATACTGTCGGATCCACAGTACTGTGACTGTCTCTGTGGGACTTCTAAAGATCTAGCCATATCGTAAGCAGCCTGAAAATCCAGATTCGGTTGTTCTAGAGGCCTCGTTCTTATGCTATTGGACTGTAATCCAGTTATCAGGGCATCGTGCATGGCGTCATCACGATACTCTTCAGCTGTCACCGGACGGAAATCGCAATCCTTTGCTGGTGTCGATGTTCCGCACGAATTGTTCTGTACTTTGTGCACTATCCTGTTTACAAATAGCGAGAAGGTATCGGTCAAAAACCACACTTTTGGGGCGCACATACAAAATCTGAATGAGTGAAATGGCACTTTCAAAAGTTTTACAATCAGATACATGCTCATAAATAGGTGAGAATAAGTTAATATGCATGTCCAGATTGTCGCAGTCATCTGACTGCATGCATTTTAAAAAGGCGTTGAAAGTCCAAAGTCAGTATGTCCACTGTTTGAAAGCGTTCGGGGAGTTCAGGTCTGTGTCAAATTTGTCAGGACAAAGATAACGATCCATGATTATATATATATATATATATATATATATATATATATATATATATATATATATATATATATATATATATATATATATATATATATATATATATATATATATATATATATATATATATATATATATATATTCACCGATAACCCAGTACAATGTGCAAAGGCGTGGTGCCATGCAAAAACATGAAACAGCAAAATAAAAGTGAAGAATCAAAGGGGAAGCCATTGCTTATGTTAGGCCTGAAGTCTGATGATATAGAGCTCGGATGATTTTCACATACTTATCAAGCACTCCCTGTCTGAGACAATCCCAGAGGGCTGTCCCATCAACGGATTCAAAAGCTGCTCGGATGTCCAAGAATATGACTACTGTCGGTCTGCGATATGTTTGGAGGAGTTCTGGTATCTGACGGATGGTGAAAATTTAGTCGATGCACCCGCGGTTGGGACGAAAACCGGACTGTTCTCCACGGGCTTGTTGTTCGCGCACTGGAAACAATCTCTGGAGGATTATCGATGCTAGCAATGTCGATACGACCGAGACCAAGCTTATCCCTCGATGATTAGAACAGATGTTTCTATCCTCTTTCTTGTATATAGGGATGATGAATGCACAGTTCCAACTTTCTGGGACAATTGTGGAGCCAAATCTCGGAGAAGAGGCTGGTGAGCGCTTTGGGGAAGTTTACACCACCGTCTTTGAAGAGGGCCGGGAGCTTTATTGCGTTTCAGGAGGTGGAGCGCACGATCGACTTCTTCTGTGGGTGGAGTATTGCAGATAGTCCATGGAGCATGAACTGGTTCAAACGGGCTACTGAGTGGGGGCGCTGGCGCTAAAGGTCAGTTAAACTGCGCTCAAAAGTGTTTCGCCCATCGCTTCATGTGCCATGAAAGCTAGTGGATTGGTTGGTCGTTTGCCTTGCAGATCACTTCGCTCACTCCAGGCTTCTTGGTCGCAGTAGATCGGATGAGTTGGAAACGTTTCCGAGCATTGCCAGTGGCAGCAGATTGTTCCATTTCGGCCGCGCGTTCCGATCACCAATTCTCCCGGTCTCTGTGCAAGCTTCTAATCAAGTTTCGTCTTAGTTGGGCGCGGGCATTGTGGTTTTCGCTTCCGGCAGGGATATTCGGTCGACTGTCTAGCAGTCCCAGAGAACCTGATGAGATCCAGTGCGTGACTGCATGCCGTGTGACTAATTCATAAGATGCGGCGCTCGCTACTTTTATGGCGTCTTGGATGTGTTGCCGACGGTCTGACAAGTCATCGTATGTGTGGCTACTTAGCTGGGCAGCAAGCTTATTCTGATATCTCTCCCGGACCGGTGCCCGGCAAAGTTGGTCTACGTCTACCCGTTGACGGCGGACTTTTGACTTGTTGGAAAACCGTACTATGAACTGGGCACACACTGAGGTGTGATCTGATGCGTGCTCCAGTACGACCTACAAGGTTTGAGTGAGCCACGCCAGTGGTAGATTGCGGCTATGTGGTCTATTTGTGTCCAAGACCGATTAGCAGACGGCGGTCGCCATGTGATTGTGCGACGAAAGCTGCACCGGAAGTTCGCATTCGACAAGAAAAGGCGATAGTCTGCGCACAGATGGAGTAGTCGATTGCCGTTATCCGTGCGTTTATAGCTGGCGCCGCTTTAACCTCCAAGCATTCGCTCGTTTGGGCCTAGGTGGCCAATCTGGGCGTTCATATCTCCAGCCAGTACCACTGTATCTCTATAGGATGCCTTCCGAGGAGTTCGTGAATTTGCTGGTAGAATATATCTTTGACTGTATCCGGACTACAGTCGATAGGGGCGTAGGCAGCGACAACGAACAGACAACGGTTTCCGTCGTGGCCTTTGTTAGCTTTGAACAAACCCTCTAAACCGGTCTTATATATACTGCTGTTGACTGGGATCCAGTCGCGTAACGCAGACTCAGCTCTAGTACTCAAAGCGGTTCTTACTCTTGCATGACCAGGTGCAGAAGCCGCGGCATCTCTGGATAAGCGCAGAGTAAAAGCATGTTCTGAGGGCGAATTCAGACGAAATACGATGGTGAGATCCTGGATGCGAGTCCCAGATAAGTAGCAGACGTCAATGGCCAGTGTCTCGAGTGTGCGCGTTAAAGCCGCTTGCGGGCCTACTTACATCAGGGTGCGTACATTAAAGGCTTTAAGCTTCAGTGGACCGTGGTCTCACCAGTGATTTTGATGAACTGCGTGCAACTGAAGAAGGGATCTAATTTGCATGTCCAGCATCTTCGTCGACAGCAGCCTGAGAGGTACACGGAACGGTAATAATATCGTTGTGTGTAAAAGAGTAGGTGGAAATTGATTGTATGGTTAAAGGTAATTGGTTTTGTCCGACCGCCAGCACCTCGGCCACAACTTGTGTAGCTTGAGTGAGTGAATAGAGTCGAGGGCGAGAACGAGTAATCATATATGTGGAGATTTCATGTAAGCATGTGGGCTGGATACTACCTGGTTGTCTAGACCGAAGTAGAGGATTGACTTAGGGGGCCCCACCCCGAGTCTTTGACCAGAAAGCCAACCTTACAAGGCAGTAGGACGATATGAGGGTATGGCAGCCACCTGGGGGCCGATGGCTGATTGCTCAGTTCATGCGCCCTTCGGATGAGGCCAAACATCCTGGATGCCCAGTATATCCCTCCGCCACTGATGCTAGTGAGCATACTGTTGTACACCTCAAACGCCCTCCATGGTTGGTTTGGAATCAGGGTTTAGCCGTCTCCTCTAGACTGATTATTAGTCAGCCAACCCGGTAGGGAGCGCGGGGCATTCGCTTTCGTCCTCTCACTTTAATGGGAACACCTCCGCCACGAGAAGGCGGTGAGTAGGACTTTCTTAGCAGAAGCTGTGTTAGATGCACCGTCACTTGGGAGCATTTCGAGAGGCGTTCAGGACGAGTAGCCATCTCGAAGCCTGAGACAACCACCAGCAACCATACTGAGGCATTTGAAGGCTCATGAAATGTTATGTAAAACGAAATGAATAAACGTACGAAAATTTACATAGCATTGGTTTTCTTCAAGTTGAATTTGTTTGTATGGAACGCGTAAACAGTATCCAAGCGTGAAGCCCATGTAGACCTCGTACAGACAAATTATGGGAAGGCTGTGGTCACTAACGTCATGATGTTTAAGTAACACTACCGGGGCCCGTATGGGCACGCCCACACCTCGAGGAGAAAAGCGTGATGGAAATTATTACCCCGTTTATGGGTTTCAAGTGAAACTTTCCGTTGCTTTACTTAAATAAACACATGGAAATCTCCCTACCCTGTTGTTCCAATTCACTACTTTGCGAATTATGTTCGAAAAGAACATCATAACTTGTGAAAAGTGCGCAAATATTATGCACATTTGCTAATTACGCTCATTAACAAATACGGTATGTTCATTCGTGTCGGTTCACTTGGTTGGTAGTTTATTTTCGTCTTGTGCGCGCTGCTGGTATCTCTGGGGAATTTTAGAGAAACTAATAAGTAAACACGCGTGAACATACCGTATTTGGTAATGAGCGTAATTTGCTAATTTGCATAATGTGTGCGCATTTTTCACAAACTATGGTGTTCTTTTCGAACATAATTAGCAAAGTAGTGGGTTAGAACAACAGGATAGGGAGATTTGCATAGGTTTAGTTAGGCAAAGCAACGGAAAGTTTCATTAAAAAATCGTAAACAGGGTGTTGACCTCCTGCGCGCCTCCTTTCTGAAGTGCTGGCATGCCCACATGGGCCCCGGTAACGCCGCCTAAACATCGTATCGTCAGTGGCCACAGTTTGCGGTTAGAGTCCCGTATGAGCGTCCTACTTGAAAAAGATGCAGCGAAATGATCCTGGACATATTGTGCAAATAAATATTCCCGACGTCTTTATTCGGAAAGATTTACATCTAGGCCCTACTCGTGTTCGGGAAATAAAAAGAATGAACGTCAACAATTGCTAAGAAATTCGGCTGAGAATCGTGCTCTCCTTGGGACAATTCGGGCGGGATAAGGAACAGTAGAGTTTCTGTAGATGTTAATGCGAGAGGAACGTGTGGATGCGAAAGAGATCGCTAAAGGATGAGTGGAGTTCAAAAGGATTTTGTGGACGAACTTCTCATCCGCAACTGCGAGTAATTCGTACAACTTGGAAGATAATCCACTAAATGGCTTGAAGTATATCCGAATCATAGTCGATAGTCCTGAGGGAAGAGTCTTGAAATTTTTTTTGGCAGATCAACAAAAAAATAACATGGGAAAAAACAGAAGAAAACAGGAAGAAACATCAAATAACGAAAAGATAGACAATGCTCTGTTTAACGTTAAAATGTCTAGGCTTCCGTATTTGATGAGATAGTTTGCGTAGTTTCTTCACACAGTTTAAAATATGAGGGAACAAAAAGGGAAATATCGCGCGTATCTAGTATAGTGTCTTTCGCAGACCTGCGAAACATACGGCGTCTCCTCGACATCCGGCTCGTTCTTAAGGGACGGGTGTACGTTGCGGCGGCTCGCAGTGCTTTACTCTACAATTGTGAGACCTGGCCACTTCGCGTTGAGGAGGCTCGGCGTCTTTCCGTGTTCGACAACCGATATCTGCGAAGCATTGCTCACGCCTGGTGGGAACATCGATTGAGTAATGACGAGGTGCGCCGTTGTGTTAGGCACGGATAGCCGCCCTCTTAACGAAGTGGTTGCTCTACACCGCCTCCAGTGGCTCAGTCATGTTTTAAAAGTGCCTGCTCGTCGTCTATCTTTCCGTGCTCTATTCGCCTGTGCTGGGCAAGGCTGTAAGAAGCGACGCGGCGGTCAGACCATGACTTGGCGCATAGGTACGAAGAAGCTGGCATCGGGATCGGCTTCGGTTGGTGATTCCCGTCTCCGTGTTTTGGGGCCCAAGGAATAAAGATTGTCGTTGGTTATAGACGTTGGGGGACATGGCTCAGAATAGAAGTCAGTGGCGCAAATGATATGCCATCTGTCTGTCGATCTCTCATACTACGTGATCACAAAAATGTCATTCCGACAAGCAAAATGGCAAAACATCAAAAGGGGTACAATGAAAAGCAAAACAATCAGCATTTTTGTTATTTTACTATCTGTTTCTTTAACTGTATTCTACTCCCCTTCCCCTATTTCTGTAATTGTTGTTGCTGCGTCGGCATCATGCTTGACCCCAAGCCGGTGTGAATATATATTTATCTTTCGAAGCTTCTTTACGCAGTCAAATTTGCACCAATGGTGACTCCCGAGTACTTGACAGAACCTACGCTGGCTAGTGGCTCTGTGGAAATAGTTAATTTGTCACAAAGATGATCCGATCAAGGGAGGGTAAATATGCAGTCAACGCATCTGGATACATTTAAAGTTGAACCCTGTCTAGCAGGGAAATCATCGATCCTGGGCTTCGGAAGTAGTTTGTCAGAGAGCCACATCATCGACATATCTAAATAAATGTTCCGGACAACTGGTTGATAGGTCATCAATTTGATTTGAACGCAAATAAGCATATAGGACAGCTCCAAGAGGCACTCCGGTATTGCTTACCAAAGGTTTGAATGTTTTAAAACTCACTCCTGTCCAATGAGTTCTTTTGGTAAAATAATCAGACGGCTACGCGGAGGAGTCACGAATTAGAATCAAAAGCGGATATGTAGTCTAGGAAAGAAAATCGTACAGAGTTCGCTGATGCGTCCAAGGGTTTGGTACATAGGTAAACTGACGGTGGTCGTCTGGATCACTTACAGAGGAACTCACGCGTTTGAGAATGACATACCATCGGTTTAAGACCAGATGAAGTTAGATCAACGGTACGACAACGTTTAGCTAAAACGCGGATTACGGGGTTTGGGTATCGAAAAAATAGTCTCCTGGAGTCGGGGATAGAAGACGAGCACATTGACATTTTGCTGTCTTCACTTCAGGCAGTTCAGAACTAAGCGGAAAACGCGCGTTGATGAGGACTTTTTCTAAGATAGGGGTGATATGAAGGCATTGTACAAATTGACAATACGAATTCATCTACCGGCTAATGAGCACTTCGTTTTGTATTGTATGGTCTTGTGAACCTCATTAAGCACACAGTTTAGCAAAATAAAACGTAGTAAATTGATTTCTTTAATTCTTAAGTGAATTCTGAATAACGTGCAGGTTCTCAGAAAGAGGTAAAATCTGGTTGATTGGAGAGTGACTGACAGAGCACCACATCGTTGACAAGGTCATATAGGCGGGTGCAATGGACAAGACGCTAATAAAGGCAGTTGGAAACGTGATTATATATATATATATATATATATATATATATATATATATATATATATATATATATAACCAATCGCAATGTATAATAATTCGCGTCTACTTTTTGGTGGTGGTAGTGGTAGACAGTATTCCACTGTCTGGCTCGTTACCACACCTGACACATTGAGACCTATTGGGACCTCCAAGTCTCGGGGTCCGGTTACCAGTTATCCCTCATAGTGCAGTGGTCTTCTGCTTCTACGGGGCATATCTCTTCCAAAGCACTCGTTCACACGCATGTAACATGTAAAAGATCTAAACCGTGGAAAGCTTCCAGAAACTAAGGTAAACTAAAGTACGGCACGGGACATGAACGGATCCCTGTCGATGTGTAATCGGCACATTTTTGTGCATCCATGTTGCGTGGCGAATTTCCTCCATGCATTGGCTTCCGATGGAACTTTTACTCTCATTTCCTTCCCGCGATATTATCTTAGTGCCGTCTGAGCTGACCTCCAGGGACAGCGCATGTGCTGTAATTCTGTTGCGCAACGCTTCTGTGTTGTTAACATGAGATTCGTTCGTCCCTCGATTACACTTATCCAGTCTCGGTTGCCTCACACTTGCGCAGCCGGTGTGTTATGTATTGCAATTAGTTATTGTATATCTTGTTTCCGTCAAACAATCATCACGTCAGAATGAAAAGACTAAAGGCCCAGAATATAGGCTTTATTCGTTTAGCAGGTTGAGCATATACGTTGAAATAGAAAGTTTGAAAATATAGAAATGCGCAGCATGGGTGGACAATAATAAGAAGCAGTTAGTGCACTACATAGTGCATACATGTACCACATTACTCTTCTGATCCGATTGACGGATCGCACGCACCCCTGTGTCGATGACAGCTCTTGTTTGTCCTTTTGATTCTGATCGTGTCACATCTGTGCTTATACTTGCTATGCATCTCTTCCCTAATATATAACCCGGTACGAGTATGGATGCGTGGTGCTGTGCAGAACAGATCAGATAAAACTTTTAAGAAGAATTGAGAAAAATCCAGCGCGACACAGTCTATACTAACTATGTCTGAGAATCATATCCGCCTAGGTTTCCAGCCAAAGCCGACCGACTTAGGCCTCGATGCCAACGTTTTGCCGGACGCGAAAGCGCACTCATAGCTTGACTTCCACGCTGCTTTTCCAGTCAACCTGGGACTCGGCGAGCCGGGCACGAGAGCGTTGACGGGGTGACATGCGTAGATCGTGTTTCAACCAACAGGCCTGACTAGTGTATCTTTCCACAACCATGCTGATCGATAGCAACCACGAGTCTGCTTGTTCAGCTTAACATTTTGATCTTACGCGTTACACGTTTTTGTTTCGTGTTTATCTGTGTTGGCTTCAGTGATAACAAATGTAATCAATTTACTCCACAGCCTCTGTGGAAGTCTCTTGTCATTAATGCAGATGACGGCTTCTACGCAGAAAAGCGTGACAGAGGAATTGTACAAACTTATCTATGTCCCGATGCTGGTGTTTCTGATGTGTCTGTCCTTATGAATGGAGCAGTTGCAAGGCAGTTAGCAAAGCTCCCAAAGCACATACAAGTGGAAAACTCAAGTTTATTTGCAACTTTTAGAGCTCAAGGTCGTGTTCCAGGCAAGTGGGTGCAACGGAACAGTTCCTTTTTAGCTTCCATCCGGTTCTCATCATTTTACGAATAATATGAAAGCACGTCCAACTGTACGCTACTTTTCGTGTCGTTTGCGTACGGGAGAAATGAGTGTGTGACGGCGAGGATGTGAGACCAGTGAATGTCGCCGAGACCTGTGAATAAAGTTCGCGGCTTTGTTATGTCCGCAGGTTTTTTGAAGTCCCGTTTGTTAAGAATTATAAATCTGAGCACTGGTCCCACATCCAGCTGATAGTTGGTGGTATCTTTTAATTGGTCCTCGCAAGTTTTATACTCCGATGCGGAAAATGCAGATGTTATACGATTGCAAAAGTGGTTTGCTGGGTACAGCGAACGTTTAAAGCAACTTCGTTTAATTAATTTCACAAACTTAGCTCACATTATTGTTCAACCGTCTCTAGTTGACGCATATTGGCACCGAAATGAACATCAAGATATGTCAATGCTCCACTTACCGAACCATTGTTTTGTAAATCTGATTGGCTCGCCCGTAGTGCATATATGTCGAGTCCCAGCTAAGACCCCAAACTTGATGTGCATGATTAAGTGGTCACACACAAATAGGCAAGTTCCATAAATTGTTCCTACTGTCTCCATTTCATTCATATATTTGCCGAGAATCCGCCCTTCATGGATCACAATTTTTCATGCTCGAGAGCTGGTGACGACTGGGTTCTCTATAGTTTAGTTTTGACGCGAAGAAAACCGCTGAGAAACAGCGGATAGCCTGAATATTAACGTAGGCTATAAGCACATTACTAACAAACCAAAATTCCCCCTACAACTGAATCTCAGCAAGAATTCAAGACGCGCCTTTGTTTTTGTAAGAGTAACTGTTAAATTTGACCTGCTTGAGAATTTTGTAATAAAGATATAAAATGTATAAGTTGATCGGATTTCGACGTTCTTCAAGTTTTATGCATTTTTCAATGTCGACGTACGATGGGAGTCCTTTCTTCTTTTTCCCCATTTAATGCATTTTTGCTGCTGCGTTCTTCGCACTCTGTTCATCCCGCACAACTTTTTCAGTTTTACCATCGTTAATGCATTAGTATAGTTTTCTGTCCTGTTGACTGAAGTAAACTGTTCGTTTGACAAGGTTTGTATTGCGTAAGCACAATAAAAGAATCAGACTCATGATACCTCATTCATTTTTGAATGATAGGAAAGATCGGCATCCCAGACACTGGTTCTCAAATTAATGAACTAATTGAGGTTCCTATTGTGCGGATGTGGTAGTTAGCCAGGCTATAGCGGATATGCTGTAGCCTGGCTAAATACCACGCCTGAAGAACTCGAGTTTTGTCCACTACCATTGTGGACCGATGCGTCATGGAATGGAACCCAAAGCCTCGGCATCATTAAATTAACTTATACCACTCAGTTACCGTCTAATATGAAATTTGCGTTTAGTGTGGGTTGTCCAAAAAGGCTTATATCAAAGTTTAGTCATTGCACTTCTGGGTATGGTTGTTTTTCTGTCCTTTCCATTTTTGTCACGTCAGATGTAATTTGTTCTCCCCTTCTGTATTTTATTGTTGTGGAGTCGGTATCATATGTGTTCTTAGCTCGATATGTGCTTATTTCAAATTATTTGCCATTGGGGCATTCTTTGCGTTACCAAATTACAGATAATATTGCTTTTCGTTCCAGGTTTGCACATCAACCTCACTGAAGGTGTACCCCTGTGTAATCCAAGTAAAGTTCGAAGTCTTTTGAATGAGGACGGACTCTTCTTGGGGAAGTTTGGTTTGCGCTCGACTCCGTTTGGTGCCCGAAAAGAACGTGCAATAAATTTGCAACATGTGAGTATCACAGCGTATCAGACACGTCATTATGTGGAAGACCAAATTTCAAGCTAAACGGGTGTCTTAGGTAGACACTTTTATGATAGTGAAATAGAAAACGTATTGGGTTAGTAGCTTTTTTCGACCAAGCTGTTTGCTTGGATTTGTTCCAACTTATTCGCTTCCTCGCAAATCTACAGCGGCATATCTCATTCTTCGTAAAACTTCGTTTTGTTCTTAGAAAGTATATTAGATTGCCCAGCGTTTACTGATGTGCCCGCCATCCTGACCTGTTTCGTCTTTGTCATTCGTTCGGGTTGCATCTATTCTTCCTCTGATTAGAACGCTCACGCTTTCCTCAGACAGGACAGTGTCGGTCTGATTGTAACATACTTTTCCTGCGATTATTTAGAAAAGACAGTCAAAATTACAACACTGCGTGATTTATGTCTGGTATAATTTCTCTGCATCTCAACATGGTGCATACTACAGAACAAACATTCAGTTGGAGTACAGGAATGGCGTTAGTGTATCCGAGATGAAGAACAAGAAAAACCAAGTCATCACTTTATGGACAAGCTAACTGTAGTGTAACTGTGTGATCGATGGTGGTCGAGTGATTTAGAAGTCAGAGGTTCGAACTCTACCACCGCCGGTCACCTTGGGGGTATACAGCTACCCGTTGTCGCCCGGTTAGTTACCACGCACATCCTAACAGGACCCTATGTGGTTCTCCACTCCAAGCTTTAGGGTCTGATTGCCGGTTATATCTAACAGTGTAACGAGCCTTTGAGGCTCTGGGGCATGCTCCTTTCAACTGCATTCATGCGCAAGCTTGTAATAAAAAAGTAAACCAGTCGACTATAGAATAGCACTTGTATTGCACGTAGCATACACCTACCACACGGGAACACAAACGTAAAATCTGTACTATCGAATCAACGAGGAAGCATACAATCAACATAGTTCATGAGTGTCTTAAGAATGATGTGATTAGTCGGTTCGTGATATGGCTGGTGGCACATGGTAATACCCGCGACTCGAGCGATGAGGCGATCGTGTGCACTGACCGCGTACGCATGAATAACACGTAAAGTATGACGCAACAGCAACGAACAGCTCTCTTTCCTGGCTTGCTGGGTTTCCGCCTATGAGTACTGTTAGTTTCGGCCAGTATCAACAGTTTTGCGTTTTGTGTCGCGTAGACGACTCGAAATGCAATGTTCTGGTAAATTTGATGTCGCGTCATCCAAAGATAATGAGCTACGGATGATGACGGATTCTTATGTTATTCGACTTTATCACCATGCTTATGACCCGACAATGCGTCACGTTGAACCCGGTTCGGTTCAGTCATCCGCTTACGCAACTATTACTCAGTCCGTCCCACGTAAGCGTCTATGCATCCATATTTTACTTTACAAATTAAATCAGAGACAGCGTACACAAACAAACATTCTTAAATGGGGGATACGGGTATTCTTTCTGTTCGCCCGCTAGCCTTTGATGCGGCCGATCTCAACAATCTTGGTCAAACGAACAAAATACCCATACCCCCGGGTAAGAACCGTCTACCTCTGCATGCTATCATTAGTTTCATCTATTGACTTGCCATATTAGCACATTAATATGCCTCAGGATACACATTCGAGTTGTATCAACCTCCACTTCACTTTCGTGGGAACCAAATTTTTTCAAAGAACTCCCCTATAGTTTGGACTGCTAGTGAATAAACGGCACGATTAATACTGATGCGCTAGCTCCAGTTCATGCAGCTTCTTTTTATTTCGCTCTTCGTTTAGATCGAATTGGAGTTGGAAAAACAACTGTACGCATTTCGAGCTTTGTTTGATGCCCCTCCGTCGCATGCTGATGGCCATCAACATATTCACGTACTACCGGGTT
This sequence comes from Fasciola hepatica, assembly GCA_948099385.1. Taxonomy (NCBI): domain Eukaryota; kingdom Metazoa; phylum Platyhelminthes; class Trematoda; order Plagiorchiida; family Fasciolidae; genus Fasciola; species Fasciola hepatica. The sequence continues at coordinate 3,008,310 of CANUEZ040000047.1, forward strand.
TGTCATTCGTGTGTTGCAGTTCACTTGTCCTTAGAGTTCTTATCCTTGGCCTGATGAGTACTATTATTGTTATGATCGATTCTTCCGGATTCCAGATGTGACAAGGCACGGAAGTGCCTTAAACGCCATCTGATTTGGAGCCTTAAAAACGACCATGATCAGCGATGAATCACGAAATGTAAGGAGATGGAAAAGGTGGTGACGATCGGCAACAGCCGCCATCTTTTTCGTCTAATTAGAAAAAAATGGACGCAGTAAAGTCAGGTGTTAGAGTGAACTGATCACGAGCGAACGGCTCACTAATTCAAACTCAGGAGCGTCGTCTAGATCGTTGGTTGGAACGTTTTGAGGAACAGTTTCGTTGACCTTTATCGACAACAAGTCTGCTAACTAGCACGATGGTTAGAGTTGTAGATGCGGATACCACTCTCCCGTTAGGAGCGGAGTTTCTTCGCGAGACAAGCTATTTGAAATGACATAAGGCTGCTAGATCGGATAGTTAGCCTCCGTCTATTTCCGAAGACGGTGGTTCAGCATTGGTAAATTTTTATTATTCAATAACGCGTATAATCGAATTGTTGGCAGGTTGTCAACGTTTCGGTCATCGCGGGTAACTTTTCTCAAGATTCGTTTTACAGCCGAAGCAACATTGTTGCTGGAGTTGACAAAACTCCCCGTTTTAGATTTGGGTGGCGGAACAAATTCCAAAGAGTTGGTGCGGATCGGTGATCATACCGATTTATAAGAAACATGACAGTTCCTCCTATGGAAACCGCTGAGTAATAAGTCCGGCTAGAATCACATCTCCACCGCCTATCTAATGCTCGTGAACATTGCTCGTGCGAGAACCAGTTTGGGTTTAGATCTGGTTGACGTTGTGGCGATCACATTTTCACTCTTCGACAAACTTCAGAACGTAGGCACCCCTTCCGTATACCCACCATCTCTGGTTTCCTTGATCTGTAAGTGGGTTCCACTCAGTTGACCTCACAGTACTGTGGCACTGTTTTTTTCTGAAGGGTGTACCGGAGAAATTTATTTCCACCATAAAGTCGCTGTCCATGAATATCCGGATCCCAGTCCTGGCTTACGGTGATCTTTCACCCGAGTTTACGACGAGAACTGGTGTACATCAGGGTTTCCATTTCTCCCCTTTTCTGTTTAACTTTGTGATTGATATGGCCCTTGAGATTGCGTTTTTGTCGAGAAGATAGTGGCATTGAACTTTTATTGGGGTGAAATTGTCATACCTTGAGTATGCGGACGACGTAGTTCGGGGTCGGTTTGAGCTGGCAACTCAGTCGGTAAAATCAGTGGAGGAAAAATTGATCCAAGTAAATGGGCTTACACTAAGCTATCCCACTGCCTCGCGGACAGGTTCTCCTTAGAACTAAAGGCTTTGGATGAGAACCCTAAAGGTTCTCCTGCTTTGTGACTGGACACTCTAGCAGTACCCGTCCAACATCTCCCATGAATTGCACAACTAAAAAGAATTCCATACTGCATCGGTCGCCGCGCAGGATAATCAGGACCGCGCTGCCCATTGCATCGAGCGGGGTGGGTAGTGATAAGTGGGCTACTACTCAGAGTTCCCTCTCTTTTATTCAATCTTTGTTTTCTGTCCCTAACCACCTCTCTTTGCCCCCACCATTCTATCCACCCATACTGTTCCCATTGAAAACACGGCCGGTACTCGCAACGGTTCATTGTAAATTGTGTCGGGAATAATCCCCTGTCTGAAAACTTGCACTTTCTCAAGCCTCGTCAACCTCTGAATGTTGGCTCCTTCAACCTGCGTACACTCATGCAGACCGGTCAGGAGGCGTGCCTAGTCTTCACAATAGACTCTCTGAAGATTAATTTCTGCTGGGTAAATGAAACGCGTATCCAGGATTCGAGCAGTGTAATTCAACTAACTGTTCCGGGTATCTTATCGAGGTATTCAGTGTGCACTTCGGGAGAGGAAGCAGCTGGAGCTATGGGTCAACGTGGTGTAGTAATAGTCTTGAGTGGCAAGGCTGAGGCTGCCCTCATAGATTGAATCCCGGTTAACAGTCGTTTGTGTGCTGTGAGACTCCAGGGGTCGGTTGGCGTTCGAAAGAATAGTTGTGTTAAGCGCAATTTGTTTGTGATCTCGGCGTGTGCCCCATCAGGCTGCAGTTCTGACACGCAGAAGGATGAGTTCTAGAATGAACTGGCCACTCTCTTTTGCAAGAGCAAAGGTTCTGACATTGTAGTGCTAGCTGGTGACTTCAATGCACAAGCTGGAAAACTCAGTGTGGCAGAAGCTTGTTTAGGTGGGCGTTTTGCTTTACCCGCTGAGCGTACAGATAACGGGGATAGACTTCTCCGGTTTTGTGCAGACAATCGGTTGTTCTTGTCTAGTACCAATTTCCGACACAGCTCGCGTCGCACAACGACATGGTGCTGTAACTCTACAAGTACTCTAGGCCAGATAGATCATATCACCGTAAGCTACTGGTGGTACAGTTCTGTTCAGAACTGTAGATGTTACTGGTCCACGTACTTAGAGTCAGACCATGCATTAGTTTTAATGCGATTATCTCTCCATCTCCATGATCGTCATCGCAAACCGCAAACTCAGTTTGTCGCACAACGTTTGTTTGATCCAGATGTTCTCACCAGTTGTGAACAGAAATTAGCATATGAGCTAAGATCTACGACGAACAGTAATGTAGATGAGCATTGGGGCCATATCAAAAAGGCGATGCACGTGGCAGCAGGTTTTGCCTGTGGTCCCAGATCCGATGTCCATCAAAACACTGGATTTCTTAAGAGTCGTTGTGTATAATGGAGCAAAAGCGTCAGGTCTCGAATTGTAAGGAGATGAATAAGATACTAAGACATACAAAAATGGAAGTTACGAAAAACCTTAAAAAGGATTGCGAAAGTAGGTGGGTGAAGGTAGCCGAAGAAATGGAAATAGCAGCTGCTTCAGGTAACAGTTAAAGATTGTTGAAACTTATTTGCAAAACCAGTGGACGGCGAATCCCGGTCAGCGAAACGGTGTGCGATAGAAATGGAGAACCCATTCATGGTGAGGAGAAAAGGCTGGACCGTTGAGCCGAATACTTCAAGGAGCAGTTTAGCTGACTGTGCGCTAGTGTAGTTACCCCTGTGTTAACAACTGCGATTCCTCGGGTGGTATCACTTGAGCCGCCATCGGAAATGGAAGTGGAAGTGGAGTGATGTATTGGATTACTAAAGCGTGGAGAAGCGGCCGGTTCTTTTGAAAATGGGTGGAAATGGTTTTATAATATCACTTACCACCTTGCTCCGTAATATTTGGAACGAGGGGCGTACTCCATTATTATGCGGTGAGTCACTGATTGTCCCCATCTTCAAGAAGGGAACACGCAGTGACTGTATAAATCATGGTGGGATCAGGTTAATCCTGATTGTGACCAGGGTATTGGCCTCGATTTTGCTGCATTGTCTGACACTGACTCGCGAGAGGAACGCCTGCGAAAAGCAGGCTGGATTCCGCCCTGGTTGAGGATGCATTGACTAAATTTTTACTTTCCGTTAGTTACTGGAGCTGCGTCACACGTACCGTCGACCAAGAATAATGGTTTTTTAGAGATGGGAGGCGCCTTCGATTTAGTTAATCGAAAAGCGCTTTTCAGTGCTCTTCATTGAAAAGCTATGCCCCAGAAGTTCGTGAACTTGGTGAGATCATTGTATGCTCATGCTTGTGGCCGCGTAAAGGTTTACGGTGAACTATCCGGTCGGTTTGAAACGACGAGCGGTGTTCGACAGGGATGTCCAATTCCTCCATTCTTGTTTAACTTCACCTTGGAGAAAACAATGGAGAATGCGCAGCAAAGTCTTCAGGATGTAGGCGTCGAACTAGGAAATAGTGGAAAGCTGTTTGACCTAGATTACGCAGACGACGTTGTCTGCTTGTTCGAATCCACGGAACATGCTCAGCGTGCACTAGATAATCTCGCAAGAGCTGTAACTCCATTCGGCATGCGCTTAGCACCTTCAAAGTGCAAGGTGATGTTACAAGATTGGACGTCAACAGTTCCGAGCTTGATGCTGGATGGGTAGGTGCTGTCAGTTGTCGACCAATTCACCTACCTCGGTAGCTGCGTGACGACTGATGGGAGCACAGTAGTAGAGGTGAGCACGCGTATATCCAAGGCTCGAGCGGCGTACGCTGAACTGAAGCACTTGTTGCGTCGATCTGATATTTCACTGAAGTTGAAAGGTCGTGTACACTGTGCCGCAGTGAGTTCAGTTTTGTTTTATGGTTGTGAGACTTGGAGTCTGCGTGTGGAAGGCATTTGTCGTCTCGAGGTTTTTAACCACAGATTGCGTAGTATCGCTGGGATTGGGTGGAATAGCCGAGTGAGCAATGCTGAGGTCAGAAATGGAGTATTGACTATCAGTTTTAGGAGTTCTCTATCACAGTGTATACAGCTTAGTAGGCTTCGTTGGTTGGGGCACGTGTCATGTATGCCAAACCCACATGTCCCCGACCACGTCCTGATTTCCGTTCTTCCTCAGGAGGGGAATAAACGAAATGGAAGTCAGCAGATGACTAGGAAACGAGGAATGAGAGAGTGTACAACGAACTTGGGGAAAGTAGGTGCTTCACGTCTTCGTGGTTGGGGTCCAAAAGATCCGTTAACCAATTGGCTGGAGACACTAGAGGATATGGCAGCGAACTGTGAACAGTGGTGATTGTGTTGTCACTCTCTGTCAAATCAGAATGACTGATCGATGTGCGTTTGTACAGTCAGACGGTGTATTCCGTTTGTTGACTGTTAGGGCGTTCTTTGCTTTTGTCACCTGTGTAGGTCCACTCCGTCTCCATCTCTCATATCCATAGTTTTTAATTGAACGTGCAACCTGGTGAGAAAGTGGTCTGTTGGGCTTGCTGTTGTGTTTAAGGCTATGCGACGATGATGATGGTGTGAAGATCCGGGTAAGTTGCAGGCCTTTCTGAACATCTTGAACGTCTGCGTAGCAATGTTCGATATGAGTTCTGCACCTTCTAAGTGCAAGACGCTGTTGTAGGGCAGGGTTGCCTCAGCACGACGTTTCGGTATCTTCGGGGGATCATAGACTGAACAGACAAGTTTTGGTATCTAGATAGTTGCATTTCACCCAGAGGTTGCATATCGGATGTAGTGTTCTCGCATATACCGAAGGCGCGCTTGACTTTTGCCAATCAGTTATCTTTGGCGTCTACATGACATCCGTTTACCCATCAAGGGTCGAGTGCATGCCGCAGCGGTCGGGCCAGTTGTCATATGTGATTCAGAAATATGGCCGCTACATGTGGAGGATATACGAATATTGTCGGTATTTTGAACACCGATTTCATCGTAGCATTGCTCGAATCTGGTGGGAACACCGTATCAGCAATGCAGAGTCTTAGGTACACGAACTAAATCATTAGATAGAACACTCAAGCTCACCATGCTAAGGTAGTTGGTGAGCATCCCCGGTCAGGATTCTGGGCGTGCAGTTTTCGCTGAGGGGGTTAATGGTTAGGAGATGATTAAGGGTGGCCAACCCATAACATGAAAGAAAGGTATGAAAAGCCAAAATGGTGGACTTTGCCATATAGAACGTGTTAGGCTTCCTGGGCGGCGTCCAAGAGACCCTTCCATTCAATGGTTAGATACATTGGTGGATATGGCTAGGTGTCGCGATCAGTAGAGCTCTTGTATCAGCCAACTTTCTTTGTCGTCATGGTATTAATATTTGTAGTTCTCTCATTAGTGTTTTCATGTTATTTATTTCATTGCTTCCGAGTGGTTTTGCCTCAGTGCATGGTTAATGGTTGTCAAAAGTGAACTCGAGGGAACTTGTTGCTGTTATTAATAGTGTTAGTGTCTTTGATGGCCTACTTGTTCGATGGCTGACAACGAAAGAAGTACCCATGTTCATGGATTTTCCGAAATATGTGTGGTTTTTGCTGAGTTCCAATTATGTTCAGTCTGTTCATCCGGTCTTGACAGGTTTTCGCTCTCACACAGTCAGGTAAATACAGCATGCGTTTATAAACACGTTTTCGAAGTTTCGCACATCTGAAACAGCAGTTTTGTAAAAACATTGTTCAAAACTTTTTTAGGTTAAATTCGTTCTATTCCCACTTCATATGAAAGCCTGCATAATTAATGCACCCAGTCAATCTTAATACGGCAGTAATGTATTGCATCATTGCCATATGAAACCATATCCTAACTGGAATGACATCCTTGCCACTCCCTGTTAATGATGGTGTCTTATAGAACGCTATCTTTCCACTGCTTCTTTTCCTTGTACGTAAAACAGCCATCTATTTCACGCCCATTTGTTTCACGGAAATGTGCAGACGAGGCTGTTTTTTGATGCGACTATTCTGAACCTGTACACAGCGAACATGTTCACTCATCGTGCACAGTCAAAAATGTCGGCATTTTACTTATTCACAATCTTTCGTGGTCTGTGTACGTCACTGAGGTATTTTGCAAAGTTAGGAAGCTGCCCTTTTTGTCTCAGACTAGATATGCTCTCTGTACCTCAAATGCGTTTCAAAATTCGTAACTACTTGCATTACTTCCCACTGGCTTTACTGCTCCTGAGTAATCTTTTCTGGTTTGCTTTAAAAGCACTTCCATTTGGTCATAAGATCCATATAGTGCATCTTTGAATGTAATGGCATATCTAGGTTTGTCTTTGTTGACACCATCATAAACAAACGCTTCCGTGCCTGTGATAGCTTTATTTTCAAGCTCTCTCTGATCCCCATCATCCCCTATACACTGAACTTACAAAGGCTGTATCTACATCCTCCACTCGCTCAAAGTTAAAAGTCCTTTTACCCGCACTTCTGCATGTCGGAATACTGTCGTGCCATTTCTTGCTCGCCTGCTTGCTGATCGCCTGAATTTTTTCGCAGGACTACGAAACAGCCTAAATGTTGAACATTAACCCGTTTTTCCCCTTTTTGTCCTCTGTTGAAATTGTGCATACACTACATTATTTCAATCATAGTAATGGTGTAAAACGCTGAAAAATAACCCCTTTGGGTGCATACAGCAAATACCGACTTGATTTGACTTGAGAAAAATTCACTCTGTTGTGTACCTGGAATCATGATGAATCTTTCTTAGACTGGCACAGTTCGCTGACATTTTGCTTCGTGGATGCTTGTGTTAGTCATGGCGATTGAAAATGCAATCGTTCTATGGATAAATCAAAGGCATGTTTCCCTTAAATTACGAAAGTTTTGTTGGCATTTTGAATACACTGTTTCCCGGAACACGGTTACCGGTGCGGCCTCCCTCGTCATTGTCTTTTTAATTGGAGTAGTGTAAGCTTAATCGAAACAGTGCACAATTTACGCTGATAGCTGGTAGTCCAGATGAAGAATGCCGTCATGATTGGTTCAGTTATTTTGGCACGTGTTTGCAGAGGCTTCGAGGAATGTGCTGACGTTTTTGCTTCCGCATAAGTCTGCGTGTAGCTTTTGCTTTCTGATCAAGTCTAAAACGCGTTCCGTTATAGATTCTCCGCGAACTTTTGCCATAGGCTTCATTTAAATTGTTTGGTCCGGCAATGTTTCAAGTTGAGGTGCGTCGAATTCTTCCCCAATGGAAACACCGCAAGTTACACTGTCGTTTTTTCTTCGACATTGTCTCTGAAAAACTATGCTCTGTTAAATTATCCGGTTTTCATACATATAAACCGGAAGGCTTGTTCAACGGGGAAATGATCTGAACCCATCTCCACAGTAAACTGTATTGCGGGTGATCAGCAACATATTACGGGAGCTGCATGTGATGGTTTCTAATAAAGCAGCGCCACTTAATTTCTATATAATCCTGAAGACAGTGTGTGCAGCTCTCTAAAGAACAAAATTTGTAAGCAGTTTTTCGCCGAACAGTTCAGTAGGGTTTTCTACGTTAGTACATAAGCGCATTCCGAACAAAAATGTGATACATGTGCCATATTTTTCGAATGTTCTTCAAATTGTTTTATTGACTTTCATCTCTGGAGATTGTCCTCATTGTCCTTCTTAAACCCATCCCAGTCATCGTACCAGTGATAGCACGTTTACTTCCGCGCCATCACGTGCCTTGGATCCGGGTCCCTGAGGAAAATGCGGATAATTTCAAACAAATGGAAATAAAAAATCCAGGTTAGCTTGTTTGCGTTACAACGCATTGCTCATTTTATCACTGTCTTTATATGCATGGTCGCAATCATCTATGACTGTGCGATTGTCTGGAATCTTTTTGGAATAAAGTGAAATCGAAACTGACTTACTATATTATTATTTCTACACAGAGTTGAAATCAAGCATTGTGCCAGCGCAACAACACAACTAAAAAAAATAAGAAGTGAGAGGTACAACAGAGTATAACAGTCGGTCTTTACATCATTGGTATCTTCCGTGGTTGTTCGTGTTGTGGGCTGTTGTACTACTCGATCGCGCAGTCCAGGGTGGGTCTTTTTATTCGAGGACTCACCTCTAGCCTGTGCGCAACCAGGCGCGTCCTGCAAGGCAGCAACTTTGGTCCAGATGAGCTAGGGGCCTATTGTATGGTTTATTCATCTCTTCTGGAAACATTACCTAGCAAGTGGAACACGACTGTGGCCTTATTTAGTGACGGGCAACACTCGCCACGTCACAATGCCATCAGCAGATTTGTGGCGTTTTAGAGCGGCAATCGCTAGACAAGCGGAAACCCCACAACACCATCGACCACTGCTGTTGATCGTCTACGATGGCTTATTTGGTGAGTCCACCTTATTTACGGTTAACCGTCGGAGCGGCCGTTCCCTATTGGTGACCTAGGGACACGTCTGGTAGAACACAGCTCTACACTGTCCGGGTTGGGCAACCGGGAACTGACTAACTGCTATTCCCTGGTTGATCTTGATGCATTCAGTGTATGGAAATGTGATTGCCAAATCGAGTTTCTCATGCTCGTCATCGTCTTGACGAGTAAGCAACTAAGCATTTTTTTATGGTGTTTTTGTATTCACCTCTGAAGCAGGGTATCTCTAGATGGTTTGACTCCTTTCTAATGAGTCTTTGGTTTTATTTATTTCAGAATCGACGTGGTTCTTTCGCACGGTCTCATCAGAAGCGACCAAAGCTTGTCCCGCATTTGTCACATCTGGCTTGAAGTGAGTGATTGGAGGAGTAATAGGCCGTGCCGTCAACAAAGCTCTATTCGTTCTTCGGCCTTAATAACAGCTGCGAGTCCACTATGAATAACTGTTCACTGTGAAGATAAGTCATAGTAACCTGCCCCTGCTCACACCCTTACTCGCATTCTGTCTGTGAAGTGAGAAGGACAGCGTCTGCAAGTTGGTTATAGCTTGTTCAACTGGGCAATGGAATGTTTTGGACGGTTGTCACACAACATTCCTTATGTTAGTTTCGCAAAACAGACAGTTGTAGTGAAAGTGACATCGCAAATTGCTATGATCTCTCTCTCTCTCTCTCTCTCTCTCTCTCTCTCTCTCGCGCGCGTGTGTGTGTGTGTGTGTGTATGTGTGTTTGCGTATGCGTGCGCGTGTGCGTGTGCATGTACGTGTGTGCTGAACTCGGGGGCAAATCTTGAAAATTTGTTTTTTACTTAAAGAACGTATTCACCTATTGTGAAAGCAAAAAAGAGCCTCACAAGGCAGCTATCGAGTTTTTACGGTTAACGCTTAGTCATAAACCAGTAAGTAGGTGAAAACCACGAAAATATTGTCGATGAGTACAGGTTTACATCGCACAAACTATTGTCGTGGGAAATTAGAGAAACCAGTTAGATGGTAGCTAAATCTCACTGTGGTGTAATAGGTAATCAGGAATGACGATGGGAAACCGGGGAAACATGCTGATGAACGAAGGGACAATACTCTGATTTGATCTATGTTCCCACGTGACTCAGGTGTATCGTTTTCAGTGCTGCTTGCGTGTTCATGTTTGTTGGCCTAATGTGTCTGTCAGTTCCCTACCAGTCATTGTTTGAAATGTACCATCTGATATATTGGGAGTGCAAGGACCACCATCTATGTCCCACAGACGAACCGTTACCTCGTGTTTTGATCCGGAACGGTATTGGGATGGTTGGTTTTTGTCGTTCAGAATTTTTCCGGCACTCCTGGCGTAAAGATGCTCGTAGCCCACAGTGCAATGTTATGTGAATGAACCAAGTTTCAGTATCTGCAAGCGTGAAAGTTCATGTCTTTCGTATTCTCTCAAGTTACAGCCCTCGTTTTAAGCATGCACGTTTTTGTCTTTTCTGCTCTACGGGGTGTAGGCGGGTAATGGTATCACTGTCTTCAAACCCATGTGCTTTCTACTCAAAAACTGATCCGTGGGCAGGGGGAATCTTGGCCCGCTGAACAAATGGTTGGTTGAAAAAATCTCACACACTGACGCACAGATCATCTCACCCTTAGGGAGCGTCTTGAAAATGACCTCGTCACTGGAATTTCGCTCAGGTCGCTTCGACTCCTTAGTGGGGCGTCCAACTCCTGATTTATCGCGGATGGACTTCTTTCTCTGGATTCATCTTAAGACTAAAGTCTACTTGTGAAATCCAAAAACGATCGATGGATTAAAACTATATTACAGAGGAAATGCGAAGCAATATCAACAAGGTTTCAAGGGAGTTGCCTGGAAAGGACGTTATAATGCAAGCAGGCTACTGGAGGTTACTTTGAGTACCATATGAGAAGCAGAAATTAAGATGGTCTGTTTGTCATTTTCTTCGCTTATTTTTTTACCCACATGTGAATGAAATTTCCATTTCCAACGTTTGCTTACATTTTCACATATTGGTTAGTTTAAGGCGCCTTTGGGTTGCATAAAAAGAACAGCTTTGAAAAATGATATTAACCTATTCTTAGGTGTCTTGATCATAAACAACGGAAAACAATTCAATTCAGTGCAAGTTTATCGGTTATGCAAACCAGTTATGGTGAGTGGATCAGATCGGGCTACTTTTATTCCATCATTTCGAACCGACTAAATTCAACTGGGTGTCTCGTAACGAAGCTCGAGGGTCAATCACGTTCTATATTAGTTTCGCTTGCACACACTAGGGAATCTGACCAACACTACCGACACGTTATGCGACCAAATTAATGGAAAATAACTTGGATTCGGATTTCCATGCTCTACCCCAGAGTCGAATTACCTGAGAGACATTCCACTCAAGCGATTAGGTTATTTTCGTGACACTTTCTAAAACGAAAACGACCTGTGTGTGTGATGAACAGTGGCGATCGTGTTGTCGCTTTCTGTCGATCCAGAACGACTGATCGCTGTGCGTTTGTACAGTTCCATGTGTTGGCTATTAGGGCGTTCTTTGCTTTTGCCACCTGTGTAGGTCCACTCCGTCTCCATCTTTTATATCCATAGTTTTTAATTGTACGTGCAACCTGGTGAGAAAGACAGTGGTCAGTTGGGCTTGCTGTTGTGTTTAAGGCTATACGACGACGATGATGATGATGATGATGATGACTGTAAGTGTGAGAGAGAATTTTTCTCAGTCAAACATTTAATCAACGGGCCGAGACTTTCCATGCCCATGGATCGGTTTGTAGGTAGAACGCACAAGGGTTTGGAGACACAGTGGTACCATGAAGTGTTTTCGCCCCGTAGTTCCAAAGTTCCCCGATGGTTGTTGTATCTCAAATCGTATCCAGTACAACTCGATCAGCATCGGTTTACAGCAAAATAACCAGTTGGATCAGAGGTCCTAGTGAAACGAGCCACGCTATTTTGGCTCATCAGAACAATCGCTGATTCACGAGTTGACGGTTAGATATTTCCTGAGAAATCAGATGACCAGTAAAAAGTCTTAAGTTTCTGTAGGTTTCGTCTTGTGCACTCTGAAAGTAGAACTTGATCTCTTTAAGTCGTCTGTGTTCGTACGGAATAAATAAGTTCGAGCCTTTTCATTACCTTGATTAATCTGTAAAATGTGCGTCTCCGGATGATTCGTTACGGTTTTCAGGCTGTAAACACCAACTGAAAGACGTTGAGCACTTTCGTACTCTTATTTCGAAAGCGGACTTGGCTCTCCGACAGTGTTCCAGGCTTAAAGGACCCTTCTGATAGTAGCCGTATCTGTTAGCACTCCAGTCATTCTTTTATACGGTTCCACATCTATGATGATACATAAGTGATTATAGTTCCACTGTCACAGGCCGATGCCATCTTTCTAACCTGGTTCTGTTAGTAATTTACCTATGGACTGTCGGTGGCGCAATAATTCTATAACTTCACTTCGATTTCGACAGAGGAAGCAGGTAATATTGTAGAGTTAACATTTGAACAGTCTTTTAAAAGCTGTTCTTCATGAGGACTTCTCTCAATCACTTACCTAAGAAGCCAGCAACTTATAGGTTAGCATGCGGTCAGTGGTCGCTTACTTCGATTGGGTGCTGCTTCGGTTTCGATGCAGAAAATGTAAGCCTTGTGATAGCCACTTTCTTTTTGTTCTCATTGTATGAGAGGACGGCACCCATCACACTCGTTTGATTGACCAAGCCGTTTGATTCCACGGGGCGCATGAATGATAACTAACCGTTACATCATAGTCATGTCAGAGGTCAAGCAACGAATGCTTTCCATCTGTTTTACATCACTACTTTATCGTATTTACTCAGGTTTTCCAGTTCACCATCGTGTGCAGTGTGGGCGCGCACACACACACACACACACACACACACACACGCACTATTACGTCGTCATCAACTCAATTAACGTGCCTTCGTTTACTCCCGGCTAGCGTCAGTGGCCGTACGTGATTAGTTGCGTCATAGGGCACGAAGTGTGTGTGTGTGCACCAAGCAGGACGGTGAATTGAGAAACATGACCGAGTGCAGTCAACCGGTGATGAAAACACCGTTTTGCCTGCTAACAAACATTAAAGTAGTAAGTTGCAAAATTTGATCTCCGCACACACTGTACACCACCTGATATCATCTGTATGATGCTGATCAGGATGTGATCCACAGTGCATCGTTTTCAACTTCCGTGTTATCCAGTTCTCCATCACAGGTATTACTGTTTATGAGGTTGGTGACAGACAAATTGACATTTTGACTGAAGCTGTTTACTAAAACTAGCTACTACCCCCCTACCCTTGAATTCCGTTTAATTCTCATCCTGTCTTTCTGAATTTTCTCACAGTTGTCATTATACTACATCAAAACTAGGCAATCTTGTCGAAAAGCCGTCTACGAGGAATCAATCGGTTTTGTTCAGTCTGTCTGTACCATTTACCGTTTCTGTGATCACAAGAGTAAAGTTATATAGCAACTTGTTAACTGGGTTGGCTGATGAGTTTATTATTTCCTAGATGACGAGGCTATGAAATTCCCAGTATTAATCGGTTATTTGGAGCCCCAGCGTTTTTGAGCAAATAACCTACAAGAGTATTAATTATCTAATAAACTGGATGGCAAACTCTAATTTATACGATCAAAAGTTGTCCCTGTAACCCTATGATTTCACAATAAAGTTCGAAAAGGCTGAATATTCCATTTGAGGTGAGAACTCGCTTTGTTCGTGTTTACTGATAATGCTCCTGTAAGTCATGCACAGAAATCTCTTTATATCCATTCCAGACCAATATATCCCTATTAGGGACCTCTTCGACGTCCATTATTTATTTTAAAGCAGCATATCGCCTCGGTTGACCGTACCCGCACAAATGGATCGAAATGACTTCGAACATTCCCCTGCAGATGAAGTTTACGATGATGACCAATGAGTAGCATCGCTGTATACTAAACTATGCTATATAATCAATACCGTACCATAATATGCTATGTCAGCACAGAGTCGTAACGAGTATCCTTTTACAATCCCACCCGTTTCTGCATTTGAAAAGGCGTACCAAAGCATTCATTGGAATGTCCCTAATGGGTTCGCATCAGACGATTGATGGAATTTCGGATTGTCTGTCTCGCGTATCTTCTACGGAGGACACAGTGGAATTCATGGCACACCCTGGTTTTCCGCTCCTTGCGTCTTCCACAGACGATGGTGGATGTGGGGATTCAGGCGGGCCAGATGCGTTCTCGTGTTCATCCGATCGGGAACATGAGATGCAATTACTTTGCAGTGATGAACTGCGTAATCTGTTGATAGGGACCAATTTCCACCTGTCTTCATTCTCGGATCTCAATCCATTCTAACTCTGTGCAATTCATTCCACGTAAATCTGGACTACCATTCCCAGTAGGGTTCTTTTGTTTTACATTCTTAGTATTTTTTAGTTTTCTAAATAGGCAATATTCCATGAAATAAAACCACGAAATGTGTCATTTTGATTTGGATATGAAAGTATATTTATTTCCTACACTTGTACTCGCACCGTGCAGTCTTAGGCGTCGTTCATCGTTTCAACTCTAGAAACAACATCTGATTGACATTATCCACATCAGATGATCGCATTCGTCATGTGAAGCAGGTCGCGTGTGCTGGAAAAAATGACAACCCATCTCCTTGGTGTCCTGGTGCGTAAATATAATCGTGGGCGTAAATGATGTAACGCCTTGAGTTGAGCTTCTTAAAATGTAGCTCTCGTCGCTACGTGAGGGAAGATCTGACTGCTTGTGGGACACAAGGTAGAGGACAGAACGGGAAATCCGGTTGCACATTCGGAAACACCGGTCGACTGTAGTAGCATCGTTGCTGTAGTGTGTATTGCAAACTCTTGATTGAGTTGTCTCACGTAGTCAGACAACTGCACCGTCCATCATAATTAGTATCGGTTTATCTCTACACTATTGACCGCGTCGAAGTAATTACAAGAAAAGATTCCGGCCTTTGGCAAACCCGTTGCCAAATTTGCTGTACCGTACAAACCTAACAGCAGTCTCACCACGAAAATCCTCAGCGAGACGGAGGCCATAGACACAGGAAATAAGGAATGTAGTAGCGATTATAAACAAGACAATATTTGTATTACAGCCTTGAGTGAGCCTTTCCGGTTGATTCTGACGAACGTAGAGTCCAAGCCAATGGTACATCGTTCCGTAGTCACGCTAGCGTGTCACCACTTGAACGTGTGTTGTCTGAGTTTGTGAACGTGAGGGATATGTCTGTTTTTGGCGGCACACATTGAGAGTCACCCGATGTCGGGCGAGCGTTTATTATTCTGGAACATTCTTGCAATTTCTCAACATGGCTGCCTGGCTTTTGCCCTCGACTGAAGACGAATAGCGACGAATGGAAACGAGTGGGGTGAAAAAAAGATTATGCGAATAAGTTTAAATCAACCACGTTATTTTTCGCGTGTTTTACTTGAGGTATTAATTTCATACTTCTTCCAAGGTGTGTAACGTGTTTTGATTAGAATGGGACTAAAATCTGCATTTTACAGACTCTAGTAAGACGGTGGCGGTCGAGTGGTTTGGTGTTTGATTACCACCCTGGAGGTCAGAGGTTCAAATCCCTGCCGTCACCGGTTACTTCGGTGGTAGACAGTATTCCACTGTCGTCGGACTCGCTACCACACCTGACTTACAGGGACCTTATGTGGTTCTCTGCCACTCCAAGTCTCGGGTTCTGGTTGCCGGTTATCCTTACTAATGCAGTGCACCTTTGTAGCTGTGGGTAACATTTTCTACTGTACGTCATGCCGAAGCATTCAATAGAAAATAAAAGGAAAAAGTGTTGGTGTTTGTCGTTACTAAAATGCTATAAGTTTCAAATTTCTGATACTCCTAATAGTGATATAGATAGTCCTGTCCGTAATTCTAAACCAGGTGCACGACGTTAGTGTGAGTGACGGTGAACAAATGAACACAGAGCAAGCTTATTTTGTCCTTACCAGTCGAGATGCACAAGTAATTAGCTGGGATTTTTTACGGAAGAAATTGACTTTTCTTTGTTTCATTTCCTTCCTGACGAACAATGAACTTAATTGTACTACAAATGACTTAATATTGCTTGATGAAATTCGCTGTATCGTCGCGTAAATCATAAGCCTAAGTAGAACTTCCTCCGTGGTTGGTGATAACGACTCGCTACTCCGAAATTGCCTTCACCTGAATCGGCACACTGTCATCAGTGTTGTTTCATTTTATACGCAGTCCACGTGAAACGTCATTCTTCGCATAACTGCTTTTATTTTTACATGACTATCTCCCGCCAGAGGATAAGTCGGCTCCATGGATACCGCGGATCATCGGTGACTATACGCGGCGGTTGGATTCGAGCTCAGCACAAGTCGTCACCCAGTTTTCCTTCCAGTATCGTAAGCCGTAGATCGGATGTTGTCGGAGGTGCTCCATGTCTTTCTCGACGGTTCTCAGTCACGTTTTCAGTTGACCACCAAGGCGACAGTGCCATCCCGTGCATGGCGCATAGCAGTGTTTGTGTGAACAGTTCTGTGTCGGGTCACCGGAGTATGTGACCGAATCAGTGCAGGCAGCGGCTTTGAAGGAGGACGGAGAGTTGGCCAATGTTGCAGCATCGCCCCCTTATTTCGTCGTTTGATAGCATTTCCTTCCAGTTTGTACGGAAAATTCGGCACAGACACCAGTGGTCAAACACTTCTAGCTTCCTGTTATCTTCAGCTCGTAGTTACCAGGTTTCACACCCGTTTGTGAGCACGGGTCGGATAGCGGCACAGAAGACGCGAATCTTCGTTCGAAGGCCAACTTCGCTCCGTGACTGCAGCACACACAGGAGCTGAAGAAACGCTTTCCGTATATTGTCAGTCCTACCATCCCGACGAGACTGCACATTGACGTGGTGTGATGGCTTGCGTGCTTCTATGGCCCAAAGAGCCATACAGGATGACTTCTGTAAGCCGGGGGTGCAATCATGCCTGACAGGTCAATGGGTAGAGGCTAGACGAGGTCCATTCTCCTGGTCCTCCAGATTAGGGGTCAATTTGAGCTGGAAACTCAGTTGATAAAATCAGCGGGAGAACAATGGATCCGAGCAAATGGGCTTGGTCTCTAGGACCATATCAACCAGAAAGTTAAAAAAAAATTAGAGAGGGGACAACCCTGACGTACACCACTTCTCATGATGAACTCGGATGAATGATCACCGTAAGCCCGAATTCAACTTCGGCTATGAATGTAAAGGGGTTTTGCGATTTAAATGAATTTCTCTGGTACACCCTTCAGCAAGAGGAAGCGCCAGAGAACTGTGCGGTCGACTGGTTCGAAGACGGCTTGAAGATCGAGAAGAACGGAGATAGTAGGCCTACAGAAGGTGTGTATATGTTCTAAAGTTCGTCGAAGAGGAAAGCTGTGATCAATACAACTTCGACCAGATCGAAACCCAACTTGATTCTGGAGCGAGCACTGTTCGCGAGCGTTAGATAAGCGGTAAAGAACAATACAAGAGAGCAGTTTAGATGCGATGCTAACCAGACTTATTCCCCTGTGGTTTTCACAGGAGGACCTGTCGCCTTTTTTCTAAGTCGGTACGACCACCGGTTCATACCAACTCTCTATAACTTGTTCCTTCTCCCATATGAAACCGCGGAGTGTTGTCAACTCCAGTGAGACTCCAGGGGTCAGTCGTCGTTCGAAAGGATAGTTATGTTAAACGAAATTCGTTTATGATCTCGGCGTGTGCCCCATCAGGCTGCAGTTCTGACACGCAGAAGGATGAGTTCTAGAATGAACTGGCCACTCTCTTTTGCAAGAGCAAAGGTTCTGACATTGTAGTGCTAGCTGGTGACTTCAATGCACAAGCTGGAAAACTCAGTGTGGCAGAAGCTTGTTTAAGTGGGCGTTTTGCTTTACCCGCTGAGCGTACAGATAACGGGGATAGACTTCTCCGGTTTTGTGCAGACAATCGATTGTTCTTGTCTAGTACCAATTTCCGACACAGCTCGCGTCGCACAGCGACATGGTGCTGTAACTCTACAAGTACTCTAGGCCAGATAGATCATATCACCGTAAGCTACTGGTGGTACAGTTCTGTTCAGAACTGTAGATGTTACTGGTCCACGTACTTAGAGTCAGACCATGCATTAGTTTTAATGCAATTATCTCTCCATCTCCATGATCGTCATCGCAAACCGCAAACTCAGTTTGTCGCACAACGTTTGTTTGATCCAGATGTTCTCACCAGTTGTGAACAGAAATTAGCATATGAGCTAAGATCTACGACGAACAGTAATGTAGATGAGCATTGGGGCCATATCAAAAAGGCGATGCACGTGGCAGCAGGTTTTGCCTGTGGTCCCAGATCCGATGTCCATCAAAAACACTGGATTTCTTAAGAGTCGTTGTGTATAATGGAGCAAAAGCGTCAGGTCTCGAATTGTAAGGAGATGAATAAGATACTAAGACATATAAAAATGGAAGTTACGAAAAACCTTAAAAAGGATTGCGAAAGTAGGTGGGTGAAGGTAGCCGAAGAAATGGAAATAGCAGCTGCTTCAGGTAACAGTTAAAGATTGTTGAAACTTATTTGCAAAACCAGTGGACGGCGAATCCCGGTCAGCGAAACGGTATGCGATAGAAATAGAGAACCCATTCATGGTAAGGAGAAAAGGCTGGACCGTTGAGCCGAATACTTCAAGGAGCAGTTTAGCTGACTGTGCGCTAGTGTAGTTACCCCTGTGTTAACAACTGCGATTCCTCGGGTGGTATCACTTGAGCCGCCATCGGAAATGGAAGTGGAAGTGGAGTGATGTATTGGATTACTAAAGCGTGGAGAAGCGGCCGGTTCTTTTGAAAATGGGTGGAAATGGTTTTATAATATCACTTACCACCTTGCTCCGTAATATTTGGAACGAGGGGCGTACTCCATTATTATGCGGTGAGTCACTGATTGTCCCCATCTTCAAGAAGGGAACACGCAGTGACTGTATAAATCATGGTGGGATCAGGTTAATCCTGATTGTGACCAGGGTATTGGCCTCGATTTTGCTGCATTGTCTGACACTGACTCGCGAGAGGAACGCCTGCGAAAAGCAGGCTGGATTCCGCCCTGGTTGAGGATGCATTGACTAAATTTTTACTTTCCGTTAGTTACTGGAGCTGCGTCACACGTACCGTCGACCAAGAATAATGTTTTTTTAGAGATGGGAGGCGCCTTCGATTTAGTTAATCGAAAAGCGCTTTTCAGTGCTCTTCATTGAAAAGCTATGCCCCAGAAGTTCGTGAACTTGGTGAGATCATTGTATGCTCATGCTTGTGGCCGCGTAAAGGTTTACGGTGAACTATCCGGTCGGTTTGAAACGACGAGCGGTGTTCGACAGGGATGTCCAATTCCTCCATTCTTGTTTAACTTCACCTTGGAGAAAACAATGGAGAATGCGCAGCAAAGTCTTCAGGATGTAGGCGTCGAACTAGGAAATAGTGGAAAGCTGTTTGACCTAGATTACGCAGACGACGTTGTCTGCTTGTTCGGATTCGAAATCGAGTATTGACTATCAGTTTTAGGAGTTCCCTTTCACAGTGTATCCAGCTTAGTAGGCTTCGTTGGTTGGGGCACGTGTTATGTATGCCAAACCCACATGTCCCCCACCACGTGCTGTTTCCGTTCTTCCTCAGGAGGGGAATAAACGAAATGGAAGTCAACAGATGACTAGGCAACGAGGAATGAGAAAATGTACAACGAACTTGGGAAAAGTAGGTGCTTCACGTCTTCGTGGTTGGGGTCCAAAAGATCCGTTAACCAATTGGCTGGAGACACTAGAGGATATGGCAGCGAATTGTGAACAGTGGCGATTGTGTCGTCACTTTCTGTCAAATCAGAATGACTGATCGATGTGCGTTTGTACAGTCAGACGGTGTATTCCGTTTGTTGACTGTTAGGGCGTTCTTTTCTTTTGCCACCTGTGTAGGTACACACCCTCCCCATCTTTTATATCTATTGAGAAACAGTGGTCAGTGGGGCTTCTATTTTACGCCGTAGGACGCTGATGATGATGTTGTCACTCCTCAACAGTACCTCGTCTTTCGCCTGGTCTTTCGGAAGCAGAGTTTACCCCAGGTATTTGAACGGTCGTATATATTCGATCACCTGACCGTTGATGAATAGCTGCTGTGCTGACCGCCTAGGACAAGTCGAAAAAGTCTATGCTTTCGTTGAATTGACTTCCAGACCAACAGTTTTCGAGAAATAATCGAGACGGTTCAGGGCTGGCTGAAGTGCAACGAGGAATTCCCTAGAACGACAGCATCGTCTCTAAACTTTAGCTCCGAGTTGTGCGCCGTTGGACTCAATTACATACCGGAGTAATCAGCCAAGGCTTTGTTCATCATCCAGTCGACTTCATAGTTGCGCAACACCGGTGAGAGAGGGCGTCCCTGTCTAACTCCGGAATCAATTGCGAATTCAGAAGAATCTTCACCGTACACTCAGACACATGCGCTAGTGAAGGCATAGTAAGCCCTCAGGATCCTTTGGAGTTTATCAGGAACACCTCAAAGGCATTCACAATTAATCGAGTTGAAGGCATTCCGGAAATCAACGAAGCAGGCTACTGTTGACTGCTGGGACTTACAGCGGTGTTCCAGTACTCGAAACAGTGGAAAGATTTGGTCCACACAGCCTCTGCCACGGCGGAAACCCCTTCGATTCGGTCGAGTGCGGGAGACTCTGGCAGCTGGGAAGCGATTAAGCAGCAATAGGCAGAAAAGCTTTGCGGCGACATCAATTAAGCTGATCCCCCTGTACTTCTCGCACACTGTCTTGTCTGCTTCCTTGGATATAGGTAACAGGATAGAGACACCCCAGTCCGTTGGAAATATCTCTCCTTCCCATATAGATCGGAACAGCACGCGGAGCCTGTCTATCTCTGATGACAAACAGATCTTATACGCTTCTGGTGTTATGTTAACCTCTCCAGCAGATATTCTGCTTTTCAACTTGTCAGTGACCCTGACAATTTCCGTCGTAGTTGGTGGCTGGTAGTTGATGTCGTACATCTCTACACTCGGCAGGATGGAAGGTCGGTTGAGAAGCTGGTCGAAATACTCCACCCAACGTCTGATTTTCTTCTCTGTTTGGGGGCACTTTGGCCTGCTGCATCACATGGGACGGATTCAGGCTTGAATCGCACATTCGAAGCACACCGAATGAGTCGAAATAAACTGCCGAAATCACCAGTGCAAGAAGCGGTCTCTATCTTCCCTGCTACTTCTGCCCAGTACCTCTTACTGTCGGCTCTATCTGAGCGCGAGGCCTCTTGCTGTAGTCTTCGGCGTTCACTGCTTCCTACTACCCTGGCCTCCAGGACCTTGGCTGATAGTTGTAAGGCGGTCGCTGAGATCCAGCCTCTCAGACGTTTTCCAGTTTCCCCTGGCTCTTTTCAACAACTTCCTTGACCGCCGACTTGATCACCTTCCATTGTTCTTCCACGGAGGACCCATCCGTTTGCATGCTAGTTACAGTAACCAGCCTTTTAGCGAAAGCCTTTGATAGAGCGTTGTACTTTTCTGGTATTTTTAGGGCTGCAACATTGATTTGGCTCGATGATGAGACTTTGAGGCGCGCAGACAGATGGATTTTGAAGAGCGCACGTACAAAGACATGGTCTGTACCATTCGTGTTTCCCGTTACTGCGCCGCGGTACGCTCTGCAGTCCTTTACTGACGAAGCCCAACGGGGTTGCACTAGAAAATGATTAGTTTGGTGCAATGTGAGACCATCATTTGAATATAAGGTGAGCGAGTGTCTTCTGGGGTGTTGGAAGCGCGTGTTACAGGTAACTAAATTGTTAACAACGGTTTCCATTCTCACAACGTTGGCAAAGTCTGAACTTTCCTAGGACATTGCGAGTGAACTCATCCGAGGGGCTCCTTCGTGCGTTCCAGTCACCGGCGATGAAAGAGTATATCACTGCTTGAAACACGATAGATTAGATCTTGCAAGCTGTCGTAGAAATCGCCTTTAATAGTGTTTTCAGTCACATTTGTCGGTGCATAGATAGCAATCACCGACAGGTTTTGGGGAGAATCCTTGAAGCGTGCTAAGGCCAACCTCGAAGAAATCGGTTCCCAAGAAATCAGGGCACTATTGTCCTTTCTGTTCAGAGCGAATACGATGTCATGGTGTGCGGAGTTGTCCTCAGGCCTACTGTGATACAGCCAATAAACTGTATCCACTCCGGGAACCTCAACACACCGAGTGACACAGCAGGGTAGTCGAACTTCCGAGAGGCAGGCAATGTCTACATGATAATCATGTAGTGTTCTCATTGTAATACTCTGGCCACCTACATCTAGTAGCGTCCTCACATTCCAACAGGCTGTATGCCTGTTTTCTACAGTGGAGGGTTCCAGCTCGCTGTCTTGTCCCTCGACCGCTGGAACAAGAGGCGCGCCGCTTACCGGGGACGCCGTAGCATCATGAGGGCGCATAAATTCACAATAATCCGTGAGTAGCCTTAGGGATAGTGATACCTAGCAGTGTCCTCAGCCCCGTTCGGGACTTTTGTGATATTCGGCAGCCCAGTCCGGCCATTTATGTTTGGGGGTGCACCTCGAACCTTTGCATATCCAAGTGCAACCCACAAGGCAGTAAGGGCAACGGCCTTATTGGGCGGCGGGCTGCATGCGCCACGTCATAGTGCAGTCAACAGACTTATGGGGTATTTTAGAAGGGAAAATGCAAGCTAAGCGAAGACCCACCACGTCCTCAGCCACTGTCGCTTCTCGTCCGTCGCCGCCTATCCAGTGAGCCTGAGTTCGCTTTATTCACGACCAACCACCGGTTAAGTGGCCGTGCTCCTATCCGCGACCCGAAGACGCGCCCAGTAGCATGCAACTCTGCTCGAGGTCAGTACAACCTCGACCCTTGGTTATATATCAGTGGTGAATTATGCTGCGTAGAATGCATTATACTTCATCATCTCTCACCGTATGAGGACGATGACGACCTTTCAGAATAAGTATTGCCAAAACAGACGCAAAGCAGAAGTTCGTGAAACAGCTCAATTTGTCTAGTGCAACCGCGAGTTCCAACTTCTGAGTCTGGAATAAATTCAGCAACGCCTCGCCGCTTTCTACCCTTCAGGTTGGCGTTTTACCAAGTGAGGATGACGCAGAGTATTATGGGGGAAATATTTCACACAAAATGAGTGTTATTTCATCTCGTGTCCTAATCTGATATATTTTTGAAAGTATAAGCCAGAGTTGCAACATAGCACTATTTAGGTCCTGGACGATTTCAACTCATTTTAACATGAGGCATACTGAAAAATAATAGTGTTTATATAAGTTCATGTTAAGCAATAACGTTCGACTAATATAGAGAGGAAAAACAAGGATCTAGTGATGTCACCACGGTAAAGACAGTTTAATGAAGAAGTCTTTCTGCTGACAGTGCAGGTTTCCATCGATGTATGCCAATGGACTCGGCAAATCTCAGTAGGCTGGTATTCTTTGCCACTCATATGACCCAGAACG
This sequence comes from Fasciola hepatica, assembly GCA_948099385.1. Lineage (NCBI taxonomy): Eukaryota > Metazoa > Platyhelminthes > Trematoda > Plagiorchiida > Fasciolidae > Fasciola > Fasciola hepatica. Next base: position 3,031,689 of record CANUEZ040000047.1, read on the forward strand.
CGGCGTTTCGGTCAACTGGATGTTGCATCATCAGATGAAAAGCGAGGGCCGATGACGGGACCTTATCGTGTGTTTGATCTGATCCTGATTATGTTACGAAACGTTTGATCAAAGTTCGAATATTCAGTAGCTCTCTTCGGCAACTGTCACTCTGTTCGACCCACGTAGGTTGCTCCGCACCTAAGGTGAAATTTGTAAATATGCTAGATTTGGTGTACAGAGATAGACGTTGTTTCACCGAGGGTGTGGGATTTTTAATCGTTCGATATATCCGAGCCACCGCTGATCCAAGTCGTCCTTTGAGCAAGCAGTTAACATCACCCTTGAATAGAAGACTGAGTGCGACCAGTAATTCGACTGCCGACGCAGTCGTTTGTTTGATGACTTAGGGTTTGCTGTGCCTTTCACTAACGCATCAGGATCACCGTTTTTGGCCAAAGCCTCTTTCAACTGTGGTAATTCGTTGTAAATCATGTATTCCGGCCAAATGCGCCGTGCTCTGAAAAATTGTTCGAGCCAGACTACCTTTACATTCCAGAAGCAAAAATCTGTCGAAGTGTAAATGTTGGCCTGCCCAAGTGTCCTTTCAATTGCACCGTCATCCCCTCTGGTTATATTGATGTCAAGGAAGTGCAGTGTATTGTCATTTCTGCTTCTATTGTAAGCCATATATTCGGATGCAGACAGCTGAGTTATTCCATAATCCACGTCGCTTCCTTCAGGCTTTTCATGATAGTTGTAGTATCGTCAATGTATCTTTTGTGAATTTCTGACCGTTTCAAGATTTTGCTCACCTTTTCCTCACAATGGGTCTTAAATATGTCCACGAAAATGGGACACAACGGGCTTCCCATTGCAGCGCCGTCTATCTTTCCTACAGCCCGACCTAGGAAGGAAAAGGATTCGTTTGTTGTGCATAGTAGTAGCCACAGCCACGCAGACATCCACAACTTCATCTATGTTGGTGTAATTCTCTAAACAGAGAGTGTATGTAAAACCAGTCTTGAAAAAGGTTACCCGTGGGGACCGAAACGTCGACAACCTACCAACGATTTCGACTACGCTGTTATTGAACAATAAAATTCTACCACAGAGTGTATGTGATTTCTTAATGGATCAGTATTGACTTGAAAATTTATTTCATGTTTCAGCACTGCTATATAATTAGCAATGAAGTGGGCACTATATCACTTTAAGGGGATATTGCTCGCTTTCTAATGTCTCGTGGTTCCCTTGGGTTCGGTGATGCAATTAACCTATCTGTGCGCATTGAATGAGGGGATTTCGTTAAATTATGTACAAGAGTAGTCAGTGTTTAACAACCCATTGCTGCTCGAGTTATTTCAAGTTTACAATGCACTGGATAATGAGATTAAATTGCTACGCCCAGTGTAAACCAACCAGCCAGATGATCAAATATCATTTCACTTCTAAATGGGATGATGTTCCGTTGTCAGCACGCAGCTCAGCGTTTTATCATCACTTATTCGAAGTTGTTCAGTGTGACCGAAACCGACCGAAACACAATGCTTCCTTGAATAAGATAATGAAAGAAATTTCTGATATCGTCCATCATTAGCCGTATCCAAGGTACTTCATGATTCGAACCTCCGAAAATTTGACCACCTCACGGTGGTGATTCACAGATATTGTCAACTCTAATGGCAAACTAGCTGGAAGGGGTGTCAACCTTGGTAGAAATCCAGGTACCAATTTTTGTTTTCCGTCACTAATTGTATTTATAAAGTATGGCTTGACTAAATGGTAGATTATCTCAAATGTTTTCTGTGCGCGTGTCAGCTTACATGGCCAGACTGTCTCAACCAAGGACAGAGGCTAGCCATCCTCATCCTGGCGTCACTCGTGCAGACGTACACGGACACACAAGACATGTCTTGTCGCAGATCGATGACTCACTGGCAACGGTTGTGTGTCTCTATGGGTCCCATGATGTGTTCGTGATGGGTATACACACTTTGAATCCCGGGTAAAGCGTACGACGTTCAACGTGAGGATTCATGTATATGATATCATTGAAAAACACTGAAGATGACTGATTTTACTACTTTAGAATCAATAAGCTTGTTTTCGATAACTACTTCCTCTGACCGTTTCAGTTACAAAAGGAGCTACCCGCACTAATAAACCTTCTGCCAATAACTCAGTTCAATCGTATGCGTAACTGTTTCTCGGTTATTCCATTTGTGTGGATGTACCAACCCACTGATACAATAAATAAGTACACTGATTTAGCACATGACCCAGAAAACCGATTGATCCCGATAGTGTACTCAGAGTATACAAAATGCTGTGAAACCCACCCGTGGAAAAATGGCACAAATAACCAACGGGTTACGAAACCCAGTGGCGTTTATTATTAACGAACAAAACGAGGTTAAGACATCCTTCCAATGATGTTCCGCATGGTCTTAAGTTCTCTGTTGTCTCGTACATCGAGGATGGCGGACAGCAACTCGGGTAGAGTGCCATAGACTTGTTTATCTGCACAGAATCGCCTTGCTAATAGACCCCAGAAATCTTCAGATAGATTCAGTTCTAGATTATGCCCGAACCACTCCATGATCTTTGTGTTCGGGTACAGGAGCCACATCCTAGTGAGATCGAGTGCATGTATAGTCGTGTTAACATGTTTAAAGGTCAAGGACTTAAGTTGATTTTCCGGAACCATTGAGAAGATAAATTCAATACATGTGCTGATGTAGGATAGAGCAAACTGTTTCCCTCCTAGAACTGTTAGCTGAGATTTTCTGCGAATAAAAATCGCGCCTCAGACTATCACAGAGTCAACACGGAAGATTTGGAGACTGAAGTCCAGCCTACTCTTCCGGGATTCAGGTGCAGTATTGTATGACATCACACTGAAATAAATATTTTCTCGTCGCCAGATATCACGTCATTTCATATAGCATTCCCATTGGTGTGAATTCGAGATTATTTCTATCTAGCCCGATAATGACGATTAGTTATCCAAGGCACCCATCTTATCTCTGCGTACTTTAGATGGAATGCAGTCAGTGCGAGTTGCTGTGTAAACCGAACTCTTACATTCAGTTGCAAGGAAATCTGCAGCTTCGACGTACTTGTTATTTGGTACTAAGCATCACATTGTTTACTCGGAGATTCTGCGGATTCCACGTTTTATCCCCGCAGCATGATGATCTGGGTACTTCAGAAATCTAGAATAACTTCTTGAACTGAAAGTGCTTCTGGAAATCTGGCGTATGTTTATCTCCTAGTGCTCTTGTGTTAGCATTTCCCTTGTTCCAGCTCAGACAGTTCTAGACGTTGCTCCATTCCTGGGTTTTGATAGTGGGTCAACGCTTACAAAAATAACGTGTGGTCTGAGTAAACTTCGTTAAAGACCCACGAAAAAACGTGAGCAATTTTCAGCAACATACAACCTAGCATTCTTGAGCACTGAAACTGAGCTATTGAAAACAAAGGCCATTGTGTCTCGTGCACAGATGGTTGTTTTGGTACTCATCCAGGGGTGGGTTCAATAGCGTTCCACACCCTCTGAGGCACAAAAGTTGGAGTGAATGACCTAACCTGGGTCATGTTTAAAATACGCGTGAATACCGTATCCGTGAGTTGGTACATCAACACATCAACTTTGGTTGCCCTAAGTGGGTTGGTTCTAAAGGAACAGTGGTTTTATTACCAATTCTCGCACTTTCTATGTAGGTACATGAAGCGACAGTCCGGGAAGAAATTTTCCCAGTGACCAAATTTTGGAATCGATGAGCACATTTTATTGGGTCAGTTAAGCCACTTCATTTTGTTTCAGCTCGAACTAGAATACTGACAGTCAACTCGGAGAACGTCTTGCAGTTAGCATATAGAATCAGCTCTATATGGTTGATTAGAACTTACTGTTAGGGGATTCGGAGAATGCCCCTTGTTTGGGATTCATTGCTCACTTAATGAAACGCTGTAGTGCAATACTTCCACGGACAAGCTAAGTGTTGCGTACCGTACAATCAAACTAACGTCTCGCTGCGTGTCGTGAGGGTTGAAAAAATGTTCTCCGTTTTTGATGTGAAACTAATTCGACCAGAAAGTACAGAGCATAGGGCAGGATCTGAAATTACTCAGGTATTGTGAACCAACAGTTTCAAGTTAGTTTTTGACAAATATATTGCATCCTAAGCTTATCACAGATTCTGCCACAGTCGACGAAGGCAAATAAAAGGTACACATGAGTTTTACTGATTTGATGGAGCAGAACCTCCAGTGTATGGTCGGGTCAAGTTGCTTGTAATCCGAGTGATATATACCATACATACCATCATTCATGCAGCTATGAATGAAAGGTGTAAACTGTGAAATACCAGGTGTTTTGAATCATCCATCAAAGCAGATGTTTTAGCCGGGATCTGAGTTCCTGAAAGTGGTGTAAACAGGATTCTTGAACTGGTGACAACATGAAAGCACAATAAGGCCCAATACGACTGTAAAACCAAAGGTACCTCATGCGCGTACAGAAATATTCAATTGCTACGCTGTGTGGTTGTTGTCTTACGATATCAGTAGAGTCCAGACTGGTGGTTTTACCTACTTGGAGTACGGTGTGACCAAATGGGCCCGATGTGCACAAATGGCTCAATCAAGTGATGCGATGTGGACATCACTCTGGGTGGCGTATAAGGTTGAGACAGCTAATCATTAGTTTTTGGTGGCTCTTGGTCGTCCGGTCATTTTCAGTCTAAAATAATGGTGCGAGAATAGGTAACAGTCATTCGTAAAACGAACACGTCAGATTGAAGATGTCCACTGACGAAGTGGCAGAGGAGATAGAAATAATCCTATAGGCAGAAGAAAAATTGTCAACACTGAAGATTGCAGGTGCATTGTACAGTGTACCAGAAACGGTAATGATTTGAAGGCGGTATCTCAACACCTCGGAATTTACATAAAAAATAGAGAGGAATTGCAAAAAGAGATCAAGAAACAAAGCTAAAACGACGCCTCAAGAAGCGAGAATTTTCGGATGATATTATCGTTAAGCTATGCAACACTGTGTACAAGAATCCTTCGATAACTCTTGCTCGGATTAAAGCAATATTTGAGTCTGAAAGTTTCTGGTTGAATGATAGCGCGACCTCTTTTGATTGACTTGCTGGTAACCATGGCTACTGCAAGGAGAAACAATTCAACTTATTGAGCGCAACGGCTTTGATGTCAAGACAAGGTGTGCCAAAAATGCTGAATGGTTACAAGCGCAAGGAAGCTCTATGTTACGACTTTACGCTGACAAAACCAGTTACAACGTCTGGCGCTCGATAGATCGGACTATCCGCTACGGCGGAAAGCCGTTATATAAAAACCTTGAGGTCAAATGAAGGGGCGAACCTGAATATTATTGCGTGCATATCGACCCTTGGGATGCTACAACTTGAACGTCAGGCAAAAATAGACAACCAGATTTTCAACAGACTCTTAAAAGCATGCTGCTCTTGGGTGAACACTGAACAGTCCAATAATGAGGTAGGGCTTACTTTTGACAATGCTCCTGTGCATCGACGGGCATCTGAAGCTGGTTTGGCCATTAGACATTCTTTCCTTTTTCTTCTTCCGTTTAGTCCATTATTAAACCCCATGGAGGAGGCACTTAACTGTTTTAAAAGTTCGGTAAAATTTTCAATAAAAGACAACACAGAAAAGCTCATGAGAGTACCGGAAGGACAGTCTTTCAAGATGTAAAGTTTTTTTTATTACAATAAATTTGTCACAAATCTATTCAGGATATCACAACAACTGTACGTACTTCTTACGATAGGCACAATTCCACATTCATACGACCATACGAAGGCTTTTTTGATTTATAGTTTCTTGTAAAATAAATGGCATAATTTATATTGTTTTGTGGAACTCAGTTATTTTTGATAGATGGCTCTTTATCTATGATACAAGGCTCTTTAACTGTGACATTTGGCTCTTAAACTATGGAAAACATTGTAGCACGTCACTGACCCCGGCAGCTGGCCTTTTTACCTAATGTTCTCAACAGTCTTAGAGAACCCAAACTTGGAAGAGTAGCACATCGTGCTCGGCCAAGCTCATCGGATAAGTGTACATAATTCTTTGCCAATTCATTGGTTGATTGCTTGGGCCCATCCGTCAACAACTTTTCACCCAAGAGCAAAGTACACCGGTGCAATACGTTTGCGGGCACGCGAAACACGATCCAAAAAAACTACAAATTGTTCACTTTGAGAGGCTAATATATAGCGATTAACTTCGTGTTCTTATCACCCTACGTTCAACCTCACCATTGCTGATACGGTGTTTCAGAACAATTCTGAAAAGTTGCCGAGGCTCAAACAGAAATAGTGTGCGTGCGACTTTTACCCCTAATACCCACGTTTATGACCCTTATTGCTGGACTGATCTGATTTCCAAATACCCAGCCTTTCACGGGCGGATGATTTCCACTTTGAGGACGCAGGTCACTTAGATCTATGCGAGTTTACTGTACAGGTGACTACGCTTGACCTCCTTTCTGACCGCTGGATGAGCTACAAATGCCCAGGTAATGTCGACGAGTGCCTTGGAATAAAACCAACTCTATCTTGTGGTAACATAAAAAATTTTGATGTTGTCAAAAGCAACCCAAACATTTACTGCAACCTCATTCAGAAATAAACGCTAACCCGCGCGTTCTAATTCAGAAATTCTCTGTCTGACCAAAGTTTTATTTCACCATTATGACAGGAAGACAGGAGTAGTTCTCCATTGATCTCCATGATATCCGTTTCAGATGCAGATCACTTGGTTCTCCCTTGTTATGTATTGTTTTAACACAGATCCACGAAATGCGCTCTTGGTACACTTTAAGCCCCTCGTTTTGCTCTCGACTTCCATTCAACACGCGCTGTTCTGTTTCTCACCAGGTACGGCACACTTGGTTATTTGCGACATCTTGTGTACTGTGTGCTTAAGATTCCTATTTACCCATACTGAGAATGATTTATCCAGTAAATTGTTCACAATGAATCAAAACAGCACGTACCACCAAGAACTACTTCTACAGTACACCAGATAGGCTTTCGGCTTCATTGTTCTGAACTTACGGCATACCACCTCGGGCTGTTTAGACCAGGCAGGTTAACAACTGGGCCATCGCCTGGAAGAAAGTAGACACGCTTTACGACGCACGGATCCACGCTCGTACTTATGAAATGACTGCACGTAAACATCACGAGTTCATGAGTGGGAGTGCAAGAGTAGACGCCTGAGCTATGAGGAAGGTGAAGTGCTTAACCCTAGAAACGTGCCTTTTGATCAGCTAGCATACCGGCGACTCTGAGGTCGATAGGTATTACGCCACGTTAGCAAAACACCGACGAACAACACGTGACAGCACATCAAAGTACGCAAAACTAGCAATCCCATCCACTTATCTGATCATTTATGTTTAAAAACTACTTGTAATTTGAAACATTGGGTTCCCTTTATCCAATTCATGAGAACAGAGAGAAGTCATAAGTCGCGAGATGCAAGCATTTCGTTTACTCTTGTCAACCGCGGACGTAAGACGTGTCAGTATATATACATGGTACAGTAGGGGGGTAAGTGCAACAGTAAAGTAAGCACGATCGAAAGCTCTTACAGTGCGTACGTTGAGGAGAGTGAAGTCTGTTGTGTTAACGCCAGGGCAAACAAACATTTTGTGTCAATCGTTTTTGTGCACAGAGTACTGGCTGATGCATCATGATTAGAATAGCTTCACTCAACGCTAATATTTTCGGTGTTGGATTGCGCAACAATGCTTTGACCTGATGCAATCAAGTGCCTTCCAATCGAAGAACCTGCTGGTTTCACGTCGTTGTGTATTGCCCCAGCAGGTTGCGTCATCAAGTTTGACAGCCATTTGGGTATGTGTTCTGACACTCGTTGAGTCAAGCAACGATCCGTCGTGTCAATGTATACGTCACCGCAACTGCAAGTGAACTGATGGACAATATGTGAGACATTGGGATCAGCAAGACTGTTTGAGTGATTTTGAAAAAACCTTTTGGTCGTCTGCAGCAAACGCAACTGCGCCGCTGTGTATGTGTGCCTTAGAGCTGACTTGAGATTACAATTTATTTGATTGAATAAGTGATCTCCTTTAAAAGGCAAAGTGACAAAAACTTGCTTCTTCTCCGCGTTCATTGTTTTCGAGCGCACAAGCCTCGACCTCTGATGTTGTCTGATAAAGTTCTTTGGATAACCGTTGGCCAGCTGAGTTCTTTTTATGAACTCCTCTTCGGTTTGTATTTGATCTTCTGTACAGATTTTCTGGGCTCTGTTGAAGAGAGTTCTGACCAATCCACGTTTGTAAGCCACTGGATGGAAGCTGGAGAATTGTAAATAACGTCCACTCCACGTTGATTTTCGGTGGATTCCGGGCTGTAGAGTCCCATCTTGACGCCTGGTTAATAGAATATCTAGAAAGGACAAGCTGTTATCGCGTTCTTCTTCGTGAGATATACTGAGGTTCGGGTGAATAGAGTTAAGGGATAAAAAGTTCTTCAGTCGTAAAAATTAAAATATCATTCACGTATCGTCTGTAAAATAGAAATGGTAATTGCAATTTGAATCCGAAAGCCACAAAATCGTCTTGAAAATTACTACTAGCCTCATATATATATATATATATATATATATATATATATATATATATATATATATATATATCAAGTCATAACTCATCTTTTTGTAATTTTCTTTGATTTACCATGTGCTGCATCCAATGAGTATGGGCCTCGGTGAGAAGCTCTCATTCAGAATTCGTATTGGATCTGAATAAAAATACCGTGTACACTTAAACTGAACGTTCCTACGTTGGTCAGAAGTACATCTTGACTACACAAGGGCAAAGAAAAATAAATGGTTCAATAAGTTCCTTGCAAACAGGAACTGAATGCTTAGTCCTTGGGAAACGAAAAATATCACACACTCCCGGTTAAATTTTGTTCGTTATGGAATTTCTGGGAAATCAGTCTTAAGCTTTTCATTGTGACTTCAGAGACCACGACCTCCATAATAAGAGTAGCACATCAAATAATGGAATCCATAAATAACAAAATATCGATCTGTCCATTTCGAAGTTTGTGTCCATGGCGGTGGGATTTCTGTGAGGTAATTTATGTAAGCTCAACAGAAAATCTATCTTACTTTGCGCCATTTCAGCGTAATAGAATTGAACCGAACGGTAGCTATGCTGCACTCGGATGTATGTATGTATGTATGTGCATGTGTTTGGGTATGTGTCAGTGTTCACAATAGCGGCAAGTAGCGAGTTCTAGATGTTTGATTTTGATCGTCTGATTTTGACGCATTTCCATTCATGTTTGGTCTTCTTGTGTTGCTAGACGATCTGTACAAAGCTTTGGAACAGCGCGCTGAGACGATACATGAAACGACGAGAATTCAGATTTTGGGTCACTGTGCGGGATGAGTGTGTGTGTGTGTGTGTGTGTGTGTGTGCGTGTGTGTGTTTGCGTGTGGTTTATGGAATTGTTCTTGTCTCTCGACTACTCTGTCGAATACAGTGAACGGGACAGGGCTAATGAACACGGCACGGTTCACTATTAGTGGACGTAGTTAGTTTCTGTGACAGTGATACTCAGGGGACCAAACCATCGACGCCCCGATCTGTCAGACATGGCAACCAGACAGAGGTCCACTCACTGCTGGTGGCCACCCAAGTTGAATAGTTACTACAAAAATGATAATTGGCCATATTTTTCCCACTAAAACTTAATTGTGCTTTGTTTACTTTAATTTCGGAAAACTTAACCATTTCTGATGGCATCCCGAAATGAGGTCATATTGAAGAGGGGAAAAATTGGCTGTCCCCTTTCAGTGACGAAAATGCGATTATAAAGTGAAGTTTATATACCAGGCAGTTACTTGCGAGTAGTGTGCTCTTGTTAGAGCGCACCAGGGGTGCAAATACTCTGCCACACCCAGGGTTTGAACCCCTGCCTCTACATCTCGAAGGCGTGCGTGTTACCGCTGCGCCATCCCGCTCCCGTCCCGGCTGATTTGGATCGCGAATGTAAGCTTGTTCAGATGTCGACCTCTAGGACAGCCAGAGGTGTCCGACAGCTTCGAATGGAGACACGGTACCAGCCCCGGTAACTCCAAGCGAATGCCTCCTACTGAGCCAGGTCTTCCCCAGAGGATGAGCCTGCTTTCTAGTTTTACCGAGGGTTCAGAACGGCAGTGTTGAGTTTCACAACGACAATAATTCCTGGGAAGGCTTGCTAATTGTGGAGAATTACCTGATCCTTTCTATTTATGTCAAAGAAAATTCCGTGTGGTTGTCCCAAAAATCCCATGGAACACAGCTAGGTGAAAAAAGTTCGTAATCAATGGCTCCCAAGCTTAATTACTCATATATATATATATATATATATATATATATATATATATATATATATATATATATATATATATATATATATATATATATATATATATATACTGGTTAAGATTGAATAAATAATGGTATTTTCAATGGGCTAATGTTAACCACTGTCGCGGTTCAAGTTAATCTCTGGGTTGGACACGGATCTCCCCACATTACATTCCTCTATCTATTTGTCTATCTGAGGTCTGTATCAATCATGAATATTGCGCTCAGTAGACAAGATTACGAGTCACTGAAAGAGAATATGTTCGCAAGTCTGCTTTTCCTAATTTCATTGCTTCGGTGAACATGTGTACCAACTTTCGGAAGAGTTATTGCTAGAAATGGTGTACTATAGCTAGCCTTTTAGCCTTATTTTAGACTAACACTGTGAACTACCTGTTCAGATCATGTTTGGATTATGCTTTTTGTGTTACTTGCTTGCTCATGAGTGCAGTAGAAGGGATTTCTCCCAAAACCCCAAAGTCTTACTCCACCTTTAGAGATAGCCAGCAACCAGATCCTGTGAACTGTAAGGCAGAACCATTGGAGGTCCCAACAGATCTTTTGGGGTTGCAATCCAGACGACCGTGAATCACCGTTTACCAACCTAGTGACAGGCTATGACGGGGTTCGCATCTCTAACCTCAGAGGTGTAACCGAAAGCTCTAAAGGACTGAAACACCACTGGCATTTGTCAGCTGTTACCTTGGATACAGGTGAATGCAATAGAAGCAGATGAATGCCGATATAATGCATACGTTTTTAACATGAGATGCTAAATGCGTACCACTTCCGCTTGTCTATATATCCGTCTGTCTGACTCACTCTATGTGAATGCATTCAACGGCAAATCTCCTCTTGATAAGAACTTGGTTTGACGATGAAGACTTGAAAAACATTTGTGCAAACGGCAAATCACGGGATTTTCAATATTTACGTAGATTAAATCAGAATCGTTGTTCCTGTGGAGTGTTGATTATGCACGGGAGAATTTTGTTATCATACACTTACTGTGAATCTGACTAACATTATTGTTTCAAGGTCACTAGGGAAATTCCAGTTTATAGAAAATCTGAATCTGGACGTGGCTATTGGTCATGTAAAAGTCAGTTCCGGTGTAAGTTAAAAACAATATTTCCAGAGGGTGAGCAATGGATTTGCAGTCTAACTCACTGGTTATTCCTCAGTTTCTGCAAAGTGTTCTGGTTATGAGTGAGACTGACACTACTCCAGATTATGCACTTCACCAGTCAGAAAATGTATGGAAATTTTCGTTCTTGATGGTATCATTCAGTCATAGGCGACTGAGAAAGGAAGAAAATTCTGACAAGACTACCGGGTCGTCATGTATGGATGATGGAGGAAATTTGATATTTAATGAAAGACTTGTAAACTGGGGGAACACGGGCAACAATACTGTGTGCAGTGTGTGTGTGTGTGTGTGTGTGTGTGCGTCAGCAAGTGTGGCTTGAATCGGTGCATATTCCAGGCATTTATGTCTTGATATGTTGTAATTTCTTTTCAGAGGCCACACTTGTAGATTTGAACCTTTGACTTGATCTTCTAACTTCTTCTTTGTTCGGTCCCGGTTTATCAAAAGTTTACTTTCCAGCAAGCGACTCCGTCATGCATGTTAAGGCTGGAGATCGAAATCAGTGTCAAACACGAATTAAATGTTATCTTTTGTTAGAGAAACACTGCCAATACTGCACAGATAATAGTCCAACGGGGGATCTGTTCTTGCCATCACCCACCGACTAAGGTGATTACAAAGGTATCGATGACCGAACAATGATGAATGCGGTGTGGATTTTTCCTATTGCACTAGACTCATTTCTTGATAGGTGCCCTTTGTGATTTATGTTACACATCGACTGGAGTTAACCGTAAATACCAATCTTTCGTGTACAATTTATTTTGAAATTGTCACTCGTCAGTTTTCTTGTATTCCTTTATATATTTTCTTTACTATATGGCAAGGGCACAGTATTTGATGAAGTAGGTCACGGCCAGTTTTAGGCTGCTATTTTGGGGAAAGTGACCGGTGGCTTTTGGAAGATATCTGGTTTGACCTCGATGTTCATGAAGATCTTAAAGAAGAAAAACGTTCGTTAAAAAGTGCAATCTTCTGGTTAAGTACACTCTGACGTTAGATAAATAAAAAAAATTGGAAGTTTTGTCGTTACGTATAATCAGTCATCTAAAATTCCAACTTTTTCATGTTGAACAAAGAAACTGATGGTGATGTGAAAACGATAAACAAGAAGAATCCTCAAGAGAAACTTCAAGAGAAAAATTTTCAAGCACAGCTATACAGTGAAGTCAGTGACGCCCTGATATGATCCATACTAGCCTTATATTAATTTATTGGTGGGCGAAAGATTTGGTAGTCACTACATGTCAAAGCAGAGCACGATTTTGTAGAAAACCTTTGAGCTTCATCATCTCTTTCATCATCTGTCTGGTAGTTATTCGTAGACCAAATGAGATTTAAAGAATTCCCATCACCGCAGTTTTGGACCTGACACATCGAGCAATTCGAACAAACAAGGATACGCATCAGAATCACATCGCGTAAGTTCAGTAGTCACGCGAAGTCCACAAATAATCAAAGATGAGAATTATGTGATCCAGATATCTGGTACTTCATCCTTGCGATCAGCAGTGTTTATGCAACACAGATCGCAATCTGATTACAGGAATACTGTAAACTACTTATATTCACACTGCCAATCAGGAATCGTCCGGATATGTCGTTGTAGGGGAGGAGCAGTGAACGAAACCTATTTAGCAATCATACGCAGTACCCATGTTCTCTTGCGAAATTCCAGTGCCGTGGTCAATGCTAATTCAATCATAGGAGACCGTCGCAGTTTTTATTAGGAACAACGATAATACTACTATCCGTACTACCGAACTGCTACGCAAGACATGCCATATTGACCACTTAGGCATCAACAAAACCAACTTAATATACCAAAAATAATAATTTGTGCTACAGTTCCTGGTGCACTCGAAGGCAGTCATAATTTGATCAGAAGGTACAATCTTCTGATTCGTGTGCCTTGTTCTATCTTACTGCTTTCAGTCCGTTTGACGTAGTCGCATTCATTGTCGCTCATTTATTACCAACCACTGTTTTCGGACAATCAAATGCTTACTTATTGGGTGAATATTATGGATGCTGCACCCAACTAACGCTACTAATATCACTACTACTACTATTACCACTGTCTTATATCCATAAACCGCTCAGTTAAAAGCGTAACTTTGTAAAATTCTGCACTTGTAACTAGAACCCTCTTCTGAGCCGTGCGAGTCACCACAGGAGTCCCTTTGGTTGGTTTTGAGATAGACCGGTTTCTGCCATTACATAGGATTATCTGGAACCTACGGACTAAAATCCCTCCAGAAGATTCCAGAAATGTCAGAATTTAAGCCATGAATCAAAATTTATCCAGTTAGTTTGATTTCTTATGAAGAAAGAAGACGTTGCTATTCAGTTAGAGCTTCGATCCGCTGGGACCGGCGAAAAAATAACGTTGTCCTTGAAGAGTTGGTCCACTGAAATATTAGTCACAGACCACAGACCAATCCCAACTTCACGGAGCTGACCATGCCAGTTTAATTCTTTCCGACTCACAGATGAATCTCTTTGAAGGCAATCCAAATATAAGCTAACTGACGTGTGTCTTTCGTTAAAGTGATTTGAGCAGGTAACAACTATGAAAGAACCTCGAAACTGTCAGTCTACAACGTGTAGTCTCTTGAATAACTTGATAGATCCCGGATGATGAGGCACTTGCGCGTATTCTCATTACAAAGAACCTTAGCTTCGGGCCACTCCAGCATTCTGATTGCACTTTACTGTGGCCAAGAATCTAGGATAATAATGGGGCTCGTTGAATACGAATACAAAATGAAACCACGAGTTTAACTTTCATGTCGCAGGCACACCAACGCCGAGTTACAAGTGGGGAAATCGGGAAGTATCAAAGTGAAGCAAAAAAGCCGAAAGGTTGAATTCCGAGTCCTCACGAATTCTTCATTATCCAAACATGCTGGACTCAAATGATCAAGGGACATGGAATACATTTTCGGGCTTCGTGCCGGAGTTGAGTGTTTCAAAAATTAACTTTGGTGCCGCAGCTTTTCAGACTGACGTTCATTTTGCCTTAATTACGTGAAATTGTATCGAAGACGGAGAAGTGGCTGATTACACGGACGAAGTGCTTCAGCCGAACTCCAGAGCTTTCAAGTAAAGCATGATCAACCGTGAAAGCACGGTGACAGAAAAAATTAGTGAGTAGTATTTAGTTATTTGCAATGATATAAAGTATGTTTTTATTTGCTTTAGAAACTTATGGCCCCATTTCAGTTCTGAGAAAATGTTGAACATATTATGTTCACGAAGTACATATATACTTGCTCATTGTTTTGGTTTTATCAAGCCAAAAATCTTTATAAGTCAAAAATTACCCGTGAGGTAAATCTTCGTTTCATGTCGAAAAGGAAGAGGTTATTGGATTTTTTGCAGAACTTAAATTTTGGATTGAAACAAGGACATTCAACTTATGAGTTCAATGCATCTGTCGACTCGAAGCTCACAAAAGCTTCGAAGATTTGAAAAAGTACCTATTTGGACTAGCTGGTTACTATTTAAAGTTCAAGAGCGTTATGGTAAATGCTCATTTGTGAGAATACACTGCTCACTGTTTTTGTTGTGATTTTCATTCTCTCAGGATCTGCCGTGAACCACATGTTTGCTTATTCTATACCTTTTATTCCCATTCTTCTTCACTGCGAGGAATAACAACCCGGATTACCACCATCTAGGCTTCTCAAAAAGGAATATCTTAGTCTACTTGTAATCGATTTCTATTTGTTCTTGCACTTGAGTGAGCATCGAATTGACTCACTTGAAAAATTCACCAAGTCAATCGAATTTGAAGAAGACCGGTACGGCGAAGTAATTACTTAAGACAAAGCCGGCCTAACATTTCTCATCTATTGCCATTGGTAATCTGCAACCATATTGTCCTCATGGGAAATTTCGGACTTTGCTGTCTTGGTTTTGAATTTATGCATTCATTGGCCATATCTCATCCGACTGCTTTTGGCTAACCTCGGTCACCCGCCAAAAATATAGTACTTTAGTATGACAAATAAAGGAAGCGAATGACTCCAATTTTTATTTGTTCAAGTTGGTCAATGGGCGGCAAACAGTTCTTTAAATATTACTTATTTCCATGTTTTAGAAAATATAAATACGATACTTTAAGAGAAGTGGTCCTAGCTAATTAAGGGCAGCCTTTTGGAATGACTAAAAGACAACTAGAAAATTTGAACCAGGGTTAGCACGATCTGAATTCTACCTTGATCACTTTTGATCACCCCCGGTCCTTGACTACGTAATAGAATACTGTAAGTCTAACAAATTTCTATACCACCGATACCAAAGACTTTCGTACGTGGATCACGACTTTGCAAACTTTTCGTAAAATTTCCTGAAATGTTTGCCTCAGGAAAGTTCTGGCCCTCGGTTCTGGATGTGTAAAACCGTAGTTTCATTTTTCTTCTGAGAATAGATGGAAGTAGTTTCACTAATATTGGAAGACAGATGCAGATTATCCGATAGTTTTTTTATTTAGTCTTTGTCAAGCATACCGACTCAGCTTGTTGCCACGTTATCTTTTCCGTTCTGATTTAATTTTGTTGATGATATGTTTTACCAACAGAACTCAGTGCACGCGACTGGGTTTTAAAACATCCAAACATTAGATGAATAATTCTGGAGTACTTCAAACAACTGTCCTTTCCCCCATTTATTTTCCACCTATATTAGTTATCTCCAATCAAGTTCTCCTGTACATTTATTTGAATATGCCGACTACGTGGCTCTTTTTCAAGCTGTTTCTGTAACTCAGGACTTCAATAACTCTTTCAATAATCCGTCTCATATTTCCGAATTCTCTGTTCGATCTGGTTTAGTGTGAAATTTGTCCAAATGCTTTGAAAGTATACTTACCCTTTCTCGATCGCTCTATCCTTGTGATCCATCTGCAACTTCTACGGAACCACTTGGGAATAGATGCGAATCTCACATTCCAAACTGCGTAGAGAAACCACGTCGACTATCTCACCAAATCCGAGAGCTCAGGCATTTTAAAGATAGACACAGTGCTACTTCCCGATTCGTTTATTAATGTGTTTTTCCGTTCTACTTCGCTGTTCCCCTGTTATTCTTGCAGGTATACTGGGGAAAAATTTTAAAATTCTCAACTGAAGTCTATCTATTGTCAGGCGAGTACCTTTTATACCCTCAAATGAACTGTCTGCTAAGTTGTGCGAACTACACCTGGCAGCATGTGAAGAGTTCGCTCACGAAATCCATCGAAACAGCACTCATTCTTTACACGGTGATCTACCCGGCTTCTTCTATTCTTTCCTCTCGCCCGTTCCTTTCGCAAGGGCATCTACTAAACTCCACTGTTCCCTATCTGGCCCAAATCCCCACAAACCGGGCTCGGAGATCGGCAGAATATTTTGGTAATTTTCATGTGTGATCATTCTTCTTTCTTCCTCCCGACTCAATGAGGTGTCAACTGTAGATCTTTTTTGGCTGCAATGAGGACGTCTGTCTACGCAAAAGTCTGATCAAATGCAGATACAGAAGAAATATTTAACGTGCTAAAGTAAATCGATAAACGAAACGGCTTTTTCATTTAACCTACTCATTACTAGTCACTAAATTGGCATTATTTGTTGGATGAAACAGCGGTGAATCAACATTCTGGAAAGCCGGCTTTCGTCATTCAGTCAGATGGCACAAGTTACTTCTGAGCTATTCGTATTAGAGAGGACATCAAATTTTGGACTAACAGAACTGCAGGTAGAACAGGTAACTTGTAGTTTATATTCATTCCACTTAAAACTGAGCTTGTTACACGCTGCCATGTGTCACAAGTCAGTTCCCCAGGAAAATCAATCAATATGTTGCTACAGTATGCCACAAGGAACTCCTAACCGTTTGCTACTTCCCAGGTTTTACAGAATTTTTGAGCTAATCAGATTGCTTGATTTAGAATCCGTCAAACAGAATACTTTTCTGACCAATCAGGAGACTCCTTTGATGCACTAAAACAAAATCATACCCAACACACTGTGCAAGTAGTGAAGCAGCACTATGTAGCTTCTGTTTCCAGGATACATCTGAATGAACAGTCAAATCACAACCTGTTTGATCTGAGCTGCAAAATTCTAGTACAGAGTAAATAGTACGTGTGTATAGAACCAGGATCTATAAAGAGTGCCAGAAACTCGATGACTTCGTGGTTCAATCACTTGTCTCTGGTTAAGATCTCGGAAAATCACAAAACCTGATATTATGACATCTCAGAGGTGCGGTGATTCGTGTCGTCGACCCGAATGATTACTCTGTTGAATGAGTTGAAAAGTAATCGGAATGTCTTGACTCAAAATGAAGTGACACTGTTTGTTTAATCCTGAGAGATAGCTGTGAGGTTTCAGGAAGCTACTGAAAACTTAACTGCAAGACAAAATCGAGGAAAATTTACTTTTACAATTTGTTTTCCTTGAAACTAACATCCTTATAGGAGAAAATTAAATTGCTCACGATAGGTGACTTGATTCTTATCACAGAAAATATCAACAAATTAAACAAACATTTTGTGTTCAATTCAATCAACGGTGCGAAAAGTCGACTGAATGTCTACTGCTAGCTTCTTTTCAGTGTTATATTTCAACCAGTTTTGGAAATCTACATGGGAATAAAAAGTGAATCCATAAATGAAATTTTCAACTTTCGTAATATTCGGTCAGAGGGAACTTTTTCGTTAAGCCATGAGGTTTACTCTATCAAATATTGATAGAAACAGCTACGTCATAACCATAAGAGGGATGTTCACTAATATATATATATATATATATATATATATATATATATATATATAATGTCAAACCAGCAGTTTCATTCACGTTGGCAGCCATCAGGATTGCACAGCCACAAAGGCCGTACTAGGAATCTAATCCGAGATGAGCAATTGTAAGCAAGACTTCCTACCATCAGGATATCCGGGTTCCAAGTTCGACGTTTCCTTAAACTCTTATTCTTTTCAGCTATACAGTGTTGTACACAGCAGGTTTTATGTTGATTGCCAGAATGAATCACAGTGGTGTGATCAATGCCTTCAACTTGAGTAACTATTCGTCTAAAAATATACTGAATGATTTACTCTAGTTTGACGGCTAATTACTATTCTTAAATGTAACCTCTGTCGAAATCGGTTATCTATAGCGGGCAACAATTTTAACGAAATTGCGTTGTATTCCATCATTTACAAATCTCCCGATTCTGATTTACAGTGACCTGCTCAAGTATAATTCACTTTCAAAATGATCAACTACCTTCAAAGACAGGTCAGATGATACAAGTCTGGTGTTTTGTATCAACGCAGGAGAACAAAAAAAGAGACTTCGAAATTAGTGCTGGTGAAACAGAACGAAAGCAAATTAGCAAAAATAGCCCAAGATTGTATTTGAGTGCTTTCCAGATGAATTATGTTCAGTTCAGTTTTACAATGACAATCAATTCACTTAGTCTCAAAACCAACTTTGTATTTTGTATTCAAAGGACGTAGTGCTAACCGTGATCCGACAAGCGATCTCACCAAATACCCCGGCTTTTGCTCAGAACTGTCTGCAATTAAAGATGTGATGAAAATTCTTTGATGGAATATTACTCCCGACTTCAGACCACCGTCTTCATTTTAGGGAAAAACGAAGCTTGTTTTCGCGGTGATTCAGAGCTCTCGTTTATTCCATCCGTTGAATGCAAGCACATTTGCTGACTACATAATTTCTAATAGGGCGTGGCTAGATATTTAACTCGCTAAACAGAGAGTTGAACTTGTTCTGATTGGTTTTTGGTAAAATATTGCTTGTTGAATTTTCCCCTTTGCGCAGGACGTGAACTTAACCACTGAAGAGATTTATGAAAACTTGTTTGCTTCCCCGAAATCTGTGAACTGTTTGGTGTGAAGCAATGAAAAATGTTATTGCTTTCTAAAATCAAACCGAAGGTCTGACTAAGCTCGTAACTTGGGAGCGTGATTTTGATTAGAACTCGGGTTTTAGGCAGGCATATGCCTTAAGCATGTTCCATCGGCAGTCCATCACCATAACACTTTTATGTTAGTAATGAAATTACCGTGAAACCTAATTAAAAGAGCTAGTACGTCTCACTCGGTTTTTTTTTGAAAAACACGAAGGCAAAAACAGACTGATGAGTTAATTTTAGCCAAGCAACACCTGCCAGATAGATGGCATTGCGCAACAGATGGTAATTAGATTACACCAATGCAAAGCACATGTATTATCCAAAAACAAATATCCTGAGAAGTTAGCTGACTGCGATTGAACTGAACAAACAAAACCAGTGAGGAAACCAGAGATGGGGAAAAAACATTTCATCCAGTTCCCATTCAAAGGGGGAATTTTAGTGTGGGAGTCAGTAGAATCCCACGAGCTGCGGTGACGTCCATCTTCAGCGCAGTCAGAATCGGATGTATGTTTACGAATTCACCTGCAATTCGATGCCAGGAAAAGGCAAGTTATGTTTATTGATGTGATCTGTTTTATTTTATTCTGGTTACTTCATTTTTCCCACGTAATAAGGATAATGTCGAAGTTTGAATAAAAAATAATTTCCATGTTGTGAGTTTCACTTTCGTAATATTTTTCTTATAATACTGAACGAAAGTTGGAAGTGCACCGAATTCTCGTTAACTGAAGATTGTTCAGGTTAGCACAGTAATACACCGTGCGACCCTGAAATTACGTGACCTTGGTCAAAATGATTAACTCGACTGATACTTGACAGACGAAAGTGGTTGAACAGCAGAATATTAGTAATTTATGAAGTGACAGTAAAATTCATCTTATGAGGTTTTAACCAAAGAGACATAAATATGGTTACCTTTAGGAGCAACTCAATCTGTGGAGGAATCGATTACATTTATGCTCAGCAGAAAAAACAAAAACAAAACAAATAAATTTTGAAAAAACTATTAGTTGGCGATTCAGGTGAAACTACGCGGTTGAATTTAGGCTCGAGAGAAGAAAACTGTTGACATTTTTGGGAATCATGACCTAGAAAACAAGGTTAAATGAGCATAATCCGGTAAACGTCTCGTTCATCTTTACGATGATAGATAAGTGCCAACTCATAACAGAACATTTTCGCGTGTTAGCAAATAAGAGAAAGATTACTTCACTCTAGCGCACTTTGTAGGTTTTATTCTGTGAAAGATTTTGTTCAGCCTCTTTCCGCAAAAGAACGAGCTTTTTTCTCACTTGCGTGCAAAATGTGAGAAAAGTAGTGTTACCATAAGATGTGGTGGGAAGAAAACCAAGATAGTCGACTTGAGTAATGGTGTTTAGTGGGTTTTTATAATAGAAGATTCGTCAAAGAGCAATAAATACATACGAAAGGGAGGTCTTCCGAGTGAAATCTCACGGCGCATCACGAAGAAGAATAAAGTCATCTGAACTGCTTAATCTTAAGCCGATCAAAAGCCGGCATTCTACGCCAAATAAGAGTGGTTTGTGTTTGCAGTCTTGAAGAAATTTAATTCGCATCTCGATTTACTTTCCGTGCTCTACAGGGAGGCATAGAGCTCACAAGAATAGTGTCTATGACAAAGAATTCAAAAACAAACTCGTCCCAATAAATTCAGGCCTTTAAATCCATTATTTCGGTTGATATGAAGTGGAATGATCCACAGCCATCTAAGTCACTGGGGTATTTGCTATGATCCAGTGAGCAGCAAGTGATTCATCGAACTGAAAAATATACATTTCCGGTCTGCCAGTGTCAAGTTCTTCTTGGAGGACCACCTTTCTGCCAGGAAGTATATGAGGTTATACTCAAAATGGGAATATTATTGTAACTGCCGTGGATATATTCAATAATTTGGTGTGTACTTTCGCAGTAATGAAACAGCGGAAATTTTAACGATTCAGTTAAAACATTTTGTTCCGAAAAGCCTTGATTTACTCGTGACTTTCGGTTTTTTAAATGTTGATTAAATAAGTTGATGGAATTTCCTAAAATTGCTAAAGGTTTGTATCAGGCCATCACTTTTTATGTCGAGGATATACTATTTTTAAAAACTACAATTTCATTAGAATTTGGGCAATACCTGTATTTGTCCAGTATATAGTCTATTTTGCAGTGCAAGTGCATCTGTGATGCTATTTACTTTTGTCGAACGATGAAGCAGCTATCTACCATATCCCACGTGACTCGCCTCTATTGGAATCAGGAGTCGAAATCTTTCTTCTACCGACGTGATTCAGTTCCGTTTCCTAAGGTCAAATCAACGAAAACTGGTTCCAGCACTCCTTCTTTTTCGACTGGAAGCCAATTACTTCACGCGCGACAGTGGCGGTGACTCAATTTCATCACTACTTGGTATTCAATCCAGTCATTCACGCAAGTAATGTTTGGATAGAGCTGACTCGTCAGTCTACTCATCATCTCGAATTCTTCTAGAAGAACTGATTGAGATAATTTATTGCACCTGCTTAGCTGTCCTGTTACTTTTGTTATTATCTACGGTGGATGGGGTAGTGAGGAGATGAAAAAGAACTGACCGAAAACACGCCCGCCTACAGCCCATGTTCCGAACTAAGTCAGTATTACAAAAACAAAACAGTACGGGTTTGGTTGCTTGGTTTATAAAAGTGATGGTGGAGTATAAACAGGAAACCAATACAAGCCGGTAATTCTATAGTGAAGTTTTATCCTAGGAATTTGATTGAAAGGACATACACAACACGGAAATTGTTCTGGTTTAAGCACGTTTCTGATGAATTGATACCAAGACTGCAAAAGCTTCACCTCTGATCGAAGTGAAACTATTTTGATATGATCATCCGGAAATCACAGGTTCGTGATATAAATGTTAGGCTCACTAATCACGAATTTTTGACAAAAAGCCACCCTTAGTAAAAAATTGGTCAGGCGTTCAAAGTTACTGTTTATTGTTTAGCTGAAATCAATTGCCCCACGTTGAGTCTAACGCGTTATTTGTTGGAAGGGATTATTCGATTACTTAGTTTAGCTGTTTTTGCAAAAGTAATGAATGTCATGAAACTGTTCCGAATTTGAGAGCAAAGTCATTCGTACATCCGCTTTCTACACAACTGATTCACCTGCTTTGATTTGGGATTTTATGATATTTGCTTCACGATATGAATGTTAGAACACAAGAAAAGGACATTTTAGCACTTACGGAAGTAAACGCAAAGCGCTCTAGTGAGTAGTAGATCTGAATTCAGTTTTATCATTATTACGGAAAAATATTCCCGCATCTTGAAAGTATGGCATTTCTATTTCTACAGTATTTCTAACATCGGTGAGGTAGTATTGGCTCGGAGCCCGGTTGTGTTATTCTAAGTCTGACCTCACACGAACAGTTCATCCGAGAAATCCAGTTGCGAAGGTGGTGATTTATGAGGCGATCGATTTATTAGCTATCCTCTACGCATTCGCCAGCTTCTACAGGTGACCTGGAAATCGTTTAGCCTCCGGTTGATAGTGACTTTGCAGTCTGCTTACTACTTTGTTTTTCTCCGGATACAGAATAAAGGAAAGCTATGTTGAGTGTGAATTACGGTAACTGTCAAGTCTAAAGTACTAGCTTGGTTTCTTCCTCGGATGATGAAACTTTCATTGTGACATTTGGCTGCAAGTTATTGGGTTGACACCATCTCAGCTTTTTAGTTACCTGCGGTTAAAAGCTTCATCAAGTAATTCGGGCAATTATCGAACCTTGTTCAAATAGCAGCAGTCACCGATTTTCCATTTCTCGTTTTCACGGAGGGCTCACATGATTATACATATTGTGTAGGATCCCATCAGTTATTACGGTAAAGTTTGACCACCCAGAGGTACATCACCCACCGAACAGTGATCTCTCTGAATTTCAGAGTATAACTGTCCTGAGTACATCTATGATTGCATATTCATTTGTTTGCTCATGTGTGACAAGATATTTAAGTCGAACGACGGGGAAATTTTTCAAAGTGATCAAGGATTGATAATGGAGACGAGAAGACGGTATCCAGTACCGCTGTTGCTCATCTTGTCCCTGAGGGGTGCATCTCGAAGCAGGAAGACTTATTCAGTCATTAACACGTTTCCCCTAAACATGTCAAAAGTGGTTGAACAATGGCAACTGGCTAGGGTGTATGCAATTATAACTGGGCTTCACAAGTCATCGCTTTTTCCAAAAGGTGATTTAAAAATCTGCTTCAGTTACTCCGATGGCCATACTCAAATAGGGCGTCACTCCTCAAGTAACCAGACAAGGTAACTGAAAGTGGTCAAATCTAATTTTGGTAATTCATTTGATCACACCAGAGAACAGGTGCTTTATTTTCCCCTGACAGAAACACATCATTTTGACCACATCCCGGCCGCTCATTGTTATCAGTCCCTCTTCCATCTATCCTCTTGTGATGTTGTTTTTCAATAGGCACATTTGCCGTGTGTAGGCCTCCATACCAGCCAGAAGGCGGAGTTGCCAAAAACAAGTTTGTTTCAGCTGTCTGGTTCACAACTTCACTAAGGTGTATATATATATATATATTATATATATATATATATGTATATATATATATAGAGAGAGAGAGAGAGGAGGAGAAAGGGAAGACAAAGAAAGAGAGAAAGAAAGAAAGAAGGGAGAAGAGAGGGAGAAATCACCGAACTGGTCAAACACCATCTAGTGAAGACCTTCCGCATGAGCTATGAAGAACAACAAAACTCAAAAACATTGTGCACATCTTTTGGGAGTGCAATACTTCGATGTTTTCGGCCTGGCAAACAACTATATCCCACTGAGGAATGCCTCAGGCGAAATACCATACTATCAAGCCTCTACTGAAGATTGCAGAACACATGTGTGAATAATGGCAATGTAGAACGGTAAACGCAAGGTAATTACGAAAAGCCCACAATCGTACTGGGGCGTAATAGAAGTAGATCGTCCATCTTGGAAAATTTATGGTAAGAAATCGATTTTACAACTTCTAACTGCCACCGAACAGCTGATTGATAGTTGACAGAAAATAAAATGGACGCTAAGTGGGAATCTAGAAAAATTGTCAAAAGAAGGAAGAAACCTGGGATATGGGATGAACTATCAAGGGAGAAAATATGCAAGCGAAATTATGCTGATATTTGTGATGTGACTCATATTTGCACACTGGTAAATGGGGTTTTACTAGTTTGTTATCGTGAATGTGAAAATCATTGGCCCAAATTGGTAAATCCGTTCGCATCTACGGTAAATCAACTAGTTGACCACGCTGGGGTCGATCAGCTGTTAAACTCCACAATACAAACTTCAAAAGTGATGGAATTGGTACAGACAGTCCACCCACTCGTTTCTATCTGAATGCTATCACCTGACCAAGAAACAATTTTCCTTTCCAAATTTCAACTGACTCGGTGTTCTCGATAGGTTCACGCAGGGTTTGTAACATTTGTAAAGATATAATACGACCGAAGTTAGCCGCAAATACTGGAAAACATGAGGGGTGTCCCCATTCATTCTCCATTCGTAGTCGACTATTTAGTCGAAAATAGATTCATCCAGATCTCCTTCCTCCCTTAAGTCACCATATGGAAGGAATAAAGGAAACGAACTATTAGATTGTGTATTATCTCAATCTTCAGAGCAGAAGAAATTTTAAGTCTTAAGTGAATTGAATACATTCTGGGCATTTGCTTTCTACTCACGTGGTACCGAACGGAAGTGTGGTTCGAGCAATGCTGAGG
Source organism: Fasciola hepatica (assembly GCA_948099385.1). Taxonomy (NCBI): domain Eukaryota; kingdom Metazoa; phylum Platyhelminthes; class Trematoda; order Plagiorchiida; family Fasciolidae; genus Fasciola; species Fasciola hepatica. Next base: position 3,056,981 of record CANUEZ040000047.1, read on the forward strand.
CGTAAGTGTGACTGAGGAGCTCATGATCCAATGAACCAGAGCCCTCACCTGCAACACAACTAGGAACGAAAATTAGCACTTATTTGAGCAAACCTTTACAATTACTCAACAGCAACATTTGGTACGATCTCTTGATATTCGAACGGCCAAGTTTTTATTCTGGTTCTCGCTGTCCCAACATAATACCACTAGGTTCAAAACACCTAATGTCTAGCTTGTATGGATGTATCCATGCTCAAACCAGGTAAAAAGGCACTAGCAAGCACTCATTAAGTATACTTTTCTCCGTTCCTAAACGAGAACGATGTATCGTTTCGATTTGCAGATGACAGTCTGGATGAGTGCACCATGCCACTCACTTTACCTCTCATCCTATCGAAACAGGTAAGACCGCTGAAAGTTGGGTTATAGTCAACTTGTTGCATTCTTCGGTTCCTTCCTCTTATTTTTCTTATGACTTAGAGCTATGACTGACGAAAATGACAAAACATTCACAAATTATGGGTAGCTTGACAACCTCGAATGAAAATACAAAACAAAACTTATCACCAAGAAGTTTAGGTTATTAGTTTAGACTTCTATTTGGATGGCGATGCCAGCTGTATATCAAAATGGGTTCTACAGAGCATATAGTAAAGTCCAGTGCATTTCCAGTTCCATGATGAATACGCAGCTAGGCTAATTTTGTCTCATTTAGTTCAGCTGTTCATTTAATCCATCAGAAAAGGAAAGTGATTGCAAAACTTCACGCGGGTTTTCGTGCTACCTGAAATCCACTCGGTTTTCCCTTGCTTTAGGCCCCCAAGTGGTACGGGAACACAATCAGACCCGTAGAAGTTTGGGCACCATCTAAATTTGTGCACGTGGGAGTGAAAAACTGCCTTTTGCATGGTTCCTAGTAAATTTCGCAAATAAGACTGACTGTTGGAAATAAGATGAAAAATGACCGTTCGGAATTTTTATTTCACGAGGTCTGTTTTTTTGCAGGAAGCTAATGTTTCGTTAGCCGGCGTTTTCAGGCTTCAGCCTTCAGTGGAAATATTAAAGAAAGGAATGTAGCGAGGAACAACTTTTTCCCACATCATTACAAGTGAATTCAGGCACAGAATATTTTTTTGCTTCACATTCGAAAGTGGGAGAAGCGATGAAAAATGCTCAAATTTACTTCGATGTTCCATCATCCTCGTGGGAGTAAAATGATTCTTCAATTGAATTATGTCTAGAGCTCTGACTTATAGGCAACGACTTCCACCGCTTGGATTATTTCAGCATTTATCAAATCAGCTCAAACCCACTTCACAGTCAGACATAATCTAGCATTCAGCATGTAGATACTGGTCGATTCGTGGATTAATCCTACTGTTGGCTGGCAAAGACAAGATGGTTCACTGTGGCGGAAGTCATGAGCTGTTGTAAGTTGGGCGAGTGAACAGCGTGATCCGTGTGCGAAAAGTTCAAAATCCTTCGGTGTGGTCTCGTAGTTCAGCTGGTAGTGCGCACCGGGTATTGGTGAGCGCATGGCAACGGTGCGTGGGTGCATGTCCCGCCGGGGTCAACAAATGCTAACATTTGGATCACTTCAACAATAATTATTTTCCAACTCTAGGAAAAGAAGCTAGGTTAACCGAGACACAGTCATCTCGGTGATTGATAAGAGATCACCGTTGACTTGTTAAACGCGCTCTCGTAATCCTGCACAAAGCCATGATCGATTCCCGCACGTCAGTTGGGTAATAATAAATAACGCCGACAGTGTGATCACTTATTGTGCTAAGAGGTCTCTCGCTACTCGCCCATTCTCAAAATCTCTATCCATCCTCCATATCAAATGCACTTCGTTTAGAGTAGAAAAAATAATACATATGAAACAGCTGAGCCAGTACCAATTTTACATTTAGAAAAAAGGGACCCATTGATCTACTTTCCAGTCAAACTTTGCTGGTATTTTTTTCTGTTCTCTGTTTCCTGGAATATTGCTTAACCAATAAAAAACTTAAAACTAAACTTTGCATTAAGGCCACAAGTTAGAAATTGAATGACTCACTGGATAGATGGGAAAGAAGTTTACAATCGGAGAAACCTTCAAACAGCTTGACAGGGTGTAAATTAATAAATATAATTTAGCACCAATGAAAGTTGTACAATAATCAGAAAGTAATTCCGGGATGGTGGTACATCTTGTGGCCCAGGTTCAAGGGGTGCTTTTTGGTTTCTCCATGAAATTGGATTGTAGGATTACGTCCACGTGATGGCTGTAATCGTCATCTCAGCTTCATGCAAGCATGAGACAACCAAAGGATAAATTCATACGGAATGAACAGTAAGTTATGTAAGCAATCCGAAGAACAAAAGCGAGTACTACATCTGTCGTTCGCAGATGGTGCCTCTATGTTGAATGATGAAATGTTTGTTTCCACGCGAACAAAACGTTTGGACATCTCGCATCAGATAGCACATATGCTTCGGATTATTTATGGCCGATGCAAAAACAGGATACGAAATCAAGAGGAAGTGTTCCAGTAGGAAAACTAATGATTCAGTGATTATCGCATCGAGTTGATCCAATCAAAGCGATAATGGCACAAGTTCGGGTTATTGAACACTAACAGAACAGATCAGTTTGACGAAAGTGCATGGAAAGAAACGACCAGCTCTGTTCAGATCGATACTACCCACAAAGATCAACCAAGCCCCTTTACGGAGTGTGAATTTGGGAACAGGAGATCAGTTTGTTTTTGGAAAAACAGACTAGGTGAAGTGATCGTTACTACGTGATTGCAAAATAAAAACAATGGGATGAATGTAAAGTTGTCAGTGGTGATGTGGTACATTGTATGGGAGCTAAGGTAAGATTTCCGTGTCCCTACGACCACATGATGTTTAATTATCAGATTTTCGGTTTCAGAAAAGTACCTTCTTTCTTAATAATCACAAAACACTCGTTTATACTCTCGTCCATGGAACACATGCAATCAGTAATAATTGGAAACACCCAGTTCTGTTTTACTAAATTCATGATCAGCTACACCTTCCCAGCACTTCTGTATTTACTTCGGTTGACGTTAGATTTTCTGTACTTCGGTTTTCCGCAACAGTCGTGCCGAGTCGGTCTGCCAGTTTTTGTGGCACCTTAAGCTGTTCCTTTTAATTTGGCAAAACAAAATATTCTTAGCGGTCTTTGATCCACCTCTCTTCAGGCTAGCAGTACAACACACGTGACATGGTTCCTGTGGCGACTTGCAATTGACTACTAATCTAACGTTGCAAATAGTCTGAAAGCTTGGTATTACGGCTTTGAATGACTTCAGCAGATCACGTTTAACCACTCGAAGTCACGTGAGCTGAATTTGCTGAATTCATTTTTGACTGATGCATTCTAAAGTTGAATAACAGAGCGACGCGTGTAGTACTTTTTCAACGAAAGTGTTATTTGACAGCTTGAGAAATTCTGGTGGCTTTTTAACGATAGTTTTACAAGCTGATTTGCCATCACCTCGTTTGATTGTTTGGGCAATAACTAGGACTGTGATTCAGACGTACATTTTAGAAGGTACACTATCATTATTTTGATAGACATTAGGAAAATTAGATGATGTTCTCGGTGTGCTAATAACGGTTGTTTTTACTTGTTGCTTACCGTCAAATCCACTTCTCTGTTTACTTATACAGGTAGTACAAAAGCAACAGAACCGAGCAAAACCACTATAATATCAAGCACTGAATTTGTTTCGTCCAGATCTAAACACACGAGTGAATAAGTAGTTCATCTTCATCAATGGTCGGCTCAAATGTGCGAAACTCGTACGCGGATTGGAAGTTCGGAATAGGTCACAGAAAAGGAGTGAGCCAGTCAAGTGTGGCAGTGGTTGTAACTTGCTGGTACGTGGAACTCTACTTTCATCTTTACATGTGAGTGTTGATACTAGCGTTAACACTTGCTGAGCTCAGGCCCACCTGGCTTTTCTCATTTCTACGTCCGTGCAGATTGTACGCGTGCAAGAACAATGAAAGCGCTCTGTAACTAGCGTCCCATGGTTTTGAATGATCCTGTGGTAAACTAACTCTGAGTAGTGCTAATAAGTGAGATATTGTTTTTATTTTTTTTTGTTGAGTTGACTTCTGATGTGTAGCACGAAAAACGGATCACCAAAATAAGTTCTGCTTATATTGTTGTTCTCACTTTCGTTTATCCACTCCAGTTTATGTTCGGCTACAAATCCCGATTCTTATGTCAGTGTAGTTAGATTATTACTTGATAACCAGTGTCCGGATGTTTGCTGGTCCACGGTTGCATTAGCACACCATAAACATTGAAAGTGTAAAAGCTGCGGCACATATTCCATGTGTAGTTTTTTTATAAATAGTTACGGAAAATGAAAAAGTAGCTAGAGTTTGCTCCACAAAACAGAACAATCAAAACAAGTAACTGGAAATGCGAAAAATATGAGCTTTAGTTTATTTGCTACCAATTGAATAAATACCTATATTTCACAACCAGGTGAACGGACTCGTCAAAACTTGTTATGCGGGGCATGGTTCGAAGCTGTGATGAAGCAGAACCTTTGAAGTATGTAATTGTCATCCTGCGCCTTGTGGCACGCATTGGACATAAAACACGTTGTACTAATTTCTATGTATCCACTTGGAACTCTAACGGTCCCACTATCGAGAACTAGGACAACAACAAAAAAGACAACCTCCTCTCGCGGTCAGTAGTTGGCGGTAAAGTGCAATTTGTCCCCAAGATTTATCGCTTCATTATGGGACCCTTGGAAAATCATCTTAAGCTGCGGTTTGACAGATTCGTCTAATGTCAGAGATGGTAAGCCATACAAAATACCTAATGGATCACGTGATAAGAATGAGAAAAAGGGGACTAATTATGGACAGAAAGATATTTTCGAAGCAGTATACCCAATTAGACGGGAACGGATAAATCAAAAGACCGCAAAGCGCTTCTGTGATTAAATGGTTTTACCGTTGTGAACATCTATCACATCAGCCTTCTCCGTGTGAAAACATTTCTTAGCTTGTGCCAAGAGTAGTTATCTTCAATGGAAGTGGTTCGAAATGATACTAAAAGGAGAAAGATGGTTCCTTCTTGATCATGAACAACAAAATGTATGCTATTTGGTTGCTTACTGTTAAAGTCATACTAAGAAAATGAAATATGACAACGGAAGTTTGCAAGCGAAAGTTAGGCCAGATCAAATGAATGAATATTTACAGGCACCCAAAAAATTTGGATTTGTTACCATACACGAGAGTTGGGGAGGACTTCACGAACGACATGAGTGTGGAACTAATTATGCAATAGCAACAATTATACGATGCTTCCCACGTCTATTCCACTACCTGTTTGTGTTTCACAAGTAATTGTACTAGACACGAGATAGCACCGTTCTCAAACGCAAAGTTGCACTTTTGGGAGGATTCTAAAATGTAAATGAGTATACGAGTGGCAGATGTATCTCCGGAAATGTTACCACGGCTAGAAAGCCGACATACTTTCTTTGTAACTAGGGTCAAAAGTGAAGTCAGTTAAATAGATCATAAAATTTGGTAAACTGAATTGCATGCGAGCAGGGACCTCCAAGTTTTGTTATGTCCAGGTGATAGAAAAGAAAGTCTTCTGGCCTGACCAGACACTGATTCAGCAAGGTTAGTCTCAAAATAATCCCGAGTACCGAACTTACTATTATTCAAAAAGTTGATAATTGTTTAATACGATGTGTGGAAGCGTAGTGAACCAGTTCGAAAGCTCACAATGGGTTGAAGACCTTTCCAAACACTTGGGGCTTTGGGGGGAGAGAAATCGAGAAGGATGTTGTTATGCAGTTCATTCAAGTTACCTTGACTACAACTTGTACAAAATATTCCTGTGAAAAGGAATCCGTAAAGGACAACATCGGTATATTTTCAATGAATGAGATTTTGTAGGCCGGAGTGCTTACTAATATAAAAAGCAAATAAATCACTGAATAGGAAGTCCCTTGAAAGCCTCTTCTAGTAATCCCTCAGTCAGAGTGTTCATTCTTATTGCTGTGGACACCACTATGATGAAGAAGACCGAGAAGGGTGCCACTCTGAGTAAAACCAAACAAAATAGCACACGGAAAAACTCAGCCTAAGTGGGCACCTCACGCGATCGAGAGTGGAAGCAGTGGAATGGACCATGTCACAGACGATACCATGATTTACCATTCAGAGATTGCAGACAAACCCCACTTTGCGCACAAAGTGACACAGGATGATCAAAATATTAGGGACCATATTCGCAGATACTTCCAGCAGAAATGACGTACAAGCTACCAGATGATGACTGCCGGATATTCCATCGATGTGGCTTTGGTGTAAAGACGACTACTACAAAGAAGAAATATACCAGATTTTGTGCAGTGAAGAAAAATGTTTTCCAAAGGGACTACGTTTAGCAAAAGTGACCAGAAAGTGGGCGGGATGGGAAAATGTTATGCGAACCAGATATACTACACTTCCCTCAATATAACACGTTGAAATTATAGTAATGGAACAAGTTTATTCAAGTGAGAGTTAGGTACAAGATTGGGGACAAATCGGAGCTTGAACTATACCTTTCAGTGAAGCCTTCAACACTTACAGATACTGTTGGAATATGAATGAGAATTTATTTTATTTTAATTTTTAAAATTAATCTATTCCCCATATAAATATTTGCACCCAGACACAATCATTCTATGTCACATACACTTACCAGTTAGTGACTAACAAACTCAAAGGAATTTCGGGGCAAAGTTTTCTCATAACCGAAGAACATAGCACGACAAATTTGACGAATTTCCCCATTCGAACCTGACCACCGTCTACAAATGAGTAAACAGGTAAACCAGAGATGAAAAAGGACAAAAAGCACTCGTTCATACGGGAAACATTCTTCCGTAATGTTAAGTGAGCATATTATTATCTGATAAACAATAATAAGTTGACTCGTCTCTATCCTCAGCGAACGATTTTAGCTTGTAGATATAGAATTTGTCCTTCGTGTCACGATGCTACTGGCTTTCCTGTTCTCCTTTGTTTGCACTATTATCAACTCCGTAGTGTCTGTTATGGAGAAAGTGAAATAATGTATTTCTCCAACATTGAAAATAAATAGAGCAATATAATTAACTCAGGGCTGTTCCGGGGTTATTGTTCGAACAGAAATTTCAAGTGTCTATTGTTTCACTGCTGTAAATGCGTATAGCAAATAAACATGTAAAAAATCATTAAGTGAACATTCACTTGTGAAGCTAACCTGATGCATTATTCGGCAGCAGTGTAGTCTTCGAAGAAGAATGTTCAGTCTGACAGACTGGAAATATACATTGTATGAGACCGATGAATTCTGCACTGTTCAGGGTATCCATAATGCTGCCCTGAGATAGCTAATCACCGTATACAGAAGTCCGTTTCAACTGATGGTGACGAAGCCTTCGAATCTGGACACACTGCCCCATCTCGATCGGAATACATGTCACATCACCACACACATATCCTCAGGTTTACCGTTTTTTCACCTCGGTTACCATAACAGTTGTTGTGCCACTAAAGCAATACCTGATTTGATAAAATATTCCAGTGATTTATAGGAAAACTTCAAGAGTAAGAAAGCTTCAGCGAAACTGACCTCTTTTGGTCTTCTGGTACACAATAAATGGAAAAGAATCTTGAGAAATTCTAGAGACCATCCGAGGAAACACCGCATAGGCTGGAAAGTAGCTCCTTGCAAAAAACCCCATGCACACCATGAGCCTTATCGTAGTAATCAGCAAAAATGTTCAATCTCTACTGGGCAATTTTCCCTGCTGTCGGATCTTGCTGGGATACAGGAATAAGCTCGGCTAGGAGCTATCCTTTTGCAAGAAATCTGGCTTTACCTTAGGATAGATGATGAAATAGTTACACTTGTTTGTTTCACTGGATTTTGCGTGGATCACCCCACATCAAGATGGTGGAGGCATCAAGAGTAATAAAAAATGTTGGTGTTAACATACCAGAAAAGTTCTTACCTATTCTACGAAATTTCGTTAGTTGTTCTGCACACGAGTACAAACCCAAGGTTTTGAGCAGTTTTCGCTCACTTCGGCTAGTAAATGTATATATTTCTCCCAGATGTTCCTCGACAGGCTGCTTAGAATTAGTTGGCTCAATTTCATAAATTTGATTAAATTATGCTAATGTTTTAATGTACATCGTTTCTAGTGATTTTGTTCTTTTTGATGTAAACTTTCTTCATCCGTTCGGTTATACTAACACTGTTACGTTTCCAACTAGACAAGGCGCGTTTTTAGAATTTATTTATCTAAAAGCTCACATCTTTTTCCACTTCCAGACGCTCTCCACTGAGCTCCTCTGACCACTCATCAATCAAAACCTCACCCAAGATCTACAGTCATACCAGTCATGCAAGTTTCACGCATGGCTGTGATCGCCTAGTTTGGAATAGGCCGATTTGTCCTGAAAACATTTTAAAGTTACGGGAAACGGTTGCTCAGACAGAATTTCCTGCATTCTCAGACACGGATCTTTTAGTTTCCTGGGACTATCTCATCAACTATGTAAACTTTTCCCTCAACCTTTGCTACCCGGTGGAAACTCTGTATTCGCGTCCTAATCGTCTGACGTAGAAGGGCACAATAATTCATTCAACAGATCAGCAAGACCTTTCGTTCCTATGCTTCGTTTTGAGGAAGTCAATCCCAAGAACCTCCATTTTTCATCCCAACTGTAGATTTTTACAAAGAACTGCTTCTCGTTAACCCCGGAACACCTTCTAAACCTGATAGACTCAACCTCATAGTGCTCAAGAGGTGTGCGGTTTTGTCTGACCTTACTATCAAAAGTGTGAAGGAAAGAAGGATTCCAGACTCTTGGAGGACAGCTGCCATAATTTCTATTCCCAAGAAAGGTTCTTCGAAGTCCCGTCTCACTGCATACACCCCTGTGTCTCTTCAAGTTTTTTAAAGGTCTATTCCCCAGTGACTGACTATTAATTTCAATCTTCCAGATCCCAATCAGCTTGCTTACCGAAAGCTTCACTCCACGCCGGATACTCCCCCCCCCCCCCCCCCCGAATCTTGGCACATTGCATTTTGTGTAAAATTGGCGGGAGGAACAAAGCGGAGAAAATATGCGTCCTAGACGACAGTGACGCTTTCAACTGCTTCCACAGAAACAAACTGCTTACCTTTTTTCTTTCTCTGGCATTCAGCCTTTACTGGTCTCTTTATTAGCAGATTAGCTTCACGATCGCCAGCAGTTCACTTAGAATAACAGAAAAACTACCTCTCTAGTTACAACTACCCGTGGAGTTCTTTAAGGTGTCATGCTATCCCAATATTCACATTTCTGCTTATACTTTTACTGTTCCTGCACATAAAACACTCTTCCATTCAAATTTGCATACGATTTCATATTTGGTATGCCGTACGCGTGCGATTCTTCGTTCCCTACCTACAAAGTGGTACTGCTCTAGTTTCAGATTGGTTTTTTGCTCACAACTTAAGCCTTGACCTAATCAAGTGTGGTGACAGTATACTTTCTCATTTGAATGGTAGCAAAACGCCCCAGTTTTCAAAACGACTGCACTTCCATTACATTAAATTGGCAACAGCCGAACTATCCTGATCCATTGAAATACCTTGGAGTGCAGCTCGACCATGTTCTTTCCTGGTCAAAATATGTTGGTTTCGTTTTAGCAAAAGCAAGAGTCTTGTCTTTCCATGTCCCATGCCTTGAACTTCACTTCGTGCCCACTCATCTTATCGAAAGCTTTGTATTCTCATGTGTCCTACCTCATTGGCTCTATGCTTCAACCGTCATTTTTCCTGACATGTTGTTGAAAGACTTCCTGTTCATTGCTAGATCCCTTAAGATTTTATCACCTGCCAGTGGCATACCCCAACGGAATTTTACTCACTTTGTCACATCCCAACAAAAAAAAAGCTTGCCAAAAGCTGTCTACAAAAATTCTCACTGAATCTGCTCATCTTCGGCACGAAGATTTAGAGAAATGCATATAGTCTTCTTCCACTTGTTCTCAATACAAACCCCTTTATGCATGCTATGGGGCTTATAAAAGTTCGACTACTCTCTACCTGGCAAGGTATTTACACAGTCCAGTGTAGGTAATATCAGAACTATCAAAACACTTGTAATAAAACGAAGGCTAACTACCCATTCCCTCAGACAGCTACTTTTTCAGGACTTGTGCGCGATTATGTGGAGGCTGAATATTCATCTCTTGGAGAGCATAAAGTAGTTACTTATTTTGACCTGTATCGACACTGAAATAGTTTGACGACCTCGAAGACAGAAGAATGATTTTCCCTGTGAATTTCTTATCGTGGATTAAGTTTATTTGGACCCCTGAATGTTACACACAACATCGAACGCGCGCCGATCACCTGAGCAAATAATGATGAAATTTGAATGTCTTCACTACTGCGGCAAGTGAGCACCTCTTTCCGGCGATTGTGCGGACTTCAGATCGACCCAAGGATTAATAAGCATGCTTCGCCTCATTCATCTTCTCATTAGCCTGTTGGAACTTGCTGAGTAATCCTATCTCTGGATTTAGCAGTTAATTGTTCGGGATAAATTCATTTGCCAAAAAGCCCTAAGCATCATTATGTAAGTCCAATACTTTGGTTTTCTCAATCAGTTCTTTTTACTGTGACACCAAGTTTTACATACAAGAAAATGTTGGTTCATTTACAGAAAGTTTCTGAGCGGAGCACATCAAAAAAGTGGGTATGATTGCGTGTTATTAACCTCTTCGCTCCTATTTACTAAGGTAGCAATATATTTCACTTCAGCTTGCACGCTTATTCGTCATGACGAAAACAACGTGAACGTTTAAAAAACGATGCTCATATGACCTTGATTTAAAGGTCATGCAATAATGAGAGGCGAAGTCATTGTTGTGTTTTTATTAATTTTGCAACTTTCAGATAAGCAAAGGTATTAACCACACATCAGAAAAAAGAACTGATCCTGAAGACTTGGCATTTATTTGTTAACGGAAGGATCATCCTCTGGTGAATTCAATATTCATAGTTTTGAAGACTGTTAAATTCCCTCTTCCAAGCTTCAGATGAGCTTTCCTTGGGGGCCTATGTCACTCAATTTCTACAACACAGAAAAAAGTAGAGATAAAGTAAGGAAGACAGAGTAGCACAGAGTTTCATAATTCAAATGTTTGTCTGGTATAATATAAAAAATATTAGGAAAGATGGCTCATGGTGAGAACACTACTCGTTCCGTTCCAATTTCGACAACACCTGTAGGTTCGTCTTCGGTCTAAATGTTACACAGTAGTATCACGGTTGTGTGCATATCGATTTAGTTTAACGGCCTAAAACAATGTCTAATTTGGTCAACCGACAGAGGTTTGACTGGAAAGCAAGGGTTTTTATCAGTCCTATACCACCCAGGCTTATAAAGGCCTTCCTCGATTTGCTGAGGTTTTACCAGTGAGGAAGCGTGAAACTTAAAGACAGTCTATGACAAGTTTAAGCAATTTAAACAAAATTAAAAAGAAAAATATGTGATAAGTTATCTGAGGTTTTCTACCTTTTCAGGAGTGCACAGGCTCTTTCATTTTCTAACCCATGTGTTAAAGGTGTGGGTGAAATATTTTTATATCATTGTGGGATTCGGGAACCAGTTTGTGTACGGAGGAAAGATTGCGGTTTTATTTAGTACAGTTCTGATCTTTCAGTCGGTAACTTCGCACTATTTTGTTCTGGGTCAGTGGCTGCATCTTAGCATTGTCTAATCAACAGGAAAACGAATAGGGATATATAGAAAATGCACAAAATCAAGAAGTTATCCATTAAAATCAATAAGACGAAGGAAGAGTTCGAATGGCTTCCTGAATTCGAAGTAGCAGTCAAGACTGATAGGTCAATGGATAAAACCAGAAAAGGTTCAGTTTTGGTGAAAAACTATACGGCAAAATATTTTTCTCTAAGACCTGCCCCTAATACCATGGAGAAGTTAACCGAGAAATTAAATATGTTCAGAGATATTATACCCTTCGAAGATCTTTCACTGGATGAAAGTTTGATTGGATTGTTTTGGGGCTTCTCTCAACCGTGGGAGAAATCTTCACGTTTCATCGGACAGAAGTCGTCCGCCAAAGGCGGACAGCCCGAAACAAAAGGATTTTGTCCCGTCGGCGTTCAACTTGTTCCACAGGCTACTTGGGGCTAACAGCTGATTCTGAAGAGTGGATCAATGAAAGACCATCAGTAATGGCAAGAGACAATACGATCAACAATCAGGTTTCAGGTTAGAGACCAGAAGAAGTTAGTTCACGAGTGCTTCGGTCGCAGTCCAAAAGTGGGCTACTTTTCCACTGCTCTGTGGGTCAGGATGCTGAGTCCAAGGTTTCGGTTAGTGTATCCAAAAAGAGCGTTCTGGCTACGTGAGCAGTCATTAAGTATGACTAAATAAGAAAACTTTGGCGTCCTTCTCGTTGAAATTGTAACAAATACTGAATTCAATATGGCACTGTGGCGTGTCGACAAACAAAAACCTAGAAAATGAGAGTGGATGAAAAGAAAATGTCAGATATATTAGATTCATTTCCATTTATTTGTAGGCAGGGAAAGACAAACAGTGATCAGATGTTTGAGGTGATTATCAGACTTTTCTGATTACACTCATGAACGGGAGTAAAAGGTGCGCAGCATATGTTAACGGGAAAGATAGGTTTGAAGATTAGGAGAAAAGAACCAATTCCGACGAATGAGAATCAAATGTATTTTTATCACTCGGAAACAGTACAATTTGTCAGGATGGTTGTTAAGGCCAATTAGTGGCTGCCTATTGGGAAAGTGGTCGGCGGGGACGTCAGAATTTGAACCCGGGGGACAGAAGCATCTGAGGCCCAGCAAGATGATCAATTTACCACCGTCGGACAGCTTGCCGGTTGAGCATCTCAGTAAATAAAACAGCATTAATTTTACTACCTTGTTTTATCGTACGACACATCATAACTTTTCGGTTAGTGATCGGCTGTGGAAAGAATCATATCCAGGGCATTGTTGCTCCAAGTTCATGAGGATATCAGTTCGACCACCGCCAATCAGATTCATCATGGACAAAGTCAGTATCGACATTTTGTACTCTGAAAATACTTGGACTATAATCGCCTTAAGGTTTGTACTCGTCCTTTAAAGGTATATCAAAGTAAGTCTACGCAATTTCGCGAAAATGGAGGCATATTAGGAGGGAAAATTGAATGACCACAGAAAGTGGATTTCACAAAACGTAATTTCTGCCTCAATATCTGGAAGTTCGTGATTTTTCATGTTGTATCAGGGAACATGAGGGATCCGGAGAGGCACCAAATTTTGACCTTTGATATGGAGAATCAGCTTAACTCTGGGATGTGAAGAAAGAACGTAGGATTCCGCAACGTTGCATAAGTTTATCTCGAGGTTTCTGTTATATCTGTAATGATAATAGTAATAGTAATAGAACAATTCCAAAGTTTCACTTTAGTCTCTCAATTGTTCCACCAAAATGTTGCTATATTTCGAGAAGACCGTCTCGTCCAATCACAGACTGCCTACTGAGGGGTGGTCGGCCGAGACAGGATGGGAACTGAGGACCTCCGAGTGTGAGGTTCACCGCTGTGTTTTTTCCCATAACCGATCAAGAGTACCGAGCGCGGCTGATTTTCTGGCTCTCGGCTTCCCTGTTTGTTTTTTACCCCACAGAAAGTGTGGAGCATTCGTCGTAAAATATCAATGTTTCGGATATATTCGTGTTTGATAAAATCATCTATAAATTAGTCCGGATGTCATTATTAATAAGGGCGAAAATCTACCCGTTAGTTTTTTCGAACATCTCACTGCAGTCCAACCCGAATGAGACCATAGCTCGTGCTATCGGAAATGGTTTATTCAGTTCAATATGATTGGAACTAAACTGTGATGGTAAATGTATTATCCATTCCACTTTGCTTTTCTGTGCTCTGATAATTAGACGAAGCCACATGCCGGACGACTTTATGGCACATCGGGTTGGAATGTTTTGTTGCACGCTTTCTTCTGCAACATAAGCAGAACATTCCAATGTTTTCTGTCGAGAGTATTTTACTTGACTTGTTTTACTGATAATGGCGTCTCTCACGCAAGCTTTCATGCAGAAAGCGTTGTCTGAACAACAGATGAACTTGATAGTTCAAATGTTTTCACAAGATTAGTAGTGGCGGTGGTCCCAAAATTGATCTACCTTCCTGTCCATCTCTTTGACCATGCCGGTTTCCATTCAATTTTAACTGAAAGTTTCACTCCCAGATGAATAGGAATAGTTTCGTTTCATCAATGGAAAACACACTTTGGAATTTAGTTGTGGAATGCAATCACACTAGTAGATTGGATGTAATAAACAGCCTGCGATGGTTGTGCTTGGCGTTTAGATCGCATCGCCAGTTGAGGTGGCATCGTCAGTGTGTATGTGAATTTGTCCGTGTTGATTTGTGTGTACATGAATCTTCCTCATTCATTTGACCCTGAAGTCTCAGATGACCTTGACCTTGAGAAGGTGGTGCTTGTGTACGGAGAAACTAAAACTGATCGTAGGGAAGTGGTCGATTGTTGTTATTTCACTTCACACTACATTCGTTGCCTCAAAAGCAGAGTCAAAAGATACAAAGTGCGGGAACCAGGACAGTCCATCACTCGTAAACCTACCATTCTGTTATCATCATTATAATCCCTGGTGGTACTGCCACGTTGTTTTAATGCACATTCCATTGTAGAGGTGACGAGCTTTTCATTTCTAACAGACTAAGAATAGTGTATTAAACAGGGCCAATGATCTCCCAGCTGGGGTTACTCGTGTTTAACCTGAAATCATTACACAGTCATTTCCCATTTGATTTGTAATGACTGGAGAATGAATGACTGAAAACAATTGTCTCCGAAAACCTGTTCCGATTTCACAATGTGTATATTCTGGAATCTACATCGTAAAAGCACAGGAAACTTTATGAGCCCAGCTGACTAAGTGTCCTAGTGTTTCCCCACACTTTATCGAACTCCATTATGTTGGTCTACTACGTGACTGTTGTGACTGAAACCTGACCTTTTGAACTCTCTTGGCATTCTTAAGAATTTAATAACTCGGTCTTTCATATTTTGTGGAACCTTACAACTTCAGATGTTTTGCCTTTAGATGTCGATGCTGTTGATCCCATTTTTATAGAATATTGGCCCACTGAATTTTCACTGATTACGTTTAGTTTACTTGTTTGCATGAAGGATAAGGTCCCACTACTACTGGTGGGCAGGACAAAAGGTCTGAGTGATTCGTTAATAACTGAATTAGTTTAGTTTCTTGTGCATCAGTCATTAGTAAGCGTGGTCCGGTTCAGGATGTTTATTGATTTTATTTCTTGAAGAATCCCAAGGTTCCAATAACTCCTTTGACTATCTTGTGGTTACTTGTTCCAGAATGTGAACTTCATGCAGATTTAGCAAGAGTCCATCCTGATTCTGGTGGATGGATGTTAGGGAGGGTCAGCAGTTTCTTCTTGTAGCTAGTGTTTGGGTCACAAAAATTTCATCATCAGTCTAGGTGACATCGTCAAAGCGCAAGTGAAGGTCCCCGTATTCATTTGTATTTATGGGAATCGCCTACTTCCCACCCCCTCCGACAATCTCAGCATTCACAGGCTGTTACTAACCATCAATTCGAGCTACGACCAATATCAGCTTTCAAAAATATTGAGATAAAAGAAACTTTTCGGAAATAATGAGGCAACGTCAAGAGAGAAAGTTTGATTCCCTGACAGATTTAGGTTTGGTACGGTTTCACCAAAAAAGAAAACATTTCACGGAGTATGACTAGAACTCTGAATCTCGCGCGATTCAACAAAGCAGTGGTTTGTTTTGCCACTGCATGACTGGGCGAACCGCACATCTATGAAATGGGCCTTACAGGTAGGTCTTCCCTGGGCACTTTCGGCAGCCCTAGTAGTCTGTACTTCTACGTTCCGTTTTGCTGTGTCAGTTTGAAATTGGGAACATCCAAGATCCAATCCTAGGGTCCACATTCTCAGGAGGCGTAATCCATTTGAAACCGATTCCTCTATCCGAAGGGCTTTACCCTTCATATTCGTTTATTACGTGAATTCGATCACATCATGCTATCTAGGACAATGTTCTCCCGTCACAGTTCTCAAAACAGAAGTCAGAAGCACAATATATCTTAGGCCTTTTCAGTGTACCTGTCAATATGTATATTGCATTCAGTGTGACTGTGTATATAGTCAGTAGAATAACCATTGAAAACCAGAGCAAACTTTAGGCGAATGAAAAGCCGTGGGATGGGACAGAAAATGGGGAATAAATATTTCGGCTTGTGACGTTAGACTATTGGAAGTGAAAAATGAAAGTGGATTTTCCGTTATATAGAATAAATGTAAGTTTGACAGGGCGAAACCCAACAGAAAAACCATTCCTGCTGTTTGCCCGGTAGGGTTCTCTAACTAACAACAGCTACAGTTTCTGCATATATGAGTAAACTGGTAACTGTTGCGCTGTTCCCAACCTTGAGCGAGTGTTTCGGAATTTCCCAGTGCTTGGACTCAATCAGATTTCGCGTAATCTAGGACCTGATCTTTTTTGGTTTGGTGGTTGAAGTCGTCGTTGTGAACTGCGTACTAATCGCTTCTGAAACCATATTGGAACATGGTCAAAATTTTAGCAACATAAATGTATATTTTGTCCATGTAGGTGGCTATATTCCAATGTTAGCTTCTGGTTAGTTTCAAGCCTGCTCGATTCGCCCAACTAGGCGTCACGTGCTACAGTTGCGAAGTTAATCAAGTCCCATCCCAGATTGTTCCGGATATCGATTACTTCCTAAGCACCACGATGAGTCTTAAGTAGCTGATGTTAGCATTCCGAGTGATGCAAGATTTATTGATTTACAATAAATCTCACGCCGACGAGCTATCGTAATGAGACGAGTTTCCGTTGAATCAGCTTCGCCCCTATCGATTCAACGTGTGCTGCTTCTTCGTTTGCGTCGGCTTGTCAGCACGTACGAAGATAGAGTTACTTCCTAGAGCTACCTCCCAGTTAACTCTTCCGGCTGAATGTATTATCGTGTTTAGTAAGAGCCGGGTGATAGACGAGTGAATACAGTCCGAATCCTCTTCAAAACGGTGCAGCCTTATTAAGGGGTTTCTGGGATCCCGATACTACAACAAATAAACTTCGCACGGGCACTCACTGGTGCCACTTTGGCTCGGAACTTGATGTGGCTGTTAACTTCACGAAATACGGTCTTTGTCTTGCTTTCACTGTCCGAATAATACGGTGTCTACGTGTTGTTTCAAGCAATTTCTAATCATACCTATGCTTTACAATAAACAAGAATATCGTCAACTGAAACTGGAAAATCTCGACCCTATCATATCACGCACAGTCTTTTTCTGCTACAAATAATAGTTTGAATAAAAACCATTTGAAATGAGCCTCTTTGACACTTGGTTTTTCTACGCATCTTTTGATTTGAACAATCAACCCAGAAAACGAAGACTGCCAGAGGAAACACTCATATGCTTTCTTCGATCACGTGTATATAGCATCTTGCACAAGATTAAATACATAATAACATGAATTGATCAATTAAATCAGTTTTATGGGACTTAAAGCCATGAGCGTCTAAACTCATGTGACTGAAAAAAGCTGCGATATGTTAAAGTTGAAGGTCATGCTCTTTTGAACACATGGTGGGTTTGGTGAGAGCGACTGATGATGACCCTGGTTTTCTTGATTAAGATCCTAAGACTAGTGAAACCCAGGAGTCTTCGAAGGTCACTGTTTTACTCTTTCTCACTAACAGCCTCGATTTTGATTGGCGATTGGGAGGTTACCCTCATTTTTCGTAGACAAAGTGTGTGTACCTATTCCATATTGGTTTTTCGAGGAAGAATGGTGCTCCAAAAGCAGCCCGGAATAACTAGTGATTTCATTCCTAGGTTGATTTCTCTGTGTGTCCAAATTGCTTATGTGGGTCGCTGAAGATGAGGGCAGGTCAACATATATAAAAGTGAAGAATAATATGGGCTTCGAACATTGTGGTTAAAGCTCGCATGTAAACAGATACATCTTTCTCCACCCGCAACTCATAACAGTATCTATAAAATGACAACTTTAGTAAGTTTTCCGCATCTCCTTTATCACTTTGATGTAAGATTCTCATAGTTGTCTTCGCATTTACTAGTTGTAAAGTGGTAGATAAAGGTGGAACAAAACATCTGCGTCAGGGTACAAGGTTGCATTTATGGGACTGTGAATCCACAATTCTAGAATTCCTACCGAATTATCCCAGTACCTAAATTTGTCACGAGATAGGTAAAGCCCCAGAGTGGAATCATCTAAATTACACTAGCTGTATTGAGCTGTATTCAGTTGCAATTGCAACTCTAGCAGAGATGAGTACTGATTTGAACACTTACTACTTGCATATTGTGGAACATCTTGCTGAGACGAAAAAAGTCCTTTCTGGAGTCAAGCCTTAACAAGCCACAGACGAAAGATGGGGACCCGATGATCTACAGAGCAGCTCAAAACAAACAACACATTCTAGGGGCTTGTTATTGAGATATTTCTCACAGCAATCAGGTCTTAAACCGGAAGGGATGTTCTCGGGGGAAGGGCTTCATAAACTTAACTGCACGAGTGAAAAGGAGTCGGAGTGTGTACATCATGTGAATCGACTGGGTTTGACCACAGGAGTTTAAGTGTACCATTTATTCAACTGCAAATGTTGATAAATTCAATTTATCTGACTTAAGCCACATGCTGCAGTCTCCCACATCTAGTCCACTTTTCTCATTGTCTCACTCGCACTCTTGTTATGTTCTTAATATTGGCTGCCATTGACTATCTTATTTATCCCCATTGTGGAAATAAGCTTCGATCGGTCTTGCCATTAGCTGGTGAGGGGGTACACGGACCTGGGCACTAGAGATTCTTTCGTCTTCTCCAGTTTTAGTTAACTATCTGTGGGCTTTTGAGTTCTGTATCAAGTGTGAATTACTCATGGTTGGTAGTCCACCTTCTTCAAAAGGAATGTTCCGTTCGGCTGTCTCATGAAATTCTAATTTAGATAGGATAATTAATAGAAAGACATATAAATACCTTAGATAATCTTGAGAAAACCAGTATCACATTGGAGAACAAGTAGCTTAAGATTTTGGAGTTCATCAACCATCCTAACATTGGTCGACAGGAGCTTAACCCGTGTAACCAAAATGCATTTTCAGTGCCACCAAATTCTTCTTTTGCTAACAACAGTGACAAGCTACTCTGCACTGACGGGTCCTATTTGCAGACCTTCCGTCATCCGTTTCCTTTGCTTTTCAGTGCGTGGCTTCAATAACTTCAGATCCTAATGAACCGGTCACTTCCACGCACAACCACATTCTTATTTCTGAACATTCACACAGCATCAGAAAATTTACTAACTTAATTGTCTCGATTATTGCCACGTGAATCAATCTGAGAAACTAGGCATTACCCTCTAGCTACGTTTACAGGAATTCTGTAGTTGAAATTCAGTTTACCACTTGATAGGCAGCCCGACGGGTCCTTCTTTGAAAAATGTCAGCGCCGGAATATGGCACGGTTAGTCATTCATGAGGGAAAATCACAAAAACGAAGTCCAAACATTCAGGAAAACTGGTGACACTTCAGACTCCCAGATGGTAGACATCAGCGTGATCTTTTTGGGGCTAGGCCTTTACGTCATCCTTACTGTATTGACGCGTACTGATTTTCACTGAGGACTAGCCAAGTCAAGATTGAGCAGTCGGATTCAGCATCAAAAATGAAAATCACAACAAATATCGAGAGTGTACAAACCATGTTCACTGAAAGATAGCATTGTGTAATGATAAATTTGTTACGTGCTCTGTCCATGTGGTTATTCACCCCATCTATAGTCGTCTTAGTGTCCAAAATTAAGAGCAAATTTAAATATCTGAATAACTCAGAGCAGGAGTCAGTTGGTGGAAATAGTTGTAATCCACATTTTATTTCCCGAAATTTGGAGAACGATAAAAGTCAACCTCCGCTCGCTAGACTGTTTTGCTGAGCCCATTGTTTCATTTGTAAGTTTTTCCGCCTATCGATTTTGATGGGGTCATATTCGTACTTTTTTACGGTTTGTTGCATACTTGTCAGTCAGTACATGGATCTCCACGATAGTGTGATACTCTAAACAGATCTGCCGTTGATCACAGTTTCATTGGTTTTGTGGGTGAACAAGCCGGGATGAAATCATTTCACCTTTCTTATACCTACTTCTTGTTTACAAAATCACGTAAACAGGAAACCAAGTGCATCGGACGCGAATCGTCGCAGGCAGTGGTTTCGTACCGGTATAAGGTTTCGTTGAAAAACCAGCAGGGCAGAGAGTGCACATGCGGTTCATTCCCTCAAGTACGGTATGTAATCGAAAACTAAAACTTCTGTGAGATTATCAAGGATGTACTATTTCCGTCATCCCTGTGAGTTTCCACTACGCAGTAACGTGAACCATCTTTCAACCAAAATAATGATGCACTATCTTATTTCCCGTTGTCTGTGAAACGAAAATTTAGAAACCAACGGTTAAACGACTAGGACATTTCACGCACTATTTCACTGCTTCAGGGTTTGCGCTAATTTTCCCGTCAGCTGCGTTGTGTGAAACGGCTCATATTGCAGCCACTGCAGAGAACTCACTACTGAAAACGGTATAGGTTCTATACAACCTCTTTGGCCCTGCTCGGAAACTATCGGCGTGGGTTTTCGCCAAGTCGAACTTAGAGCGGTAGTCGGGACTAGGATTCCGTCACAGAAGCCAGCCATCATGTACTTGAGGGGTTGTTATGGTCCAGATCGTTGGTAGCCTAAAGATACCGTGTTACCGTATCTTCGAGTGAAGACAATGAAGAATACTGAGTTGTCTGATTTCGACCGAGGTTGTGATTTTTGGATTATACTATCCCTCAAGTATAACGTTGATTCCTGGCACTAGTGTTTCATGTTACCTACATCCTCCACTTTTTGACCCTTGAATAAGAAGACGTATATATACGACGACCAGAAGCAGATTTTCCATTATGCTTTTTGGCACTATCTAAAGCCCATTGTGCAGGCGGAAACTATTCATGATCGACGTAATCAGTGTGTTGACAACCGTTTCTGTCTGATAATCGACGGGGTTTGTTTTCTTAACAAAAAGAAAACACTTGGTACAATCCAGAAAACTTCCCGTGGAAGTGTCTACTTGTCACCATTTCTTTGGCCAAGAACGACCCTTTATGATAATACTTCACGGGATTGGATAACAAAGTATCTGCTTTCATAGGCCCTCTTCTGATAACCTCTAATTACGGAAGCTTCGTTTGGCTTTTGTAAAATAAAGCTATTGAATTCTAATATGTGCTCACTTGTGACCCGATGCTTCTGATGATTCGCTTACATTTTCGCCTTTTGAGATCCAAACCTTCCTCTCCAGAACGGTTAGGCTTCGATAATATAGGAACACGTGTGAAATTCATTTATTGAAAACTTGGTCGTAAATGAATCCTGAGCTGATTTGATTGATGCCATATTACTGACAAATACATATTTGTCCGATTACTCCCAGTGAGTACATATATATTTGACAGAAAATGGGAACTTCTGAGATACTCTAGATTCCCCGTGGTTTGAGTGCTTTTTGAAACAACGTTGATAATTCATTTGAGAATAGTCAGAAGAAAATAAGTATTTCTGTTGTGTTTCACACAGAACATCCTGGAAATTTGCAACGAAACCTCCAGGTTTGGCCTAGGAATGGCTCTTTTGGGGTCTCTTGGAAGTGAACACAAGAATATTCTATAAACAAAAGGCAACGATTTGATATCAAATATTATTAAGTTTTTCCCAAATAACCGTATTCCACCTACAAAATTATTTCAGGAAAGGTCTTACCAGTGGTCTCATTTAAATACCACACTCAAGGATGCGCGCAGAAAACTTTTTTCATAAAAAGAGAGTCTCCATGGCGTACATCCGCAAACTAACTCGCCAGATTAGTACGTGCTCTAATGGGTTTTTTTGAAGGAGGTAAAATTCCAAACATTTCCGGCTGATGGGCTACTTTGAAGCACCTTTCTCCCGCTTCCATGTTCAGATGATATGTTTCGCTAAAAATTCCATTTGTACGTTTGACTCGGTTTCTTACATTATTCTTGCACATAAAAAATACGACGGTATATTAATATCCAATAGGGGTGGACAACTCTCATTTACCTCGAAGTTTCCTCTTCCGGGATCAAGTAAGTGCTTTGAAACAATATGTTATATTTGATGCCTTCATCCTTTCAATTTTGCCTCTCTTCACTTGTTTACTGGAGAGTTTTCTGTATCTAATATTGTTACAAGCGCACTAAAAGGATGATATGAATTGTCAGTACATCTGACACATATCTGGTTGTCCTTGATTATGTCATTAGGTCTTTAGGGCTTCAGAAAGTCTTGAAAACATCCCTAAGCGTGCCAAGCAGGGTCATTCAATCGGTATTCAATAAGCAACCACTTCAGGTTAGCAAATATTTGTAGGCTGTTTGACAGAATCGGATCAGAGACCAGTCCATTAGGCTAGCAGGCTTGTTGGGAAAATAATCTACCCGACGAAGCAAAATAAATCTGGTTTGACATTCGATTTTCGAGGATGTTCTATTTTTGCTTTGGATATTTTATTCATCCGTGTCAATACACTGTCATTATCTGACGCCCTGCGCTATCGACTTGTGATTTACGTTTAGCGGTTTGGTTCCACAGGAGCTGCACCGTTGGTCGATCACCCAGGCAGTCCGTAGAAAAATCGCACGATGGAAAAGCGAGGGATCCCAACATTTACATTTGGGATTCAGACACGGAGGCCTTAGAAGATCTGCACATGAATCCAATGGCCACGGATTTCCGATTTATACATGACGTATCCATTTTCCATATTCGGTTGGTCTTATCAAATGCTCTGTTTCACGTTCCATGCGTGTTATGATCAATAAACTGTCTGATTTGTGTAAGTCGTCTAGATTAAACTTTTGGCGGCAAGTTTTTTAATTCTACATTAAAACGAAAACTCTGGAAAGCACATGTAATAGAACAGTCCCTCTTCATTCTCAAGAGCAGCTCTCTGACCAACCACTTACTGGCTAATTGGCTCCAATGAAGGTGTATGCTTAGCAGGCAATCAGACCTGGAATACGAAATTCACACCCTGCTACGGTCAGTCACTCTGGTCATGGACAGTACTTTGTGGCTGCCCCAAGTGATCCCTTTTGGGGGTTCTTTTGAAGACCACATCCCTAGTCTGGCAATTATTTCTTTCCATTTTTAATCCTATGGCGTGGTGGGGTAACATATCCACTGATGGACCACTTTCAATACCATCACGTAAAAGCTAAAGGTAAGGAAACATCATTTCCCTTACTTTTTCTGCACAACAACAGTATTTCCTGCCTAATGCTTACTGGAAAGACAAGTCATTGCCTATAATATACTGTTTGGTTGAGTTCATTACTACAGTTTCCGTACCTTGGCACATCATATTTTATATTTTACTGTTTGTCCTTCTCAAACGGTAGATGATTGTATCGCTTTATTTATTCATCAGCGCTATTCAAGGTTTTTCTCTTCAATTTATAGGAGATCAAAAACTAACGACTTAGCAGAAAAACGAAAATAAAATTTACATAATATGAGATATTTCATGCAATGGGAACTTTCAAACCATAGAAAACCGTGGAAGCACAGGGTAGCTGTTTTAATATTGTCTGAAATGACCAGCAGTGTACATGCAGCTGGGACTCGAACCTGGGGCACTAAATTATATGGTGTATAAGTTCAATAAGCCGTTGAGAGCCAGTCCAAAAAGCCTTGTTGTTAAAGAGTTCGATTCACAATAGTTCACCCCGTTTTCCAGTCCTCATGGGGGCTCGGTGGAAGCGCACTTCGGATGATTCCTAACAAGGATGAAACAGCTGTACAGTGCTTCCATGGTTTTCCATGGTTTTAAAGTTCGCTTTGCATGGTGAATCTCATATTATGTAAAGAACAAGTAATTTCTTCATAAACCTACTTACAACGATTTTGTCAGGAGCGGCCTGGATGTTAGGATGAAAATAGACTCTCACCCTCTTCTCTTTCGCAGTTAGAGTGCATGTGAACTGCTAATTGAAGACATCGGGCTGCACACTGAGTTTTGAAGTACGTTGCTTTGTTTCATTTTCCAAGAAAAGCTCGTGAATAAACCAAAGAACGAACCTCAGATGAGATAAATTCCTACTACATAGTCTGTGGCGTGACAGGGGTAAGAACTCAATGGAATTTTAATTCCACCAATCATGCAGTTTTTCAAAAGGCAGAAGCTTAAACCGATATTCTTTATTTAATTATTCGTTTTATGCTAATACCTGACTAGCGGTACTGCTGAAAAATACAGTGGGCCGCAGTTATGTTCCGTTCTCTCCCAAATAAGCACTTATCGGCGAATCTCTGAAAGTCTTGGTGATCTGTTATACCATGACTACTAGTAACAGGTTGCACAAATATCTTCTGAAGTTGAACACTGATATTTTCCCCGAACTGATTCAAACTCCTTTGATCTGCACAACCTGGGAAAGGGATTTCCCATCGGTGGCAATTTGGCTTCCATATTTATCCTATATTCGAAGGCACTTTTTGACATACTACTAATAAGGTGGTGGATTCATTTTACACGTTTATTCAACTGTTCATCAGTAAACTTTGTTTTCTTTGTTAATATATATAGTCCTTTTAAATCGTTTAGCTAACTAGCCTCCGGGAATGCATAGGATAATTTGAACAAGGTCACCGCCGGACGACATGCGCTCGTCTGCAGTCACGTGTCACAGAACATTGAAATTTATCGTCCACTTTGGGTTTTATTTCTAAATTAGTATTTATTCGAACAGAAAAAAATGGACACATTCATTTCCTCATAGTTTATTAAAACGTGAACAAGGCGGAACGGGTTCAGTTCCTTGGTCGTCATCTGTTGATTACATTGCCACAAAAACATGGATGAACCCAGGTTTTATCAGCTAGGAAAGCATTTCCAATTTGTGGTTTGTAAACGAAAGGTAGTCATTTCGTTGCACAAAGACTACCGTTCTAGTGTATTTTGGTCCATATTTTGGAGCCCATGAACAAAACAGGTTGTCAAATCTTATACTATTTATTGCACTGATCGATACGTGAATTGTAAACTCTTACTACGTCAGTTCTGAACTGATAAACATTGAAAACTGAAGGAAGAGATAGAAGCATGCCTTACTGAGTATCATCCTTTTGGGTGAATAGAAAATTCGAGAACAGAAATTAAAAACTTATTTGTTCATGTGATTTTCCGTGGTACGAATTGAAATATATCCAAAGGTTGGCTGGCATTCCAAGAGGGCACTTAGTTCATTCCCCTGTCATTTCTGAAGGTGTGATTTTGAAAGCGGTAAAAATGAACAATTTATTTGGTAGTAAAGTAGAAAATATTCTAGGTTGGTATATAACTTATCATTTGGTAAAACTTGATTGCTTGATAACACCGCGTAGTCGAAATCGATGGCAGGTTGTCGAAGTTTCAAGACTGGTTTTACACCCGTTTCAAGTTTCATTCTGTTGTATAACCAGTCTTGAAAAAGTTTACCCGTGGTGACCGAAACATCGACAACTTACCAACGATTTTGATTACGCTGTTATTAAACAATAAAATTTTGCCATGACGTTTCACTTGGCGCATCGATTTTTCGATACACTCCGAACCAATCTCGATTCTGACGCATAACTTTATCATTTCTTCATTTTTTCATCATCGGACGCAGTCTTATTAATCATTTGCGGAGTCGCTTTGTGTTGGTCATAGGAAGTGGCTAGACAATAGCCTTTTAGGTGACTGGTTTCTTATAGAATCAACCCAGTAGGAGATCTGCATATATCAGTATTTAGCCCAGTGATTGACGAGAAGAGGATTAAAAACCGCGATTAATGGCGACAACTGGCTTTAATCCATATTGGTAGTGTTTAATGGAGTTTTCAACTACAATCTAGTCCAAATCCATCCCAGGATGATAGCCTAAGTTCATACTTATTTTT
The DNA here is from genome assembly GCA_948099385.1 of Fasciola hepatica. NCBI lineage: Eukaryota > Metazoa > Platyhelminthes > Trematoda > Plagiorchiida > Fasciolidae > Fasciola > Fasciola hepatica. Next base: position 3,083,182 of record CANUEZ040000047.1, read on the forward strand.
TACAAGTTTGACGTCCTTCTGAGAGAGGTATCTTTGATTTTATTCGATGCAAGAGGTTTCGAAAGTCTGTACAAATTTTTAAAAGAATCCGCAAAGAGAGACAAAAACCACGAAAAACAAATGGCTATCTACAGAAAACAACACCTTCTGCCATGATATCCCAGGACGGAAATGTTGTCGCTAACCGAAAAAAACAATCGATACAAATTCTTCTGAAAAAGTCCCCAGCTGTGCAGTAGACGGTGGGTGGGTAGAAGCCTACACACACTTGTGTGTTTTGCACGAACATTTACCAGAAGTTATTGATCTTTTTCGCTTTCATCGAGATCAGATATTTCACGGACACGACAGCTGTGCGATATACGCGGAGCTAATTTGAGAAATCTGATTTTCGATGGTTTCGTCGCACTAATTGGGGCAGCCTCTGCTGACTGCCCGTTTTTGGGTGCATTTTCGCAGTTCGTTTGTTGCTTAGATTGCTGTTTCAGCAGTTTCATCAGCATGAAAAATATTTATTATTTGTGTCAGGAAAGAGGCAAATTAGAGAATTGTTAGACATTTCCATTGTTTGCTATAATGTAAAATGGCAGTAAGTTCAACATTATTAATGTTTATGTGCTTCATCATATTTTGTTTTCAGAAGAAATAATTTTCCTTTCCACAGGACCAACTAACATATCCACTTGCAGAACGGTATCATCATGTAGTATCAACATTCAGACTGTTTTATCCCTGTCAGGAATCATCAACAAGACACATCCACCGAGTCCCCAACTGAGATTGACACTCGGGGTGAACGATGGTGAGTCAAATACCGAAACACCAATCTACCAGGACAGGCTCTCAATTATTCGTTCAACTTCCGCGCTGCATGATATGACGCCGTTCAGTCTCCTAATAACAAAGCTGTCCAGTACAACTTTTGTGATAACTATCTTGCTTCCTGGATGTGGTTATCATGAAGTATATTTCTGTATCTCATTGAGGCTGATATATCAACAAGGTAAATAGTGTCCCACTGTTGAAGCTCTGATAGTCATCTTTGTTCAAATATTCAGTTATAAACTACTATGACCAATTTTCGTCTTTGCGATCACAGTTAGTAGTTTTATCCAATGCACAAGGATAAACGCGCTTATCGGTGATCTAATTCCAAAGTGATCACATGGTGTTTTACCTTTTGGTAGCCGTTCTTTGAATGGGTCTTTTGTTAGTTTATTGATGCATCTTTCTAGACAGTTCGTTTCTTTACTATTTTTGGGGATCCTCTGATCACTCTTCGGGCTCTAAATTTTGCGGATGTCACCTTCTTCATCATTTTTATGAGGTGATAAACCAGGTTCAAAGATGTATCCACGAAGGCCCTTGTGAATAAGGTACGAAGTGACGACCAGGCGCTGCTGGACTTTTACTCGATGTGGAACGTCTAACCAGAGCACAAACAAGTACTTCTTTTCGGACAATAGGAAATCCTTGTGTTGGAGCCTGTTACAGACCGATGGGCTCAGGCACTTTTTGATGGCGGTTTACGAGTCAATGATGCTCAGCACAGACTAGTGAATCACGCTACACTGGATACCGCTCAGAATAGCCAGGAAAAAGATAAGAGATGGCTTCACTTGGAGGTGGTCCAGTTATGCCCACATCAGGATGTTGTTTCTGGCTTTTATGTAAAGAGCTCATATCCAAACGAGAACAAGGATCGCGACCTGACAACACCTCCGGTCGTCCACGAAGGCTTATTCGGTGAACTGTTGTTCACCTCTCTGTGGCTGACCACTGGTGTGACCATTCTCCTACCAGCATTCTAGGGCACACTCCGTAGTACTTAATTATACTCTGTTTCCTCAACGGGCGGGCATTACATCCTGAATGGACGCAAGGTGGTGCTTATATTTTCGTAGTTACTGCACCGCATTTGCATGTGTTTCGCTTTATCTCTCTTCATGATATCCGAGTATAATTTGCATGGATCTGCACTAAAGATGATATCTGTACACGAGTTCATTTCGTCAGAGTAAGGATACACAGTCTACTTGAATAAATATTTTCTTTTAGAATGAGCTACCGCCATACGAAGGCAGAAAGTCAGTAGGAAATGCGAAGAGCTCCAAGTCACAAAATGTCTCGAGAAAAGTCCTTATTCCAATAAATTAATGAATTTCGGATAAGTTTGGTAATGGTTTCAATAAAAGCCGTTTTTCGCAAATGATAGCATTTCCCATCAGGTGCTTTACATCTGCCACAGGATACTAAGCAGACGTGGACGCAGAATCCTGGAAAATTAGAGGAACTCGACGAAATGCAATGAGTGTGACGTGAAATAAAACAGGAAAGAGACGGTCGTCGGCAACCAAACAACAATTGACCTTTTCACCACAATCACCTTTTGGTCCTGCCAACGGAAGCACAGCATCCCTAACATGAGTGTCATCTGGGACGTCGGGGTCAAATCAGTGAGCATGATTCAAATACACACAAACGAATACGGTCGAATTCACTTGTAAGCAGATGATGCCACTTCAACTGGAGATGTATTGCTTGTGACCTAAACGACAGGCACAACAATCGCAAGCTGCTGATTACATTTCACTTATCGGTGTGATTGCATTCAGCAAAACCAATATTGATGTGCGTTTTCCCATGGATGAACTGAAACTAGTTCTATTCATCTGGGTGTGAAACTTCCGGTTTTACTTAAATGGAAACTAGTGTGGTCGTACAGTAGGATTGGCAAATAGGTCAATTTTGGGGCCACTGTTAGCGGATTTATTGGTGACAACAATTTGAACAATTAAAGACAACTGATAATCAGAAAGTGCCTGCTTCATAAAAGCATGCATGGGAGACGCCATCGTTAGTATGGCACTGCTGCTAAATATGTTTGACGTAACTATTGCGTCTTTCACACTAAAGTCCAAGTGTTGTAAACTGGTAACGAATCAAACAGTTACTATACGCTTGTGTGTAACCGAGACACGTACTAGCACAACAACCGTTCGTTCGAAAGCAATATCTGATCTGCATTGCGAGCGCAATGACAAAAACCAGACCACCCACTAGCTTCAATGAGAACACATGTTAATGTGTCGATGGGTAGATGTTTACTGCTTCATAAGGCACCCATGTAGTGTGATTCGGGAATCATTGCATTTGGCTGCTTGTTTAGGCTCTATTAATACGTAGCAGACCGACTTCGCGCATCCACGGACAGCTAGAGTAACCAATAAATCGAGGGTAATCGGCGAATATGTATCCAATAATTCATAATGCGACCAGATACGAATTCAAATATGAAAAAATAATTCAAATAATTAGAAAAGTATGATATTCCACTGTAAGTAGTACCACTACTCTATTCTGGGTGCCAATACTGCGGGAGAGGACTATCTTCCTGAAAATAACCCATGAGAATGATTCGCTTATGTTGAAGAGAAAAGCTTGTAACAAAATATCCCAGCCCGATATATGACAAAGTCGCCGGGTTATTGGCTTCTTCTAATCACAGTGCACAGAAAAGCAACATGGAATGATTAACAAGTCTGCTCCCGTTGTTTAGTTCCAATCATATTGAACTGAATAAACCATTTCCGATAGCACGAGCTATGGTCTCATTCGGGTTGGACTGCAGTGAGATATTCGAAAAAACTAACGGATAGATTTTCGCCCTAATAAATAATGACATCCGGACTAATTTATAGATGATTTTGTCAAACACGAATGTATCCAAAACTTTGATATTTTACGACGAATGCTCCACACTTTCTGTGGGGTATTAAACAAACAGGGAAGCCGAGTGCCAGAAAATCAGCCGCACTCGGTCAGTTTTGGGGAAACAATCATCAGCGTGAACCTCACACTCGGAGGTCCCCTGTTCTCATCCTGTCTCGGCCGATCACCCCTCAGTAGGCAGTCTGTGATTGGACGAGACGGTCTTCTCGAAATATAGCAACATTTAAAATAAAATATTTGGGAACTAAAGTGAAACACTGTTAGCGCTCTGTTATCATTATGATTAGTGATAAGAGAATTTCCAGTTTTTAAATAGTCTTTTCTTCATTATGATCAAACGTTACTTCAAAAGTGTGACGGGATGCTTCCATTAGAAGAGTCCTTACGCATAAATAAGATTTTTGGGGAAAATTTGCCCATGGAGGAAGCAAGTGTCAGAAGGAATGGGCATACAGAGGAACACCAGATACGAGTACCTGAGGAGCAGCAATAACCGTGAAACCCGTCGTGAGCTCCAGAAATTTTAAATTCATCCATCGGTAGATTCTACTTACATCAAACTTTGCCGTCCTCATCACCACTTACCC